>CM064329.1:127508011-128113396 GCA_032595735.1 Pelochelys cantorii | reverse complement strand
CTCTCTGAAAGGGAAGCATTTAATTTCTCCTCTGACGGACTCAGCATTCCTCCGGCACTACCAGTCCTCCCTCAGCTCCCTCTTCTCCTGCTGAGAAAGGGAGGAGGAAGAGCAGAGGGGAACAACGCGCACACACACATACACACACACACACACACACACACACAAACCCTTTCAAGCTGATTCTATTTGAGTTTTGAAAAGAGAAACATTTCTGTGTATTTCAAACTGTATAATTAAAGGGGGGGGCCTCAAACAGGGAAACTTCCTGGGGGAAGTAATTATGTTTGAAAAGTCCTGTTTCAGTAAATCTTTCCATCAAACCCTACTATAGGCACCCAGGGCCTCAGTTTACAAGAACTAGAGGGGGCCATTTTAGAGAATGCAAGAGCAGACAAAAGCGTTTTGTGTCCCCCGTGTTACTGCAACACGGGCAGAGTGTCTGTTACTTCAGAAGGGGGCTGGGATTCTTAAAGATAACAGCCTACTACCACTATCAGCTAATGGAGTTACCCTTTGGTAGTTCAAGTGGTGAAGGTCTGCTGTGCTGAAGCCTGGCTCAGGCTCACAGGGATGACAGCTGGCTGCTGTTATGGCACCCAGACTCCCATAACGGCAGAAGGAGTCTTTAAAGAAGTGGCTGCAAACCCTGAAGTGCTTCTCTAGAGGTGGCCAATGGGATACCCAGCAGGAGACACCAGTGAACCAACCAGCTCCGATGGAATGTGCTTTGACAAGACTACCCAACAAGGTGCTCTCTCATTGGCTGGAAAGGAGGTCGGTCCAGGGGGAAAAGAAGCCCTTAGAACATAAGAATGGCCATACTGGGTGAGACCAAAGGGCCATCTAGCCCAGTGTCCTGTCTGCCAACAGTAGCCAGTGCAAGATGCCCCAGAGGGAGTGAACCAAACAGGGAATAATCAAGTGATCTCTCTCCTGCCAGCCATCTCCACCCTCTGACAAACCATTCCTAGGGACACCATTCCTTACCCATCCTGGCTAATAGCCATTAATGGACTTAACCATGAATTTATCTAGTTCTCTTTTAAGCCCTGTTATAGTCCTAGCCTTCACAACCTCCTCTGGCAAGGAGTTCCACAGATTGACTATGCGCTGTGTGAAGAAGAACTTCCTTTTATTTGTTTTAAACCTGCTGTCCATGAATTTCATTTGGTGTCCTCTAGTTCTTATATTATGGGAACAGGTAAATAACTTTTCCTTATTCACTTTCTCCACACCACTCATGATTTTATAGACCTCTCTCCTATCCCCCCTTAGTCTCCTCTTTTCCAAGCTGAAAAGTCCCAGTCTCTTTAATCTCTCCTCATATGGGACCCATTCTAAACCCCTAATCATTTTAGTTGCCCTTCTCTGAACCTTTTCTAAGGGCCAGTAGATCTTTTTGGAGATGAGGAGAGCACCACAATGCAACCCCTTTGCAGCATCCAGGTTCAGACGGTGATAGGAGCAACTCAAGGTCCTACATGACAACAACTCACCACCCACTGGCCCAAAGCCTTAAGCAACATTCATCTCTTCTCCCCAGAGAGCCACCAGGCAGATCCTGACCAGGTGTATGGACAGAGCTCCATGGACTTCAACACAGTGACCCATTTACACCGGGGTTGGAGCTGGCCTCCCACTCAGAGAACCTTCCTTCCTGGAGATGCGGTTTGCTTTTCCAGCTTCACGTGAAAGCAGAGACATCAATGTCCTGAGATAAACCCCTTCGGGAGATGTAGGGGACTTTTCAGGTGGAATAATAATAATAATATAGCCATCTCATAGAACTGGAAGGGACCTTGCAAAGTCATTGAGTCCAGTCCCCTGCCCCCATAGCAGGCCTAAGTACCATCCCTAACAGATTTGTCCCAGATCCCTAAATGGCCCCTTCAAGGATTGAACTCAGAACCCTGGGTTTGGTAGGCCAAATCACTGAGCTACCCCTCCCCTCCTTTGTGACCCCTCCCTAGCAGCCGTTCCAACATGTCCATCTTCCAGGAGAGGAGGGAACACAATGTTGAGACTTGGTTTTTCAATACATGTTGCACTACTCTCCCCATTTCAGCCCAGGAATCGGTGCCCAGAGAAGAGGCAGGGAAGGGGGACATGGCGTTCGTGGTCCTGGCTCCAACTGCGAAGAGAGATGAGCTTTAGAAACGACCAGCAGGGAGCACGAGACGTGGATACTTGCTGCCGGCGAGATCGCGGCTGTCCCAAACATAGCTGAGCAGGGGGTTAATAGCGGCAACTGCATTCCCTAATTCTCCAGCTTCCCCAGGGCTCTGCCACCGCACCTGCCAGCTTTTGGCGGAAAGCAGGTGTTTCTCTCTAGAGCAAACAATGGATGGGCACTGGTTAGGGGCCCCCCATGTCTCATCCAGCAAAGCTGCCCATGCAAAAGGGGCAGAGGGCCTATGAGGTTCATACATGGCATCCTGCAGCCCCGTGCTCCCTCTGGGTGGGTGTAGCCCTTTCCGAGGGTCTACACCCTGCCCTTTCTTAGGGCCAGGCTGAATGGCACTACCAGCCCAGTTTTAATAGGTGGGATCCAAGCCTCCATTGACCTCAGTGGGGATTTTCAGTGTGTGAGGAATGTCTTCCCAGCTCCCAATGAGAGTTTGATCAATGCCATCCAAGTAGGTCATCTACAGCCAATCTGTGGAACTCCTTGCCAGAGGATGTTGTGAAGGTCAGGACTTTAACAGGGTTCAAAAATGAACTAGATACATTCATGGAGGTTTGGTCCAGCAATACTTATTAGCCAGAATGGGTAGGAATGGCATCCCTAACCTTTGTTTGTCTGGAATTGGGTGACGGGGAGGGATCATGTGAGGATTCCCTGTTTTGTTCACTCCTTCTGGGGCACCTGGCATTGGCCACTGTCCGCAGACAGCATACTTGCCTAGATGGCCTTTTGGTCCGACCCAGTATGGCTGTTCTTATGTTCTTGTCTACAAACGTCAAGTTACTGTTGTTTTTAACCAGAGCCCTAGAATAAGTTCTATTATTGTCAAAGTAAAAGCACCGGAACTTTTTTTTTCTTGGAACAAACACCAGAGAAGTTTTTAATCAATTGCTTCATCTGAATTTGAGTTCCCACCTGCATTTTGCAAGAATGCTTTGTAAGATGCACCATCTGACTTGCGGTGCAAAAAAATGACAATTTGGTTTTGTCAGGATGGCACTGTTGATTCAAAGAGGCGTTGAATCCAAGAGACCCTCTAAAATAATTACTCCTTCTCATTGCATAATATGGTATGGCTATTTTTGGAATACCGTCGTTTCGTGCAATAAAAAAAAAAATCATTCCATATTCATCTCAAACTTCTGCACCCAATAGACAAGCACCCATGGGTACCCAATTATTGTAGGGCTGACGCGGTGCACCCTCTTAAGCAGAAACTATAGCTCTCTTTCTGTGGCTACAGGAATAAAAATCTGTCAGTAAACTTCAGCTTCGGTGACAGATTTGCATTTTGCAATATCGAGATTTGCACAGGTCTGTGTAGTGCTGAATGAACGGTGTAGCGGGAAGGAGAGCTGGAACTAAGGCCAATTCAGAGTGAATTAAACTAATTGATATAATTGCAACATTTCTGGAGATCTGAATCTTTCCACACTCTACCAGTCCTTGGCTCCTGAGAAAGACATTTCAAAGCTTTCCCGTGTAACATTTTCACCTTGAGTCACCTAAGCACAGGAAACGACTCTAAATTGATTTCTCCCTGGGTTAGGAATTGGTCCATGGTTAAATCCCATATTGAAAAGACACCTTTAAGTAGGCTAGAAAGAGGGAGAGGCTCATGTTTTGGGTCCTTCACGTGGGGATTCTGTGATCAACTTGCCCCGAAAGAGTGGAGCTGTACAACCATAGTTGTGCCAGTCGTACAGCCAGGTCATGTGGGTTCTGAGGAATTATAGAATCATAGGGCTGGAAGGAACCTCAAGAGGTCAGCTAGTCCAGTCCCCTGCCCTCACGGCAGGACTGAGTCTTATCTACCCCATCACTGATGGATGATTGTTTAACTTCCTCGTAAGAACCCACAATGACAGAGATCCCTCAGCCTCCTTAGGCAAGTCATTCCAGTGCGTAATCACCCTAGCTATGAAGTTTTTCCTAATGTCCAACTGTGATGGGCTGGACAAAGCCAATCTTCCTGCTGGAGGCCTTTCAGCACCCTGGCCAGCAGCAGGAGCAAGGGAGAGGTCCTCCGAGCTGGGTAGAGGGGCAGCCCTTGTGGCAACCAATCAGGGTGCAGCAGCCTGATATAAAAGGAGCTGCTAGGCCAGGGCCAGGCAGTTCCTTCCCAGAGCTCAACCCTAGCAGGTCTCAGGGCTGACCGGGGAAACCCCAGAACCATCGACATGTTTTGTTAGTCTATAAAGTGCTACCAGACCATTTGTTGGTTTTTAAGTTTCTCCCGTACAGACGGACTCGAAGCTCAGAACTTTGGACAGCTCCGAGTGGGCGCCGTGCATTGTAGCTGGACAGAGCCTTGTTCTACGGCTGGAAGCTTGCCAAGAAACCAGGGCAACCCGGCCAAACCCGGACAAGGGGGTTCAATCACGAGACCCTAGAGAGGGGCTGGATGGAGCAGCATCCTGGGGAAGTGGCCCAGGCATGTGACAGTGACTGTGGACATTGAAAGGTAAGCAGGTGACTGCTCTCTAGGGTCCCTCGGCCAGGACCCAGAGGAGTGGGTGGGCCTGGGTCCCCATCCCCCCCGCCCCGCAACCCTCTTGCAAACCACACCCAGAACAGGGGGGGAAATGAAGAGGTCTGATCTACGGCCACTGCTTGGATGTTGACTCACCCGTCTGGGGTGAGTCAAAGACTGAGACTTTCTTCAGCCACCAAGGGGCGCTCATCTGAAGGGCAGAATCTGTTACACCAACCTAAACCTCCCTTGCTGCAACTTAAGCCCATTGCTTCTTGTTCCATCCTCAGAGGCCAAGGAGAACAATCTTTCTCCTCCTACCTTGTAACAATCCTTTAGGTACCTGAAAGCTGCTCTCATGTCCCCTCTCAGCCTTCCCTTTTTCAGACAGGAAAGCTGAACAAGTTTTTATTTTTATCAGATCCATCAGCTTGCTCCACATCGAGGGGCAGTAGAAGGTCAGAAAAATGGGGCTATCTGAAGCCTAACCCAGCAACCGCCTTCATCCGCACACGTCTGGTTGTGGCAGCTCTTGCAACAGATAGTGGGGTTGACAGACTTGCCGGGCTCCACGGCAAGGTGGGGTGGGGGGGTGGCTCCATGGCCCCAGAAAGGGCGGGGCTGCAGGGGCGGGGCTGCTAGCCTCCTACAGTCAACCCTCAGTACTGCCCGAAGTATACCACGCTCACCCCAGACAGCCCTCAGTACTGCCTGGAGTGTGCCATGTAGGGCTCTGGAGGGGATTTAAAGGCCACAGGACTCCAGCCAACATCACAGTAGCAGCAGCGGTGGCTGGGAGCTCTAGGCCCTTTAGAATTGCCAGGCCTTGGGGCAGTTGCCCCCTTTTGCCCTTCCCCGTCGGCAGGTCTGGCTACCAGGTTATTAGAATGGAAGACCAGCACATTCCAAAGCATGGACAATGACTGACACCATCACACAGCCGGCAGTCACGTCAGCACCAAACATCTCAGTGCTGCAGTACGGTGGTATGTTCAGTTGATGACCATCACTGGCCTCTTCTGGACCATAGCCAGAGATGGCTCTGGGGGGTACTTGAGCCCTTGCGGGTTTGCCATAACTGTCAAGGTCTGGATGGTAAACTGGGCGCACCCGTAAGTTATGTGAATGTGTCACTTTAATTCTTCCTCCCCTCCAAAGTGGTTGTAGATTTTTATGTGCTGCAAAACTGATTCAGTTGTATGGAACTGCACTTCCCTTCTTCAGCCTGGGTATCTATCGTGTCTTCTGGCCAGTGATAGAGATGACCAGTGGAGATTTTCTGGGAAGTGAGGCGATGGTAAGGTTGTAGGCTGAATCACGCAGATGATAAGTGGGGGAGGTCTAGGTTAGATATTAGGAAAAACTATTTCCCTAGGAGGGCAGGGAAGCACTGGGATGGGTTCCCCAGGGAGGTGGTGGAATCTCCATCCCTAGAGGTTTTGAAGTCTCGGCTTGACAAAGCCCTGGCTGAGTTGATTGAGTTGGGGTTGGTCCTGCTTTGGGCAGGGGGCTGGACTCGATGACCTACTGAGGTCTCTTCCAGCCCTGAGATTCAAAGATTCTATGACAAGGGGCACATGACTGATAATGTTTACAGTTTCATAAAATCCTAGAACTGGAAGGGACCTCGAGAGGTCATCAAGTCCAGTCCCCCAGCACCGTCTAGATCATCCCTGACAGATGTCTACAAACCTGCTCTTCAATATCTCCAGTGATGGAGATTCTACAACTTCCCTTGGCAGTTTAGTGCCATTTCAGCTGTTCTGAAGTCATGGTGTGAATCATCATATTGTAACCTCAATGCTGCCTCAGAGGTGGCCCAGTGGGAGAGTCGCAAGCTAGGCAAGGACCGGTATGAAGCTAGTACCATTGTATTCTTTGTAGTGCACCTCTCCGGAGTGGGGAGAGCTCTGCTTCTGCCCAGGGCACCCCTCACAAACGACATCCTGTTTGCCCCAGTAATTCCCTCCCTGAACCTGTTCTGGGTGAAGTCGACAGGCAGCGCCTGACCCTCCTGTGCTTCCAGCACAGATGGCCAGCCAGGCCTGTATCCATGGAGTGATACTGAGGTGAGAGCCACCTCTGGGCAGTAGAGCAGAGCGGATCCACCATCATCTACTCATCCCTGGGAAAGCCAGGGTGCAATCCCACCCTTGACTGCTATCCGTCTCAGTGGGGTGCTTCTGTTGAAGGACAGGGTCTTGCTAGCAGCTGGGGAGATGTGGAGGGATTAGGAGGGAACAGGGAACCCCCTACACCAAAGTGAAGTCATCAGCTCGCATGCGGTTCCCCACACCTCTTCTCTCAAAGGGTGAGTCTATACTGCACCGTTATTTCGAGATAAACAGTGCTATTCCAAAATAACAATACGAGTGTCGGCACAGCCATTCCGTTATTTTGAAATAATTTCAAAATAACGGATGGCTTATTCTGAAATCTGTAAACCTCATTTTTACAAGGAATACAGCCTGTTCCGAAACAGCTATTTCAAAATAAGGCGTGTGTAGACGCTCCACTGCTGCTATTTCAAAATAGCCCCTCCCCGGGGCCATTCGACGTTATTCCTCCCCAGTGCCTCCTGGGGCTCTAAATCGAGATAGCACGTCTACATTAGGGGAGCCTGCCTCCGACTCATTTTGAGGCTTCCCTGCAGTGTAGACGTGCTATTTCAAAATAAGCTATTTTGGAATAATTATTCCGGAATAGTTTATTTCGAAATAAGCATGCAGCGTAGACATACCCTAAGGGGAAAGGAAGTGGAGGACGTTTCAGGCCAATAGCTCCTCTTCCCCACAAACATGTGTTGTTGGGAGACACACAGTGAGCCCCCAACCTCTTCGTTTCTACCCATCACAGGTACCCAATGACCTTTTACCACTGACATCCGTAGGAAATAAGGGCTGACACCTATTGGATGTGCCACCAGTTCTTTAGCATCCTACAGTTAGAAGGAACCACAAGGATCCTCTAGTCTAACCTCCCCTGCCAAGATTCAGGATTTCTTTCATTCTTCCTTTCCCCACCACTCTTTGTAAAAATATTTTTTTTTAACAGTTATAGATTCAATGCAGAAGCTTTGCTGCTGTCAACACCCCGCTCCTTCCTCCACTTGGGGCAGGAGAAGTCTGAATATGATTTTAGTTTCCAAGTCTTGCATGGGAACGGTTAGTCTTCAGAAGTATCTTTCCTCCACCCCTCGTTTCACCTTCTCCCGTTCCAGCCCACGCACGACGGAGATGGTTCTGAAGAATCTAGACAGGTTCACAATATTTCAGTCCATGCCTCTCTGGAAATAAGATATGCAATTTGAGCTATGTAAATTGTGTATCTTATTTCGAAATAGTTTGTTTCATCATTTGGCGCTGTCTACACAGCACCACATTTCAAAATCAAGCGCTATTCCGAAATGTTCCTTACTCCTCACAGAATGAGATTCACAGGGACATCAGAATAGCAAGTCTGAAATAACGGGCTTGCTGTGAAGATGTGGGATAACTATTCTGGTATACTCTGGTATCCCGAATAACGTTGCAGCGTAGACATACCCCCGGGGATGGAGTCATGAGCCAAATAATTCAGTGTGACCAGAGTGTTAGACACAGTTGTTCTCTTCACTGGGGCAGTGTACTCTCGGACTTCTTAAATACGACACCAAAATGTTTATATTAAGGCCAGTTTCTGCTCTCCTTACTTGTGTAAATTCAGGGAAAGTCCAGGAATGACACTGGTGTAACTGAAAAAAGACTTTGGACCTTTGATTGGAAACAAGTACATCCAATGCTAAGTTTGTTTACTGATATCCTGCTTACATTAGGCTTACTTTCCCGAAACGGGGTCTAATTTTTGGTTACTCTTGTGTTTGTCTTTCCACCCATATTCCGGAGAATGCCAGTTAAAAATGCCGTGCAATGCTCTGTGTGCTCCCAAAGTAATTTCTCAGCATGTCGCGAACTGCACTCCAACAAAAGCCACTATTGTACAGGTCCTGTCCTTTATCCACTCAAAGCACGCAGCAGGAGCTCTCCTTTGATGCTTTGAGGCAGGTCTCGGGCTATCACTCGGAATGTGGTGGCTAGCTGCTTGTTCCGAACACTGAGAGCCAGAACTGCTCCCGCCGAGACGTGATGAGTCTCAAGGGAAAACCTGGCGCACCTCCGGCCGCGTCAACGTCATGCATCTTGCTTCTCTTGGAAGAGCCGAGATCACAGGAAAGGAGCTGGGTACGGGAGATGTATGAATAGGTGAGCATCCACGGATGTAGATTTGACAGTTCACCAGGCACTAGCCCAAGCTGGGCGGTGGATTGAGAGAGGCTTTACGTCAGAGAGAGGTTTACGTCCATTCTAAGCATTTTTGCGGGATTTCCCCCTCCCCCAAACGCATTCAGTCAAAAGTGAGAAATCAAACCCACCCGATGTTAAAGCATCAATCCAAAACTCAACATGGACAGGACCAACCATTGCGCTAAATCCAATTCTTCTCACAGATCACGGAGGGTTTTCTGTGTGGTGCTACTGTTATACAGGGAGTCAGAGAAAACCGCACGGAATCAGGTGGGTATAACGGCCGCCCGTCTTTCAGGCTAGGTGTAAGACATGATGGAACTCCTCGACGACACCAGCACACTGGTACCATAGGATTGACCACCCAAAACACAAGCACGTGGAGAGGCTGGAATGGAAGCTGCAACAGGTTGGGCAGAAGATCCGAGTAGTGGGCAAACAAGGCAGCCAGAAAGCCACAGACAGTCACAGCTTTACTCGGAGCAGAAGCTAAGAGGCCTTATGGGCGCTGGTGGCTAGGAAGGAAAGAGTCTCCTACTGCATCAGAGAAACAGATCTGTCGGCCCAGTTTTGTAAGCAAGCCGGATGGTATCAAAGAAACAGCCTGCCTCCATTGTCAGTGTCTCCTCCGAACCGAAACAGCCTGCGGGCTCCTGGACACAACTACAGGCTGCAGCTTGAAAAACAGGCATGCTCTGGTCCCACAACATCAGTGGTCCGGAAGGCCCCTGGATGCTCCTGGACCAGAGAGCCTGGGAGCCTAAGGGCAGGAGGGCCAGCCGGGGCCGGCGACCACAGAGCCGGCAGCCCCGCTGAGGCAGTGCAGCAGCGGGGGGTTGAACTCTCCTGGCAGCCCCCAGGAGTGTGGGGTTGGGGACGGCACCCCGCAGCAGCTCACAAAAAGCAGGACTGGTGCCCCGTGGCAGGAGCCAGAGAATGGGTTGCCCAGAGAGCTGGCGGCAGCTGGGCAAGCAACCAGCCAGGTTGTGGGGAGCAAGGTAGGGTGCTTGCTGGAGCAAGCGGGTAATGGGCTTGGGGGCTGGTGTCAGGGGGCCTCCCCAGGACCGGCAAATTCCCTCGTTTGGGAGCGGTTAGGTCTCAACAGTGCTGGATTAGGGAGGTCCAACCTGTCACTGGTTTCAAAAACTAGGACCATGATTTAAACCTTCCCCAAGCTCCCCCAGCAACCACGTGTTTTCCTCAATTAAGCTATTTGCACGATACCTGGTGTGAAACGCAGCCGTGAAGAGTTAACACACAGATTTTACATGTTAGCGCTGGGAACTTCAAATGAGCATTGTACATGTAAAGCATAATCACATCACAACACTCAAGTAGTTAGCCAGGAAAAGGAGCCACCAATGGCCAATTATTTCTGGTAAGAATTGATTACAACCTGCTCCTCTCAATAGGTGTACGGGGACTGGCTAAGCTTTCCCCACGGATGTACCTCCTTGTGCGTCTTTGGCTCACTAACTGGATGGGAAGGCGAACAGGAGACTGGTGCTGCCTTTGCAGGAGAGGCTGATCTGGCCTCCTTCGCTCGGTTGCATCTCTTAATGCTGCCCTCATCACAAATCATCAGAACGAGGGATGGAGGGTAGTCCTGGCATTTCTTCCCACAGGAATCCCACCCGACTTCCAACCCAAAGACTCGTGCAGCTGCCCACCTTAGATAATAGCTCAGACACGTCAAATAGAGACAGAAAAAGAGATCAGAGAATCCTAGGGCTGGAAGAGACCTCAGGAGTCATCAAGTCCAACCCTCTGCCCAAAGCAGGACCAACCCCAACTCAATCATCCCACACAGGGCTTTGTCAAGCGGGACTTCAAAACCTCTAGGGATGGAGATTCCACCCTCTCCCTAGGGAACCCATCCCAGTGCTTCCCCACCCTCCAAGGGAAATAGTTTTTCCTAATATCCAACCGAGACCTCCCCCACTGCAACTTGAGACCATTGCTCCTTGTTCTGCCATCTGTCCCCACTGAGAACAGCCTCTCTCCATCCTCTTTGGAACCTCCCTTCAGGAAGTTGAAGGCTGCTCTCAAATCCCCCCTCACTCTTCTCTTCTGCTGACTAAACAAGCCCAAATCCCTCAGCTTCTCCTTGTAGGTCATGTGCTCCAGCCCTTCATCATTTTTGTTGAATGGACCGCTGGACCGTCTCCAATGCATCCACATCCTTTCTGTCAAAGGACAGAAATTGGACACAATACTCTAGATGTGGCCTCAGCAGTGCTGAATCTTTCTCCATAGTTTCTCCCCCATTATTGTAAGTGATGGCAATAGGGAACAGCCCTTCGGTGGAAGGATGAATTACATCAGTCAACAAGCCGGCATTTTACGGTCCAAGTACCCAGGCTTATGGCAGTGGGAATATGTCACAATATCTGGGAAATAAAGGGTTGGTGGGAAAAATTGAGCTCCAGATGTAGTGTCAGTGTTGAGAGTTGTTACCCATGTGATGTTCTGTCAGAGGTCGATAGAGATTCGGCTGTGTGGGTTTACTCCCCCAGTTTGTTGCAGTGACTCTGCAGATGTAGCCAGCACAGCAGACCCTGAGGCCAGGTGTACACTAGACCCGGCAGATCGGCTTCAGTTACACAACTCCAGCTACGTAGAATATGTAGCTGGAGTCGGCTTACGTCAAGCCGAGTTTGGCGGCATCCCCACAGTGGAAGGCCGATGGGAGCAAACACTCTCGTCAGCTTCCCTTACTCCTAACAAGGGCAGGAGTACCGGAGGCTGGCAAGAGCACCCTCTGAGTTCAATTTAGCGAGTCTTAACTAGACTCGCTAAATCAAATTCCGGAAGATCCATCGCGGCAGCAGTGATCTTCCACGTTTTGAAGCCGTGGTCTGAGAGAGGCCTCCAAGGTCCACCGACTCTGATAAGTTGCCAAGGTGCCAGGCCAGGTTTCTTGTCAATATTGCAAAGTCCCAGTGACCCAGCTCAATGTTTAGAGGTGCACTAACACGTGTGCCTGTGGCAATGGACCAGCTCAGTCCCAGGCAGGATTTTCCACTGCCCCCGCGGCCAGACAAAGAGGGAAGTCAAAGTTCCTCAATATTTAGAGACTGAGACAAATAAACTGGGATATGCCCCTTCCATTCCCCTTCCCCAGGAAAATGGTAACTAACTTGTGCATCTATCATAAAAGTCTCCATGCAGGTTCCCAAAGGGACAGCGCTGGCTCAGAGAGGCACACACCAGCAAAATATTTTCTGGAGTCCCTGCAAGTTTTTTTTCCATAAGTCAGTCTGTCCTGAGAGTTTTCAGCCTTACCGTACTCCCCACACCCTCATTTCCTTTGAGCAGGGGCCAGGGGCACTGCTGTGGTGTTCTCTTGGCCTGAGATTAAAAAACCACAATGAATCGGCATTTCTCCCCTCCCGCCTATGTGACATGTATCCATAGGTGCTTGGTAGGGCAGCAGAAAAGCCCAGCACGTCGATGTGGGGAGATCAATCCTCTAGCACAGAACGTGATCGCCTGAACCGCGGCACTTGCAAGTTATCTGTCCCCAGGGCGCATTTCATCCCACGCGTAGGAATCCCTGGGGAAGGGAAACATTTAACCTCCAGTACCACAAGGTAACACACCTTCCATGAGGGGAGGTGAAATTGTCGTTACCTCTGGCTAATGGAGCCAGGTTAGATAATTCCCCCCAGGTGATTCCACGCTGGTGGAATTAAATTTAATCACAGGCATTCCGACACAGACCGCTGCATGGCTCCTGCTATCTCGCTTCCCCTTCAGTGGCTGTATTCTTGCCGTACACACACACACACACACACACACACACACACTCAGCTGCAGACCGGAGCTCA
The DNA here is from genome assembly GCA_032595735.1 of Pelochelys cantorii. Lineage (NCBI taxonomy): Eukaryota > Metazoa > Chordata > Testudines > Trionychidae > Pelochelys > Pelochelys cantorii. Next base: position 128,100,622 of record CM064329.1, on the reverse strand, counting down.
CTTGTGGATTCATCAGACCCTGCTGAGTCTTTCATGGAAAAATGATTCCTTGGCGTGGGAGAGAGGGACAGCAGAGCCAAGCCAGGTCCCTGTTAACAGGGACAAATGGGACTGCCCGATCGAAAGTCACCAGGGCATCGGAGACGAGGCAGCCCATAGGCCAGAACATGCAGGCAGTGCTTTTTTTGTGACGGTACTGCCCAGTACAAAGTACTGGCACCTCCAGACGCACTACCAGCACCTCCAGTCAGAGCTTACCTGGAAAGAACGGAGCGTACCGCCACCTCTGTATGCAAATGTCCGACAGTTGGCTGGGCTGCACGTCTTAAAAGGGCAATGCTGGCCCCACCCTGGCTTTTTTTTTTTTTTTTTGCTCAACCACTCTTTTCCCCTGGAGTACCGGCACCTTTTTTTTTTTTTTTTAAACAAAAAAAGCACGGCACACAGGTAACCATTCCAGTAGCCTCTGCTTTGCCCACTCCTGCCCAATGCAGTACTCAACAGGACCGGGGTATTTTGCAAGCAACCCACACGCCAATGATCATTCAAATGAGACTGACATTCCAAAAAAAAAAAAAAAAAAGCATGAATCTTTCGCACAGGATCAGCAGGAAACCCTAAAGCGAATCCTCGGTATGTTGCCCAGAAATTGGAATGCACCACCCACCTGCTGGTGAAAGCCACCCCAAGGGCACTACGGAGATGAATCCTGGGAGTTGTCAAAAGCCACACAAGCAGCCCATGTTTATTTCCCTCAGTCAAATCAAATCCCACCAGACCCTCTCTATTCTTCTGCATCCAGCCGAGGAGAACAACTGTATGTTAGGAGCTGCTCAGGGCAGCCCCTGGGGGCGATGGCTGTGACGGAAGAAGAGGAGTGCATGCTGTTTGCAAAGGCAGTTCTGCAGCAGGCGTGTGTTTGAGTGCACCCTGCTGGCCAACAGGGCTGTGTGAAAAAACAGCAGCTGGGCTTGTCGTTTTCATCCTGGATCCACACTTGAGACCGAATGGGGATTCCCTCCTCTGTCTATCACTCCCCTTTCCGCTGCTTTCAAAGCGACACGGGTCTTAACTGCTCATTTCTTGCCGAGCATTTTTTTAACCCGGTTTTTTGTGCCAGCAAAGCCTAAGGTGAGAACAGGGTTTTTTTGGCTGCAGTTTGTTTGCTTGGTGCAGTGGGCAGCACAGCGCGTCTCTGGTCAATTTCTCTACACTAGGAAACGATATCGAAATCACTAAATTCAAAATAATAACTCCTGAAATAACAAAATGGAAACAGTGGGTCCCCACTACAGGGGAGCCTCAAAATGAGCCCGAAGCAGGCTCCGTTAATGTGGACACTCAACCTTGACTTGGAGCCTCAGGAAGTTCTGGGGACCAATTACTTCGAATGATTCTGGGGAGTCGTTATTTCAAAATAGCAGCAGCGGAGCGTCCACACGGCTGCTATTTCAAGGTAACTATTTCAAAATTTGCGTTACTTCCCGAGGAAAGCAGGAGGATGGATATCAAAATAACCAGCCCCTTATTTTGTAATAACAGACGTGCTAGTGAAATAAGCACGTTACTTAAGGGGGGTTACTTTGAAAGAACTCCCTAGTGTAGACTAGGCCTTTGTTCCCTTAGTAGAGTTACTTTGGCCCTGATCCTAAAATCATCTGCCCAAGCACCTGATGTGAGGCTGACTGGACCTTGGGGGACATTTTAAGATGTTATGAAGGTAAATATTATAGAATAGCAATGAGTGATTGCAGATCTGCTGCATAGATATCTGCAAAACTGTTATAATCCCCCCGCCTATATGCTAATCTCCTGTATTTGTTTATATCACCTTTGTATTTAGGGTTACGGATCCATGAGCATGTCTGTGTTACAACTTCGTGCTGTGCTTCTGGGTGATACCCACAGTTTGGGAATGTTCAAGTGACTCAGTGAGAGCGGGCCAGGGACACACTTCAAGGCTCAGCAGGGTGGGTAGGGACATGCCTATGGACAGAACTCCGAGGTGGTTCCAGGCCATGTGCTGGGCAGCTTGTGTTTGGGACAAAGGAATTGCCAGCCACCTGGCAAAGGCCAATAAACGGCAGCGGCATCTTCTCCATTGTGTCTTCAGCCCTGCTTGCTACCTCCGGAGTAACCTTTCTACAAACGAAGCTGTGAACAAAGGACCAAATGACCTGTCCCAGCTGCAGATGTGTTCCAGAGGGACCTTCTAGCCTGCAAACTCACCAGTCTTGCTAGGAACCGGCTTTGAAGGCATTGTATGTATGTGACAGCTTTACCATTTAACAGCTCTTGTTTTCTTTTTTTCTTGATAATAAACCTTTAATTTTAGACACTATGGCATTCATAGAATCCTAGAATCCCAGGGCTGGCAGAGACCTCAGGAGTCATTGAGTCCAGTCCCCTGCCCAAAGCAGGACCAACCCCAACTCAATCCTCCCACCCAGGGCTTTGTCAAGCCAGGACTTAAACACCTCTAGGGATGGAGATTCCACCACCTCCTTAGGGAACCCATCCCAGTGCTTCCCCACCCTCCTAGGGAAATAGTTTTTCCTAATATTCAACCTGGACCTCCCCCACTGCAACTTGAGACCATTGCTCCTTGTTCTGCCACCTGCCACCACTGAGAACAGCCTCTCTCCATCCTCTTTGGAACCATCCCCCCCCAAGTAGTTGCTATCAAATCCCCCCTCACTCTTCTCTGCTGGAAACTAACATAAGCCCAAATCTGCCAGCCTCTCCTCGTAGATCATGTGCTCCAGTCCCCTCATCATTTTTGTTGCTCTCTGCTGGACCCTTTCCAATGCGTCCACATCCTTTCCGTAGTGGGGGCCCCAGAACTGGACGCATTGGCTGGCAGTGTGGTGTTTTGTTTAAGATCTGGCCCGTTGGGGTCAGAAGCAGCGTTCCCTCTAATTTTTTTCCATCCATATGCAGAATAAATTTTGTAATGCGCACCAAGAGGTGATGGATGTGCACCACCAGTAGAGACACAGGCTGCTGCCGGCTTGTGGGCGCTCTGCTAATCAGTATGGTGGCACTGGGATTTCTGTTGGGAGGCTATCCAAGCTGGAGGCCAACTTAGAGGGAAGGCCGCTCAGAAGAATATTTTGTACATGTGGGCAGATTTCTAAAATGACTTCTCATTGTACTGGGCCTAGGTATTGATGGGAATACAATAAAGGAGTGGTGTGATTTTATTGTGGGTTTTTTTGGGTTCCCTCTGGGTGGTGCTGTTGCCTCCCGCTGTGGCGCTCGGCTGACTTCTGCGCCGCTCAGCCAGGCCGCTGCGCAGGAGCAAGCAGCACAAGCGGCCATTTGTGGTCCGTGCTCCCCATGCAGCTCCCCATTCAGCGGACCCCAAACGGCCACTTGCACTGCTTGCTCCCATGCGGCGGCCTGGCCGAGCGGCGCAGAAGTCAGCCGAGCGCTACGGCGGGAGGAAACAGCGCAGCCCAGAGGAAACAGCCAGGGGGTGGGGCCTGGACGAGCGTGCGTCTCTGACGTCAGGAAAGGGTGCCAGATTCAAAAGGAGGAAAGCGGAGCAGACACAGAGGATGCGCAGGAGACAGAGAGGAGAATGGAGGAGGTGGAGGACAGAGAAATAGAGAGTGAGAGAGACGCAGCAGGAGGAGGAGAAGAGAAACACAGAGTGAGAGGCAGGAGGGGGAGAAGAAAAAGAGAGCGAGACGGAGAGAGAGGCAGGAGGTGGACGAGAGCTGAGAGAGAGAGAGGGCGAGGCAGGAGGAGGCGGAGAGAGAGAGAGGCCGTTTGCGCTGCTTGCTCCTGCACAGCAGCCCAGCTGAGCAGCGCAGAAGTCAGCCAAGCGCCACATTGGGAGGCGAAGGGGGGCGGGGCCTGGACGAATGTGCATCCCCGACGGAGACAGAGGAGAGTGGAGAGAGAGTGAGAGGCAGGAGGGGGAGAAGAGAAAGAGAGAGACGGAGAGAGAGGCAGGAGGCAGAGGAGAGCTGAGAGAGAGAGGGGGAGGCAGTAGGAGGAGGAGAGAGAGAGAAAGAGACATGGAGAGAGAGACCGGCGGCTCAGGAGAGAAGACCGACGTGGAGGAGAGACCTGAAAATCCCGTCTTATGATGGGCTAATGGGCGAGTTTCAAAATAGTTTCCTAGTGTAGACATGCCCTAGGTGATGGTTTGCTCAAGCTGCTGAGTTCTATGATGTGTTCTGGTTGGAAGGTGGGTTACCAAAGCCCATTTCTTTAGTCTGGTTGTGCTATTTATGTATCACTCTGATACTGACACTGCTCTTAGAGAGGTAGCATGGTGCAGTAGCTCAAATGTTAGCTTTGATCTGAGAACATCTGGGTTCTGATCCAGCTCTGTCACTTATCGGCTATATACATCCTTTTTGCTGCTCTTAACTAAGCCTTATAGGGCAGGGAAAATCGTGTATTATGTGTGTTTATAGAGCCTAGCACAGTAGGACCCTGACCTTCGTGGAGGCTTGGTCCTGCTTTGGGCAGGGGGTTGGACTCAGTGACCTCCTGAGGTCTCTTCCAGCCCTAGGATTCTCTGAGAGCCCTGGGCACAACTGTGATGCCTTCCAGCAACTTGTCCTCTAGAGCAGGGATGGGCAAACACCGGCCTGTGGGCTGGATTCGGTCTGCCAGGGTTAGCCCCTAGTGGTCCTCATACCACTATTTAACTGCACCTTTGCAGGCATGGGGTACCAATCCTCCAATTGGCCACGGATCACTGTTCCTGGCCAATTTTTTTAATTGACCGAAAGAATGGTTTAAGGGGCATTGTTCAGTGATAAATTGACTGACTTTATTTTCGTAGTGCTCAACATGGTTTCTTCACTCTGAGGCTCTCTTGATAATGGCTATCAGACACTATTGGCTTCTAAGAGGAGTAAGATTCAGGCTTGTCCGTGGAGTGAGCCCAGGTAGAAACTAAGGTGAGGTATGATTTAAGGGAAAAGATTGTGTTGACATATTGGGGGCCACCTAACTGCCAGAAGAGGAGGTGCTGAAGTGTCTTTGGTGGGAAGGCCAGGAAGAGTGAAGAGCAGGAGTTCTGATTTATGTAGTGGTAGCATGTCAGAGCTCTACTTCTAGGGCAGGATGACATTGGACACTGGACAAAAGGAGGGTCCCTTTCCCAAAGATCCAACAATATTTTCCTTGACTCTTTCATAGATGTAAGGCCAGGATGGGCACCAATGCTCTTTGAGCCTGACCTGCTCTATAACACAAGCCAGAGAATTTCCTTGAATTACCTCCTGCCTGAAGGACAGCATCTCTCTTAGCCTACATCCAGCCTACAGCCTGGGTCGATGTTCTGAGATCAATCCACAGGTGGTTGATTTAGCAGGTCTAGCTAAGACTCGCCAAATTGACTGCAGATTGGTCTCCTGTTGACCCTATTATTTTACCTTGGATGAGAAGAGTAAGGAACCCGCCTACACACACACACACACACACACACACACACACACACGTATAGAGCCTGTGGTAATGTGACTTAAGGTATGTCAACTCTGACTATGTTATTCACATAACTGGAGTTGTGTAGCTCAAGTCAACTTTCTACTGTAGTATAGATGTAGCTGTAGAATAAGAGCCATCCTGATTTGCATTGAACTCTGCTGGAATTGGTGCAAGCTTGTTCGCTTCAGGGTGTGCTGGGCCCAACTCCAGGTCTACACTGGAAACATCTTGCCAAATTCAGCCCTGGGGAGGTCCACTAAGTGCTCTCAGTGCAGCCATTTTAAATTTATAACTGTAGCAATGAGTGCAAACTTCAGCCTCACAAGTTCCTGCTGGTTTCTGTCAAGCCATGCATAGCTCCTGGCCCTGGACTCAAGTCACTGGAAGAAAAATAACAGATTGTCACCAGAAACGGGTTGCAAGGTATGCAGGTTATGATGGGATTTTTAGCATTATTTTTATCATCCCCACCAAGGCTAGCTTCACTAAATGTGACTGTAAGAACAGTCATGTAGAGTCCAACACTATTAATTGCCTGCATTCTTTCAGCTTGAACCTTATTTCTCTACTGTTGGGGTTATCCGAGATAACTTGGAGGATTGGGCCAAAAGAAATCTGATGAGGTGCAACAAGGACAAGTGTTGAGTCCTGCACTTTGGACAGAAGAATCCCAAGCACTGCTACAGGCTGGGGAGCGACTGGCTAAGCAGTAGTTTTGAAGAAAATGACCCGGAGATAACAGTGGATGAGAAGATGGATATGAGTCAACAGTGTGTCCTTGTAGCCAAGAAGGCTAATGGCATATTAAGGTGCATTAGGAGGAGCATTGCCAGCAGATCTCGGGAAGTGATTACCTCCCTTTATTTGGCACTGGTGAGGTCACATTTGGACTACTGCATCCAGTTCTGGGCCCCCCACTATAGAAAGGATGTGGATGCATTGAAGAGGGTCCAGCGGAGGGCAACCAGATTGATTAGGGGGCTGGAGCACATGACCTATGAGGAGAGGCTGAGGGATTTGGGTTTGTTTAGTCTGCAGGAGAGAAGAGCGAGGGGGGATTTGAGAGCAGCCTTCAGCTATCTGAAGGGAGGTTCCAAAAAGGATGGGAAGAGGCTGTTCTCAGAGGTGATAGATGGCAGAATGAGGAACAATGATCTCAAGTTGCAGTGGGGGAGGTCTAGGTTGGATATTAGGAAAAACTATTTCCCTAGGAGAGCGGTGAAGCACTGGGATGGGTTCCCTAGGCAGGTGGTGGACTCTCCATCCCTAGAGGTTTTGAAGTCCTGGCTTGACCAAGCCCTGTCTGGGATGATTGAGTTGGGGTTGGTCCTGCTTTGGACTGGGGGCTGGACCTGATGGCTCTTGAGGTCTCTTCTAACCCTGGGATTCTAGGATCCTATAATCCAGTAGCTGAACTCTAAGCAAATTTAGCACTGCTCCATTTCTGACGTTTCTCCGTTAATGTTGTAAATTCATTTTACCCACCCCACCCCCCAGAGATCAGTCAGATTTTTGCACTGCATTCAGTTTTGCTTAAGCTACAATAGTAGGAGGAGCCAGATGTTCTGCCGAGGTTAAAAAAGGATTTCAGAGGTTGGTGCTTTGCCAGGGACATCTCATTCGACAGCATATTCTTGGGCAAAAAGTACAGCACAAATTTCCAATCAATACACTAAGTACTAAGGAGGGAATTATCCCAGCACAATCAACAAGTAATGGATCTTTCATGGGCTTTTAATGTCTTCTGTAAACTCTTTTCTCCCACTTTTATCAATCGCAGTGTGTTGGTGACTCTGCTGATGGTACTAGTGACAACTGTTACTGATTCCTTCTGCGTGGTAATATATAATGGAGGGGCATTAGTAACAATCCTTAGTTCTCACACAGTAATGCTAGATCTCAAAGCTCTTTACAAAGGAGATCAACAGCATCAGATAATACGTAGCCCTGACTTGTGTGCAGGAGAGGGGACTAGATCTGTCAAGTTTTACGTCCTACGTTTCCCCTGTTACACAGATGGGGAAACTGAGGCACAAGGGAAGGACTGGGCTGGTCACCCAGCAGGCCAGTAGCAGAATCAGGAACTAAACTCAGGTCTCCTGTGAATTAGTCCAATGCATTATCCACTGGGCAGTGGCCACTTCAGAGTTAAGGCTGCAATAATCGATATGCTTTATACAGCAACCGACAAACAAACAGGCCTATGGCCCTAAGGAGATCCATGGAGCCATGCAGGCTCAGGCTGAGCTTGGGCTTTGAAGCCTGGGGAGGGGGGTGGCTTTCAGAGTCTGAGCCTAGCTCTTTCCATGGCTAGTTGGAGCACCGAGGTCTGTAGCCCCGGGCTCTGTGACTTACTGCTGTGTTTTTGCCATGCAGCTGTACCATGAGGCTCCCTGGTGCCTCAGGTAGGCTTGTGGGGGTGATGAAGGATACAGTTTTAGCTCCTTGGGAGCGAACCCGTCCTCAGAGAGAGGGGAGAGGTTGGTTGGCCCCTGAAGTGCAGCCTAAGGGATGTTGGGAGCTGAGGGACAAGCTACCCACTGCAGTGTCATCGCTATGGCAACAATAACCACTGGGACCAGGGGGCTCTGACCCTTGTCATGTGCCGGGGAGATTTTAATAAACGATACTGAGGTCAACGCCTTCATCCCTGCCTCCAGACACCAGGTGGCATCTGGCTTTGAGAGGGCGAGGGCTGGGGAATTTCTCACAAATCAGATCCCTCTAAGGCAGGGCTACTCAACACGCGGCCCACAGCCCGTCTGTTTGTGGCCCGCGGCACGGTTTGGGTTTACATGGGGCTCAACATGCGGCCCGCGGGTGGGAGCCAAAACAAAAAATAGTCAATAGAATGGTCTTCTGTTGATCTGCGTTTTAGTCGTTAAATTCCTGGCCTGTCATTGCTCATTAAAAGTGCTGTCCTATGAGTGGAAATCAGGTAACTATTGCATTTTACTAATATCAGCAGAACTGACTTAAATGGGGCCTGCGTGTTGTGTAGTCTTGCCTTCATCTTTGTATTCTTGCCCGTCAGGGTGAAAGAAGTTATTTGCATATATATTTGCATATATATTTGCATGTATATGCAACCACACTTAAAGTTGTGGCCCTCAGCATGTGCTGTGAGTATCATTGTGGCCCCCGGGGCTTTCAAAGTGGAGTAGCCCTGCTCCAAGGGGGTCTCAGCCTGGGTCTGCCGACGTCATTGGCTGCTTCTGAAAATCTGGGGTGTGGCCTTCGGAACCCTGAGTCAGAACAGGTGACTGCAGGGAGGCCATAACGGTGAGACAACAGTCCTCGACTCAAGCTGAAGTGAAAGGTGAGTCTGTATCCGTTACCTGAGGTGTAACCCAAAATTGGTTTAAAACCCCCCCCAGGAAATTCAGAGTGTATCGGTAAGCCCAAGCCTTGGCAACATGCAGCTTCATAAGTAAGGCACCCAAGCTACTCAAAATCTGCCCCATTGGAATGGGGAACGTCTCCTCAATGTCTTGAGAAAACCAGAAGCTGGGGGGATCTCATCCATCAGGAACAAAGAGAGTTTCCTCTGGTCAGAGCTCATGAGATCAGAACATTTTCCTCTAATTCAGGGGTGGGCCAATACCGGCCCACATGCCAGATTTAGTCTGCCAGACTTAGCCCCTGATGGGCCCCCAGCTCTACCTTTGCCTTTACCTCCACTGGTACGGGCGATCGCAGCTCCTAGAGTCACCATTCCCAGCCAATGGGAGCTGCAAGAAATGGCGTCCCGGTCTGCGCTGCTTCCCGCCATTTCCAGTGGCCGAGAATGGTGATCCATGGGCCAATGGGAGATGCAGTCACCAATACCTGTGGTAAATATGGCAGCGTCAGCCAGCCAGGGGCTCACCCCGGCCAACCACCACCATTTTATTGCCCTCCCCTTCTCCAATTACACAGCAGTTGGGCCTATGTGACCTACTGGAGGGTGTGGTATAAGCACCTCAGCCCAGGTTATAGGCAATGTGAGGCCACTACGACCCCCACACTGCAGGGCATGTTCGTTAGCTGATGCTACACAGCCTTGGGCTTTAGCTGGGGAGGTCCCTAGCTCAGGCTAAAGGGCTGGTGAAGATGAAGGCTGACGCCAGCCATTTTAACGGTACTGCACTCCCGTGTACTACAAAGATTCCCTCCACGTTCGTGAGTATACAAAACAAGCTCATTCCACACTCTTCTCCCATGTACTGCCTACCCAGGAGGGAGGCAGGAAGAGAGTTTGGAGTGAGGAATTTGCTGTCACGTTGAGGTTGTATTAATTAATCCTTTCCTTTCCCTGCCCCTGCCCCTGCCCCCATATTGTTATTGTCATTTCTTTGCTGGGATTGGTGTTGATATATTTTGATGTTGCTTGCGTACTGCCATTTATTCTTTCAGCGTACATCTACACTGCGCCCTTAGCTCGAAATAAGATGCGCAATTTGCACTACTCAAATTGTGTATTTTACTTCGATTCTATTTCAAAATAGGCTATTTTGGAATTTGGTGTGTCTACACAGCACCAAATTTCAAAACCCACTCTTTTGAGACATCCCCCATTGAATGAGATTTCCAGGGATGCTGAAATAGCAGGTCTGCTATATTTCGCCATAGCAGACGTGTTCAAAAGACACAGGGTAGTAATTCCGGGATACCTCTGGTATCCCGAAATTGCCTTGCAGTGTAGATGCACCCTTCAACTTTATTTATTGTTTTTATATAAAGTATAAGCACAAAACAAACATATATATGTGCAAGCTGGAACTAACATACAAACAACAACATTTGACATTCGTTATCCTTGGCAAAACCCACAAGGAGAAAAAACCCTCACAAACAAACAATCCATTAACCTATAAAAATCAGGCAGGGCATGAATTATTAAAGCGACTCAATAGATAGCTAAATAAATGAGAACATAATCTATGAGAACTGGAGACTGGTATATACTGAACTGCAACCAATTTATAAAATAGGTTCATGTGTGACCAGGCATCCTCATATTTTGTCGGAGCATTTCTATGAGACATGGCCATTTTCCCCCATTAATGCGGGAGTAGGGAGATCACTGACCCAGTCCACATGTGAGGGAGGAATTGTAGATTTCCATTTTCCCCGAATTCCTCTTTTGGGCTTCTAAAATAGTTACTGGGATCCATTTCTAATCCCAGTTCATGCAGCACCCCTAAAAAGCACAAAGTTGGGAAGAAAACACAGTGACAAAGTTCTGGGCACAGAGCACTGAATATGGTATTGCAGAACATGCATTTTTCTTCATGCAGCGCACGGTGAAGCTGTGGAACTCCTTGCCAGAGGATGTTGTGAAGAGCAGAACATGAAAAAGATTAGCAGACATAAAAGATATGAGGTGACAGACTGGTCTCCTTTGGGTACATGTGCAACAACCACCAGTTACCTCTGTCTCGCAGTTTTCTTTCGATGGTTGTGTTTCAGAATTCATAGGCGACAATTCAGTCATTTCAACTTCCTCACCTCTACAAGAACTAGTTGAGAAATATGAAAATAAAGTCCCTTTGCAGGAGTTTCTGATGGGTTATGGCAAGTTTTGGCGATACCCACTCCATCTGTCTGAGGGTATGTTTACACAAAGTTATTTAGAAATAACAGCCATTATTTCAAAATAACTTTCCTAGCATCTACACAAGCCAACCGCTATTTCGAAATTAATTCGAAATAGCAGAAGGCTTATTTTGAAATTGGTGAACCTCATTCCACGAGGAATAGCACCAATTTTGAAATTGCTATTTTGAAATAAGCGCTATGTAGACGCTTATTTTGAAATAGGGGGCCTCCAGTCCTTTCCAAGGTGCCCTGCTGGCCGCCTTGGCCACAAGATAACTTCTGACCTGATGCCCTGCCGGAACCAGTTCTGGCTGGCCTTAAATGCAATTCAGTGTCCAGTCAGTGTGGACGCACTATTTCAAAATGCATTTTGTGTGTAGACGCGTTATTTCGAAATAAGATATTTTGAAATAACTATTTCAAAATTAGATATTTCAAAATAATGCTGTAGTGTAGACATACCCTGAGAGAAAAATCTTAGCCTTACTGTCACAAGCAAAGCCGGGAGGACATCTGGCTTCTCATGACAGATACTTCAAGTTCTTCATCTTTGCAATTCTTCCAGAGCAAAATAGTAGACAGGTATTATTGGGTTCCAAAATGGTTTGCTTAAGGTTAAATTAACACACTGAGAACTTTTGAGATGTAAATAGCCATGCACCCACCTTTCACATAGCCTCTTTACATAAGAACGGCCAGACTGGGTCAGACCAAAGGTCCATCTAGCCCAGTGTCCTGTCTGCCAACAGTGGCCAATGCCAGATGCCCCAGAGGGAGTGAATAGAATGGGTAATCATCATGTGATCCCTCCCCTGTCACCCATTTCCAGACAAACAGATGTCAGGGACATCATTCCTGCCCATCCTGGCTAATAGCCATTGACGGACCAAACCTCCGTGAATCTATCTAGTTCTTTTTTGAACCCTGGTCTTCACAACCTCTGGTGGTGTTCAGTCATGTTGGTGAAATATTTGCAATTATTTTGCCATCTGTATACAACAGCGATATGAAGCAGAAGTCGCCATATTGTTGCAAGCCTCTAAGTTGTACTTTATTATTAAAGTACAGTAATTCCTCATTTAACACGTGCCCGCTTAACACATTTTCACGATAGCATGATTTTTTTTCGGGAACGTTTTTTGAATTACACGATTGTCCCCGGAATAACACGATTTCCCCAGCCGGCCCATTGCCGGCATCTGTGCGGGGCTTCCCTCGTCTGCCTGCAAAGCGGCAGAGGGTTTGCCGCTTGCCGCGCTGTGCCCCGCTGACTCCCCCTCGCTGGATGCTTTGCCCCGCTCCTCCGCCCCCGCTTGCAGGCCGGTGGCTGGGTTTACCTAGCCAGCTCATGCGGGGCTTCCCCCGCCTCCCTGCAAAGTGGCGGAGGGTTCGCTGCTCGCTGCGCCGTTCCCCGGTGGACACCCCCCCCCCTCACCGGACGCAGTACGGGTCCCAGCAGACCCATCACAGGGGCATACTCCCAACCCAATCCTCCTCCTTTCTCCTCTCCCTCCCTTCCCCAGAGCCAAACACCTCCCCTCCCTGCTGTAATCCAGTCCCCTTTCTCCCCCAACCTTATGTCCCAGTCCCAACAGACACCACTGCTTGAAACGCAACCCCCACCTTTTCCATTATTTTCAATCGGAAAATTGACCCTGCATAACATGTTTTCACTTAACACGATCATTTTCTGAAACATATCCGTAGAGTTAAATGAGAAATTACTGTAATTAAAGGAGTTCTCACGTAACAAGAGAGGGGTCCTTTTTGGAACATGATGGTGGAAATCTTTTCAAGAATAGAATATAGCAGTTTACAAATTGATCTTTAAAAACCTGCCAGAAAACCATTCATCCCAGGAACCATGCTGGAATTGATATTTTTGTAGCCTGTTCATTCTCTTGTGCTGTACAAGTTTTCTCCATAAACAATGCTTGTTCTAAAGCTAAGGAATTAAAATGTAGGCCTTCAAGGAAACCAACAGATTTATTACAGTCAAATTAGTTTTCTGATTTATATAATGCTTGATAGAATTGCTTAAAATTGATTATTTATATCTATTAGTTCAAGGATGAAACCTCTATATTCCTTGAATACGGAAGAAATATTGGTATTGGCTTGTTCCATCTTAAGTCTTATCACAAATAGCTTACCTGATTTATCTCCCCTTCTAGAATATCTTTGTTTGATCCTATTGAGTGTAAATTTGCCATGTCTGGAGAAACATTATGTCTATGTTTGAAAACTCAGACTAATGGAGGTTTTCATCATAGGGGTCAGTCTTGTGGATATTCTGTAACTCATCTATTTCTTTGTCCAAAAGGTCTAGTAATTTGAGTCTTTTATTGGAGGCACACTTTCTACATTCATCCCTAACAGTAGTTTTCAGAGCAGTCCAGAAGATGGTGCCTAAGGTCACTGAGGGTACGTCTACACAACAGCGTTATTTTAGAATAACTGACGTTATTCCAAAATAACGAAGAGCGTGTCTATGCTACAAGCCATTATTTCAAAATAATGTCGAGCTGGAGGACTTCTTACTCCGAATCCCGGTAACCCTCATTTTACGAGGAGTAAGGGAAGTCGAAGGAAGAGTGCTCTTCCTTCAACTTCCTGCTATGTAAACAGCGCCAAAAGCTGAATTAAACTATTTCGACTTCAGCTACGCAATTGGCGTAGCTCAAGTGGAGTAGCTTAATTCAACTTTCACCCTGCTTTGTAGATGTGCCCTCAGTGTTTATTTTCTTGAAGTTAAAGTTGACTGAATCAACCGTGGAACAGATTTTTGCATCTTTTAGGAAGAGAATGTTGAACTTCTACCTAGAAGATTTTAATGATGTAACCAGCATCTATTGTAAGTATAGTGGGAACATGATCTGAAATTAATATATTACCAATACTTGCTTCTGGCCATGCTGGAATCAGTTTATTTCTGGAGTTCAACAAAAGTATAGTCACACTCTTGGGGGGGGCGCGGTTCTCAGTCTCCATATATATTTTATATCAAGTCCATTCATTAATAATGAGGGTTGGCCTATTGTTCGCTGAGGTTTGGGTCTCATGAATTGGATTTGTCCAGAGGTCGATCTAGCATCATGTTCCAATTGCCTCCCAGTGTTACAGGAATGTTTATTTATTAGAAAGAATGTCTGCAATACCTTGAAAAAAAATCAAAATTATCTCTACTTCGAAGGTAAAGGCTGCATAGAATTGACTCTTAGTTTAAACAGCCTTCAGGAAGAACATATCTTCCTTCAGCTTCTGGCCAAGTCTATAGACATTGAAAACGTATACTTTTGTGAATTCAGATGGATGTGCTTCTTTGAACTCAAGGCTGGATTATACTCGACGCCTACCCCACACCTTCTTGATTCTGTCAGCATCTTCTTCTGCTAGATGAGCTTCCTGCAATAAAGCTAATTGGCACTTTTTTGATCTGAGGTGTCTCCAGATTTTAATTCTTTTGAAAGATTGATTAGATTGCCTCACAATCCAGGAGAAAACGCTAAGAAAATTCATGGCAACATTTCAGAAGCTACATAAGCTTATTCTAAAGACGGATGTTACCCCATTGACATTTTTAAAACCACATCTCTAGGATACTGTCTGTATTGATACATACTGAATACTAGTTAGTTTGGCATCAATTTGTGCCTTCAGGTGAACATTTGAAGATGTCCAGTATACAAAAAGATGCACAGTTTAATCTAAGTGTCTTCCAAAGTATGTTTGTAACAGAAAACAAACAAAAGACTTAAGACAATGTGACCACATTCAGATTCGCGAAGGCTTCCACTGCTCTTCCACTCCTATACTAACAATAATCTCTAAAGTGTCTCTAAATGCAAATATATTTTAATTCAAATATTATTTTGTAAATACTATTGGATTTTCTAGAACAGTAAAGAACAAGTATATTCCCACCCAAATATTTGAATAAACAATGAGCAGTCCTGGGGCATCTTTCTCAACCCCGCCCCACCACCATTTATTTCGAGTTTTCATATCCCCTACTCATAACTCCTGTCATCTAAAGAAGTGGGCTGTGCCCACGAAAGCTCATGATACCATCTACATGTTTTGTTAATCTATAAAGTGCTACCAGACCATTTGTTGTTTTTTTTCTCCTTAGGTAGGGTTACTCACATTGTGTTAATACTATACAACACATTTTATTTATACACACACACACACACACACACAAAATAACATCTACCATATTTACCACCTCACATCGTATTAATACTATATATATACACACACTATATAACACATTAATACGACGTGAGTTGGTAGATACTGACATAGATACACTCTTTCTCAGGAGTGTCCTCTTTTTTGAAAGTTCAAATATGGTAACCCTACTTAGGGTGTGTCTAGACAGCACCCTTCTCTCAGAATAAGCTACACAATTTGCACTACACAAATTGCATAGCTTATTCCAAGTCTAAATCAAAAGAGCTTATTTTGAAATCTGGCACTGCCTACACAGCACCAAATTTCAAAATAAGGCACTATTCTTACAAAGCCATTAACCCCGAGGGTTACAGTGATGCTGAAATAGCGTGCCCGCTATTTCAGGAAATAGCGGGTGCTTTTAAAGACATAGCATTGCTATTTTGGGATACTTCCGGGATCCTGAAAGAACAACGCAGACTAGATGCACCCTTAGGGTATGTCTAACCTATATCCCTCTGTCGCCAGAGGGATGTAAATTAGACATACCAAAATTGCTAATGAAGTGGGGATTTAAATATCCTGTGCTTCATTAGAATAAAAATGGCCACCACTTTTTGCCGACGTGGCAATTTGCTGGCAAAAAGCGGCAGTCTAGACTGGAATCGGTCGACAAGGAAAGCCTTTTCTGACTGATCCCTTATGCCTTGTGCATCCCTGTCTAGACTGCCGCTTTTTGCCAGCAAATTGCCATGTCAGCAAAAAGCGGTGGCCATTTTTAGTCTAATGAAGCACAGGATATTTAAATCCCTGCTTCATTAGCAATTTCGGTATGTCTAATTTACATCCCTCTGGCGACAGAGGGCTGTAGTCTAGACATACCCTTAGAGACCAACACAAAAATATAGTATTGTGAGCTTTCATGGGCAAAACCTACTTCCTCAGATGAGCTGGAGAATTTATAACAAAAAAAGGGGGAGGAGGAAGGATACTTGTCAATTATCTATACCAACACACTACATCTAAATTTACATTTGGATTTGGTAACTCAAATATAAGTTAGTACAAAATCTAAATATGAAAAATAAAACAATGTAGAAAATATTCCTACGATGTGAAATGCATGGTACAAATGGAGTCACTAGTGCTATTTAAAGCTCGCTTATGCTGTACTTTGTATGTCAGAAGTACCGACTGCTCCAAAGCATGTGTGGCTACCCTAACATTATCCAGCAGAGGCAGTGAAAAGATTTTTGTCTAGTTAGCGCAAGCTGTGATGATTTGTGCAGACACTTAGTAAATGTTGCTATAAACCCTAGTGCTGTACCGCTATTGTTATCACTCCATTCCCAAGCCAATCAACAGAAGATTTCAGCGTAGGTGATTTTCTGCTAAGAGCTGGAAGACAATAGGAATGAATATTCCCAGATCTACAAGGATACATAGGAAAACAAGCTGATTTTAAAAGGTGTTTAAGTACGCAGTTTGATTTAAAAAAAAATCATTCTGCTACTTTTGGTCAAATCTGGTCTCGGTCTTTGAAGTGTCTGCCAAGCTTTCAGAAGGGGTTTTGCAAAATCTTGTGGCGCTTGCGAAATCCCTAGTGAAAGTGGGTAGATCTCTGATGTTGGTCTCCCCCCGGATTTGCTTTATGCCTTTGAAAGCAGCCCTCTTTTTGTTAAGCTCAGCCGAGAAGTCAGCAAAAAGAAAGTTTGTGGCCTTTGTGTGTAGGCATTTAGCTTTTCTGGCAGCAACGTTAACATTATCATGGAACTTCAGCAGCTTGAAGAGGATGGGTCTGAGCTTTGTCAGATTCCTGCCTTTAAGTACCAGCTATTCAATGAGCCCTTTCAATAGCTAATGAGAGCAGTTGGGGCTCCAATTTAAATATGTTTCTGAATAAAGCTCATAATATCCTTCTCTTCTAGCTCCTCCATGCCCAAGAGGTGAAGGTTGTGTTTTTGGGATCTGTTTTCTACGTTATCCTGTTGCTATGTTATCCTGTTGTTCTTCCACTTTGCCTAGTCTAAACCTTTAAGGAGGCAATTTCTTTCCTCTTCACTGATTTCCATAGAAGCTTTTTAAAGCTCACTTTCCAAGCGAGCCATTCAGGGTTTTACATCGCCTACATCATTAGAGAAGCGACAAATCTCTCTTTTCCATTGAATCCGGTTGTTCTGTGAGGAATTCTCTCAGTGCCACAGTAACCTGGGGTAGGTTCTGCTGAGGCCTTGTAGTCTCCCCCTTCAGCTGCTGAGGGGATTCTAGCTTAGGGCATGTGTTGCCTCATTTTTTTCCGTTGGAATCCTTGTTTAACAGTTTGATGTTTATCCGAGGGATTTATTTAAACTTTTCTGACAGGAATGTATTGCCCGTTTGCTAGGACAGTGATTATTAGAGATGAATTGGACTGTGGGGAGCGAGGAGGTCTAGGGATGGACAGCCATCTTCTTCATGGGTAATATGTGAACCTCTTGTAACGGGGTTTAGACTCCTGGCCAGCAGCGGTAACATTTTCCAACAGCAAAGCACATCACATGGCCCCAGCGAAGAGTCACCTAAGGTGGAGGCACCAGGTGCCACAGATTATAACCAAGGACCTAGCTCATGTGAGAACAGAGGAGAAACCACTGCAAGAAGCAAGCATCAGGGAGGAGACTTGAACAACACTTGGAGAGGGGCTACACATCCAAACAACACTCAGTTGAAAATTCTTCCTAACCCCCAGTGGTAATTATCTTATACGCTGAAGCATGAGGCTAGATAACCGTTCCAAGCCCGATTTTCACGAATTCTCAGCACCTAAAGGAAGTGTCCTGATTTCCAAAAGAGCAAATGATTAGTTCTTCTTTAGAGACTCAATGTAAATGTTATTGGAATCAATGGAAAGAGTCCACTTGATTTGCAGGAGAGTTGGACAGGGCCACAAGTGCCTAAATAGGAACAGGGCTCTTTTGAAAAATTTAGTCCTTATGTTTTATTCTGTTCTACGTAATGCATGACCCATCGATCTCTAGCAATATTTAAAATACTACACAACTCATTGCCTCAGTAGTAACTTGTGGCAAGGAGTTTCTCAGATGAATTTATATTGCATACAAAAAGCATTTCCATTCATCTATTTTTAATGTGAACGCCTTACTCATGACTGAGGTAAATCTATGAGTCTTCTCCATACTTTTCATTTGTTAATACCTTGATCCTCTTATTCTTCTCCTTTGCAAACCAATGAGTAGAGCTTGGCAAAACAGGAGAACTATTTTCTGTGAAAAGTTTCAAGCAGGATGAAAATCTGGGTAGAGGGAGGGTTTGCTTGATATTTTTGGCAGATTTCTCCAATATTTCAATAAAATGATTGGGAAAAAATAATTTACTTTCAAATGCAAAGCAATGAAATTATTTTGTGTTTCAGGGTTCCCTTCCAATCCTGTTTCCTCCATTTTTGCAATTTTCCCCAAGCAGAGAAAAGCAGTAGGAGAAAGGAAAAATGCATAGAGATTAAAGGAGAGAAAGCTACCCAAATAAAGAACTGAATATTTTTAGTTCCAATTCAGTAGAATTTTTCTTTGTTGAAAAACTGGGACTATAAAGTTTTTGTAGCATTCAAGAAACATTTTTTCATCAAAAAGTCATTTTTTGGACAGTTCTATTAAATAGTTTTCATTTTTTAATATCCCCTCAAATGTGAATTGCTCCCAGATCACCAATCATTATTGCTTTTAATAGATTCCAAGGCCAGAAGGGACCCTTGTACGCATCTTGTCTGCCCTGGTGTATGAGACAGGCCAGAGAACTTCCCCAAAATAATCCCTAGACCAGATCTTTTGTAAAAAGTATTTCATCTCGATTTAATAATTGTCAGTGATAAAGAATCCCCAATGACATTCAGAGACTCTTTACTGAAAAGCAAAGAATTTCAGGAAGCCTCGTATTTTTTCCTAGCCTATTAATCATAGCATGCCATGATGGGCAGATAGAGCATACTTAACTTTGAAGGAGAAGGGTGTATGGGGAAGTGGAGAATCAGGAAATTCTTTGTTTAAAAATGTGACGACATTTTGCAATGGCGTACAACTGTTCCTTCCCCCCCACTCAATTTCTTTGGGGTTATGACCCATCGGGACCTGCTCAATGTTATTTTCTTTTGGATATGTGACCAATGGTGAACGTAGGATTAAAACAGAGTTCCTGGGTCATTGAGTCCCGTTCCTGATGGCACAAGCAAACACACTACACAATCCCCTTTATAAATGTATCCAACTCAAAATATTGCATTCGCTAAAGTTGTGCCATCGGTTTTTATAATGACATTATAGTATTGTCTGGATTACTTCCCACCCACCTTCTACTGCCTGGTCCTTGCTTGTTTCTCACATCTTCAGGTGCACAGGGTATCTACCATTTATCTTGGTTTTGTGTTGTGTGTTATGTTGATGGATTTGGCTAATTTCTCTGTTGTTCTGTGTATGTTTCTCTAGGTTGTCCCATTTTTCTCTTTCCGGGTGGGGTTCACAATATTGCTTGCTGTGGAAGTCATATTGGTGGCATCCTTCTGGCATGACCTAAATATATCCATCATCGTCAACTTACCATGGAGGACGCTTTAGATTGATTTGCTCTAGAAGGAATTTCTGATGTTCCAAGAAATTCTTGTCAATGGATTTTGAGGATGTTCTGCAGGTGTTTACTTTAGAATGCTTTCACCTTCTTATCCACGGGTGTTATAAATTCCCAGGACCCAGCTCCATAAAGGAGGACAGACATGGTGCTGGTTTTAATGATGTGTGTGTGTGTCAGTGCCAACTTATGCTACTTTTTTGGCTCTTTTCCAGGTGATAAGGTGTTTGCTGCTGTTGAGAGCTGTGGTGTGACATCTAACATCGGGTTAGCATCCTTATACATCTCACTCACAGATCAGAGTGAGACTTGCTTCTTCCAGTATTTCTTCATCCACTGTGATGTTTCCTTTTGGGACACTGACAAACAAACAATTTGTTTGGATGAATCTTCCAAAGGCTGGGTTTTCTCTCTGATTAAGCAAACTGAGCAGGACAACGTTATTGGCAAAAACGAGATCATCCTATTGCAGTCTATCATTTATTCGTAACATTCCTCAATTGTCTTCCACGCTTATTTTTCTTAGGACATTGTCACTGACCAATACAAACAGTAATCAGGACACAATACTCTCTGGCTTTACCTCTAGCTGTCATTGCAAACCATTGCCTGATGTTGTCACTACAGTAGGAAGAGAACCTGAGATGTAAGCCCTTGTATCAGAGGCCTGGTATGAGGCTCCCAGAATTGGGCAAGAACAGGAATAACTGCACAGGGGAGGCTACATCTGGAGTATTGCACCCAATTCTGGGGCCCCCATGACAGAAAGGATGTGGACACATTGGAGAGAGTCCAGCAGAGGGCAACAAAAATGATGAGGGGGCTGGAGCACATGGCTTATAAGGAGAGGCTGAGAGATTTGGTCTTATTTAGTCTACAGAAGAGAAGAGTGAGGGGGGATTTGAGAGCAGCCTTCAACTTCCTGAAGGGAGGTTCCAAAGAGGATGGAGAGAGGCTGTTCTCAGTAGTGAGGGATGGCAGAATGAGGAGCAATGGTCTCAAGTTGCAGTGTGGAGTTCTAGGTTGGATATTAGGAAAAACTCTTTCCCTAGGAGGGTGGGGAAGCACTGGGATGGGTTCCCTAGGGAGGGAGTGGAATCTCCATCCCTAGAGGTTGTTAAGTCCCAGCTTTACACAGTCCTGGCTGATGATGTCGTTGGGGCTGTTCCTGCTTTGGGCAGGGGTCTGGACTCAATGACTTCTGAGGTCTCTGCCAGCTTTAGGACTCTATGATATTGCAGAAATACCCATTCCTAAGAAGGTCTAGTCACAGAGTGCTCATGCAAACATCCCGATATCAAGTAGTATCAGAACGTCCTGATATCAAGGACAATACAACATTCCCCAGTAGCAGAAACACACTGACCTCTCCTGAAAGATAAAGGTCAGGATGACCGTATGTAATCAAGGTGTTTTGATAAAACCAACATGGCCAGCGTGATGGGTAATGACCAGCCACCTCAGGGAGCAATAACTAACTATGGCAGGGGGCAGTACTAACTTGTTTGTGTCAGGGTATAAAGAGGTATCTCGGAGGGAGCCTATGGAGCAGTGCAAAGACCCAGGATTGACTGAGTTGTGTCAATTGTTAGGGGCATACATATCGTAGTACCTCATAGTGCCTGCCAGGTGCTATTACCGTGCTTTGTTGGCCGTAAGCCGGGCCTGGCACCTTAACAGATCTTGTGGTCATTTGAGCAGTTTGCTTGAGGGCTGCTGTGCCGGAGATGGAGCAGCACACGGGCAAAACCACACCCATGCCCCTCAACCTCTACCGACAGTCACCATCTATGACTTGCCGTTCACATAATCACATAGATCCTTGACGATGCTAAAGATTTTTGCTGGTATTCCATAATATATTTTTCTGCAGATTGTACCCACGCATGCTATGAAAAGCTTTGAAGAAATCTATAATTATCTCAAGAGGTGCTTCCCATGCCACACTTTTGGTCTATAATTCATAAATTCCAATGTTTAAATGGTCTAGTCTGTCCTCCCTAATAATATGTCAGAGGTTTTCAAAACTGGGCCACAAGACTGCCCGGGTAAGTTGCTGGTGGGCTGCAAGGTGCTTTGTTTATCTAAGTGTCCACGGAGATAAAGCCTCGCAGTTCCCATTGGCTACTGTTTGCTGTTGCCAGCCAAGGGCAGCTGTGGGAAGTGGCGTGGGCCACTTGGGCGGAAATGGCAAACTGCAAACAATGGGAGCTACAAGACTCTGTGCTTAGACAGACAAAGCTTCTTACACCCCTTAGTGGCTTACCCAGGCAGCCCCATGACCCAACTTTGAAAACCCCTGATATAGATCATAAGTCTTCCCCAAAAGAATCTCTAGAGCAGATTTTCTAAGAAAAAACTCCCATCTTGTTTTAAAAGTTTTTGGAGAATCCAGCACAATCTTTGGTACATCTTTCCAACGGTTAAAGACTCTCATTGTAGAAAAGTATGTTTTATCTCATGGGTAAGAACCGGATGGTCTGCCCGCTTCTTCATGGTCTAAAACTGGTTTGTTCCTTTCTGCATTGAAGAGCTGTTTCTGGATGATGTTGTATATGATTCTCCCAGGCACTGAAAGTGCCGTGATTCCTCTCCAATTATGGTAGTTGGTGAGGTCACCTTTCCTTGCAAGTTTACTAGAAGGCCTCTTTTCCACTGGGTTGTGTTCTTTTCTTCATTCCATGCTCTATGCGAAAACACAAGGAGAGGGTAGAGGGCTCCTTCAGCACTTACTTTAAGCATCCCACCAGCTGATTTGCCATTTTTCAACTTAGGCATGGCTTTTCTAACATCTTCCGTTGCATCACCTTCTAAGGCAGTCTCAAGCATTAGCTGTAGGCCTTCATCAGGTATTTCTTGTAGCTCGCTTGGAAGCGGTTCATTTGAAACAGCCTGAAAATATGCTGCCCACATTTTTCCTTTGTTCTTCTACACTAGGAGTCTTTCCATTTGCCTCTTTAATAGGGACTTGGGTACTGATAAAGTTTCCTGTTAGTGGCTTGTCTTATACAAGGTTGTAAGGTAATCTCTCGGGTAGCCTCTTGACATTTTCTATCAATATATACCCTTTTATCTCTTCTAAGCACTTCTTTTTACCTCTGTCTAGAGCTCTGTATTCATCTTTCCACTTGCTTGTCCCTTCGCATGTTTTAGCATTCATGAGTTCTTGCTTTACACTTCTTCTCTAGTCCCTGCTGCCTGAATAGCATTGCTAATCCAGTCTTCCCTTTTAGATTTCACTGATATGAGAATTGCCTTGCCACTTGCTAGAAAGGACTCTCTGATCTTTTCCCACAGAGTATCAGCATCTTGGTTTTCTTCCATTAACTCTGTTAGAACATTGAACTCAAGATGAGATTCAAGTTTTATGTTTGGATCTTCTCATTGTGTGCTCTTGACACATGGTCTTCTTCTAACCGTCTTCTGCCTCTTTAACCTGATTTTCAATTTAGCAATGCCAAAGGTCATGCTCTCCGCCCGCATCTGCTCCCCGTACATGTGTATATCTGCCAAAGAGCTGCAAAACCTTCTGGACATGCAGAAGTGACCTGTCTAGTTCTTTGAAGTTCCATTTGTAGCATTCCCTGTCACTTACAGAGTTTCATTAGGAGGAAATAATACTCCACTTATCACTCCACTGTTCACACTTCCACTAGCCTTACTCAGGCTGTCTCTAGACTACATCCCTTTTCTCAAAAAAGGGATGTAAATTAGACACTTTGAAATTGCAAATGAAGCCGGGATTTAAATTTCCTGCACTTCATTTGCATAATGGTGGCCGCAGGTTTTTTTTTTCCCCCCCAAAAAGTGGCTTTTTGAAAGAAAAATGGCTGTTTAGACAGGGATCTTTCAAAAATAAAACCCTTTTTCAAAAGATCCTGTACTACTCAAAAAATGAGGTTTACAGGAGATTTCAAAATAGGGTTTTATTTTCAAAAGATCAGCCGTTTTTCTTTCAAGCTGAATATGAGTCAGCAGTGTGATGCTGTTGCAAAAAAAGCAAACGTGATTCTGGGTTGCATTAACAGGTGTGTTGTGAGCAAGACACGAAGTCATTCTTCCTCTCTACTCTGCACTGGTTAGGCCTCAGTTGGAGGATTGTGTCCAGTTCTGGGCACCACATTTCAAGAAAGATGTGGAGAAATTGGAGAGGGTCCAGAGAAGAGCAACAAGAATGATTAAAGGTCCAGAGAACATAACCTATGAAGGAAGGCTGAAAGAACTGGGCTTGTTTAGTTTGGAAAAGAGAAGATTGAGGGGGGACATAGAATACTAGGACTGGAAAGGACTTCGAGAGGTCATCGAGTCCAGTCCCCTGCCCTCATGGCAGGACCAAATACTGTCTAGACCATCCCTGATAGACATTTATCTAACCTACTCTTAAATAGCTCCAGACATGGGGATTCCACAACCTCCCTGGGCAATTTATTCCAGTGTTTGATCACCATGACAGTTAGGAACTTTTTCCTAATGTCCAAGCTAAACCTCCCTTGTTGCAGTTGAAGCCCATTGCTTCTTGTTCTATCATCAGAGGCCAAGGAGAACAAGTTTTCTCCCTCCTCCTTATGACACCATTTTAGATACCTGAAAACTGCTATCATGTCCCCCCCTCAATCTTCTCTTTTCTAAACTAAACAAACCCAATTCTTTCAGCCTTCCTTCATAGGTCATGTTCTCTAGACCTTTAATCATTCTTGTTGCTCTTCTCTGGACCCTCTCCAATTTCTCCACATCTTTCTTGAAATGTGGTGCCCAGAACTTGACACAATACTCCAACTGAGGCCTAGCCAGTGCAGAGTAGAGAGGAAGAATGACTTTGTGTCTTGCTCACAACACACCTATTAATGCATCCCAGAATCATGTTTGCTTTTTTTGCAACAGCATCACCCTGCTGACTCATATTCAGCTTGTGGTCCACTATAACTCCCTAGATCCCTTTCTGCCATACTCCTTCCTAGACAGTCACTACCCATTCTGTATGTGTGAAACTGATTGTTCCTTCCTAAGTGGAGCACTTTGCATTTGTCTTTATTAAACTTCATCCTGTTGACCTCAGACCATTTCTCCAATTTGTCCAGATCATTTTGAATTATGACCCTATCCTCCAGATTAGTCGCAACCCCTCCCAGCTTGGTATCATCTGCAAACTTAATAAGTGTACTTTCTATGCCAATATCTAAATCGTTGATGAAGATTTTGAAGACAGCCGGTCCCAAAACAGACCCCTGTGGAACCCCACTTGTTATACCTTTCCAGCAGGATTGTGAACCATTAATAAGTACTGTCTGAGTACGGTTATCCAGCCAGTTATGCACCCACCTTATAGTAGCCCCATCTAAGTTGTATTTACCTAGTTTATTGATAAGAATATCATGCGAGACCGTATCAAACGCCTTACTAAAGTCTAAGTATAGCACATCCACCGCTTCTCTCTTATCCACAAGACTCGTTATCCTGTCAAAGAAAGCTATCAGACTGGTGTGACACAATTTGTTCTTTACAAATCCATGCTGGCTGTTCCCTATCACCTTTGCCACCTTCCAGGTGTTTGCGGATGATTTCCTTAATTACCTGCTCCATTATCTTCCCTGGCACAGAAGTTAAACTAACTGGTCTGTAGTTTCTTGGGTTGTTCTTATTTCCCTTTTTATAAATGGGCACTAGATTTGCCCTTTTCCAGTCTTCTGGAATCTTTCCTGTCTCCCATAATTTTCCAAAGATGATAGCTAGAGGATCAGATACCACCTCTATCAGCTCCTTGAGTATTCTAGGATGCATTTCGTCAGGCCCTGGTGACTTGCAGGCATCTAACTTTTCTAGGTGATTTTTAACTTGTTTTTTTTATTTTATCTTCTAAACCTACCCTCTTCCCACTAGCGTTCACTATGTTAGGCATTCCTTCAGACTTCTCGGTGAAGACCAAAACAAAGAAGTCATTAAGCATCTCTGCCATTTCCAAGTTTCCTGTTACTGTTTCTCCCTCCTCACTGACCAGTGGGCCTACCCTGTCCTTGGTCTTCCTCTTGCTTCTAATGTATTTATAAAAAGTCTTCTTGTTTCCCTTTATTCCCATAGCTAGTTTGAGCTCATTTTGTGCCTTTGCCTTTCTAATCTTGCCCCTGCATTCCTGTGTTGTTTGCCTCTATTCTTCCTTTATAATTTGTCCTAGTTTCCATTTTTTATAGGACTCCTTTTTTATTTTTAGATCGTGCAAGATCTTGTGGTTAAGCTAAGGTGGTCTTTTGCCATATTTTCTATCTTTCCGACACAGAGGAATAGCTTCCTTTTGGGCCCTTAACAATGTCCCTTTGAAAAACTGCCAACTCTCCTCAGCTGTTTTTCCCCTCAGTCTTGATTCCCATGGAACCTTACCTATGAGCTCTCTGCTTACCAAAATCCGCCTTCCTGAAATCCATTATCTCTATTTTGCTCTTCTCCCTTCTATCCTTCCTTAGAATTGTGAACTCCATGATTTCATAATCACTTTCACCCAAGCTGCCTTCCACTTTCAAATTCTCAACCAGTTCCTCCCTATTTATTAGGATCAAATCTAGAACAGCTTCCCCCCAGTAGCTTTTTCAACCTTCTGAAATAAAAAGTTGTCTCCAATGCAGTCCAAGAACTTATTGGATAGTCTGTGCCCCGCTGTGTTATTTTCCCAACTTATATCTGGATAGTTGAAGTCCTCCATCACCACCAAATCTTGGGCTTTGGATGGTATTGCTAGTTGTTTAAAAAAAGCCTCATCCACTTCTTCTACCTGGGTAGGTGGCCTGTAGTAGACTCCTAGCATGACATCACCCTTGTTTTTAATCCCTTTTAGCCTAACCCAGAGACTCTCAACACTTCCGTCTCCTATGTCCATCTCCACCTCACTCCAAGTGTGTTCATTTTTAATATATAAGGCAACACCTCCTCCCTTTTTCCCTGTCTATCCTTCCTGAGCAAGCTGTACCCTTCCATACAAACATTCCAATCCTGTGTATTATCCCACCAAGTTTCTGTGATGCCAACAATGTCATAATTGTACTTATTTATTAGCACTTCCAGTTCCTCCTGCTTATTACCCATACTTCTCGCAATTGTATATAGGCATCTAAGATACTGATTTTACCTTGCCTCCCAGTTTTGCCCTGATCCTCCTTTCTCTCTGCCATTATAGCCCGTGCTCCCTCCCGTTTCCGACACATCTCCCAGGTCTCCATGTTCTCCACTTACCTGTGGGCTTTGCTCACCTGTCCCCGTCGAACCTAGTTTAAAGCTCTCCTCACTAGGTTAGCCAGTCTGTGTCCAAATAGGGTCTTCCCCCTCCTCGAAAGGCGAACGCCATCTTTGCCCAGCAGTCCTTCCTGGAATAGCATCCCGTGGTCGAGGAAGCCAAAGCCCTCCTGGCGACACCATCTTCGCAGCCAGGCATTCACCTCCAGGATGCACCTGTCTCTGCCTGGGCCCCTTCCTGTCAAAGGTAGAACATAAGAACATAAGAACGGCCGTACCGGGTCAGACCAAAGGTCCATCTAGCCCAGTATCCTGTCTGCCGACAGTGGCCAGCACCAGGTGCCCCAGAGGGGGTGGACCGAAGACAATGATCAAGCGCTTTGTCTCCTGCCATCCCTCTCCAGCCTCTGTCAAACAGAGGCCAAGGACACCATTTTATCCCCTGGCTAATAGCCTTTTATGGACCTAACCTCCATGAAATTATCTAGCTTCTCTTTAAACTCTGTTATAGTAGGATTGAAGAGAATACCACCTGTGCTCCAAACTCCTTCACCCGTACTCCCAGAGCCCTGTAGTCACTCTTGATCCGCTCAGCGTCACACCTGGCAGTATCATTTGTGCCCACATGGATGAGTAGCATGGAGTAGTAGTCAGAGGGCCAGATAATCCTCGACAATGCCTCCGTAACATCTCAGATACGGGCCCCCGGCAGGCAGCATACCTCCCGAGATGAAATGTCAGGGCGACAGATGGGCGCCTCCGTCCTCCTCAGAAGAGAGTCTCTGACCACCACTACCCTGCATTTCCTATTCGCAGTGGTGGCAGCAGACCTCCCAGCCTTGGGGGTACGAGTCTTCTCCTCCTCTGTTGTAGGGGGTGATTCCTTATCGCCTGTATAAAGAAGAGCATAACGGTTTTCTAGTACCACGGCGGCAGGGTTCGGAGCAGGGGTGGAGCAGTGCCTGCTGCCAGAAGTAACCAGCTGCCAGTGTCCACCCTGAGCCGTCTCCTCCTCCACCAGTGGTGTGTCCACGCTCCTGTGTACTAGGACAGCTACCTCAGCTGTCTCCTCATGAACACGGTCCAGGAATTGCTCATGGGTTCGGGTGCTCCACAACCTGGCCACCTCCTCCTGTAACTCTCCCACCTGCTGCCTGAGAGATTCCACCAGCAGGCACCTTTCGCATTGGATGATCTCCCCAGCCTGGATATCAGTAAGTGGGAATTGCAAGCCACAGTCCCTGCAAAACCACACCAGGATCTGGGTAGAGGCATCCATGCTCAGGCACTCTGTCTGGCTACAGGCACAGGTGGAGGAGACAGAAGCAGTCCTGGCACAGGTGTTGCGGGTCTTCCTGACCAGCGTAGGCCTCCCTCTGTAAACTCCCTCTCAAACTCCCGTCTGTAGCCCCCTGTCCGCTTTCTCTCCCTGGTCGCTCTGCCTCTGGCTTTTAAAGCCTGCTTGCCTAGGCCAGGCCTGCCCCCTTTTGAGTCACCCAGGGGAAGGCTGACCAGATGCAATCATGATAGCCGTTTTCAGGTATCTAAAAGGGTGTCATAAGGAGGAGGGAGAAAACTTGTTCATCTTGGCCTCTGAGGAAAGAACAAGAAGCAATGGGCTTAAACTGCAGCAAGGGAGGTTTAGGTTGGACATTAGGAAAAAGTTGCTAACTGTCAGGGTGGTTAAACACTGGAATAAATTGCCCAGGGAGGTTGTGGAATCTCCATCTCTGGAGATATTTAAGAGTAGGTTAGATAAATGTCTATCAGGGATGGTCTAGACAGTATTTGGTCCTGCCATGGGTGCAGGGGACTGGACTTGATGACCTCTCGAGGTCCCTTCCAGTCCTAGTATTCTATGATTCTATTAAATTTAATTTTCGATAAAAGGGATGTAGTCTAGAGACAGCCCCAGTCACACAGTGCTTTGCTTCATAAAATCATAGCGATACTAGGTTGGAATGGATTATTGTTGCTGGTATGTCATAGTATGTTATAAAGTCTCAGAGGGGTAGCTGTGTTAGTCTGTAAGGGTGTGTCTACACTGCACCTGTAGCTCGAAATAAGCTATGAAGTCTGAGCTATGTAAATTGCGTAGCTTCTTTCGAGTCAATTTCAAAAGAGCTTATTTTGTAATTTGGTACTGTCTACACAGCACTTATTTCGAAATGAATCGCTATTCCGAAACATCCTTTACGCCTCGTGGAATGAGGTTTACAGGGACATCAGAATAGTGAGCCCATTATATTTCAAAGTAATGGGCTTGCTGTTAAAACATGGGATAGCTATTTCAGGATACCTCTGGTATCCCAAAAGAGCTCCTCAGCATAGACATAGCCTAAGTTAAAAAAAAAAAACACACTTAAAAAAGAGTAGTCTTGTAACACATTAGGGCATGTCTGCACTAGGAAATTATTTTCAAATAACTTATTTTGAAAAAAAAAACCTCTCCCAAAATAATAATTGAACTAGCGTGTCCACACTACAGGGAAACCTCAAAATTAGTCCGAGGGAGGCTCCGTTAATGTGGAGATAGATACCACCTTGACTTAGAGCCCCACTAAGCACTTTGGGGAATAATTAGTTTGAATCACTCTGGAGAGTAGTTATTTCGAAATAGCGGCACCGGAGCATCCACACTAATGCAATTTCAAAATAACTATTTTGAAAATTCATGCTATTCCTCATGGAAAGCAGGAGTAGTTATTTCAAAATAATCATCCCGTTATTTCAAAAGAACGGGTTTGGTAATGTGGATGCTCCACTTGTTATATTGAAATAAGGGGAGTTACAGGAAACCCCCAAGATGCGACCGCCCGAGTTCCGACCCCCTGCACTTACAATCATTTTTGTAAGTGTGGAAGGGGCCGGAAACCCCCGACTTATGTCCTCGGTCTGCATTTACGATGGCACACGGCACCTATCGTAAATGCTGGTTCGCGATACGATGCCCCCAACTTGCGATGCTTCCCCTGGAACTGGTTGTGTGACAAGTCGGGGGCTTCGTATATTTCGAAATAACTCCCTAGTGTAGACCAGAGCTAAGAGACTAACAAAAAATATAGATGGTATCATGAGCTTTCGTGGGCACAACCCACTTCTTCAGATGACAGAGGAATGGAGCAAGAGGCACAGAGGAACAAATATAAAGAAGAAAAAGGGGAAAGGGGGAGAAAAAAATACCCTGTCAAAGTGCCCATGCTAAATAAGGCTATAGAGTGGGTTGTAAGTGTCCAATACTTAGGTTTTGATGTGATTTAGGTGTTGCATATAATGGCCCATCGTAGGAAATGTCTTTGCTCCCTCGTTGGGTATGTGTGTCAAATTTACATATAAAGGCCAGTTTTTCTCTCTAGTTGTTTTCTGAAATTATTCTGCAAGAGGACAGCCACTTTAAAATCCATTAATGAGTGTCCAGGCGAGTTTAAATGATCCTCAACAGGTTTCTGTGTGTTACCCTTTTGAATATCTGATTTGTGTCCATTAATCCTTTGTCATAGAGACTGTCCAGTTTGGCCAATATCCATGGCAGAGGGGCATTGCTGGCACAGATCCATAGGTGTCAGGTGAAAGGCCAGCTGGGGAAGGAAAGCCCCAGCCCCGCCCCCTACGACCCAAGACCCCACTCCTTCCACCCGAGGCCCCACCCACTCCCAGCCCGATCCTTCCAGACCCTGTGGAGAGCCACAGCTGCCATGCTACCTCCTCGGCCTGGCTCTCCTTGGTGGCCGGGGGAAGTCGGGCTGCCTTCCCTGCAGGGCAGGAAAAGCCGGACTGCCACACAGTGGCCTGATGCCTCCCCGGTGGGCAGATAAAGCAGAGTTGCTTTCTCCAGTGGCTGGAGCCAGGCAGCTGTGCCACGGCCCCAGCCTTCCCCGGTGGTGGCCCCAGCCTTTGGCGGTTGGTTGTGTAGGCAATTTTGGAAAGGCTCTGGCTTCCCTTGCCTACATTACTGACCACATTAGAAGATGTTGCAGTTGTAGGAGCCTCTGATGTGGTGGCTGGTGTGATTAGGTCCTGGGATGATCATCTATGGTGCTACAGGACCACACGTTTAACTGTTTTTTTAGAATAGATTATAATTTTCTGCAGACTGTATCAGTGCATGCTATGAAAAGCCTTCCAGGAATCTATAATTTTTATCACTTGGGGGCTTGCCATGTGATCTTGTCTATTCCCTCACAGCGAGGTAGGAAACGGCATCCCTCGGCCTTTCCCCCAACTGGTGCTTTTGTCGAACTCCAAAAAGTGCTCCGCTAGCCTTACAGTTAGAGTCATTGCCTTAATATCCAGCCTAAAATCACCCCTGCTGCAGACCAAGCACTCCTGTTGGTTAGGACACGGCGTACTTATGCGGAAGAGCTTCAGAGCCGACCGTTACCTCTTACCAATTTGTTGGGCTGCTGCTACGTTCAGGGCGGCTTTCTGCCTTGAGCTGCCCCCAGCACAGCCTAGATCTTTGGGCTGAGACGGCAGCAGGCTCAGGGAGTTTAGATGGTTCCCTCCGGTGTGGATTACCTTGAACGGTGCTGAACACTGCCTGGCCGAGTGTTGCCCTGCTACCTCCTTCTCTTTTGCCCCCTGTGAGGTCCGTACCTGTGACAGGAGGCCTAGCCTCTTACTGGATAGGCAGCATCAGTGCCATCTTCTCGGCCCTCTCCTCAGGGCCACGAGGTACAAGGGAAAGAGATTCTCTGCGCCGCTGTGGCAAGGCAAAACGTCCTAACAGAGACGGAACAATGGCTTACCCAGCCTTTTGAGAGTGCTCTCTGCAAAGGGCAATTATCAGCTGGCACAGAACTGGTTGTGCAGGTCCTATGCCAATCCGTACCGCCACTCCCTCGCAAAGGACGTGCCCCTAACACCCGGTATCCGCACCTGCAACAGCAGCACTTGCCCTGAGGTCTTTATGCCAGGGACCAGCCCAGAGCTCTGACATCCTCAGTAGAGTTGGGGTCGGTCCGGCTTTGGGCAGGGGGCTGGACTCAATGATCTCTTGGGGTCTCTTCAACCCTGGGATTCTATAAAGAGACCTTAGAGGCCATCGAGTCCAACCCCCTACCCAAGGCAGGACCAACCCCAACTCAATCATCCCAGCCAGGGCTTTGTCAAGCCAGGACTTCAAAACCTCTAGGGATGGAGATTCCACCCCCTCCCTAGGGAACCCATCCCAGTGCTTCCCCACCCTCCTAGGGAAATAGTTTTTCCTAATATCCAACCTAGACCTCCCCCACTGCAACTTGAGACCATTGCTCCTTGTTCTGCCACCTGCCACCACTGAGAACAGCCTCTCTCCATCCTCCTTGGAACCCCCCTTCAGGGAGTTGAAGGCTGCTGTCAAATCCCCCCTCACTCTTCTCTTCTGCAGACTAAACAAGCCCAAATCCCTCAGCCTCTCCTTGTAGGTTATGTGCTGCAACCCCCAAATCATATTCGTTGCCCTCTTCTGGACTTTCTCCAATGCGTCCACAACCTGTCTGTAATGGGGGGGCCAGAAATGGATGCAATACTCCAGATGTGACCTCACCAGAGCTGAATGAAGGGGAATAATCACTTCTCTAGATCTGCTGGACATGCTCCCCCTAATGCACCCTAATATGCCATTAGCCTTCTTGGCTACAAGGTCACACTGCTGACTCATATCCAGCTTCTGCTCCACTTTCATCCCCAGGTCCTTTTCTGCAGAACTGCTGCTTAACCGGTTGGTTCCCAGGCTGTAGCAGTGTAAAAGTGACTATAAAGCTACATTTGTGGACACAGCCCTTACATGGGCATTGCACAAGCTATGCTCCGTGCGCATCCCAGGAAAGTGAGGAAAAACTCAATGAAAATTAATGGAGTTATAATAGTGTCCACCGGTGAGAGATGAGATCCAAGCTGCGGACCCAATGAGGACCCCAACTTGTCTCATTTGCAATTACACCATAAATTAAAATATCAAATATTCATTGCATAATCTCTGGGTGACATTTCTTTCCAGTCCATGCGTTTCAGCAGGAATACACATTTGCTCGCTTTATTAATAACACATCTATTATTTACACATTGCTGTATTATTAATGGGACAGCAAAATAAAGAGTGTGTTTCCATTGAAATGTACACACTGGAAGAAAAACCACAGCAACAGTGACTACAAGGAGATGACTGAATGTTTTTTCAAATATTCATTGCACTGTCAAATTTCAAATAGGTTGCCCCTCTTCTCAAAAGGTGCTTTAAAATAATTTCAGCTGTGGGGTATTTGCGTAATGGAGTTTCGAATTCCAACCAGCTTCTAGAGTAAAACAATACAGTAAGGATTTCCGTCTGCTTCAAAAGGGAAAAAAGATTTCAGGTAAAACGGACTGAGGCTTTGTGATTATTGAAGACCGCCTTGAGTTCACTTTGAGACGTTACCCAGCTGCAAAAGTATTACGCACAAGCAACAAACCCACACATCTGGGTATATGGGATGCCAGCACTCAGATGGAGTAGCAGTTTATTCTATTCTGCAGGTAGCCTCATTCGTTTCAGCTGGTTCACCTGTGGTGTAGTTTGAGGAAGACAATCAGCATTCAGCCCTTCGTCCTGCTCACACAGGAGTCAGTAATTCAACTTACCTTTTGTGTCGGACCCTGGGAGAAATAAGTCCCAATACTTTATACAACGAACCAGCAGATTCCTATACCGATAGCACCCTTCCCCAAACTTACTAACGCCTATTTATCTAAGGCCTGGTTCAACATACTTTCAAGTCCATGAAAAACTTAAATAGTCTGGTAGCACTTTAAAGACTAACAAAATATGTAGATGGTACCATGAGCTTTCATGGGCACAGCCCACTTCTTCAGATGACTGAAGTGTTGGATGTCCAGAACCAAAAATAAATAAGGGAAGGGGGAGGGGGAAGAAGGAAAAAGTCGGAAGCGGGGAGAAAAAGAGGCAGTGGGTAGGTAAATTTCCAAGGGAAAGCCAAGCCAGTATGTAACAGAAAAAACTGTGAGTGACCACTGGCTTCACTGAGCATTCAGCTAGCTCTTGGTTTTTCAATGTGAAAAACTGGCTTTACCCAGTAACCTTACTTAGTATCAGAAAAAAAAATAGACCCTGGGCGAAACACCAAAGGATACTGCTAATAAAATTGTGCTGGCAGACTTTACACCAGAACTTTTATTGAAACCAAAGTCCAGCATGGTTCTGCTGCTGTAAAACCAATGTCCCAGAACAGCTGCATGTGGCACATGAGCAAACCGTGAAATAAATGGTCCGATTTCATGTCTGGGAAAATGAGCAGAGTTTGTGCGATAGATGAGTTTGGGCCAGGTGCGTGTGCATATCTCCAAAGGCACGTCTACACTGCAGGGCAAAAGTCGAATTAAGCTATGCAACTTCAGCTATGTCAATTGTGTAGCTTAAGTTGAAATAGCTTAATTCAGCTTTTGGCATCGTCTACACAGCAGGAAGTCATAACATAGCATAAGAACAGCCATACTGGGTGAGACCAAAGGTCCATCTAGCCCAGTATCCTGTCTGCCGACGGAAGCCATTTCCAGATATCCCAGAGGGAGGGAATGCAACAGGGAATCCTCACGTGATCCCTCCCCTGTCATCCGTTTCCAGATAGAGGCTAGGGACACCATTCCTACCCATCCTGGCTAATAGCCATTGATGGACCTAACCTCCATGAATCTATCTCGCTCTTTTTTGAACCCTGTTAAAGTTCTAGTCTTCACAACGTCCTCTGGCAAGGAGTTCCGCAGGTTGACTGTGCGCTGCATGAAGAAAAACTTCCTTTTGTTTTAAATGTGCTACCTATTCATTTCATGTGGTGACCCCTAGTTCTGATATTATGGGAACAATAACTTTTCTTTATTCGCTTTTTCCACAACCAGTCATGATTTTATAGACGTCTATCATATCCCCCCTTAGTCTCCTATTTTCTAAGATGAAAAGTCCCAGTCTTTTTAATCTCTCTTCATATGGGACCCATTCCACACCCCTCATTTTTGTTGCCCTTTTCTGAAACTTTTCAATACCAAAATATCTTTTTTGAGATGAGGCGCCCACATCTGCAGGCAGCATTCAAGATGTGGGCATACCATGGCTTTAGAGAGAGGCAATAAGATATTCTCTGGCTTATTCTCTATCACTTTTCAAATGATTCCTAACAGTATTTGCTTTTTTGACTGCCGCTGCACACTGAGTGGATGTTTTCAGAGAACTATCCACAATGATTCTCTCTTGAGTAGTTGTAGCTAAATTAGTCCCCATCATATTGTATGTATAGTTGGGATTAGTTTTTCCAATGTGCATTACTTTGCATTTATCAACATTAAATTTTATTTGCAATTTTGTTGCTCAATCACTTTGTTTGGGGAGATCTTTTGAAGCTCTTCGTAGTCTGCTTTAGTCTTAACTATCTTGAGCAGTTTGGTATCAACTGCAAATTTTGCTACCTCACTTTTGACCCCTCCCCCAGATCATTTATAAATAAATTGAATATGATGGGTCCCAGGACAGACCCTTGAGACACCACTAGTTACCTCTCTCCATTCGGATAACTGACCCTTTATTCCTACCCTTTGTTTCCTGTCTTTTAACTAGTTATCAATCCATAAAAGGACCTTCCCTCTCATCCCAAGACAACTTACTTTACTTAAGAGCCTTTGGTGAGAGACCTCTTCCTTCATCTTCCCTTACTCCTTGTGAAATGAGGATTACAGATGACTCAGTAAGAAGTCTACCATCCTGACATAATTCGAAATAACGGCCTGCTGTGTAGACGTGTCCTTGCAACAGAATAATTTGGTTCTAAATGCACATAAGAATGGATCCTTCTCTTACTTCAAGGAGAACATTGAATAAATTAGGGAATTTGTGGACTAGCAGGCATTTTCCAATATCAGAGTTTGAAGAACAAAGTTCTGTACCCGCCTCATGCCAGCAAAAGTCAGTGACTTTTACTATCTTAAGGACCATGAGTTCATGCTCAAACTCCAAGAGACCCAAGTAGAAGCCACTGTTTCACAATTGTTACAATATGCTGCTGCTATGGAGAACAAAGGGTATGTCTAGACTACACGCCTCTGGCGACAGAGGCATGTAGATTAGGCTACCCGGCACAGGAAAATGAAGCGGCGATTTAAATAATCGCCACTTCATTTAAATTAAAATGGCTGCCGCGCTGAGCCGATCAGCTGTTTGTCAGCTCAGCGTGCTAGTCTAGACGCTCTGTGGTCGACATCAAAGGCATTTGTCGACTGCCCCGGTAAACCTCATCCCACGAGGCATACCGGGGCGGTCGACAAATGCCTTTGATGTCGACCCCGGAGCGTCCAGACTAGCGCGCTGAGCCGACAAACAGCTGATCGGCTCAGCACGGCAGCCATTTTAATTTAAATGAAGCGGCGATTTAAATCGCCGCTTCATTTTCCTATGCCGGGTAGCCAGAGGCATGTAGTCTAGACATACCCAAAGACAGTACCTCCTAACTGGCTCTGGGTTTTTCCCTTTTTCCCCCTCAGCTTCATAATTCTTAGCATTCTAGCAAACTATGGTGTCTTCTAAAGGGATCTTACTTGCTTTTAAGAGAACTATTTTGGATGCCCATAGAAAAGGGGAGTTTAATGCAACTTCTCCACAAGGTTTTGAGATCTATCACCGTGCGACAACACTTTACATCGGGCATGTCTGCACTTGCCATTTAAGGCACCAAAAAAACCCATCACTTTTCGGCACAAAAGCCATGGGAGCATCAACGTTTGCCAATGACATTTTGTGGTGAAACTCAGGAGTGTCACCACAGAGAGAAACCCACCTCCGAGAGGCAGACATTTGTGGCGATGTGCAAGCGAGGACGTGGTCTTCCTGTTTCCACAGCTTATAAACGCCGCAGGATATCCCAGTCTGAGTAACCACCGCTGCTAAACAGATGTCTGCCACTCCCCCTGTAAAGCCCCGGAAACCTTGAAACTCCCCTTCCTGTTTTCCTACAAGTGCTCCCTTATCTGGCCAGGTGACAATGGCTGCTCCATGGAGCAAACAATTCCCTGCTTGCAGCAATGCTGAGCTACTGGAGCTGATCAGTGTTAGAGGAGAGGGGGCTCTCCTGGGACCCAGGATGCCCCACAATACCCTCCCCCCGCCTTTCCACAAGATCCAACCTCAAAATGGAGAGAGGTGCATTGTGGGATAGCTGCCCTCAGGGTGCTGCTCTCCTCAGTGATGGAAGTGCTGCAAATGTGAACATGATCTGATGCCTGTGAAAGTGAGTTTCCCATTTACCAGTTTAACTGGGGCAACTTACAACGCAAAATCTCCACAAGTGTATACATAGCCATAGTGTTGGCTAACGCTGGTGCAATTTCACACACAGGCCTCAAGACACTGTCCAAAGGTAAGTATCCATATTACTATTACTAGGTGTTTTAAAGCAACTGAGAAAAGAACAATTTAAAAACCAGAGAAATTCCATCCCTGCGATACAGCTTACGTATTGGGGGCACAGACTTAGCACAGAGAAGTTTAACCAAACAACAAAACAAAGAAAATAACCTGACCACATCTAAATAGACATTTCCCTATCTACTCTAGATCTGTGCTTCAAGGTCCAGTCCAATTCTATGCCCAGTATTCTTTGTAGGCCTGGTAGTTCTACCTGGTTCAATTCTTGTTTCCCCAACTCCTGCCTTAATATTCATACAAAGAAGAAAAAGCAAGCAGGGTTTCTTTGATTTCAACTCTCAATACCTTCCCGCATTGGCTCTCCTGGCTCCCTGCCAACACCTTCTAGCTACCCGAGTTTAACCCTTTGGTTACTGAATGCTGGGATGTTCAGAAAAAGCCAGCACCCCTCTTATCCATCACACGGGGGTATTATAATGAGGCCACAAATGGAAATTCAGTAGACAGTATGGATGTGTTCCTGGGCTGTTCCACTCTGCCAGCCTTGATGGGCCAAGTCTTAATGACAAATGCCATGACTTGAGTGCAGGGGACTGACAAGATGTTCTATGGAGGTTCCTTCCAGACCTACACTTCTATGCGCCCATGTGAGAAGACTGAATAGGCATTTGGCCAACAAAATGAAGATCTGGGTGGAGTCTCATTGCTTCTGTTGGCCAAAGGCAAAGAGAATGGATCGCTTCTGAAATGGCAGCTATCGCCTTGACAAACAGAATACAGGGCATGTCTTCATAATCGTACATCCACCGCATCCATCATTCTCTCCCAAAAGGCTAAGCAGCAAGATTATCTTTTCAAAAAAGTTATAACCCAATCGATGGAATATTTTACTACTCTCCTTCAAGGAATGATAAATAATTATACTGGGAATTGTCTCTGCAATTGTATATTCCCCATCGCGACAGACTATTTTGGCTTAAATTAAACAAATATGAAAAGAGTGGCCAAAAAGCAGAGCATTAACACAGGGGGAGGAGGAAGGAGGCCCGCAGAGCTTAAAACAGCCTTTCTTTGGCGTACACCAGCCACCTAACAATTCCAAACTCCAGTGTAATCGGCTCCTCTGCGTCAGAAGCCGTAAATTTAATAAAACCAATTCAGAATTCACTCCTTAGTCCTGTGTTAGAACAATCACAGGGCCTAGTCCTGGAAACAGACCGCCCCCATGGACAGATCCTGTGCACCCTTCCCTCCCCATGGACTCCACCGGAACTCCATGCAGGGGTTAAAGAGCCAAATGCAAAACGGAGCTCAGATCCGTGAGCAGAACAACAATATTTCAACTAGCCCAGCTGAAAGTCTCCTACCCCGGAGGCGCTACTTTGGTTGCCTTATTGTACACACATAGCAGGCAGCAGTGAAGACACTACTGAGATGAGCCTCGCCCCCAAACTTTAGGGTACAGCCCGTTTGGGGCAGGTCATTGATTAGCTATTTGTACAGCACCTAGCATCCTGTAGCCTAACCTGGACTTCTAAAGGCAGCCACAATATAGATGCTGGGTACGACTGGAGTCTCTGTAATGGGGTGCACTCCCGGATGAGTGCGTGTGCCTGCACTCTCTGCTTAGGGAAGCTCAGCCCTCCAGCCGCGTCACACACAGTCTGTGTGAAAAACAAAACCACCCCCCTCCAGGGGACCAGTCCAAGGGGGCCTCTCTTGGCGCCCTCTGTAATGCTGGGACAGAGCGGTGCCCCTTTGTAGCCCGTTGGGGTGCACCCTGGGGAATGAGGAGTGTCCCCCTCGGGGTCGGCGGGTGGCCACTCCAACCCACTCCACGCAGTTCAAGTCTGATTCAGCCAGTTAATAAGCCCGCCCAGACACAAGGTAGGCTGCCCCAGGTAGACAGTCAATAACCAGTTGTTAGCCCGGCCCTAACACAGGGGAGGCTGCAGCACTTAAGCAGTCAAATAAACAGTTCTTTGGCAGAGAAGGGCAAGGGCTTCTTCCAGGCCAAGCCAGCCAGTCTGCAACCGGTAAGCACAGGTAAATGGTCTGTCTCCTTGTTCAGGAGGAGTTCAGGCACCTTGCCTGTGGCTGCCAACTGCCAGAGGGGAGACTGCCACCCAATCAAGGGGTGGCAGGGGGGACGCGGGCCCTCCCTACATCACCACGCCCCAGCCCAGAGGGCTAGTAGCAGCCAGTAGTCAGCTGCTAGGTCAGCAGGGATCCAGTTCCACAACTCACTGACCTGTTACGTCAGGGTCAGCAGGGGTCCAGCCTGCTGACCCTCGGACAGACCAAGGTCGGCTATCCCTGGGCCAGCTCCAATTCTCCCCTCCGCACCCTGTACCTGGCTCCGTGGCAGGTCCTCCAAGCCGCACGGGTTGGGGTCCTCCGGCCACATAAGCAATCCCGCTTGGTAGTCCTCCAGCAGGGGGCCCGGTGGCCCTGGCCAGCCGTCTGCTTCCCCCAGGTCTGGTTGCTTGCTGGGTTGGGCTGAGCAGGCCTCTGGCTCTCCCGCTGTCTGGGACGAAACAGCCTCTGGCTCCCTTGCTGGCTGGGGAGAGAAGGTTTCTGGCTCCCTTGCTGGCAGGCCCCCAACTGGCCTTGCAGGCAGGCCTTTGATTTCCCAGGCCCCACCCCCTGGCTTCCTCCCTGGTGAGTCATCCAGGTGAGCCCACCATGGCTCAGGGAGGGGCGTTTCCCCCTCGGGGTCCGTGGGTGGCCACTCCACCCTTCCACCAAGGCAGGTCCTCACCCTCTCAGGGCCCTTCTTATTCCAGCCCTTTGGCTGGGGCACTCTAGTTCCACTCTCCACTCTGGGAGGCCTCAGTATCCAGGCTACTTCTCCTCCTCTCCCCAGTGGCTAATGAGGAGTTGGGGGTCCCAGTCCTGCCCTCTACTCTGGATCCCCACCCAGCTGTCTGCTATGTCCATTCCCAAACTGCTGCTCTGTTTCCCTGGACCAGTTCCCACAGCCTTTGCCCTTACCTCAGGGTCTTGCTTGCCATGAGCTCTCCATGCTGCGCTGTCCTTGGCAGTGCTACGCTTCCAGCCTGGCAATCACCCAGTCTTCGCTCCTTGAGCTGCACACAGCAACTAACTGCTGTGTTGGTCTTCAGCTCCTTTTACATGTTCTTCCTGGTCCCTGATTGGCTGCTTCCCCTGTAGCCACTCTAGCCTGCTTGGAGGACCTCTCTAGTGCCTTTTTTTCTTGGGTGGGGTGGGGCAGGACCACAAGGCCACTAGCAGAGGGCCTCAGGGCCTGGGCCACCCCATCACAGTCTCCCAGGTTGGGCTTCTGCAGTATATACATAATGAAATGCTCGTTGAAGCAGGGGTATTGGAAGCAGCGCCCCCCACACCCATCCTAACTGTTGGGTGTAGACTCACTCTCACTTTGCCTTTGGGCCAATGCATATGTAGTTATGTCCACAGCATGGGGCAGATTCAACTGCAGGCAGCGTTGACCTAGCATCTCTGGACTCCATGCCCAGCTGAGGTCTCTTCCAGCCCTATGGTTCTAGGATATCCCAACGCTCAGTGGTTTGCGCCTGCCCCCAGGAGAAAAGGGGATCAGGTTCATAAGCTTTCCTTGGTATGAGGCAGAGAGGAATTGTGCCTGGGTGTCCCACGGTGGGGGGTGGCCCAACCAATGGCCTGAGAGCTCTGGGGGTGGTGCCCCCTATATAGCACCCCTCTTCCTGCAGCCCTGTTGGGAGCAGGTGTATACTGGTGAACTGTGAGTGGAGATAGACACCTCCCTCTAGATGACCCACTTCCTTTGAGGGCTGTGGTGCTGGAGACATCCTCCTTCCAGCATTTTCTGCTGTCAACTTTGGCAGTGCCCCCTGCCCCTTCATGTACTGACTTTTTTGGATCCCATCCTCAGTGGCCTCACTTAGCCCATGCTTAGGACCAAGCTCAGGGTTGCCAATTTTCCCAGCAAAAGGGTGCCTTAGTGCATCCCAGTGGCTTAATTGTTGAGACATCCCCTTATAGAGCCTGGGGTTGTGGGTTTGAACCCCCTCCAGGGGGCATTCTTCCCCTGTTTGTAAATCATTGTACTGAGAACATCAGTGAAGAAGGAGCTAGCCTGGCTCTGTGGCTGTTGTTATGGGAATTGGAGGAAGAAGAGAAAAAAAATACAACCGGCACTGTGAGGTTTTTGCGCAAAAATGGCCATTTCTGCGCAAAAACCTGCAGAGCGTCCACATCTCAAAAGCGCTTTTGCGCAAGGAAATCAGCAGTAAAACGGCAGCACAGAGGGCTTTTGCCGGTGTAGATAAACCTCCTTCTACGTGGCGTAACTCCCTTTTGCGCTACAGCTATTGCGCAAGAAGGCAAGTGTGGATGCTCCAGAGGGGTTTCCTGTGCAAGAAAGCCCTCTGGGAAAAAGCACAAGTGCTCTGATGGCCTTTCCGTGAATGGCCATCAGAGCTTTCTTGCGCAAGAGCGTCCATGCAGTGTGCTCTCTTGCACAAAAGCACATGGCTTTTGAGATGCACTTTGAGGTGCGCGCGTGCTCTTGTGCAAGAAGTTTTTGTGCAAAAACGCTTGTGCAAGAAGCCTGCAGTATAGACGTAGCCCAGGAGGTTGTGTTTGAGACGCCACACCGCTGCGTAATAACAGGGTGTAATGGCTTATTCTGCCAACCCAGGTGTTTAATGAAGAATCGTTACCGCGAAATTGCCACTCCCCTTCAGCTTTACACCAGTTTTGCTTCCCCCCTAAGATCAGCATGTAGCAAAGAGCACGATCTGAGCCTGTTCTGAGGAACAAGGCTCTGAACGTCCTGTCCTTTCCTTTCCTTTCAAAAAAAAAGAGAGCAGAGAAGAGAGCCCTCTCTGTGCACACTCAATGACCGCTCTCCAGCACTGCTATTTACAGAAGACAAAACAGATGGCTCTCCCCTTTGACGTTTTCAATCATTCTTCCCTGCAGGACGCTCCCATTACCGTGCCGCGAGAGAACAGAAAACAGGCTGCAGCTGTCATGCCTGATGCAAAGCCCACGAAAGTCACTCCAAGTCTTTCCTCTAACTTCTGTGGTTCTGACACTCAGGCCCGCAGGAGCATTTCTTTCTTACCGAGACAGACCAATTTAAACCCCCCTCGGCTTTTGAAGGAGAAAGGCCTCCTGGAATAGTAATATTCAGCAAGCTCAAGCTGAACCCACACGTGGCTCTCACCAAGGCCACGTGGCTACTGAAGCAGCGAGCCAGTCACAAGAGCAGTCGGCACCGGTCCTGAAATATCCCAAAATACTGAGGCACATTCTTGGGCACCATCTCTTAACGAGCTCTTTACTCGATATAGCCCTCTCTCTCGTTTACAGTGCTGACCAATTGCAATCTACAGCGAGACACCTCAGCAAGGCCACTAAAGTCCTGGTCTTCACAACATCCTCTGGCAAGGAGTTCCGCAGGTTGACTGTGCCTTGCATGAAGAAATACATCCTTCTGTTTGTTTTAAACCTGCTACCTATTCATTTCATGTGGTGACCCCTAGTTCTTATGTTATGGGAACAAGTAAATTACTTTTCTTTATTCACTTTTTCACACCAGTCATGATTCTATAGACCTTAGTCTCCTCTTTCCTAAGTTGAAAAGTCCCAGTTTTTTAAATCTCTTCCCAAGGGAAGGCTAGTATTCCCCCCCCCCCCGGAATGTGTGCCTGGGTCATTTCAGTAATATACAGTCCACGCAGGGCCTGCCATGGGTTGTCCCATCTGTCATTCAGGTTCCTGTAACTCCTCCCCTGTCTCCATGGCTCAGGCACCCGGATTCAATGCTTCCGGCTAGGCTCCTTGCCCCATATCACTCGGCAGGCACGTTCCTGCAGCAGCTCCTCCCAGCACCCCTAAAACAGCAGGAGGGGACATGGGCTCATGCTGACCTGCACTTCTTGGGCAAAGGAGCCCACCCCTTGATCTCACCGACTCCCGTTGGCTTCTGAACCAGGCCCTGAGTGAGGTACTGTTCCGGGATTCACAATCGGGCCCAACTCGAAGACTTCAGCACCATGATGATAAAAACGACTTTTTAAAAAAATGGGGGTAGTGCTGTGGCAATTTAGGGTATGTCTACACAGCCAAGTTATTTCAAAATAACTTTACTGGCATCTACACAGACAAACCACTATTTTGAAATTAATTCAAAATAGCGGAGTGCTTATTTTGAATTTGGTAAACCTCATTCCACAAGGAATAAAGCCAAATTCAAAATAGCTATTTCGAAATAAGTGCTATGTAGACATTTATATCGAAATAGGGGGCCTCCAGCCTTCCCAGGTTGCCCTGGTGGCCACTCCAGCCTCAACCAAGAACATTTCTCTCCCTCCACCCCTCCCCGGAGCCCTTAAAGGGGTTGACTCCGGTCACAGTGCCTGTGCCAGCTCCAAGCCTGCCAGCCCAGAGCCAGCAGTCACTGCCCCTGACCCAGTGGCCCCAAAACATAAGCCAGCAAGCCACTGGCAGCCAGCCCTCCACCACTCCCCAGGGGCAGTCTGCCAGCTCCCAGGAGCCTGCCAGGGCCTGGAGAAGGCTGGCACCATCCTGGTCCAGGGCAGAGATCATGGACCTTATTCAGATTTGGGGGCATGCCCCCAGCGTCCATGATCTCTGCACTAGATGGAGGAACGTGGCCGTCTATGGCAGGATAGCTGCCAGCCTGGCCACCAAAGGCCACATGCAAAGCCAGGAGCAGGTTCGCATGAAAATCAAGTTGGTCCAGCAAGACCCCCCAACCCTGAGCCCTGAGCTTCCCCTCCCCCTTCTTCCTCTTGCTTCCCCCTTCCAGCTCCCTCCTCCCAGGTTTCCCCCTCCCCTCTCCCACCCTCTCTCTTCCCCTCTCCCGCCTCCTTTCCCCAGTCTCACCAGAGTTTCATCCCCCTCCCCCAGTTTTGTTAAATAAAGAGAGTTTGTGTTCATGAAAATACGTGTTAGGGGGTTAGGGAGGGGTTAGGGAGGGGTAAGTGGAAGGACGTGGGGGAGGAATGAGGCACAAGCCCCCAGTGGGGCAGACCAGGGAGGCTCTTAGTGCTCCTCAGGGTGGAAGCTCTCCCGCAGGGCCCCCTGTATACTGACAGCCCCCCGATGGACCCCCCCCGGATGGCAGCCTGCAGAAAGTGCAGCCAGGCTCGCAGCAACGCATCCACGAGAAGCACCAGAGTGCCCAGGGGCAGCTCCGGCTCCATGTTGCCGAGTGCTGTGGTGTCCCGAGTGAGGGCAACCAGAGCACGCAGAGACAAAATGCTTTGCTGTCCCTCATCGAGGTAGACAAGCAAGCAGGGAAACCTGAGAACCGGCTGTCCGGGGGGGTCCATTTAAGCACAGGCCTCAGGCACACACAGTAACTCCTGACCTGATGCCCCACCAGACCTAGTTCCAGCTGGCCATAGATGCGATTCAGCGTCCACTCAGTGTGGACGTGCTATTTCGAAATAGCAAAACGCTATTTCAAAATGCATTTTTTTAGATGTGCTATTTTGAAATAACTTATTTCAAATTAACTATTTCAAAATAAGATATTTCAAAATAACAC
Source organism: Pelochelys cantorii (assembly GCA_032595735.1). Classification (NCBI taxonomy): domain Eukaryota; kingdom Metazoa; phylum Chordata; order Testudines; family Trionychidae; genus Pelochelys; species Pelochelys cantorii. The sequence continues at coordinate 128,055,647 of CM064329.1, read as the reverse complement.
TGCAGTGTAGACATACCCCTGTAGACTAACAGAAATATATAGTACCATGACTTTTCACGGGCAAAACACACTGCTTCAGACTACGGATGTTAAATTTAGATTAATCAACCAATCAAATAGTCGATGGAATTTGCATCGACTATTCGATTGGTCAATAAGGGAACCTCCACCTTTGAAATGTAGTAAAAGCCCCACCGGCTCTTGCTACATTTCAAAGGCAGAAGTGCCGAGAGCAGCATGGGGCCAGCGGGATACTCAAGCATTCCCCCGCTGGACCTGTGCCCCCTGCACCTGAAATGTACAAGAGGCCCGGCCTGCTCTTGTACATTTCAAAAGCAGGGAGCACGGGGCCTGCTTGAGTCCTCGGCTGGCCCAGTGCTCCCCGCGGAGTTTTCTGCTTTTGAAATGTAGCAAGAGCTCTGCAGCCCTCTCTATACAGCCCTCTCTCTTGTTTACAGCGCTGTCCTGTTGCAGTCTACAGTGAGACACCTCAGCAATGCCGTTAAAGTCCTGGCCTTCGCAACATCCTCTGGCAAGGAGTTCCACAGGTTGACTGTGTGTCGCATGAAGAAATACTTCCTTCTGTTTGTTTTAAACCTGCTACCTATTCATTTCAAGTGGTGATCCTAGTTCTTCTTTCAAGTGGTGACCTCTAGCTCTGCTCTTGCTATATTTCAAAGGTGGAAGCTCTGCCAGTTCCCTGCTGCACCCCTGTCCCCACCATGGAGACGGTGCTGGTGGGAACAGGCTTTTAAGCCGGCTCCCCCCAGCACCAGCTCCTGCTCCCCTGCCCAAACACCTCTCGCTGATAGAAACAGCGGGGTGGGGGGAAAGCAACTAGTCGAGTCACTAATCGACTATCCGATAAGCATATGCTTATCAGATAGTCAACTAGTCTACTAGTCGCTTACATCCCTACTTCAGATGAGATGATCTTGAGTGGAAAACAAGGGCGGACCCTCAGAATAAGAAGGGAGAGAAGAAAGAAGAGAAAGTACTTATCAATTGCAGGGCTGGTGCTAATGAGGGTAATGGAGTGTGCTGGAAGTATCCCGTGCTTAGCTTCTGATGCCAGTAGGGCGTTGGATGGAAGGACAGCAGGTGTCATGTTCACCAGCTCAAGTCTTTCTTCACACCAAGTGAGAAAGTGTCAGATTTGCACAGGATATCACACCATGGTTGTGATGAGTGTGGGCTCCTGGCTAAATGGACTACTTGGGCAGGCCGGATAATAACAGCACTGTCCAGGTAGAGTGTCCTTGTATCTGTCTCACTCCCCATCTTTTCAATCTGTCTTCAGGGGAGAGGTTTTCCAGGCCCTTAGTCATTCATCATTCTCTTCAGAACCCTCTCTCATTTCTTTTCCCCGCTCTTGTAGGGCACATTTTTTACCAGAAAGAGAAGTGAGGCTCTGCTGGGGCCTTTAGATGGTATCCATCACCCCACTATCTAAGTATCCCCACTAGCTGGAGTTATCCTCATCAGCGTTCCAAACTGGACAAGTCCCAGGGTCCCTCTCCTCCAACACTGGCCAGCACCAGCTGCTTCAGTAGACAGTAAAAGAAATCTCACTGGGGAGATATGGCATAATCTGCCCCTACATTAATTTTCTTCTTAATACCTAACAGTTAGAGATTGACTTAAATCTTGAAGCATGAGGTTTAATCCCCCTTCCCAAATTTGTTAGCATTAACTACATAATTATCCAATCAATTTTAGAATCTTGCTGAGTTGCCCATCTCAACAACATCCTGTGGCAATGAGTTCCACCGTCTAATCATACTTTGAGTCAAAATATTTTCTTTCATCAGTTTGGTATTTTTCCACCTTTTAATATCATTGAATGTCCCCAACCATTTGTGTTGCAAAAAAGACTGATAGTCATTTTTAAATACACTTTCACCCTGTCCCCTCGTATCTGTATTCTTTCCCAGAAAAGCAATCCCAATATTTTCATTCTGTCTTCAGAGGGGAAATTTTCCAGGCCCCTTGTCATTTGTCATCCTTCTCAGTATCCTCTATTTCTTTTTCCCCTTTAAATCCTTTTTCAGATGTTGTTACCAGCTGTGCACAACATTCCACATGGTGCTCCACTACTGATTTACATAATATTTTCATAATATTAGCCATAGGAATGGCCATACTGGGTTAGACCAAAGGTCCATCCAGCCCGGTACCCTGTCTGCCCACAGTGGCCAATGCCAGATGCCCCAGAGGGAGGGAACCAAATAGTAATCCTCATCTGATCCCTCCCCTGTCACCCATTTAGAGACAAACAGAGGCTAGGGACATATCCTTCATGCATTCTAGCATTTTACTTGCTTTTTCGGTGACAGGCTACGTCTAGACGACACTCCTTTTTCGAAAGAGGCCTTTTCAAAAGATACTTTCGAAAAAGCCTTTTTCAAATAAGAACATCTACACTACAGTCCGTGCTTTCGAAAAAGCAGGCCGCTTTTTCAAAAGACAGCACCCAGGCAGTCTGGATGCTCTCTTTCAAAAAAGCACAGTTTGCATTACATTGCACCTTTTTTCGAAAGAGCACTTTTGAAAAACGGCGTTCTTCCTCGTAAAACCAGGTTTTCCGCGGTCGACAAAACCGCCGCATTCCTTCGATTTACTGTCGACAGAACGCGGCGGCAGTCTCGACGCAGGGGAAGATTTTTTTAAAAAAGGCCACTTTTTTCGAAAAATCCCTGTAGTCTAGGTGCACTCACACTGAGCAGAGGTCTCTGTTGTGATGACCGGATCCCTTTCCTAAAGTGACACCATTAATTTAGAGACCTGTGGGGTGTATGAGTAGTTTAACTTTTTTCCTTCCACTATGTTTGTTTTTATTCACATTAAATTAAGTGGCCATCATCTTGCCCAGACGTCCAGTTCTGTTAGTTCTTTTGAAGTTCCTCAAAGTGCTCTCTGGCTCAGCTAAGAAAAATACTTTGTGTCACCTGCAGTTTTTCCCGCTTCAGAGCTCACCATGCTGGCTAGATTATTAATAGCTCCATTAAACAACTTGGCACCTCATATGGACTCTTCAGGCACTCACTTGAGTAGCCTTTGGCCTGACCTTGCCCAAGGCCCATCACAACTTCATTGTGAGGTGGGGAAGGGTTCTTAGCCACACTTAATCGTTGGGGATTGGCAGAGAGGACTGGAGACGTCTCGAGGGTCATACAAGAAGCTGCACTAGGGCTGTCCCCCAGATAGCTGTCATGTCTTTATAGACTAGCCATGGGCCTGGCCTTGAGCATGCCACGCCAACCTTCCCCTCCCCCTCCCAAAAAACCAAAACAGCTCTGTGCATTGAGGACTTGCCTCACTGTTAGAAATCTCTTGGAGGTTGCTAAAAACCCTGGCATAGGATGATCTTCATATTTCACGGTACCTTTGTCAGATATATTTGTTACTATGCTGTATCCAGTGGCATCTCCTCTGTCTGAGTCACTTCTGCTGAAGGGCATCAAAGAACTTACCCCACAGTTTTCTCCAGCAAGAACATATGGCAATATTCTTGGTGCGTGTGTAACCATCACCAGGCAGCTTTGACTTGGGCATCTTTGGGGCTGAGTAGAGGAGCCTCTATCCTCTGCACTCCAGAAGTCCTAGGTTCAAATCTGCCTGGTGGTGGTTACACTTGGTCAGGACAGGGGACTGGACCCGCTAATCTCTTGAGGTCCCTTCCAGTTCTAGTGTGCTATGATTTATGTGTGTATGGAAGCATTTCCTCCAAAAGGCAGGTCTAGGCTCTCTGGTAAGCCAGTTGCAAGTAATATCCCAGACTCGTATAACCCAGGTCCCTATCAGGGAATTATCTCTTTAAGAGATGCATTGGGAGGGGGGGTAGCAGTGAATAGTATCTGCCTCACAGTTGCTGGGCAGGATTTAGTACCACACACCCAGAAGCTTCTGGAGTTGGGTGTGGTTGTTTGGGGCCGGCTCCCTCAGGGTCTGTCTCTGTTGCTGGGGCCAGACTCCATGAGCCAGCAGGCGGGGCAGCTGCTTTGCTAAGGCCCATGTGTCCTGGGAGAGGCTGAGCCAGGAGCAGAGAGCAGATTAGTGCTATTAGTGACCCTCTGCCGGGGCACTTGGGCCATGTTAATTGTAGCCAGAGGAAACTCGGGCGGGGGGGAGGAATACCTTCTTCTGGTTCGGTTGTGTGCTTGAAAATTTGTTTGATTTTAGCCAAACTGTTCTAGTTTAACTTCCTCAGCCAGTGCGATTCTTCAGCTTTTCCTAGCGTGTCGCAATGGGCAACGAGTCATTTCTGCGTTGTTGTTCTCCAGTTTCGTGTTTTCTTGTAAGAAGGTTTTCTGTGTCTGTTCCCTTGTGACTTAACTGCGGGGTTAGTCAGTGAGCAGGCTGTCTAGCAGGGGCCTAGTCTGCCTGGGTTCCTACAAGGAAGTGGAGGGAAAATGGTGCAGACTCAGCAAATGGCGCAGATTTGGGGATGAAAGGCCCTCACTGCGACTTGGGTGAACTAACCCGAAGCTTTTGGGGTCTCTCCGTTACTGTGTTTTGTGGGGTATGAAATGCTCACATTTTACTTTTGGCTTTCTCTTAGTTGCGTTTCCTGTGATGGTGAAGACAATGTCTGTGGGTTATAAAATAGCTCTGTTATGTTGTAAAAATTTAGATTTTTTTGGTGTGTTTCTTCACGATAAGACTTTATAAAGCTGTTTAATTTTGCTTCTTTAGTTCCTTTTGGCTGGCCCTGTGCAATCCTTGCTGCAAATCCTTAGAGACTGAACACTGGATCCCAGTTACATCTGTAGGGGAGTCAAGGTTTTTTAAGACACTTTTTCCACACCAGTCATGATTTTATAGACCTCTATCCTATCCCCCCTTAGTCTCCTCTTTTCTAAGCTAAAAAGTCCAAGTCTTATTAATCTCTCTTCATATGGAACCCATTCCAAACCCCTCATCATTTTAGTTGCCCTTTTCTGAAACTTTTCCAATGTCAAAATATCTTTTTTGAGATGAGGCGACCACATCTGTATGCAGTATCCAAGATGTGGGCATACCATGGTTTTATAGAGAGGCAGTAAGATGTTCTCTGTCTTATTCTCTATCCCTTTTTTAATGGTTCCTAACATTGTTTGCTTTTTTGACTGCCGCTGCACACGGAGTGGATGTTTTCAGAGAATGATCCACAGTGACTCCAAGATCTCTCTCTTGAGGAGTTGTGGCTAAATTAGTCCCCCATGGTATTGTGCGTATAGTTGGGATTATTTTTCCCAATGTGCATTACTTTACATTTATCCACATTAAATTTCATTTGCCATATTGTTGCCCAATCACTTAGTTTGGTGAAATCATTTTGAAGCTCTTCACAGTCTGTTTAATCTTAACTATCTTGAGCACTTTAGTATCATCTGCAGATTTTGCCACCTCACTGTTTGCCCCTTTGCCCAGATGATTTATAAATAAGCTGAATAGGATTGGTCTGAGGACAGACCCTTGGGGGAGGAACCACTAGTTACCCCTCTCCATTCTGAAAACTTGCCATTTATTCCTACCCTTTGTTTCCTGTCTTTTAACCAGTTATCAGTCTGTGAAAGGACCGTCCCTCTTATCCCATGACAACTTATTTTACTTAAGAGCCTTTGGTGAGGGACCTTGTCAATGGCTTCCTGGAAATCTAAGTACACTATATCCACTGGATCCCCCTTGTCCACATGTTTGTTGACTCCCTCAAAGAACTCTATTAAGGGAACATTTAGTGGGAACAGTGCCTGACCTTGCTTGTTAGTTCTGACCCACACTTCCTGAGAGACCTTGGACAAGTCACTTAATCTGCTGCATGCCTTAATTCCACATGAGCACAAGTGGGATATGTCCCTACGTCATAGGAATGTCATGCGGACAAAACCCATTGATAAGTCCCTGAATGAGAGCATTGAGGTAACTATGGTGATAAAAGCCATGCAAATACCTAGATAAATTGGAAGGGATATTCCAGGGGATATTTCTTCTTCCACAGTGTTTACAGTCAACCTGTGGAACTCCTTGCCAGAGGATGCTGTGATGGTCAGGACTTCAGTTCTTTTTTGAACCCTGTTAAATACATTCATGGAGGTTAGGTCCATCAATGGCTATTAGCCAGGATGGGCAGGGATGGTGTCCCCAGCCTCTGTTTGTCAGAACCTGTGAATAAATGACAGGAGGAATCATTTGATTATCTGTTCTGTACATTACTTCTGGGGTACCTTCAGAAGACCGGACTCTGGGCTAGATGGGCCTTTGATCTGACCCAATTTGGCCCTTCTTATGTTCCAGACTGTAGCCCTTGCTGCAATTTGTAACAGCCAAGAAAAAGTGGGTGAGGGGATAGCTCTTCCAGGACCAGTACTTAGCTGTATTTATTCTTCTCCAGAACTGATGAACTGAGTGGTGGAACATGATGTCCCCTCTACAACACAAGGAGGTGAAATAATACAAGTGATCTTCATGATAATAAAACAAAACAGGCATCAACGCCATCAGCCTCTTGAAACATTAGCTGTCGGAGCCACCCAGAATTCAACTTACAAGCCAGCTGTTCCACCAGCATTGGGCACTGAAGGGGTCTGATTTGCAGCTGATCGAGTGTAATTTTCCAAGCGCATTGATCTGAGAAAAGCGTAGCTGTGTGGTTAGGTAGCATGATGTGTTTGTTTTCTTCCCCAGACTGATTGGCCCTGCTCTCTAGGGGCGCGGAGTCTATTGCCTGCTACTCCTCGGCAGCCGAGATCAGAGCTTATAATACAGATGGAGTGCTTCTGCTTCTGAACACTCCTGCTCGGTTGAGATAAGGGAGCCTTTTGCCGAGAATATGCCGCTTTCCCTCGCTCTCGCCCTCTGAAAAAGACCGTGCAGCCATAAATAACAAGCGGTTCCTTCTGAGCGGTGAAGTTAAACAATACTGACTTGCATAAATAGTTGGAAGGTGATGAAAGGGGGCTATTTAAATCACTTGCAATGCCCTAAAGCAGCGAGTGATTTCAGGTCTCGGTGTTCTCTCTTCGTTTTGTGTGGCTGAGGTGGCTGCCAACATACAATGATTTAGGGACCGGGATGAAATATCGACGCGCATTTCTTCCCGCCTGGCATGTGCCCTTCAGCCACTCTTCTTGGCAGGATGTCTTGCGCTGTGAACACAGCAACAGACAGTAGCCGAATAGCTGTAACATTCCTTATGTGGTGTTGCCTGGGAAGGAGTTTAGTAAAATTTGATGGGTAAGGCTTGCCAATCTGATCAGAAAAAGATCTAAATTCGTCCTCTATCCCAGGTTACAGTTCAGTGGAACCACAAGGCTCGCCTTCTTGAGGGTCAACAGGCGACGGACAGCAGCCACACCTTAACTCAGGGAATGAAATAGAAAACAGCTTTATTGATAATGGAATAATGATTATGATCACCACAGCAAAAACAATAGTAAGAACACAAATCACTTGAACTCCTTCCCAAGATGTCATTAACACAATCAACTTAAAACTTACCTAAGTGTACAAAGAGTGATAATAACAATAATAATAATTCCTACATACGCAAGGATCCCAAGACTGTATGGAGAAGGGTGGCTTCCCTTCCCTGGAAGACCTGGGAGCAAGTGATAGTAGGATTCCTAAAAGCAGACTTAAGCAAGATTAAAGAAAGGAAAAACAAGCCGTTACAAAAGAGAGCAATAGGGATAAGTCCTAAGTTTTCTCTGACCTTATAAGCACACGCCCCGGGATGGACTGCTTCTTCAGCTATGCGCCAAATTCGCAGCCCCGATCTCCCGAATTACTAGGCCTGAATACCCCTTTTGGCACCAAATCGTTCCGGATATATCACCCCTTTTCCATAACAGGGCCTAACACCCAAGATTTCTGAGGGTACCATCTTTGATTGGAAGAAATCTTTGGGTATCTTCTGAATACTCATTATGGGTGACTGATGACTTTTTGGACGCTGTCCCTATACCACACAGAAAGAGCAGGAAGCTTCACAGAAACTGCGGTCTAAAAGGCTCCATCTGCTTGCGATTGCACAAAGGGATTGAAATGTTCATAACTATCATGTTAGCAGATTTATGCCATAAATTCTGGGTAAGGTTCAAAAAATAAACTTGCACCGACCGCAAACTCTTGCTTCACCCCTTTATGGAAAATTACAGACACAAGGCCTATCGTTCCCCACTTGTATCTTATTGCCATCAACCATCTTACAGAACCTGAAATCTGTAGGCCGCTTGCATTACCAGCATCTTTAAAATGTATATAAAGGAAAATAAGGATAACATAATAAACTATTATTTAACTAAAGCCAATATCATCTTAAAAGGCTGAAAATAAAGCATATAATGGTTCGTAGGCTACAGTGTGGAGGGGAAAGCACAGAGATTCCTCCCCCCCCCCCTTCCAGAAATGAACCTGCCTTTGAAATCCAAAAATAATTTTCCGGTCTACTGGAAGTCTTTAGTATAAAGAGACAGTAAAGTAGTGGGTAGCACTGCCTGGCTTGCCTGATCCCCTGAAAGAGGAAAAGCTAAAGAGTTTTAATACTAACCACCAGCGCTTTCCGCCTGCACATAGAGCGAGAAAGCTTAAAGGAGCCAATTGTGGAGCAAAGAAAGGTTTGGATCAGATAGGGCGATCGTTTAAAATGAAGCCCTGTGGGAGAAGAGCAGTCTTCTCAGAGTGTAAGTTGTACAGAGCGCAGCTTCAGTAATCCTTTATTTTACCGGCTCTCCATCTAGGCAGAGTAATCACTCAACGCGGGAATGTGCTGCCGTCAGACTCCCGCCCTATTCTGAGCCCATTTGGCAGCATTCAACAGAATGGCATTTTAGCAGAGGGAGCATGAAAATTGATATAATAAAAACACAGATAATAAGACGTGTCAGTGAGACGCGGTAAGCCGGCTCTCATCCAGGGCTAGCATGTCGAGCCTGCCGTTAGGCTCTGTGCCACGGTTAGTAGCAGCGTTGGCACCTCTCAAGGTGTCGGAGCAGGGACAAGGGCTCGGGTGGAAGCTACTTCTCAGAATATTTGGATATTTGCATCCTGAAAGGAGTGAAGGAGGTGAAGGGAACTGGCATGCCTTTGCACTATGAAGCTGGCACTCTCAGGCTTGGCCTATACGGGTATGTCTACACTGCATTCCTCTTTCGAGAGACGAATGCAAATGCAGCCGAGCGAAATTGCAAATGAAGCATGGGAAATTCAAATGCCTGCTTCATTTGCATAATTGTGGCCAGCCGCTTTTTCGAAATACCCTATTTTGATTAAAAAACCCCCCGCTGTGTAGATGGGGTTATTTTGAGAAAAAACCCTTCTTTCGAAATAATCCTTACTCCTTATAAAATGAGGTTTATTTCGAAAGAAGGTTTTTTTCTCAAAATACCCTATTTCATTAACCCCATCTACACCGTGGTTTTTTTTATTTTGAAAAAGCGGCCTGCCACAATTATGCAAATGAAGCCTGGGAAATTCAAATCCCTGCTTCATTTGCAATTTCATTCGGCTGCATTTGCATTCCTCTGTCGAAAGAGGAATGCAGTGTAGACATATCCTATTAGACCAGGCAGGCCGGCTTAGGGTACTCAACTCCAGCTATGCAAAATGTGTAGCTGGATTCAGCTTATCTTAAGCCGTGTTGTGACGACGTCCACACCGCGGGAGGCTGATGGGAGAACATGATCCTGAGGCTTCTCTGACTTCTCACAGAAGGAGGGCTGCCCTCAGCGTTTGATTTGTGGGTCTGTCCTAGACCTGCTCAATTGAACGTTACAAGATCGACCTCCAGAGCATCGATCTTCTCGTAAGGGTGGATGTCCCCTCATAGTCTAGTTGTGACAGGAATCATCCCACTGAGGAGTGGAGCAGCTTACACTGGTCTTGTGACGTGGTTCCAGGCATGTCCAGGCCCCTCCCAGGGTGATGAAAGAACGGGTACTGTGGAGTTCATGGAAAGCAGGCCGGGGAAGGTTCAAACAAAGAGGAACTTTTGCAAATTAGATATTGAGCTACCCATTCTGCCTTGCAGGATGGATCCTACCAGATCACACTGAGTTCTTATCAATCAGAGCATCCCTCCTCGAGAATGGGTGGGGTTGAATGGCTCTGGAAATGAGAACCTGGGATCTCGCTGGCTAGCTTATGAGGCTGTTTTGGGGGCAAGTCAGAGGGGTCCGTGGAAATTATTTTCTCAGTAGCTTGTTCCTGTGACAGCATAACTACAAAGCACCCCAACCCACTGTAGAAGGATGGCAAACTGCCCCCCAGTTCCATACATCCTTCCAACAGTAGCTCAGTTGGGGCATGTCTATGCTAGGCAACTATTTTGAAATAACTGAAATCCATTTAATACCTCCCCAAAATAACAAAATTGAACCAGCGTGCCCTTACCACTGGGAAGCCCTGAAATTAGTCCAAAGCAGGCTCCATTAATGTGAATGCATCACCTCAGTTTAGAGCCCCAGGTAGCACTAGGGAGGAATAAGTTTGAATTACTCTTGGGAGTCGTTATTTCAAAATAGCGGCGCCGGAGCATCCAGACGACCGCTATTTTGAAATACCTATTTCAGAATTACCGTTATTCCCCGAAGAAAGCAGGAGTCCAGATTTCGAAGTGAGCAGCCTGTTATTTTGAAATCACAGGCAGTGTGGATGCTCCACTTATTAGTTTGACCTATGGGGGGTTATTCTGAAATAAAGCCAGCTGGGCAGCTGGCTGGCAAACCAACAGATACCTGAGGGGAAAAGCATAGCCAGTACTCGGGTCTCTACCTCTTCATGGAGTCCATAATCGGTCACATGACAACAATTCCACAACGTGGCCTCAGCTCTCCCTTTGCCTCAACGAGCATATTAATAAAGTTTTATTGGGTAACTCATTTCTCCTTGTGCTGGCGTAGAAAAGGCTCCAGACATATTCATCTATAATCAACACATTCTTCCATGCGTCTTCTCCGCTGGCAGCAGCGTGGTTTGCTGCTCTAACAGTTTGTCAAGCCACACATTTTATTGGTTCTCTATTGAACAGTCTCTTTTCCAGGCGGTACACCGGGGAGTTATCCATCACATGCTGTATCTAACTGAATCTCTTCAGCCTGCCAGTTTCTTGCCCAGTCGCCGAGTTGTGTGAGATTCCTTTGTAACTGTTCATGGTCTGCTTTGGATTTAGCTGTCTTGAGTCGTATTGTATCCTCTGCCAATGTTTCCACCTCACGGTTTAACCTTTTTTTTTTCTAGATCATTTCTGAATATGTTGAATAGATTTGGTCCTAGTACAGACTCCTAGGGGACACCACTAGTGACCTCTCTCCATTATGAAAACTGAATTTATTCCCACCCTTTGTATTCATTCAGCAACTGCTTTGGCATTCCAGTGTTGACCATCCTCAACATGCGAATAGCCCAAAATAAGTGTGATGTGATAAGTATGGAGTCTCTGTGAAGCAAGTATGTAAGAATGGCCATACAGGATCAGACCAAAAGTCCATCTAGCCCAGTGTCCTGTCTTCCGATGGTGGCCAATGCCACATGCCCCAGAGAGAGTGAACCGAACAGATAACGATCCCTCTCCTGTAACCCATTTCCAGCTTCTGACCAACAGAGGCTAGGGACACCATTCCTACCCATCATGGTCAGAGCCTCGTTGCTTGTAATTTTATACACCATTTGAGTACGGCACGCAGATGTTGTAAGTGGAACTTCTCTAGAACTTCAATGTGATGCCTGTAATGCAGGGTCAGGTCTCACACCGATTCGGTTAGGAAAGCACTACCACTTTTAATCAGGCTTGAAACTTAATCCTGTGTTGCTGCCTGATTCTGCCTGGTTGACTGGCTTTATTAATACACTGTTTTGTTTCCTCATCTATACTGATATCATTCAGCAATATTCTATCCAGGTAACAAAGGTCTGTAACAGCAGTCGCCTCTGTGTTGCTGGTGCTGACTTGTGCTTTGACAGAGGGTTTCCTTGTTGTAGGTTGATACGTGACCTCTGTCTTTTTTTCAGATTGAATGTCAGCCCGTACCTTTCTGTGGGCTCTGCAAATCATTGTCTGTCTTCCCAGAGTACATGCCTGAAGAGCACAGTCACTGGCACATAGCAACTCGTGATCAATTGCCTGAAAGACCTTTGTGGTAGATCACAGCCAGTCCAGATAAAATGATTTTCCAAAGGATTGGAAACTTATCCTGATACCATGATTTGGGTCCGAGTTGACCCCACCACCCCCTGCCACGCTCCAGTTTCTGCCACCAGACTTCCTTGTCCCTGGGCTCTGTGGTCCAGGAGCATCCATGGTCCTGCTGGACCACGTATGTTGCCAGACCAGAGAGTCTTGGTTTAGGGACGTACATCTTGTAGTGCCTCATTTAAGATGTTGGCTGCTGTCTTAGGCTGTCATGCATGGAACAGAGTCCCCTTTGGACTCCTTGAGTGGGGGGGGTACATAACATCAGAGAAAACCACAGGAGTTGACATTGTACGAGACCACAACACTGGCTCATCTCACCCACGTCCTCTCTGGCAGTGTTCTTTACCAGTAGCAACACATCCCTCAGTGGCTAATAGAAGTCTCTTCCTGACCTCCATGGGTTAGTGGCTGCCTTGTGCCCTCAATCAAGAAGGTTTATAATCCTTCTATATCCTCTCAGCAGTCACTCGATAACGAGTAGGGTGTCTTGTCACCCTCCTATTTGTGGATCCGTTGATGGCTGACCAGCCCAATTCTGGAGCCACAGGTCTTATTGGAGAAGGTGCTGGTGGCTATTGGAGGGATGTGGGGCAGTTTTTTGCTGCTTTTTTCTCCTCCGCCACTGCGGCAGGACCTCTCAAATTGCGCCTACATCCTATCACATGTAACTGTAGCCATTCTACGTGTAGTCCCCTTACTAAAGGTGCCTCTGCTTATTTTCTGGGAAGATCCTGTGTGCTGCAATCTAGCCTCAGAGACTACAATTCCCATGAGCCCTCGAGGAAATGAAGGAAGTTTTGTTTTGTTTGGGGTCTGGGTCTCTCCATGTGTGTGGAGACAGACTCTCAGCAGTCTGTGGACTCTTCCCTTTGTTTTTGGAAAAGAGGAGCCAGGCTGCTGTGGAGGAGTTTGAGCCAGTCCAGGAGCTGTTAGGCTGCAGCTACCGACTTGGATTCAGAGCCTTTGGGACTGGAATCTAGCAGGCTGCTTCTGATTGCCCTTTGGCTGTACCTGTGGCTAGCAGTAGTACTCTGCACCCTGCACACAGAAGGAGACTAGAATCATCCACTCCAGCTGCAAAATCTTCAAGCACGCCCACGCAAGCAAGTGTATGGTACTGTGAGTCCTGAGGAGGGCATACTCTGGGGTGTGATAAACGGTGGCAGTGCAAATGCCAGATAGATACGTTCCTATTATTTCCATGTACTTTTGTTAGTGTTATTCACTGTTAATCTGTTAAACTCTGTTTCTTTAAGTCAAGTAAAGGTTGTTCTTTCTACTGTAATCTATCAGATGTATACGATTTATGATTTGTAATTGTTGTTCTGGAGCTAGATCCAGATTATTGCTGAATAATTTTATTCCTGGAGGCTCCCAAGGCACACCCTTAAGTGTGTACAGGGTCAGCCAGGTGGAGGCACCTCCATTATATGTTCTTTATGAGTAAGGGACAGCAGCAAGGGAGCGGATAGGGTTTTCCCCAACTAAACAACATCACCACTAGGGTACTCAGGATCTCCTTTTTTGTTAAAACCATCAGGTGCCCAGGCACACCTGTGAGTGTGACTTGCTCCTGAGTAACCCGGGGAGGAAAAAGGGCGTTACATAGGGATCCGTATAAAGGTCTAAGTCACTCAATGATTCCCCTGTCCTTGGGTTTTCACCTCGGGGCATAAGAAGGCCCTGACAGCTCATTCAGCCCTCTGCTAGACAAAGCTTTCATTGATGTTAACAGGAGAGATGTCAGAGTGAGTACAAAGCAGGGCAGATCCTACAGCAGTCAGCAAAAACACAGCACAGGTTCACCACCACAGAGGCTCAAGGGGCTAAGCTATTGAAGGGAGATGCTGGGTGGGCCCTGGGTGAATTAATATCCCTGTGAAACAACCACTGAAGTGAAGCAAGCTTTCGAGGGAGATCTTAAATAGAAATACCTAGAAGCAACACCTTATCTCTCTTCAGCATGACTAGGGTTCACCCAGAAGCCCAGGGTAGTTGTGTCAGGGAAACTGAATGGAATCTATGGAGACCTTAATTGGCTGGGGTGTTCTGAAATGATTTAGGCCAGAAAGATAGTGTTAGTAGGTGGATCTGGTTCCTCACTATCGGGCGGCTCCTTTGGAAGTTCCTCAGCCATGGTGGTGCTTTAAAACCCAGCTGAGATTCCCACTCCTGAAAGGCAAACTGGAGAGGAGGGATTTTTTTTGAAAAGTTTTGTTAATTTTTGATTAAGCTCGTTAAAAGAATGACACGTTGTTCTGAGAGGTACCCAGCAATTCGGAGGCTGCTATGGAGTCTTCCATGGGGGTAGGGAACAGACTGCTAAAGGTAAGGTTGCAAAATAGTTTCCATTTTTGAAGCTCATGTTTGAAGCTCATGTTCCATTTTTTGAAGCTTGTATTCATGCTCCTGGTGTAGAGAACCATTGTGGGGCCCTTCCAGTTTCCTTTTGTGAGGGACAGCAAGTAACTGCACTGGCCCCGGATGGGCAGGGCCTGAGATATAACTCAGAAACCCATAGATTTCTTCCTGCATGGAGGAAGCAAGGATCGGATTATGGCTGTCTACATAGCAGCATTGTTTTGGAATAACTAATATTATTCCGAAATAACAAAGAGAGTACACTTCCTTCAACTTCCTGCTGTGTAGACAGTGCCAAAAGCCGAATTAAGCTCTTTCGACTTCAGTTACGCAGTCGACGTAACTGAAGTTGCGCATCTTAATTTGAGTTTTGCCCTGCTGTCTAGACGCGCTTTTCCCCAGTGCATATCATTTCTCCATTTGTTTGAGCGCTAGCATTCTGGTTCATGCCAGTGGGAGGATGGAGCTGACCCCGGCATGCCCAGGCCCTGAGGAGGCTGATCTGACCATGTGTTGCAACCTGAGAGACAAATAGCCCATGCGGAATTGCAAAGGGGTTCCTTATATCCCTTTACTTCCTTTCACAGGCCCACGCTCAGCTGGGAGCTGGCATATAAGGAAGCCCTTAAGGAGAGGTGTGTTTAGTCTGCAAAGTGTTCCAAACTTTAAAGCAGGAGTGGGGAAACTTTTTTGGGATGGGGAGTCACTGAACCGCTAAAAAATCAGTCAGACCCCCAACTGAAAAGCAGAAAAAAAAAGAGAGATACTCACCTCACTCTTACAACTTATGGTGCAGGGTTCCCCTTGAGCTCCAGCCCTGTGGGCAGTGGGGACACGGAGGTTCAGGGCTTCCCATTGGAGAGGGTCTAGCAGAGGCCAGCCAAAATGATGAGGGGGCTGGAGCACATGACCTACAGGGAGAGGCTGAGGGATTTGGGCTTGTTTATTCTGCAGAAGAGAAGAGTGAGGAGGAATTTGAGAGCAGGTATCAACTACCTACAGGGGGGTTCCAAAGAGGAAAGAGAGGGGTTGTTCTCAGTGGTGGCAGATGACAGAACGAGGAGCAATGGTCTCAGGTTGTAGTGGGGGAGGTCTAGGTTGGATATTAGGAAAAATGATTTCCCTAGGAGGGTGGGGAAGCACTGGGATGGGTTCCCTAGGGAGGGGGTAGAATCTCCATCCCTAGAGGTTTTTAAGTCCTGGCTTGACAAAGCCCTGGCTGGGATGATTGAGTTGGGGCTGGTCCTGCCTTGGGCAGGAGGCTGGACTCGATGCCTCCTGAGATCTTTTCCTGCCCTAGGATTGTATGATTCCCAGGGCCGAATTAACTCTTTTGGGGGCCATGGGCTCGTAGATTTTTGTGGGGGGACCCTGGGCTATAAGGCAGGACCAAAACTGAGGGGTCAGTGTGCGGGAAGGGGCTGCCACAGGGTGGGCTAGAGATGGAGCTGTAGGGTCTGGGTGGGAGATTGAATGTTGGATGGGGCAGGGGATTGGGGTGTTTACCTGATGCAGCTCCCATGTGACAGGGGAGGGGGATACAAGTGGCTGTGTGCTTCTGTTTGCTTGCAGACATTGCTCTCTACCGCTCTCATTGGCCACAATTCCCGGTCAGTGGGAGCAAGGGGGGTGGAGCCTGAAGGCAAGAGTTAGCTTCCTGGTGTTGCCATCCCCCCCAGCTCAAGGCGGAGGGAGGGGAAATGGCAGCATGCAGAACCACTTCCTACCCGCATCTCCCCTGCTAGGCAAAGCTGGAGAGGGAGGATGGCCTAGCACTTAGCGAGCCGGCCTGGGATTCTGGAGACCGTGGTCTACCACAAGCTAGTCAGTCAGGTCTCTGAGTATTGAATGAGAAACTCCTGAATTCCAACGTACAAGGCCTTAAGTGCCAGACCTTCCTTCACCCCCAGTCTGGGGTTGCAAGCCACTTGTGCTATTAAAAATAGCTCCCTTCCCCAATCAAATAACAAGTGAGTCATCCGGGATGTGGTCTAGACACCCTTCCAGCTTGGCAGGTGAAGAACGGCCCAAACAAGGAGCTAGACAGAGACGTTCCAAGGTTACGCGTGACACAGCAAGGAATTCCGAGGTCAGGGTTGCCAACGATGGGCCCGATCCTGGAAAAAGCAATTGAAGGAGTGGACCCAATCCTGGTATTGGAGGCTGAAAATGTGAATTCCCATCGTGTGGCTCAGGAGGACGACCAGTTCTATCCAGACAGTGTCACACTGGGGTAGAGAAGGGATTTGCAGGAGGAAGATTCAGTCTGTTTACTCTGACGTATTTTAGACTTCAGCAAAACTTGTTTTGAAATGAAATTTGTGAAATAAGGTCGCCTCATCGCAGCATTTGCAAAGGGCATGGGCAAAAATAGCTGGCATTTAAAGGGAGCTTAAACCATCTCGATGCAGCTGAAGAAAATCAGGGGTGAGATTACACAGAGTGACTGTCCCCAGTGCGTTAGTATTATGCAGGTACACTGAATTCTCCCCCATGCATTTCATTGAGCTTCCAATCCACAGAGTTCCCACAAGCCTTCCACCCTCCGGCTGGGTCCTATGGGCGAGAAACTCTGGGACAGGCCTTAATGCTCCTTTGCCAAGCCAAGAAATGGGTTGAGGGAAAGGGTAGCTACAGTCCCAAGGCTGTGACTTCCCTCTGACACAGGCAGGGCTGCTATTACACAACTGACTCCAACGCTTAGAAAGTCCATTTCTGGGTGCCTCTGGGCTCTTGGTCCGTTTCTGTGCGCTGGTCCCCACACCTTTTCTTTTCTGCACACCCTGTCTGTGGCCCCACAAAGCCACGGGACCTCCTGGCCCTGCTGAAGGCCGCCATCTACAACACCCAGACCCTCGACAACAGGGTGGTCTGTGACTGGGGCCTATTTCTGCTCCTCCCTAGTGTCATGAATCCAGGCAGCGTTCCTCTGGGCGGTGTCCACTGGCTCTGTAGACAGCTTTGAGGAGCAATGGGCACTGTCCGAGGTCCCCTGCTAGGTGTCCCCTTCCGGTTCCCTTGTTTTAAGCCTGTGACCTGCACCCCCGAACCCTGGTTGTCATTAGTTGTCCCAAGTCATCAGTGGAGTCCTGGGTCCAGTGGTCCCTCCCACAAGGCTGGGAGAGGGGCCTTTAGAAGACCGCCCACCTCCCAGGACTCAAATCGTGCCTTGTGTGGGCCTGCTGGCTGCTCTCTGCTCTAAGCCTCACCACTCTCATGGCCAGCAAACCAGGCTTGGGTGGTTTTTACTACGGAATCCTTCATTCAGCTGGGTGACTGGCAGAGTGTGAGAGAATTAAGGGAACACGCGCCAGGTCTGTGCATGACCTCTTCAAAACCATGGCGCATCTTTGTCTGGTAAAGACTCTTAACAGGACAGGCCTGGTGCACCTCAGTGCCTGTGACATTCTGATTCCAAGTAGCATTCGAGTTCTGAATAATGAAGAAAAGGCGGCAGTGAAAACTAAGGGCCAGATCGTCAGGTAATGCAGATCAACACCGGTCCATGGATTTCATGCGACGCCTCTAGCGAGACTCCATTTGAGATTCTAGATTCTGTTTAGGCCCCCTCATTAAAGGGCCAGATTTTCCAAAGACCTCCACAGTCAACAGGCTATGTCCTTTTGAAAAGTTGGCACAAAGAGCCGAGCTGTCTCCAAATCTGGGCTCGCTGGGGGGTGCTGAGCGCTGGGAACGCTTATGCAAGCCTTGTCCTATGGTCTGTAGCTACTCTGTGGGCCACTACATACATTTACAACGTGTGTGTGTGTGTGCTGCAGAACGTTCCCCTGGTTGTTTAAAGTAGCCTAGGTGTGCCATTTTGCACACCAACGTAATCATAAGCCTTTCGTTAGAATGTTTTTGGTACCAGTTATTAACAGAACAGCTGACTCATGCTATGCTAAGGGCCTAAGGGACCATTCTGATCAGGTTATCCAACCTCTTGCATAGCACCAGCCATAGAACCTCACCCAGTAATAGACCTACTGGTCGGGTAACTGCTCCTTTGCCCGGCCCTGGGGCCCTGCGATTCAAAGGGGCCGGGGGATCCTACCTGTTGCTGCTGTGGTAACAGCAGCTGTCAGAGCCCTGGGCCCTTTAAATTGCTTCTGGAGTGGCGCACCATATGGGTCCGAGAGCTCAGGAGCGGCATGCCGCGCTCTGGATGGCATAGGGTACTGGCTGCCCGAAGCCCCACCCCTTCTTCCCGAGGCCCCACCCCTTCTGGGAGTGCAGAACTGTCCCCTCACACCTTGTCCAGGGTCCCATGGAGGCCGTTCGCTCCCTTGGCCGGTATTGCTGCCTAAAACCCACCCATTCTGTTTAAGCCCCAATGTGTCTTCTGGAAAGACAGCCACTTTTCGTGCGAAAACGTCAGGAGGCGGCACACCCACCATGTCCCTTACACCGTTGTGCCAATGGTGAAATTACTTCCAGTGTTAAAAACTCAATTTCTAATCTGAATTTGTCTGGCATCACCTTCTTACCCAGGGGTGGGGGACCTTTTTTTTAGGGGCAGGGGCCGCTGACCTACAGAAAAATCAGCTGGGGGCCACATACAAGTGAGAATCAACCCCCCCCCAACCCAAACCCCTCACTGTCCTGGCCCCCAACTGAGAGGGAGAAAGATCCTCCCCATAATCCCTGTTACCCCAAAAATATTCTCACTGGAGACCACCCAGGGTTACACTAGTATGGGTTTATTTCCACTAGGTAAAACTAAAGAGGAGAAAGCAGCTACCAAAAATTTAAACTAGAGAAGATAGAAGTCTCTCTCATGCACGCAAGCATGCACGCAAGCAAGCGCACACCCCTTCGTTCATTCACACCCATTCATTCCCACCCTCAGGCACTCACACTTACACAGGCATATGGGTTGCAGAAGGAGCCAAGGCATGTGGATCCTGGAGGGTCTGTCTGCTCATCATGGCTGGGGAAGCTGGTCAGGAGGAGAGACACTGGAGAGGAGCTTCTCAGGAGCAAGGGGAAGAAAAAAAAGAGAGAGAGAGAGAGAGAGAGAGAGAGCTCTATTTTCTTTAGTTTAAATCTTTGGTGGCTGCTCTCCCCTCTTTAGTTTTACCTAGTGGAAATAAACCCATACTAGTGTAATCCTGGTTGGTCTCCAGTGAGAATATTTTTGGGGTACCAATCCCCTTGCACACCAAAGCCTAGGAGGTTCCTTCCAGTCTAGTAGATTTTGTATGCTCCAGTGCAGGCTCCCCAATGCTGGGAGGGAGCCCTAACCCTCGGGGCCAGATTCAGACAAGCTGGGGGCTGTATCTGGCCCCTGGGCATTAGGTTCCCCACCCCTGTTCTAAACAGTAGATTTTGTTATGCCTTTTTCTCCTAGCTTAAATAGCCATCGATCATCAGTGACTGGATCCCCTGTAAGGACTTGATCAAGTCACCTCGGCGCCCCTGCAGTGGGGGTTTAGTCTAAGGCCTGGTTCCCAGGCATCGGAACAAACATCTTGAAGAAATGTTTCGGCAAGCACTTTCACTGTTGACATTATTCATTTTCTGAACTCTCCAAGGAGGTGTTCAGGTAGTTCAGCCTCTCTCCCTGCCTCAGAACTACACTTCAGGTCTTTTGCATTGCACAATGCCTCTAAGAAGATTATCTAGGCAGCAAATAACACTCTGCATAGCATAAGAGGTTGTTTTCTAAATTATATGACCCGCTGGCAAACACGGCTGCCGAATGGCAGTCTCTCTGGATAGTGTTTTTGCAATTCTAGTCATTGCCTATCTACACAGACACGTGGACCGAGCGTGTCTCCAGGATCCACTTCCCCTAAACAAGACCCCGAGCAAGGAATGCTGCAAGGAATCAGAGAGCACAATTTCCTGCTTGTGAGAAGGGTTAGATTAACGGGGGGAAGCCATAGCACTTTGTTTAAAGAGGAATGACATGCTCACAGCTGTGCGAGCGTCCCCATCCTGCTCAGCCAATTTGCTTCTAGCCTGTTCTGGAGCAACCATCTCTAGGGCTACGTCTACATTGCATCCCTCTTGCGCAAAAGCCTATGCAAACAAAGTGTGGATTAGCATATTGCCATGCTTAATTTGCATAATTAATTAGGGGCTGTTTTTGCGCAAGAGGCTTTTGCGCAAAAAGGAGCCAGCTACACAGCTCCGTTTTGCGCAAAAAACCCCTTTTGCACAAGAGCCATTCTTCCTCATTTTTTCAGGAAGAATGGCTCTTCACAAGAGGGAGGGTTTTGTGCAAAAATGGCCCCTAATAATTATGCAAATGAAGCACAGCAATATGCTAATATGCATTCGTTTGCATAGGCTTTGCGCAAGAGGAATACAATGTAGACATAGCCTAGAGGAGGAATTGTGCATTCCCATTCCAGTTCAATTAGTGTTGGCACCTTAGTCTGCTGGGTGCTGTACACAGAGTTAATGGGGAGACACCCCCCCCAGCCCGAAGGGACAAGATGGGCAAAGGGAGGGAGGGGGAAGTGAAGGCACGGAGAGCTGAAATGACTGGCCCAAGGTCGCAGAGCAGATCTAGGGTGGATCCAGCAACAGCAACCAAATCTCCCTAAATGTCACGTCCATGTCCCATGTAGTGGACCACTCTGCCTTTCCTACCCTTCCCCTCTTCTGAGGCTGCCAGCTGTAACTGGGCCAGGATCATTGGTTCATTTTGCACAGGCCATGGGGTATTCTTAGACAGCAAAAACTTGCTGCCTCTGATACAGCTTGTCTAGGTGAACTTTAGCAAAATTACAAGCAATTGACAATCGGGTCCTAGCATGAGTGGTTTTAGACCACTCTAAAAAGGGTAATACTCCCATCCCTGCCTATAATAATACAGGAGCTTCAGGGGGTAGCTGAGTTAGTCTGCTACAGGAAAAAACAACAAATGGTCTGGTAGCACTTTATAGACTAACAAAACATGTAGATGGGATCATGAGCTTTTGTGGGCACAGCCCAATTCTTCTCGGGTCATCTGAAGAAGTGGGCTGTGCCCACGAAAGCTCATGATACCATCTACATGTTTTGTTAGTCTATAAAGTGCTACCAGACCATTTTTTAAATAATAATACAGTTCAAATACATCTTCTCTGCCCCCTCCTGCATCCCAACTCTCTTTAGATGGGTAGGCATCCATTCTGATTAGTTTTTAGGGATCTATGTAATTCCCCACACCTCAGACAAATGCACAAACACACGTTATGGGAATACACAAAATAAAGCAAATTACTATTCTGGGCCACGGAGTCAGATTGGTGTGACATATTTTGGATCACTTGCAGTAGGCTGTTCAGTTTGTGACACCTTATCGTAATATCACAGAGTCAGATCAGAGAACACACCCAGGTCAGAAATAGATTGCATTCGGTCACATTTCTCTCATAGATCACGAAAACGAGTCTAATCTGACTGAGACTTTGAGCAGGATCTGCAGACTGCGCTTGCATTTGCCACATTGCTTTTCTTTCATCCCTTCTGAACCTTAGGGATAATTTGATCCAGTGATGGGCATGTCCAGGTTGGACTGGGCAAAATTACTCTCTTCTTTTGGGCCTCTACATGCATTTGCAGTAGGTACGTCCACGCCTCATCTCATTCTTGCTTCTCTGGATCTTTCCCTCACTGCTGAGGTGCTGCTTGGTTCATTGCTTCAGGCGGTGGTGTGCGTCGCCCAGTCCTGGGATTTTAATTTTACATCCTTTGGCTTCCACTAAAGCGCCTCCTGGGAGTGAAGTGACTGGTGTGTCTGCAAGATTGCAGCCTAATGTTGTTACCACTTTTCTATTGTCCCTGGTCTTCTCTAGTCCTGCCCCCCTGAGGATGCAGCTACACTGCACCCTTACCTCGAAAGAGCTTATTTAGAAATTTGGCGCTGTCTACACAGCACCAAACTTTGAAATAAAGGGCTATTCTGACAAGTCCTCATGGAACAAGGGTTGCAGGGACACTGGAATAGCACGCCTGTTATTTCAACAGATATTTTGAAATAATGGGCACATTTAAAGATGTAGAATCGCTATTTCAGGATACTTCGGGTATCCCGAAATAGCGCCTCTGTCTAAACGTAGCCTGAGCCTGCTCGTTTGGAATAGCCAAGAGACTCAGTACAAAGGGCTCATTGCTTTGTGCCCTTTTGCCCAGCAAAACTCCTGTCACCAGGCATCGGCACTAGCTTCCTTGTTGTGGGTTTGGGTTTACAGGCTTCCCGCTGGCAAGTCGTTTTCCTGCATTGTCCACCCGCGTCAGACAGTGACGCAAGAGAACCAAGTGCTGCAGTGTGGTGGGATCGGACATAGGGTGCAGATCTAGCATTATTAGATGGAGACAACAAGGATGATGGCCCCCTTTCCTATGCATTTTTGGAAGTCCCTCCGTGGCCTGTGAGCTTTTGTGGTTCCATCAGAATTACAGGGCATAGGGGAAGGCGTCTTGGTAATGGCCAATCTCTGCTTCATTGGCCTGATCCAAAGACCTTTGAGCACAATGGGAAAAAACTCCCGTTGACTTCAGTGAACTATGGCTTGGGGCCTATATTTGTCTTTCAGGACAGTGTGCTGAAATTGCAAGCAGTAACTCACTCCTCTCTACTCTTAAGAGAAGGCAAATAGGGAAGCTACATATTGCTGGTGCTGTGACAGAGCCAAGAGAGACAGTGTTGGCAGCACAAGAAACCTGCTTGGGAGGTGTGGATGGAACACAAGAGCTGCCGCTTGTATCTGCCGCTTTGTTTTCCACAAGCACTGCTGGACATTCTGCTTCCCCCACCAGCCCCGTTTCCAAGGGGAGCCGATGGCGATCCCATGAGTGGTAGACCTGGTCTCTCAATCTTCCCCTTTTCTTTTGCAAGGCATGGTTTGCCCGATACTGTTTCCCTCTTCCTCGGCAGTGTGGCCCTCTCTCTTGTGCAGAGCTGTCTTCCAATTCCCCTGCAGTTGGGTGACTGTAGCAAGGCACTTGCAATGCAAATCACTCAAGAACAGGGGTCCCAGGAGGCACATGTATTTGGAGCTTGAACATGTGCACGCTGTTTGCTTCTCCCTGACCTACTTCCTTTCAAAGTGAATAAGAGTAGTTGCCTTCCCTGCTCACTCTCTTTCGACTTGCATTTGCGGGGGTGGAAGGCCCGGCTTACGCTGCTCCATGCGAGTCTGATGCTTGTTGTTCAATATGTTAATGACCAAGGTGCAGGTCTGAGCAAGCCGATAGCACTCCAAACCATCTTGAAAACATCAGACATTCTTGAGACCTTCCATCCCCTCCTCTGCCTGTTTCCAGAGGGCTGTGTGTGTTGTTTGACGTCAGTGGAATGATGATAACGTGGAGGATTCTGAGTGCACTGAAAGCACTCACAGAAGCCAGCGTGGAAATTGGATAATAACAGGAGAACAGGACTGTCATGTTTTGTTGCCCTTGGTGAGGGGTCTTTGTATTCTAATGGGTGTTGCAATAGGCGTTTATATAGCACAGTGAGGGCCTGATGCTTTGCTGAGAGATGTACACGCTACTTCCCCTGATTTGAATCAGAATTTCATGTGGGTAGCTGCGTGGAGGACAGAGCCCTGTTGATTGATTTGGACATCATCGAATTGTGGAAGCTAGACAGAAAACACGCTCTAGGTCATCTGAGCTAACCCCCAGCAAGGTAAGATTTCTACATTTACTAGGGTCCTGAGCACTGTAATTGTATCCCCAATAATGTGAGTTCCACCTCTTCTCATATGTGACTGTTTCACACCCTCATAGACGTCCTTCCTTGTGCAGATGCTACACTGGAATGTTCCACTTTCGTAATTTCATTTTCTAACTGCCACGTCAAGACCTTGCTCATTCCTTCGTCGGCACTACTGCAGCGCTGAACCAGGACAAACACGGCTGCCCCAGTATGAAGGCGTGACCGCTGTATATAGGTTTGGACCCAGAAGGATGCTAAAATGGTTTGGGCATTCCAAAGAAGAAATGTGTTGCCCCCCTCAGAAATGTTGCTGCCGTCCTTAGGATGCATGGGGCCCTATGCAGTCCTATTAAACTGGCACCCTTATGCCTGAGGGGGGATGAGAGAGGGATGTCTTTTTAGAGATGTGATTTTTCTTACCTTCAGTGACGCACAAACGAAACCATTTTAGAGCAAAGCTTAAACTAAAGCCCTGTGTACTACCACAGTAAATTCAGAAACTGACAGTCCATACCTGGGGCTGGCGGATGCCTGTTAAATGGCTTCATTACCCCTTGAATGGCTCGTTCACGGGTTCCCTGGTTCTGCTAATAGCTCTGGCTGGCTTTTTACTATTCAGTTAACTAGATCCTCTCCGGAGGAAGTGAAGCCAGGGAACAGGAACAGGGAGAGGTGTGGGTGGACATCAAGACCCACTGGTGCCCCACATTTTTGGGTGCCCTACACAGCTGCCTTCTTCTGCCTATGGATAAGGACAGCCCTGTAGACAGACACAGTTTGAGGGCTCAGTTACTGCATGGTGCTGAACATCCATGACGCAGATCTCTATTCCCATTGGCTCCAGTGGAAGTGGAGGATATTCAGCCACCCACGGCAATGCTTAGCATCATTCAGGATGGATCCCTGAAAGCACAGAGGACAACTCCGGAGCTGTTTGGGATGGGGAGCAGCTTTAGGTTACAATTTCAGCTCTCCCTGTTTGGATCATGTGCTTAGTTGGCTGGTTCTTGCTCACGTGCTTAGGGACTAACCAATCACGTGATGGGACAGGAAGGAATATTTCTTCAGGGCAGACGGGTATGGACCTTACGGGGTTTGTGTCTTCTACAGGGTGTGGGTGCCAGGGTTATCTGGGAATATATCACTTGTCAGGGCCTCGGGTACAGGAAAGTTCAGTCTCCCATGGGTTGTGCTACTTCAGCCTCACTTTGTTGGGCGTCATATGTGCATCCTGGGTGGTGTTGGTGGCCAGTGCTTTACAGCAGGTCAGACTAGATGCCTTTGTGGTCCCTTCTGGCTTTAAACTCTGAGCGCGCCTATGTGGCTGCGGCTATGAGTCTACGTCCATGAGGGGTCAGCAAGGAGCACAGGATGCCGACGTGTCTCTTATCTCTTTTTATTTTGGGGTTCAAAAGCACTTGATGGTGGCAGTGAGTCCCCCAAAATCTGGGTATTAGGATTGGGGGGCGGGGAGTTTTTGTACCAGTTCCTGTAGAGACAAGGTTTTGGAAAACTCTTGTGAGCCCCCAACTTCTGCATTCACAGTGCCAGAGTGAGGAACAGCCTTGACAGGATGCAGATGGCTGAAACGGCATTTTGCCCGGCTGAGAATATGGGCCCACATGCACTGCCTGGGTTGGGACTGTGCTGCAGTATGAGACGGGGGGCATGCGAGGAGGGTGGACAAGGAGGTGTGTAAATACCCTGGGTGGTAGCAAGGAAAACCTGTAAGAGATGGTGGGCGGGTGCTTCTGTGACAGAACCGTGCTATTGCCGTACCTCAGGTATATGTGACGTTCTCTCTTTGGGGCAGATCATCTTTGGGGGGCCAATGTGACGGGCTAGTCACACCCCACCTGGAGCAGCCATGTCAGGTTGGAAGGAAGAGATCACTTCACTCAGAGGCAACCCTCGGCCTGGATCCAACTGCTGGGGTTCTCCGGCCCCGAGGAGAGGGCCGACTGCCAGCCGCCAACCTGCCCTCACAGAGCTTGCATGTCCCCTCATGAAAGGGGAGAAAGTGCAAGTCTCAGTCTGAAGACCCGGAGCTCTGCTATAGACTCCCAAAGCCCCTCTGAAGTAGGAGAGGCCCATAGCCTGGAGGGAGTCGGCTGCAGGCTTTTCTTTCCCTTCATGTATCCTCGTGTGCTGGCTGCAGGCTGTTTGACTTCATCTGGCACGGGGGCTTTGGCCAAATGTGTGAGACATACCCAGAGACACCTGCTGGGTGTGGGGGCAGTGGACTCACACACGTACTCCCCACATGGGTCCTACCACATAGAGATTCATGACCTAGAGGCCACAGTCCTGTCTGGGCTTCTGCTCTGGCTCCAGGCCCGGCTTGCTCGCCCCGTCCCCGGCACATGGCAGCTGCTGCCAGAGGCTCAGTCTGAGCAGGGATCTTTGCTCTTTAACGGTTCCGGCACCTTTCTGAATGGAGGCATCTGCTTGAATACAAGCTAATAAGTGCTTATTGTATTGATTATCCCAGGGCAATTAAGCTAATCCCTAGAGGGATCGATTCACAGTGGTTAACCCTGCTAGTTCTTGAAAAATTGAAACAGCTAGGCCAATTAAAACACTAATCCCACCTGTGTGGGCCAGCTCCTACCAACAAGGCCTTTTCTTCTGCTCTCCAGCAACTTTGTCAACCTGAGTCTGAGGTTAAGGACCAAGTTTTCTACTCCTTTGGAAGAACCCATGGCTGGGGACAAGTTGACCGACAGGCCACATTTTCAGTTACGTTAAGATCCAACTTGTCCACGCTGGAGCATAAACAAGCAATGAAGTGGGCAGACACTCCCTTTGCAGTGGGTGGTCCAAACTCTATATTGGCCCTATTCCTAATCACCAATGTAGGGAGAAATGCGGCCATGACGGGCGAGTACTATAATGCTTCTGAGGGTGCCTAGGGCCCAGTCTGAGGGCTGCTCTGAGTTACAGAAGGGCTTTGTAGCATCCTGAACAGCCCCAGGTTACAGGAAACACTTGCCACTCCCTTGTTGTACCTCCCCAAGGGCAGGAACTGTAGTTATTCATCAGCAAAGCCGACATGGTTACTTCATTGGGTGAATAGGTAGCAGGTTTAAAACAAACAAAAGGACGTTTTTCTTCATGCAATGCACAGTCAACCTGTGGAACTCCTTGCCAGTGGATATTGTGAAGACCAGGACTTTAACAAGGTTCAAGAAAGAACTAGATAAATTCATGGAGGTTAGGTCCATCAATACTTATTAGCCAGGCTGGGTAGCAATGGTGTCCCTAGCCTCTGTTTGTCAGTGGCTGGAAATGAGTGACGGGGAGGGATTATGTGATTATTCCTCGTTCTGTTCATTCCCTCTGGGGCATCTGGAATTGGCCACTGTCAGAAGAAAGGACACTGGGCTCAATGGTCTTTTGGTTTGACCAACTGTGGCTGTTCTTACGTTTCCTGCATTAGGCTGTCAGATTCTACACTGATACTTGGCCGTAGTTGAACCTAGAGAAGGAGTGTATATTGTGAATATGTTGGGGGGAGTAGGGCTTTGCTTGGGCAGGGTACCTATCCCTGTGGACCCAAAGATGAAAATTCTGCCCCTCTTGCCTATGAAGGAGACTCCAACATTCCCTGATAAAGGGAAATTCTCTGCATGTCTTTGCTTGTTTCCTGTCAGCTACTGCCCTGCATGCTCAGCTACTATACTGCCACGAATCCAGCTGTAATATCATCAGGCTGTGATGTTAGCCTATTAAAATCCCTAGCCTTTCATCGGGTCATTCCTGTAATCCCGTATCGGTGATGGCTCCAGGCAGCTCCAGCCAGCTCTGCCGTCTCTCCGGCTGTCTTAACCCCTTGCTGCACACCTTTTGTGTCTGGAATTAGAAAGAAAGACAGAAGTGCTACCCAGTGTGCCCAAGTGAGTTGTTATAGCTGGGTGTTTGAATAGTTAGATGTGGCATAATCTTAGATTTCAAGGTCATACATAACTGTTGTCATTATCTTGTCTTCCTTCCTGTAACACCGATCAGAAAACTTCCCTAAAATAACTCCCAGAGCAGGTCTTTTAGACAAACATCCAATCTTCCTGTGAACATTCTCGGGGGTTGAGAATTCACTTGAAAGCTTGGTAAACTGTTTCAGCTATTCATTACACAATGTTAACAATGTACACCTTAGACATATTTGCATGGAGCTAGCTTCAACCTCCAGCCATTGGTTCACATCCTGCCTCTTTCTCTGCCAGGCTGAATAGCCCGTTTGGTCTCCACAGAGGTACTTACAACATGTAATCCAGGCACCCCCCCTGAAACAGCTGGCACTGGCTTCTGTCAGAAGACAGGATACTGGGCCAGATGGACCACTGGTCTGATTCAAAATGGCCGTTCTTATATGCTGGCCATTTAGCCATATTAAAAAGCTTATTCTTTTCGTGGGCCCAGCTTGTCAAGCAATCCAGATCACTCTGAATCACCGACTCTGGGAGTCAGGAGACTTATCGCCATGCCCGGCTCTGCCACTGGCCTGCTCAGAGGCCTTGGCAAATCCCTTGACATCCACTCGGTGTGCAGCGGCCGTCAAAAAAGCAAACAGAATGTTGGGAATCATTAAAAAAGGGACAGAGAATAAGACAGAAAATATCTTATTGCCTCTCTATAAATCCACAGGATGCCCACATCTTGAATACTGCATGCAGATGTGGTTGCCTCATCACTAAAACGATATATTGGCATTGGAAAAGATTCAGAAAAGAAGCAAAAATGATGAGGGGTTTGGAATGGCTGCCGTATGAGGAGAGATGAATAAAACTAGGACTTGTCAGCTTAGAGAAGAGGAGACTAAGGGGGGATATGATAGAGGTCTATAAAATCATGTCTAGTGTAGAGAAAGTAATGAAGGGATAGTTATTTACTTGTTCCCATAAGATAAGAAGTAGGGGTCACAACATGAAATTAATAGATAGCAGGTTTAAAAGAAACAAAAGGCAGTATTTCTTCACGCACAGTCAACCTGTGGAACTCCATGCCAGAGGGTGTTGTGAAGATCAGGACTTTAACAAAGTTCAAAAAAGAGCTAGATAGATTCATGGAGGTTAGGTCCATCAATGGCTATTAGCCAGGATGGGCAGGAATTTTGTCCCTAGCCTCTGTCAGAGGCTGGGAATGGATGACAGGAGAGGGATCACTTGATGATTCCCTGTTTTCATTCCCTCTGGGGCATCTGGCATTGGCCACTATTGGCGGACAGGATACTGGCCTAGATAGACCTTTGGTCTGACCCAGGCTGGCTCTTCTTATGTGTCTGTCTTTTCCATGTATTTTAGAAGCGCTTTGGGGCAGCGACTGTTTCTTAGTACATGTACCTACATTGTTGATCTCCACTGGGGCTAGCCATGTGTTACTGCCACCGGGGCCGACAGCCTCACTGGGACTCTAGGCAAGGCAGGAGAGGCAGTGGGCGCGGTCTTAGGGGCGCAGCTGAGATTCACTTCCTCTAGGTAGCCTTAGTGGTACCCAGAGCAGGCCATGTGGGGCTCTGGCAGTGATTTAAAGGGCCCAGGCCTCCTAACCTCTTTGCCCCCACTCCACGTTGGACGGCCTGGTTATTGCACTATAACTAATGAATAATAGAATCCATCTGAATAAGGGATGTGTGTGTTGCCATTCAAAGCCTATGGGACTTGAATCTACTTTGCAGAGGCCAGGTAAACCTTGACTGCATTGTTTTCATTTACCCGAAAGGGACAAGCCAAGCCAGCTCTGCAGGGAGGTTAATTTTCCCTTTGCTGTGCAGCTGTGCCTTCCTGACAAAAGTTTATACAAGGACCCAGTCCTATAGATGGTGCCACAATGTATAAAAACGTAGATTGCGGTTGCTAAACGTTACCGGAGCCCTAAGAAACCTGAGGCAGAAAACACAAGGGTTAGGCTCAGGTCACCCAGCATTTGAGCACTGTTAAAGGAAATCAACGTGTCTTAGGGATAAGTGTTTCAGATGTGTCCATGTGAGACCCTGCAGGCCTCTTGTGTTGCACCCAAAGCAACATCCAGATGCACAAAGATTGGCCTGACTTTCCCCCCCACCTTTCTGTGGGATCCATAAGGGTCCTCCCTCTGCACGATAAGGCTGGTACACTCAGCATTCAGCCACCGTGCTGGGGAACATTCTGTTGGCCGGCTTGCTCTGCTCTGGGTGACTACCTGTGATGGTGAGCACCACCCTTTGCGACCAGCTTGAAATACATCGGTAAAGAAAGCTATGGGCTCCATTATTGGTATGAATCAGCACCCGCTAAGTGGGGCTTTGGGGTACATTTGTGTCTGTTAGGATTTGTAAAGGTCAATGAAAATCCAGCATGGTGTAAGTTCCTTCCACCCCCCAAAGCTTTGGGCTAGTGGCAGATCGGTGTAGGGCCTGCATGACCATGCACCCAATGTCTGCCTCTGGTTTCTGGTTTCTAATCTGCACTGCTGCAATCTAGCCAACTCTAAGCATGGAGGCTATTTGTCCTTTGGGTACTAAGCCCTTTCCCTCTGGATTGCCTTTCCCGTTGTTTGCGGAGCGCCTAAGGTACAGCCAGTGCACGGGAAGGCTTTTGTTGCTGATAAATGTGTCTGTTTCATGGGTCCGGTCGCCACTTTACAAACCACTGGGCCTGGAGCTGGGAAAAAGTTTTACCCTCCTCTCCTAAAAGGATTTGGAGCCCCCACCTCCCCTAGCTCCATCCCTTTTTCTCTTTACTCCAGCCAACAGGCGGTCCTCTCCAGCTGTCCTCACCCTGGTTCTGAATATGCCTCTCCTTTGCCAGAATGATCAGGGCGGAGGTGGGAGACGCTCTTCCCATCCAGATGTCTTTAGGGAGCGGCCAATTGTCTGGGCCTCGGCTCTAGGGGTTAGTGCTCTCCTGCCCTAGTGACGTGCCCCGGGGTGAGGGTTGAGGTGGCCTGTCTGTTCACCAACAGTGGGACACACAAGAGCCTATAACAGCCCTGCTGCAGATGGCAATGTATCTGAGGAGATATATGGGGACTGACTGTCGTATTAACTGGGGGCATTCCTCCACTACCCAGAAGAGCTTTTGCACAGCAATGCCCCCATGAGGGAGAGGAGGGTTGGGTTGGGGAAGGACTTCACTTGATGGGATTTCAGCCTTGCTTTGGAAACTTCAGGTGCAACTGGGGCTGTGTCCCAAACTATCATGAAACCTACTTGGTGGCTAAAATTGGGTGAAATGAGTCCAGAAGGCCTAGGCATGATGTGCAAACCACCATGGATACAGGCAGGGTGTAGGAGCAGGTGAAGAAAGGAGAAGATCCCTGCTGGGCCTACTTAGCAAAGTGCTAACGATGGAAACAAAATGTCAAGGAAATGCCTGGTGAATGAGCAGGGCTTTGCCTGAGCCTGTTAGTTACTCTCTAAGTCCCCAGAGAGAGGTGTTTGTGCCATGCTTGCCTTCAGCCAGTGCCATCAAGCATCCCATCTCCCACACCCCATTATTTGAAGTAGGCACATCTGCAGAAACGACGATCTCTCCAATGAGAGATTCCACAGAAATGCAAACAAAGTAACCCTCCTTCCAACTCTTTTAATGTTTTCCGTGGAGCGGTAGAGCTAAATCTTAAACTACAATTAATTAGGGTCTGCCTGAAAATCAGAACGTAGGGGATTAATTAATTTCAATGTTCCATGAATTGCAGAGTTGAAAGCAGAGAAGAGCAATGACACTATTTGCTTTATAGATTGCATTATAAAAATCACTGTGATGCCTGGCTACTAAACAGTGCTTTGCCTAACTGTTACAATGGCCTTTCTTTTTATTGTATTTAGATTGCAATGCTTTATCCATTTGACTTCCATTAAAATCGGTTCTTTTCCTGTTCATGCAACTCTGGGAGGTCTGATTAGAGGTTGACCTATGGTGCCTTTGGTGCCTAGCTCTTCGCTGACCAGGGGTGCGTCTACACTGCACCCCAGCTCGAAATAAGCTATGCAATTTGAGCTATGCAAATTGAGTAGTTTATTTTGAGTCAATTTCAAAATAGCTTATTTCGAAATTTGGCACTGTCTACACAGCACGTATTTTGAAATAAGTCGCTATTCCGAAATGTCCCTTACTCCCTGTGGAATGAGGTTTACAGGGACGTTGGAATAGCGAGCCCATTATATTTCGAAATAACGGGAGCTCTCAAAAGATGCGAAACAGCTATTTCAGATACCTCCGGTATCCCAAAATGACTTATGAGACGAAGCTGGGGGATTTGGGCTTGTTTAGTCTGCAGAAGAGAAGAGTGAGGGGGGATTTGAGAGCAGCCTTCAACTTCCTGAAGGGGGGTTCCAAAGGGGATGGAGAGAGGCTGTTCTCAGTGGTGGCAGATGGCAGAACAAGGAGCAATGGTCTGAAGCTGCAGTGGGGGAGGTCTAAGTTAGATAGTAGGAAAATCTATTTCCCTAGGAGGGTGGGGAAGCACTAGGGATGGGTTCCCTAGGAAGGGGGTGGAATCTCCATCCCTAGAGGTTTCTAAGTCTCAGCTTGACCAAGCCCTGGCTGGGATGATTGAGTTGGGGTTGGTCCTGCTTTGGGCAGGGAGTTGGTCTCAGTGACTCCTGAGGTCTCTTCCTGCCCTAGGATGATTCTGTGATACTCCAGCCCACCTTATTTCCTGCCTAAAATTGTCCAGCTTCCATTTCCAGACATTGGATAGTGTTTGTCGTTATCCCCCCCCCCCCCCGTCAGCACTTATAGCCTGCAATCAAGTTCCCCCTTAACCTTCTCCCTACCCCAGATTCTCTTGATTGTTCATCCCTGGGTTACCCACTGCATTGCACTGGGAAATCACGTTCATGCCCTCTAAAAGTTTTCAGAGTCCCTGCTTTCCAAGATAGAGTCCCCCACACTGTAAGCATGGCCAACACCCTGTGTTCCTACTATAACGTATCAAAACAAGAGGACCAGTTAGCACTAAGCTACAGATACAGCACCATCTCTTGGGCATGCGGGTGTCTGCGTCGATCATTGCAGATGACTTGGAGTTGGTGGCTAGACCTTGCTGGGACTCGAGTTATGCCAAGTACAGACCAGGAAGGAGAGGTGAGCAAGATGGCATTTCTCTTGGCCTCAGAGCCAGGTCAGTTTGCATTGGATTTTAGCAGGAGATAATGAGGCTCATTAGTAAAATAGTCATTGAAACATACCCAAACTTCTCTGAACTGTAACATCCCATCTGTGCTTAGAAAGCTGAAGAGCCCCGTTAGTAACACTGCCATGCCGTAAGAATTGATGGGCCAACCAATAAATCACTGATCCTTGCAATGCGAGGAAAAGAACACTTCATATTTGAGCAAAGCCAGCTACTCAAGGCAGTGCGGCTGCGAAGAAGCATTTGCAACTTTTGCATAAATTGGATTTTTAATAGGTTGTAAAACTGGCTTGATCGGTGAAGTACTCAATAATTACCAGGGATTATGGCCACTTTTTGAAGAGCTGATGCACGAAGAATTTGAGCGGAGCCAGCCCTGCTTTGGCCTCATTTACAGACATGCAGAAAACAGTACAGGTCTGACTCTCCTTTCACACCAGTTTTACCCTGGAGTGTGTAAAGGGAGTGACTCCTGATTTATACCAGAAGTTGGACAGGAGAGAAGAGAAATCAGGCTCCATGGCTCTGTTTCCACTCAATTTTTCATGGTTATTAATCTTTAGTTTTAGCCCCAACCCTCTGCAAGGGAACATGACACTGCTAACTCTGCAGAATGGCTTTGCTCCTCACTTCAGTTCGGTGTTTTTCAGGACAGCTCAGATTGTCATAGAATCCCAGGGCTGGAAGAGACCTCAGGAGTCATCGAGTCCAGCCCCCTGCCCGAAGCAGGACCAACCCCAACTCAATCATCCCAGCCAGGGCATTGTCAAGCCGGGACTTAAACACCTCTAGGGATGGAGATTCCAGCCCCTCCCTAGGGAACCCATCCCAGTGCTTCCCCACCCTTCTAGGGAAATAGTTTTTTCTAAGATCCAACCTAGACCTCCCCCACTGTAACTTGAGACCATTGCTCCTCCTTCTGCCATCCATCACTATTGAAAACAGCCTCTCTCCATCCTCTCTGGAACTTCCTTTCAGGTAGTTGAAGGCTGCTATCAAATCCCCCCTCACTCTTCTCTTCTGCAGACTTGTCCTATCAGCTGAAATGACAAGTGAACTGAGACACGACCACACATTTTCCAAACTCTCCAAAAAGATACAATTCTTATACACCCTTTTAGTACCATGCTTGGGCCTTGCAGGTCCGTTTCCTAGCAAGCCAAATATGGGTATGTCTATACTTGCACCCTCTTTCAAGAGAGGGATGCAAATGCAGCTGAGTGAAATTGCAAATGAAGCAC
The DNA here is from genome assembly GCA_032595735.1 of Pelochelys cantorii. Taxonomy (NCBI): domain Eukaryota; kingdom Metazoa; phylum Chordata; order Testudines; family Trionychidae; genus Pelochelys; species Pelochelys cantorii. The sequence goes on along the minus strand of CM064329.1, from coordinate 128,021,101 downwards.
GGATTTGAATTTCCTGTGCTTCATTTGCATATTCACGTTATGGCGCTATTTCGAACTAGCACTATTTCGAAAAAAGAAACGCTGTCTAGACGTGGTTATTTCGAAAGAGAACCCTTCTCCCACAATACCTGGTAAACCTCATTGTCAGAGGAATAAGTTTTATTTCAGAAGAAGGGATTTCTTTCGAAATAACTGCATCTAGACAGTGTTTCTTTTTTTGAAATAGCGTTAGTTTGAAATAGCGCCATAATGTGAATATGCAAACGAAGCATGGGAAATTCAAATCTGCACTTCATTTTCAATTTCGCTCAGCTGCATTTGCATCCCTCTCTCAAAAGAGGGTGCAAGTATAGACATACCCCTTGTAACATTGGGTATGTCTAGACTCCATGCCTCTGCCGACAGAGGCATGTAAAATAGGCTACCCGACATAGTCAGTGAAGTGGGGATTTAAATATCCGCAGCTTCATTAAAATAAAAATGGCCACCGCACTGTGCCAGCTCAGCTGATTGTCGGCACAGCGCACGAGTCAAGACGCGGATTGGTCAACAGGGGAAGCCTTTGTCGACCGCTCCTGTAAACCTTGTTTCATGAGGCATGAGGGAGTGGTCCACAAAGGCTTCCCTTGTCGACCAATCCACGTCTTGACTCGCGCGCTGTGCTGACAATCAGCTGAGCCGGCACAGTGCAGCAGCCATTTTTATTTGAATGAAGCCGGGGATATTTAAATCCCCGCTTCATTGACTATGTCAGGTAACCTATTTTAAATGCCTCTGTCGGCAGAGGTATGTAGTCTAGACATACCCAAGGTGTTGGTCAGCCTTCCTCTTGTTCGTGACAGGCACAAACAAAGCTAAGCTGGGACGGGGGTGGGGACCATAGAAGGCTCACTCTAGTGAGGGGGTGTGTGTCTTCCAATGGAATAGGGCTAACTTCTTCCCTCCTCACCCCCCTGCCCAGAGCTGCTAGCATAGGGGGCCAGGGCAGATGAAAGCCTGCATGGCTAGGTGATCCCTAGCCCCCTCAATAGCAGCCACCTGTATTGTCTGTGGGCAACTAGCTCCATCTAACTCTGACTCTGCTTCAGCTTACACTTCAGGACCAGTCCGGCATCATCTCCAGACAGCTGCACCGACCATTCTGTGGCTGCATTGGAGCATGTGGACCCAGGCGAGCCATTGTTTCAGGTTTGCTGATCATTATTTCACGTATTCCGCAAAATGAAGACAAAGGAAACCTAACCCCCGCAGCCGTCTGTCTCTCTCACCAATGCTAATGCCAGCGGGATGGTAAAGTCCTAAGGGGGGGAAAAAGAGGCATGCACACTTGTATGTGCAATTCTGCCTCTAATTTCTTCTGGTGATTGAGGTGTGGGCAAACAGAAATCCAGTAATTGCCCCCCAAAATGGTAATCAGGCATATCTGTGGATACAATTTCAGTTTGCGTGTTCAGCTGTAGCAGCTGTGCGCACATAAGAGGTTAACTCAGGTACCTAGCAAAGGTGTCGGCCAGGGGGCCGGGAGAGCCAATCAAGACAGAGGCTTGGAATTGGAATTGGATATAGATTCCCTGCCTGCTTTCTTTGTGGGGGAGAATAACACCAGGGGTTGAGAGACACAGAATGATTTAACCCCGGGCAAGACTACTATGCCACCACCCATGGAATTCAGAGCATGGAAGCGGACAGAACAAAAAGAAAATTAGAAGGGAGTACCCGGGAAATGAGTCCAGTTGTGTTCAGGGTCATTTCTCTTTATTTTGTGATTTGGTTTGGATTGCTCTATGTGATTCTATGCCTCGCCTGCCCTCTTTAACACCTAAGCATTGTGCTGAGCCTGTGTTCTCTGTTTTAATTCATTTTCCTCAGTTGCTCTGTAACATCTAGGAACCAAGTCTGCTTTCTCAAGTTTATCTTTTGTTTTGTAATGAAAATCATTTCTTTTAAGGTGATGATTTGTTTCTTGTGTCCTGGAAAGTCTGTGTGTGGGTATCTGCAGGCCTCTGACTGAGGGGTCAGCTACCAGATACTGCAGCTTGTTTTTTCTCTTTTCTTTTTTTCAAGCTCTTTTGGGACAAAAGAGCTTGGGGTACCCTGGGGGTGATTTCAAGTGTTCACCCCCTCTTTTTTTAAGGGGATCAAAGCACTTGATGGTGGCAGTGAAATTCCCCAAAATCTGGGTATTAGGATTTTGGGGGGAGATTCTGGTAACGAGTGCCTGTAGAGGCAAGGTTTTGAAGCTCTCTTGTGGGCCCCCACCTTCTGCATTCGGTGTGCCAGAGTGGGGAACACCCTTGACCGTGCCACTGCATTGTCTCCACAGAAGGAGCTGTTTTTCTTAGCTAGCGCTTAGGATACACTAAAACCTCTGCCTGCTGCTGAGACCTCAGGCTTGTTCCCGGCAACGAACGGACAGGGATGCCACCATTCTAATTGCACAGATGTGAACACCCCTGCCCTGTGGCCTGTCCTGCCCCTGCCCTGCTTCAACAAGGCCCCACCTCCAAATAGCTCCATTTCCTCTCTCTCGATCGCTTGTTTTTCCACATTGTCCCTGTGATGGGCTGGACTGGGCCCCAATGCTCCCTTCAGGAGGCTAGCGGCAGCCAATCAGGACCCAGCAGAGGATTATAAAAGAAGCTGTGGGGCTGGGGCCTGCCAGTTCCCTTCAGGAGCTCCACTCAGCCAGGTCTGTGCCCTGAGTGGGCGATCAGCACTCCAGCCAGCTCCCAGTGTGACCTGAGCCTAGATCTGAGTAAAACCCAGACCCACTGACAAAAGACCTGCCACAAGCAGAGATTTACTAGCACCATGGACAGGGCTAGTCAGGCCCCGGTTCGAGGACTTTGAGGGCAACCAGACAACCAAGCAAGGATCCTGTACAGCACCACCTGGCCACGGTAGGGTGCTCACCAAAGAGTGGACCTGTTACAGTCACTTACAGTCATTGGGCTGTGGAAGGGGGTTGGAAGGAAAGGGGTCAGGGCTGTGGCTGGGAAGGCAGACTCTAGGTGGAACCAGAAATCATAAAACACTAGAGTTGGAAGGGACCTCCAGAGGTCATCAAGTCCAGGCCCCTGCACTCACGGCAGGACCAAGCACCATCTCAAGGTGGCTATCCAACCTGCTCTTAGATATCTCCAGTGATGGAGATTGAACAACCTTCCTAGGCAATTTAACCACCTTCCAATTTAACCAGTGTTTAACCACCTTCCCAGCTCCCCCGGGCAGCCCAGCTGGGTCGTATGCTGGGCTTCCTGCCCCCCACCCCCTGCACATCCCAGCTGAGCTGCCCGCTAGCTCTACGCCTCCCCCACAGCCCAACTGAGTCCTGCACTGCTCTCCCGTGCCCCCGCATCCCAACTGAGCTATTTCTGCCCTCCATGGTGTCACTCTCCCCTTCTTCCCCCACCCAGATCACTGGAACTCTGATCCTGGAACATCTGTGGTCCAGCAGGCCCATGGATGTTGCCAGACCAGAGAGTTCTGGTTTATAAAGGTGCAACCTATAGTAACAAAATTTGAGAAAAAGGCAAGAAGCTGTCTGTCGGTCTGTATGTTTATTATCTCCTAAGCTCCAAAAGGACCTCTCCATCTTTCTTCAAGCTGTCAGTACACTCAGGTTGTCATGCCAGCAACAGTCCTTAGATCTTCCTGGAGTGGCTTGAAAGCTGCAAATCACCCCTGGGGTTGGATAGACGGGGATTTTGGAGGTGGGCCATGAAAAATAAAGGGAGAACGCCATACAAGTTTTTCTGCCCTGATTGCACATAGGGATTGGCCAACACATGTTGAGTTGAGACATGAAAAGAGGAAGCTTCACATTGCCGCTTCTGTCCTTCAGAAATGATGAATGAGCTATGATCATCTTAAACTGCATCCCTGTTATCCCAAACTGAACTTCACCCAGTTCCGGGGTTACATGCCACAGGAGTTAATGGGCCTCTTGCCTGGCAGCCATTTGTTTCATGGACTGTGTTCTGGGGAACAGCATGAGAGGACACCATGTTTCTAACGTGGTGCTTTATTAAGAAAACTAGTTATGTGATGCTGTAACTAAAGCTAGCATCCTACCCACCTGCGCACAGACTGAGTTCCTAGTGCCTCTTCCAAACTCTTCCCCACTGCAACCTCTGCTCTTTTCCTACAAGCTCCGTGCAGGTTGCTACATTTCTCAGTTCATGCCAGGACCAAATGTCAAGAAGTGCAGCATGGAGTTTGCAAAAGCTACATAAGAATAGCCACACTGGGTCAGAACAAAGGTCCTTCTAGCTCAGTGTCCTGTCTGCTGACAGTGGTCCATACCAGATGCCCCAGAGGAAGTGAACAGAACAGTGATCCCTCCCCTGTCACCCATTCCCAGCTTCTGACAAACAGAGGCTAGGGACACCATTCCAACCCATCCTGGCTAATAAGTATTGATGGACGCAACTTCCATGAATTTATCTCTTTCTTTTTTAAACTCTGTTAGTCCTGGTCTTCACCACATCACAAAGCTTTCACAGAGCTCTTTGAATTTGCCTAATTCTGCTCCAATTGAAGTCACTGGTAAAACTCCCATGGATTTCACTGGGAACATAATTAGGACAATGTTGTACGTGTCTGGAGATCTCATGCTCAGAGACTAACTACCACCTTCTTCTGAGCTAGTTGGCCTTGAGGAAAAGACATCACTGCACTCTGGGGAAACACAAGTTTGGCTTGCAGCAGTTATTTCTGGATTGGTGGCCTTGGGGAAGATGTTTATAACTTGGACACAGGGTCAGTCGGCCTTGAGTGTTGGGCTAAGATGCCCCACTCATCCAAGCCTCTAGCTATCAATTTCCTCCAGAAATTAGGATTATCCAGGCGCTTGTGTATGTTCTATAGCTGTGCAATGTGTAGCTTTCTAGGATGTTCTCTACACCATGGCTTCGTCTACACTGGAGGGGAAGGTCGACCTAAGATATGCAACTCCAGCTATGTTAATTGCATAGCTGGAGTCAATGTATCTTAAATCCCCATCCACACAAAAGGAAGTGGATGGGAGCAAATGCTCTCATCAGCTTCCCTTACTCTTTGCAAGTTCAGTTTAGCACTTCTTCACTAGATCCCGAATCGAACCCTGGAAGATCGACCACGATATCATCAATCTTCCCCATAGTGTAGACATGCTCCATGAATTTAGGATGAGAAGCAAGAATAGGAGTCGTGTTTCCCATTTAAAAGCTCCAGGCTTCAGTTAACAGTATTTGGTCAATTTATATTCACACTTTTTTATAAAGGGTTTATATATTATTAATAGATGTTTTCAGAGATGATTAATTTATTGTAATGATTTCCAACAGGTGTATGGATGGGAAACCATAACACATTCCGCTGATGTTCTTATAACTACCTATAACAAATATTTAACAACAGGTATGAGTATTTCTATCAATAAACTGAACTTTCATATAATGTATGACACATTATTTGTCCTTCACCTGGTTATGATAAGGAGGGTTTCAAATTTCTTCCTCATGTCTTCAAATGAAGAAAAAAAAGTGCAGGAAAAAAGTCTTTATCAGCCAGTCACTGTGTTGATTATTTCCAGCCCAGGAAGCCATCTGACCATTGTTGGTGATGGTCACATGCACACCGCATGTAAGAATACACGTGCATGCTTAGAGATTGCCCCAGAATATATGATAGAGGCAAAGGAATGTTGAAAGGCTGAAAATCATTTCTAAATATTACCAGGCAGCAAGTGGCATGAATCATGCAACAGGGAGGCCTTCAAGTCAAGTTGTGTATTATTTAGGGTTCCCACCCCATTTCTGTGTGTTGATTGCACGATCCTTGCAGTCACAGACAGCCTCCTCACAATTTTTGGCATATTTATCCAATACTTTCTGCAACTTCTGACTTTTAACTGATCCAACTAGAAATGCCTTTGAGCATATTCGTGAGTTGGAGGTGGCGGTTGTGCTTATTTTTCCTGCTTGTTTTTGTTGGGGGGTATTTTGGGTTAACAAAATTCCCAAGCTCGCAATGTAATGAGTGACATCGCTATGCTACATATGCAATTGTGAATGACTTCTTAAGGATTCCCAGTTAAGATGGTTATTGCGATGCATATGGTAAATTTCATGTCAGTGTTTTCATCAACTAAAAATGTGACTCCAAAAGTAATAGAATAGTTGTGGAAGTTCCCTGAAATGGTCATTTCCATCCTCCTAACAATCAGTGGGGTTTTTAATGGTAATCTTCTCATTAAGTATTTTGTTTAAGAGTTGTATCATTTACTCTGGCACCTTTAACGTCTAATTGCCCTTTTTGGGTGGGAATTTATTATGTATATAAGCAGCCCTGAATTTTAAATCTTGCTGGCATGCTAAACTTATTGGAGCTGGCTGCAAAAAGTGCTGCAGCTGCATATTTACTGTCAAACACAAGCCATAAACATCTTACTTCTGATTACAATGGAGGGCCAATACAACCCCCAGGAAGTAAAGGGTGTTCTGATGCGACTCAGGCATGCACCACTGACATGTCTGTTAGTAGAGATGGCGTGAGAGCCAGAAGAAACACAGCTTGACTTTGAGTCCGAGAAATCACATTTTTGAATGTGCAACTTGAAAAAGGTCGGACCAGAAGTCATTGCTAGGCAATAAACGTGGAACCTAATGACAAGTTTTACAATCACTTCAGTCCCTTTTTGAGGTATAAATCCTCTTTGAGGTTTCCCTTGAGTAGCTTCACTCCCCCCCAGCAGGAGCATTGGAAGACAGAACTAAACTGTATGATCGTCCTTTGTGTCTACATACTCCTGCTTTATTCACTGCTTGTTTATAGCCCTACATTCAACGGTCCTAGGACCATGGTGACCAACACGCTAGCCACTATCCACATGTGGTGGTTTGACTGGTTGAATGTGGCTAGTTGGCTTGAACAATGTGGCTATTTGGCCAGTTGAGTGTGGCTAGTTCGGTGAAGCAGTATAGTGGCTACTGCTTCAGAACTGGTTGGACACCATGGTCTAGGCGGACACTAGTTTAATTAAGTACACAGTATGGGCGTACACGGCAATCCTCGCTAGCAGAATGAGGGGCCTTGTCTAAAATATTTTTGTTTGTGCCTATTTTGATTCACGTCCTAGTTGAGCCCTGGTATTTGTACATAGCTCAGCAATTTTTCTCAGCAAATGAGAAAGGCCTCGAGGTTTGATTAAAATGCATATTTCCGGTAAATAAGTGGCGAACCCAGAAAAGGCATATTTATTGTGACCTTAAACATACAACTGTAGGTCTCAGGTTCTGAGTGGAGGAGTGCTGCTAAATGTAAGACGTATTTCAAAACACAACAAAAGATTTAAGACCACAGGAAGATAATGTTTTGCAGTAAAAAAAAAAAAAAACAATACCACCAAAAGCTACTTTTGGTTTATATTCTTCCCGAAGTAACAGCTTTTCTAGGAGATTTAGTCTTTATAATTCAAAATAGATTATTTAGATTTTATGTGACATGAACCTCATCTTGAATAAATGGGCCTTGAAAAGGAATTCTATTCAACACATTTCCAAAAATCAATCGTACATGAAATTGATAGTACTCAGACAATATCCATTAAAGCACAATTTTAGGTACTCCATGATACATATATATACACATATATATATATATATATATATGTTGTTGAATTTGCAGGTAATTCATACACTTCCAGACCTTGCAGATTTTACAGAGCTGTTCAAAGGTCTAAAGTCAAATAAACATTTCTTGTTGGTCTTCCAAAGTGATGAATTGCTTTCTAAAATGCTGTGGGAAATCAAAAAAGGACACACATAGGAGATGAATGTGTTTACCTCTCATCAGAAATGCTGTGGAACAACATGTTCCTTCATTAGATGTTGCTGCATATGAAATAGCTTTTTTCTAATCCCAGATGGGTAATTTTGCAGAAAATGTTATTCCAGTGCATCTAAAAAGCAGCTGAAATTTTCACCTGTGTGACAGAACCATACAGTAAAATCAACATGTACAATAAAGATGTGAACCGCTGGCTGTCTTCAGCACCCAACAATCTGGAATAGGTGCATTTGACATGTCAAAAATAGAAGAAGGAAAAATGCATCAAAATAAACAAACGAGAAGGTTTTCCTAAAATTATTTAGAACTTATTCTGCTTTCATGGAGTATAAATCCATCAATGGCTATTAGCTGACATGGTTAGTGACAGCCCTGTGATCTGTGTGTCACTAAATTTCCAGCTTCCAAAGGCTGGGATTGGATGACAAGGGATGGATCACTTAATATTGCCCCCTTTTTTTTTCTGTTCCTTCCCTCTGAAGCATCTGGTACTTGCCACTGCCAGAAGACAGGACTGTAGCCGGATCTAAAGATTATGTGTACCAATTCCCAGTTATCACTTTAAACAACGAGAGGTCCTGTGGCACCTTATAGACTAACAGATTTATTGGAGCATACGCTTTTGTGGGCAAAGACCCACCTCGTCAGCATGTCGTGGAAATTCCAGAAGCAGGTATAAATATACAGGCACATGAAAAGAAAGGAGTACCAATCAGGTACTCAGTTATCACTTTGAGCATTGAAAGGTTCTTGTCCCAAGAGCAGACCCAGAATTATAAAAACTACAGGTTGAATCTCTCTAGTCCAGCACACTTAGGACCTGACTGGTTCTATACCAGAGAATTTTCCGGACCACGGGAGGTCAATGTTGTGTAGCAGCATTACCAACCCTTCCACTGCTTACTGGGCTGCGAGAAGACATTTGGGGTAAATTAGAGCTAAATAACAGCACAGAACAGCGAGGCTATGTCTACGCTTGCGGTTTCTTGCACGAGAAATATGCAAATGAGGCTCAGTGTGGAATATCGCCGAGCCTCATTTGCATAGCTAATGAACCGCCATTTTTGCAGAAGAGGCTCTTGCACCAGAAGGAGCTGTCTACATGGCCCCTTCTTGCACAACAAAAACCCTCTTGCGCAATGCCGCTACGCTGATTATTTTCAGGAAGAACGGCATTGCGCAAAGGGTTTTTATTGCGCAAGAAGGGGCCGTGTAGACAGCTCCTTCTGGTGCAAGAGCCTCTTCTGCAAAAATGGCGGTTCATTAGCTATGCAAATGAGGTTCGGTGATATTCCAGGCTTAGCCTCATTTGCATATTTCTCGCACAAGAAGCTGCAAGTGTAGACATAGCCTGAGAGCCAGGACTGGTGGCTGTAAACAAACTTTATGGGATCACGGGAAACTTGGCCACACCCATGAAGTGTGCTGCATTTGAAATAGCTTTTTTCTTATCCCAGATGGGTAATTTTGCAGAAAATGTTATTCCAGTGCATCTAAAAAGCAGCTAAAATTTTCACCTGTGTGACAGAACCATACAGTAAAATCAACATGTTCAATTAAAATCATTCCAGAAGACGTATGTTTCCAGACTAAAAAGTTCTGGACTAGAGAGGTTCAACCTGCATTATGTAGTTATGAACCCCAATATGCACTCACGCTGTAGGAACGCCTTTCTATTTGCAAATATATAATTGATTACTATGTTTAGCAAAGTTACACCAGCTGTAATTCAATAAGGTAGATAGAGATAATACAAAAAGTACATCTGAACACCCGCACACATGCCATCCCTTGCAGAAACAGCCTGAAATGCCAGCCATTTATGATCTCACCACATTATCACATACATCAATTTGTTGTCCAGGCACCTGTGTGGTTGGATGTTCCCACCAAAATCTTCCAGAAGCTGGTGTCAGTTCATGTTGTGTGGCTGATTGGTGTCATTATAGACAAAATTCCCCCTTTTACTCTAGATCCTGTTCCCTCAAACTTATGGGCTCCCTAAGTTTATCTAGGCCACCATGTGTAGGCCTCAAACCTCCTGCTAAATCATGCTACAGGACACAAGTCTGTAGGACTCTTGCATTATGGCACAATAGACTAAAGCAGACGACGATGCATAGCAGTGAATATGATAATGATAAACTGGCCCTCTGGGCTACAGGATCCTGGACCACACAGACCATTGGTCTAACCCAGTATGGCCACTCTTATGTTCTGTATTCTTGTGTTCACCTGAAGAGGTGCTATTTGAGGTAACTTGGTCGACTTGCATGCTCAACAAATTGACATGACATTCACCAGAAAAAAAAAGAGGGACTCCAGCTTATGGTTTCCTGCATGGCGTGAGCCCATGTGTTCCAAAAATAGAGTCCGAGTGTTGCCCACCTTAAAACAAAACCAAACAAACAGGCACACAAAGGCACCAACATGTGTGTGTGTAAATTGGAGTCTTGCACGTGCTATCCCCTTTTGCCTTGGCAACGGTCCCTTTGCACGTGCCAATGCGTGGGGCCGCAGTCACATGAAGTCAGTATCCACTGTTGGTCAACGACAGTGAAATGAGCATATGGCCTAATGGAAAATTAGAAGAAAACCAGTTAGTTTCTAGTCTGATCTGCTGTGTGACCTGGTGTAGTCTCTGTTTCTCCTCCCACCCTTTGTCTTATCTGAGTACGTTGTGTGCTCTTCAGGAACGTGTTGGTCTTTTAGGGTGGACAGAAGTAGTGTCTAGCAGAATGTCATCTTCATTGATATTGGTGCCTCACAGTATTATTATAACCCAAATAATATGTTCCTGTTGCACAATGCACTCTATGATCACAGCTCCACTGTCTCCTAGGTTTACACATAGATCTGGGACACGCCTTGCAAACTGAATTTTATGTCCAGCAAAGAGGGCGATTTCAAAAATCAAACAGTGTCAATTATTTGGTACTGGCATTACTGACATGCTTTGGTTCTTTAGTGATTTGACACCTTCACTTGGAGTTTAGATATTTATACCCATATGGGATTTGGATCCATTTGTTCAGGCTATCAGAAATGAACTTTGCACTGTTTGGGATGGGTAGCTAGTTTTGAATTTGTCTTTGTTTTTACAGTGTTTCTGCCTTGCCATTATTAAAAAGTGTTTTAAAAGTCAAATCCCTCTCTCTTCCCCCATATCTCCTACTGCCTATAGGAATATCTTTTCCTTCCTAGTCTTCTCTCTGGACTTGCAGAGAGTGAAAGAGCAAGAAAGTAGGCTTGAGATTCTTATAAGAATAAAGGGCAGGTACGGTAGACTGAGTTACAATCAGTGTTTTTCTGTTCTGAAGATCTTATGTTCTTATAGAACAAATGATGCTTTTATGTTCTTACCTGGGCCAGGCTCTTTAGGAATGAAATACACACTTCAGCAATAATCCAGCCATTGTGAAAAGGGAAGGATATAAAAATAATGCTAACCCTCAAGCCACCTCTGTTGCAATTGGAAAAGCACGTTCAAACATAAAGATGATCCTCTATTTAAACAGCGCTAAGGCTAATCTCCGTCGAGGGAGTCAGTTGCCCTTGCTTATTTAAACGGTAGCAAAATCCATTGTTACTGCCCACCCGACAGAGCCTTCATCAGACTTGTGCTGCATTTTCTGTGAGCACTCGAAGACCGAGCCCATTTTCCAGTCTGTGTGCACATATGAAACCTGTGAAGATTCTGCCTTGAATGACTCCCTTTGCAACTGGCAGAAAGGCGATGGCTCTGCCTAGAGGGATAGAATTCTACAGGCCAGGGACCAGATTTTCAAACTTGCTGCTGGGAATTTCAGCGCGAAAGAAGAGCTCTTCTGCCAGGAGTTATCACCTAATTTTGTTGGGATTGGTCCTGCTTTTAGCAAGGGGTTGGATGTGAGGCCCTTTTAGCAGGGGGCTGGACTCGATGGCCTCCTGAGGTCTCTTCCAACCCTGTTATGGTTCTATAATTTCCTTGGGCTGCTCTAGTCATTGAGATGGGCTATATGAACCCGAAAATCTAAGGGGTTACCCGGACGCTGAACCCATTCAACATTAAACCATTTTCAACAAGGTTTGGGATACATAGACCTCCGCCTGCTCAGTACTGTGGCAAACACACCATTAAAAGCTCTTGAAATGTTTTGTGAAAGAAATGGACAAAGGAGGAAAAGCCGTTAGAGCATTTGAAACGTACAGAATGAAATAAGGCTTTCATTGCAATGATGTCCCTTGTTCTCTTTCCCTGGAGAGAGTTTTAAGACAGAAATCCCTTTTTCTAACCCTCTTTTAGATGGTGAACATTGCCTTTTTTTAAGGGGGAAGAAGAAACGGTGAGCTGAGATGGGCTGGGATTGTACCGTTACTGTTGTTAATGTCTGATCTTGTTTCCTCAAAGATAAAAGAGCAAACAACCACAAAAGGGGGAGCGAATAAAACAGCAGAGATTGAATGAGCTGGTTCTGTCTCTGGCATTGCCTCTCACGTGTGACTGTGATACTGGAAAAATACAAGCAGAGCTCTGAGATCTGGCCAGCTTAGAGTAGCAGCACATGTCGACTGTTTGATTCATTGTTTTTAGCTGCCTCTTGCTGGTCCCGGGTTGACAGCCGTGTTGCAAAATATGCAGTCTTGGCCAGCTGAGCCAGACTCCTATTACACAGAAGGCAAAAGAAGAAGGAAAAGAAACAAAATAAAAATAAGGTTGATAGGCAAAGGACACATGGGGGAGTTGGGTGTGTGAAGGAGAGACAAAGGCACTTGGGAACATGTTACCCATCACGTAGAGAGATTAGAATACCACAGCAATATGGGGACTGACGTGGAGACCACAGAAGTCAATGGAAGTATTTGCATGACTTCAATAGGCTTTGGGTCAGGTTTGCATAGGGTAAGGCTAGATTACATCTATTTTTCGGAAAAAGCTACACAAAATGCGCTCTGCATTTTGTGTAGCTTTTTCCTATTATTTTGTTGAAAGAGGCTTTTCCAACATATGGCTGTCTACAATGGACCAAATGTCGGAGAAAAACCCCTCTTTCGAAAGCCCCCTTATTCCTCGTGGAATGAGGAATACAGGGCTTCCGAAAGTTCGTATTTGCACTCTCGCAAAAAGAAGCAGAAGAGCAAACATGTTCCCTGGACGTGGAACAGTGTAGTCTAGCTGTACCAATACTTCTCTCTCTATTATTCATTAGCTAGGTTTTTAATGTAGGACAGGACACTGCACAGAGCAGGCACAATTAGAGTTCGTTCTGGTTTTAGAGATTACAAAGGTACCGACAATTGTATCCCCTGAAAGGAAATAGGGTGAAACATTAGAAATAGCAGTAGCTCTACAGTCAGAATGAACTTTATGTGAGTGCCCCATGGTTGCACGCAGAACACTAGAAAACCAGCAAACCACTGGTTAAAGCTGGTGTAACGCTGTGTAGCAAAGCACGACCCAGAAACAGTGAGTAGTCCTGTGTTACCTTAGGGCATGTCTACACTAGGAAACTGTTTTGAAATCACTAAATTTGAAATAATAACTCCTGAAATAACAAAATCGAAATAGCATGTCCCCACTACGGGGGACTCTCGAAATGAGTCCAAGGCAGGCTCCGTTAATGTGAATGTGCTACGTCAACTTAGAACCCAAGGAAGCACTGGGGAGTAATGACTTCAAATTACTCTGGGGAGGAGTTACTTCGAAATAGCGGCATCAGAGCGTCCACACTAATGCTATTACAAAATAACTATTTCAAAATAAGCGTTCTTCCCCAAGGAAAGCGGGAGGACAGATTTCTAAATAACTGGCCCATTATTCCGAAATAATGGGCTTGGCAGTGTGGACGCTCTGCTTATTCTTTTGAAATAAGAGGGGGTTATTTCAAAAGTACTTCCTAGTGTAGACCAGGGCTTTGAAACCAAATATGTATATATAGGATCATGAGGTTTCATGGGTAAAACCCGCTTCATCAGATGAGTTTTTATCCACGAAAGCTCATGATCCTATATATTTTGCTTAGTCTCTAAGGGTACGTCTACACTAGCCCCCTAGATCAATCTAGGGAGGCTAATGAGGGCAACCGAAATTGCAAATCAAGCCCGGGATTTAAATATCCCGTGCTGATTTGCATGTTCCCGGCCGGTCGCCATTTTAGAAATTGACTAGCCCGAAGCAACTGCCCGCGTCTACATGTGGCAGTGAAACAGGATTCCGATTTAAAGCCCTAATTCGAATTAGCTGGTATTCCTCCTGCAATGAGGTTTACCAGCTAATTCGAATTAGGGGCTTGAAATCGGAATCCTGTTTCACTGCCGCATGTAGACGCGGGCAGTTACTTCAGGCTAGTCAATTTCTAAAATGGCGACCAGCCGGGAACATGCAAATCAAGCGCGGGATATTTAAATCCCGGGCTTGATTTGCAATTTCGGTCGCCTTCATTAGCCTCCCTAGATCGATCTAGGGGGCTGGTGTAGACGTACCCTAAGGGTATGTCTACATTTGCCCCTTAGTTCGAACTAGGGAGGCAAATGAAGCATACCAAAGTTGCAATTCAAGCGTGGGATTTAAATAAATGATGAGCATATTTGCGGCCGGTCATCAATTTAAAATGCTGGTCGCCCAATAGATGCGGTAGTCCGATTTAAAACCCTTCCCTCGAATTAACTGTTACTCCTCATGCAATGATACGGTCACACAATGAAGAGTAACAGTTAATTCAAGGGAAGGGTTTTAAATCGGGCTACCACGTTTACACGTGGCAAGTTAAATCGGGCGACCGGCACTTTAAAATGGCGACCGGCCGCGAATATGCTAATCATTTATTTAAATCCCACGCTTGAATTGCAACTTCAGTATGCTTCATTTGCCTCCCTAGTTTGAACTAGGGGGCAAGTGTAGACATACCCTAAGGTGCCACAGGACTACTCATTGTTTTTAGAGTTACAGACTAACAGGGCAACCCCTCTGAGACGTTTTACCCAGAAACAGAATTGAATATGGGCAGCTTCAGGGCATCCCGTCCTGAAGCAGTCTGAAGAAGGGGACAGCCATATGGAATGAGTGGAAGGAGAGAAAGGAACATTAATACTCAGCTCAAGGAAAATTCAGATATGGATCTTTGGTAATTTGGGTAATAAGCTTAATCAGAAGACCGTATCATGAATGATTTGCTACAATTCCAAATTTAATTCTATTTCGTTTCTAAGCTAACCTTATTACCTTCGCAAGCAGGATCTTACTGGTTCCGTAAAAGTATGTATTGATCCTGCATTGAACCACAGATTTAATTATTCAGTTGTGGGGAAAAATATGAAACGCAACTTTTGCTTGGAAATGAACAATTCCACAGGGAACAGGGATTAAAAGGCAAAAATGTTTCCTTCCAGACGGGGACAGATTCTAACACCTCAGAGGTGGATAGCATTAATGCTCTACAAGTAAGTTGATTGACTGGAGCTGCTTGACAATTTCCCCAGTGAATGTTTTTTTACTTGAGAACATTTTGATTTTTCATAACTGAAATTGCTGGTGGAAAGGGCTGGCTTTGGCCAATCCTACAATGGGATTTCCCCCTCCTCCCCCCTGTATAAGAAGAGGTTGGGGGGGGGGTTGTTTTGGGGTTTTTTTTTTTGGTTCCAAACAATATTTGATTCAAAAAATTTGAGTTAATTGATGCTAAAAGCAAATGCAAAATGCTGAACATTCAAGCAAAACCTTTTGTTTGGTCCAGTTGACAGTTTTGGTTGGGATTACTGGTTCACAAATGCATCCAAGAGTTCACTTCCTCATCCTGCTTCAGGCCAGGAAAAGTTTTAAAGTTTCAAAAAAACCTAAAAATTCATTTTAAAGTTTCAAAAAAATGTCTCGCATGTTAACTACCGGGTTGGTGTTTTACTTTGGGGGTTTGGGGGTTTTTTTTTTTTTTTTTGCTTTCTTGAATGCTGCAGCAACAACTTTTCCTTGGGCTCAGATCCCAGTGCTGAGTTTCCAAATTAAGCAGGGTGCCGTGAGCAGAGCAGAGCTGTGGAATTCCCATGCTAACCAAGAGCGTTTCCTTCACTCTTCTTCCCTGCACACCACCCTCTGCTCCCGTAGTGCAGGCTTGCTGTGGGAAACTTGAGGCTCTCGCACTGCGTGGCGGAGGGAGACAGGGAAATAAGCACCCAAAAGCTTTCCGGTCCTACTGCCGTTGCATTAGCTCCATCACTGGGTTGTCCCCCTGGGTCTGCTGCTGCGGCTGCATTGCCTGTGCAGGAATGGAAAAGGAATAAGCCAGGCAAAAGCTCACAGGTCCTGTATCTCAGCCTCCCACCCCCCAGCTCACTGCAGTACCACCTCTGAATGCCTTGCTTGCCTATCAGGCAGGCTTTCCATGGCCTGCCGTATGCTTGTGGTTGCTACAAGTGAGTGACGCAGGAGAGGAGAGGCTTTGCCCCTCAGGGCTACACATGGGTGGCTGGTGAAGGTACGACTGGGGGAAGCAAGTCCCCAACCCCGTCCCCAGCCCCACCTCTTCTGCCCAGTCTATGCCCACTGCCACGGGGAGGGCAGGCGGCACATGGCCCAACCCTCCCCAGCCCCGGAGCACAGAGAGGGCAGGTGGTGTACTCATCCCAGCCTCCCTGGCTACAGTAGGCGGTCTGGGGACGGAGTGTGGGCAGGGCCGGGCCAGCGGTTTGGGAAGGCAGTGCCTTCCCCTGCCTAGCATACTGGCCGCCTACACCTTACAAAGCAGAGGCTGATGACTATGCACGAAATTGAGTGTGTACATCCCATGCACATGGAGACAAGGGGTGTGTGCCCTAGATGGGGATCAAAGACCCAAGATCAGTTCCCAGCTCAGCTACAGATTCCCTGCACAACCTTGAGAAAAACCTTTCATCTCTCAGAGCATCACGCTTCCCCTGTCGTTGGCTTTTCAGGCCTGGCTTATTTCTTGCAGGGTGTACATTGGGCACAACGGAAACCTGACCTCATGTGAAGCTTTGGGGGACCACGGTCATACTGGTGCCTATAACATCACCTTTGTGCACGTGGTTAGCCAAGTTGGATGTGCCCCTGCTCTTGTGTGTGCACAGCTCTTAGCCTCCACATTTGAAAACACACCCAGGCACGTGTCTTTGGGGTAACTTTCCAGTGTGGTTCCTATTTCAAAGAAATGTATCCCTCTTCTTCTCACAACTGACAACACGTGCCACAGGGAGCCAGCAAGTCGTCTCCAGAGCCTAAATAAAGTTTGGGGTCCCATTGTGATAGGTACAGTAGGGAATGAGCTGCTACAATGCTACGGAGCTTCATAGCTGGGGCTGCAATGCTTCGGTAGATCAGGCATAATTGAGGACTCCTCCGCGGGTTACACACGCTCCTCCATAACCTCTCACCAATAGTTTCCAGGCTGATTGCTGGGTTGGTGTAAGCAGATTTGGCAGATTGGTCAGCTCAGCAGAAGGCCTCTGTCCAGAGCTGCTCCAGGGTCCAGTGGGAGCAAGCTGAAGACTCTGTTGGCCTAAAACACGAGTGAGGGACGTGAAATCCCCACCCCTCTGAACATCGCCCCGCCGTATCGGTAAGGCAGGATCACCACGTTCCTCTCACATAGGACCGTAGAATGCTGAGAGTCTAGCCTGAAATGGCATCTTTCTGTCAGGCTCAGCTGCAACATGGGTCATAGTTCAGCCCAATGCGGTTGCGGTAGCTTTCCTGTGCGATTGCATCTGACACGCCACTTAACTTGCTTGTCACTGAAACAGACGTTGGCAAAGCAGGGGGTTCTTCTAACCCTTTTGTAAACACGGGACAGAAAACACCTTTTCTTGACAGAACTTGACCTCGAATTGTTGAAGGCGATGCTCCTACTGGTTCCTCAAGTGGCTTGCTTCAAGCATTTGCTTTGTACCATCCTCTGAATTGACACATGGGACGTCAGCAGTTCTTGGCCAGGGGGAAGGGTACTGCTTGCTGCTTTCCCTTCTACTGCTTTAAAGCCTGATCCAGTGTTGAGGGAAGCCAAAGGCTTTCCAATTCCCTTCCACTAGTCTTAGCCAAGATGGAGCTGCAGGCATACACAGCCCAATAGCAACTGTCTGATCCATGGAGTCCACCCAACACAGACCAAACATGCATGGAAACTCTCTGAAATCTGCAGGGGCAGGTACACTCTTACCAGGGAGAGATGGGGTACTTTGGTGGGTGAAGCAATAGGTAGTCACCTATGGAACGCCCAGCATCTCATTTTCTTCTGGAGTCTTCCTGACCTGATGGAGAATGATGGAGACAGGGCTGTCAATTGTAGGCTGGAAGGGGCCTCAACAGGGCATCTAGTCCATCGTCCTGGGCTGAGACAGGATTAAGTCTACCCAGGCCATCCCTGAAAGATATTTGTGTAATATACATCTTACCCTGAGACTGCCTTTAGTCTACCTCCAGCCTCATCTCTGCTTGGCTCCTGCATGCCACGTTGTCTGTCTGTGGTGTCCAACTGAGAGCAGGCGATATTGTGATAATTGGGCTTTCCCATTTAATCTCTTTGGGTGTGTCTACACAGCAAAGTTATTTCAGAATAACGGCCATTATTCTGAAATAACTCTGCGAGCCTCTACTCAGCAATTCCGTTGTTTCAAAATAATTTCAAAATAATGGACGGCTTATTCCAACTTTTATAAACCTCCTTCTACAAAGAATAATGCCTATTCCGAAATAGCTATTTCGAAATAAGGCCTGTGTGGATGCTCCACTTCTGCTATTTTGAAATAGCCCCTCCCCAGGGCCATTCTAAGTTATTCCTCCTGGGCTCTAAATCGAGACAGCATGTCTACATTAGGGAAGCCTGCCTCAGACTAATTTTGAGGCTTCCCTGTAGAGTAGACATGCTATTTTAAAATAAGCTATTTCGGAATACTGGGAACCCCCGACTTGCAACGCGATTGGTTCCTGGGGAAGCGTTGCAAGTCGGGGGCATCATAACTCGAGCCCTCATTTACGATAGGCGCTGTGTGCCATTGTAAATGTGGACAAAGGATGTAAGTCGGTGGTTTTCGGCCCCTTCTGCACTTACAAAAATGATTGTAAGTGCAGGGGGTTGGAACTTGGGTGGTCGCATGTCGGGGGTTTCCTGTAACTATTCCAGAATAGCTTATTTCGAAATAAGCATGCAGCGTAGACATAGCCTTTGTGAGCTCAGCTGTACAAATGTATGGAAGCTCATAAGATGTCACCATGAGCTAAAATAAGAAACGTTGATGGGAAAAGGTACAAAAGAGAGAGCAAAAAACCCCTGAATTAGTCCAAAACCAAAAGGCTGGGTGCTGTTCAAGGGCAAAGATAAAATCATGCTGGGTAAAAGCCAGAAAATATGGAACTAGAAATGAATGACCCAATATTGGTGTGTCAGAAACTAGGCCTGAAGGGTAGCAAAATAATCAGTGGATGCCCTACTTCACCCACCACTGCCTTTGGAGAGTTCTTCAAGCAAGAGACTTTGGTGGTGAGAAATAAGGTATGTCTACACATCAAAGTTAATTCGAAATAACAGCCGTTATTTCGAATTAACTTTAATAGCGTCTACACAGGCAAACCGCTATTTTGAAATAAATTCGAAATAGTGGAGCGCTTATTTCTAATTTGGTAAACCTCATTCTGGGAGGAATAATGCCAAATTTGAAATAGCTAATTCGAAACAAGTGCTGTGTAGACGCTTATTTCGAAATAGGGGGCCTCCAGCCTTTCCCAGTTTCCCCTGGTGGCGACTCTGGGCCAAACCAGGAAAACTCCTCTCCTCTCCCCCAGCCTTGGAGCCCTTAAAGGGGTAGACTCTGGCCAGACTGCACGTGCCAGAGCCAGGCCCGCCCGCAGTCGCTGCCCCTGACCCAGTGGCGGCACAATGAGGCGGGCAGCCAGGGCCAGCCAGCGGTCCCCCGCCCAGTCCCCCAGCTCACAGGAGCCAGCCAGGGGCCGGAGACGGCAGGCACCCTCTTGGACTAGTGAGGAGATCATGGACCTCATTGCGGTTTGGGGGGAGGCCTCCAATGTCCATGATCTCTGCACTAACGGAGGAATGCCACCATGTGCGGCTGCATAGCTGCCACCATGGCCACCAAAGGCCACATGCGCACCCGAGAGCAGGTGCGCATGAAAATTAAAGAGCTGCGGCAGGTGTACGCCAGGGCCACTCGGGGCAGCTCCTCAACGGGCAGACACCTGCCCCTATTTTGATGTCCTGGACCTCATCATGGAGGGCGGGACGGTCCGTGCCACCCCGGGGGCAGCGAGCCGGGAGTGGAGGGCCCTGACCAGGGCGCAGAGGATGAGACGCAGGAGCCGCCATGGAGGGCGCCATGCCGACAGGACCCCCGAGCTGTCCCAGCAGCGAAGTCACCAGGGTTGTCTGGGGAGGCCACACAAGGTGAGTGCCATCACTGTCCCCTTCCTGGGCGGGGGGCGGAGGGGGAGACCAGAGACCGCGCGCGTGGGCCTTGCTTACCACGGCTCACACAGCAAACCTGTGCACATGCAAGCACGTGCCGTGTCCCCCCTGGGCAGGTGGCTCCAGCTGTGTGCCACACAGGGGCCGTGGCCTGATAGCCACATGCATGTGTGAAGAGACCTGACATGCTCCTGACCCTAGGGTGGGACACAGCAAGACGCCCTCCCTTCACAAGCCCCCTCTACACAGAGGCAGGGGACATCTCCCCCCCACCTCGGCCGCACTATACACAGCACAGGGGCACGGGTGCAGTCTTGGGGCAGCTCCCACTCCCGGGGATAGCCAGACATTCTGACCATGGCCTCTGTGCAAGCACAGCAGCTCTGATGGTGCAGGGCACGGCCATCCTCACCTCGCAGAGGGGGGCTGGGCTTCACCCACTGCATCCCCAGGGAGAACTGACCACTTCTCTTCTTCCTCCGCAGCCGCACCAGCTGCGTGTGCAGGGCGCACCACCCCGCCTGGGACATCCTCCCGCACCCGAGGGCTCAGCAGGTCTACCGCAACACTGCAAGGGTACCGAGACCAGCAGCGGGGGGCCCTGTGAGCCCTGCACCGCACCATGGAGCAGTGGGCGCAGGACAACCAGGAGTTCCGGCGGGAGCTGCTTGCCCAGGGTCGTGCCATCTGTGCCCATCTGCAGACCCTGGTGCAGAGCGTGCTGCCTCGTGCCGCTCCAGCGCCTGCTGCCTCCCCAGCTCCCGCTCATCCTCCCACTCCTTCTCCCCCTCCTGCCTCCCTCCTCAACTTCCACACCCTCCTCCTCAATCTCCACACCCCCCCACCTCAACCTCCACACCCTCCTCCCCATCCCCCCGGGGACACTGAGGCCCCCACACCCATCGTGCTGGAAGACACTTGGCCCGGTGAGACCCCCATCGTCTCCCCCTGAGCGTCCCCTCCCCCTTCTTCCCCTTGCTTCCCCTTTCCAGCTCCCTCCTCCCAATTGTCCCCCTCACCTCTCCCACCTTCTCTTCTCCTCTATCCCGCCTCCTTTCCCCAGTCTCCCCGGAGTTTCACCCCCCCCAAGTTTTGTTAAATAAAGAGAGTTTATAGTTTTGAAAATACATGTATTTTATTTGCCATCAGGAAGGGAGGTTAGGGAGGGTAAGTGGAAGGCAGGCAAGCAAGCAGGGGTACCTGAGAACCAGCTGCCCGGGGTGGGGGTCCCTTTAAGCACAGGCCTCAGATAGCTTCAGGCAACAGCCACACAAAGACACTCCTTATCTGATGCCCTAATCCTGACCTGGTTCCAGCCAGCCTTAACTCCGAATGAGTGTCCGCTCAGTGTGGATGCGGTATTTCGAAATTCATTTTGTGTGTAGACACGTTATTTCAAAATAACTTATTTTGAAGTAACTATTTCGAAATAAGATATTTTGAAATAATGCTGTAGTGTAGACATACCCATAGGGAACAGGTGGAAGCTACTGGAGCCAGCTTCACCATCCTGGCTGCCACCTGTGCTGTCTCCTGGACCCTTGGGCCTTAGTCCACTCAGGACATCTCTCGGGCTTTGATGACAGAGCCAGGGAGAGGAATCCAGAAGGCATTACCAGCCATACCAGCTCCAGCTGAAACCTAACCACCAGCTGAGCTGAAATTGGATTGGACTTTAACCACTGCTCCAACAATGTCTCCAGTCCATCGCAACAAACTTCTCTTTCCCCTCCCATGGACAGGTATTACCATCTAAGCGATGGCCAAGCAAGGGGTGTTTCCCTTTAAATCTCTCTCCAACTGAAGGGAACAAGAAATACTATTCAAATCAAATCCTTACTTAATTTCTTAGGTTTTTAGGGTTTAACTGTTTTTCGTTTTTTTTAATGGTGCTTTTGCTATGGTGCTAAATAGAATGAGGACTCGGTAGGCCAGCAGTTTGCCAGGGTTAGCCTCTGGTGGACCACTGCTGCTGAATTTACCTGCAGGTACCGGCATTTGCAGCTGCTGTTGGCCAGGGATCGCTGATCCTGGCCAATGGGAGCGGTGGGAAGTGATATGGACTGGGACATCACTTCCTGTAGCTCCTGTGGGCTGGGAACAGCAATCCAAGGCCGACGGGAGCTGCGATCACCAATACCTGCGGCCATCAAGTAAATATAGTGGTGGGGGCCCATCAGGGGCTAACCCTGGTGTACTGGATCCAGCCTGGGGGCCGGTATTTGTCCATCTCTGTTGTAGGCCAAACACCAAACCTTGTTTGACAGCATTTAAGGTTGTTGGACTATGAGTGTGTTCTGTGAACAAC
Organism: Pelochelys cantorii; assembly: GCA_032595735.1. Taxonomy (NCBI): domain Eukaryota; kingdom Metazoa; phylum Chordata; order Testudines; family Trionychidae; genus Pelochelys; species Pelochelys cantorii. The sequence goes on along the minus strand of CM064329.1, from coordinate 127,998,559 downwards.
TTTGGCTCGTTATTTCCACCTACATTAATACAGCCTATGATAATAAGTATTTTAGCCACAGCTGAATCTAAACCTCATTTCCCAGACACAGGAAATCTTTTGTAAGGAGACAAAGTTCCCCAACTACCGTAAGTTTGAAACGGTATTGAAAGTCCCAAAGGGAGTGGAGCTTTACTCCAATTAAAAGCTTAGGAGAGAACAATGCAGCATGAAACAGGTAGGAAATAAAATCATCTGAATTTGTTTCCTAGAAAAAAAAAGAATATTCCTACAGCCATTCATTGGGGATTGTTTGCTTTTACAGATGTTTTTTCCTTTTTTTTTTTAAAGGAAGAATTCTTTGCAATTTACACGTTTTCCTTTTCATCACTTTTAATTTAAGGCATGCTTTTTTGTCACTTCTCACAGGGTACATCTACACAGCAGTGTTATTTCAGAATAACTGACATTATTCCGAAATAACATAGGTCACGTCTACACTACAAGCAGTTATTTCGACCTAATGTCAAAATAATGTCGAGCTGGAGGACCTCTTACTCCAACTCCTGTAGCCCTCATTTTACGAGGAGTAAGGGAATTCGGGGGAAGAGTGCTCTTTCTCCAACTTCCTGCTGCGTAGACAGCGCCAAAAGTCGAAATAAGCTATTTTGACATAAGCTACACAATTGATGTAGCTAAATTTGCATTGCTTACATCAGTTTTACATCGGTTTTGATTTGCCTCATTTACATCCCTCTTTCTACAAAGGCATGTAGTCTAGATGTGCCCTTTATGTCCACCCATCTGCCTCTTCCTATCCTGGTTCAGTGGCTGCTTTTCCCAGAGAGGATCTGCTTAACTTACAAGCAACAAAGCCTGCCAGACCTATCAGAAGCACATTGAACCTGGAAAGGAGCCATTCATGTGGTAACAAAGCTGTTTAACAGGCATTTGCCAACCCCACGTACAGACTGTCAGTTTTCTGCCCACAGTAAATGCAGATGTAAATGAGGCAAATCGAAAGTGCAAATGAAGCATGGATTTAAATATCCTGCACTTCATTTGCATAATCGCGTCCGTTCGCTTTTTTGAAAAAGGATTTTTTGAAAAAAAAAAAAAGCAGTCTAGACGTGGATCTTTTGGGAAAAAAAACCCTTTTTCGAAAGAACCTTTATGCCTGAAAAAATAAGGTTTACAAGTTCTTTCGAAAAAGGGGTTTTTTTTTCGAAAGAACCACATCTAGACTGCTTATTTTTCCAAAAATCCTTGTTTGAAAAAGCGATCGGATGCGATTATGGAAATGAAATGCAGGACATTTAAATCCGTGCTTCATTTGCACTTTCAATTTGCCTCATTTACATCCCTCTTTCATCTGAGGGATGTGGTCTAGACGTAGCCTGAGACCCAGCAGTGCCCCAAATTTTCAGCTGCCCTGAGCAACGGTGTATTCTGCCTATGGGTAAGGACGGCCCTGGTCTCAGGGGACCAGGCAAGAGGCCCAGGTGGTGGCCAGAGGACTCTGGAGAAGCAGGGGGTTGTCACGCAGCCAGTGGCTGGAAATAAGTGGTACTTTGAAGAGGAAACGGCTGCTTCTCTTCAGCTTCCAGCTGCACCCCTGCTCCTCTGGAGTCCTCCAGCTGGCGCTCGTGCCACTCGCTGCCTTCTGGTGAGCAGGATGCACTGATAGGGGGTTTCCGGGAGCTGGGGCTGGCTGCAGGAGCTGGTACAGAGTCCACTGGGGAGGGGTGATGGTGTCCGGTGGGTGCCCTGAAGTCCCCTTCAGAATCTCCACCCACTCCTCCTCTAAGTAAACCTGCCTTTCCTCAAGCACCCACATTCAAAGTTAAATAAAAAACCGAATTGTACTATTTTCTTTGCAAGTATACAGTATTTAATCATAGAATCACAGAACACTAGAACAGGAAGGGACCTCGAGAGGTCATCAAGTCCAGTCCCCTGCCCTCATGGCAGGGCCAAGCTCCATCTAACTCATCCCTGATAGATGCCTGTCTAATCTGCTCTTAAACATCTCCAGTGATGTAGAGTCCACAACCTCCCTGGGCAACTTATACTAGTGTTTAACCACCCTGAAAGTTGGGAACTTTTTCCTAATGTCCAACCTAAACCTCCCTTGCTGCAGTTTAAGCCCATTGCTTCTTGTCCTGTCCTCAGAGGCCAAGGAGAACAATTTGCCCCCCTCCTCCTTATGATACTCTTTTAGATATCTGAAAACCGCCATCATGTGCCCTCTGTCTTCTCTTTTCCAAACTAAACAAGCCCAATTCCTTCAGCCTTGCCTCATAGGTCATGTTCTCTAGACCTTTAATCACTTTTGTTGCTCTTCTCTGGACCCTCTCCAATTTGTCCACATCTTTCTTGAAATGTGGTGCCGAGAATCAGCTACATCATGAGTTAAATAGGCTTTTGTGGACCAGTGTGGGACCCTAACTACCATTTATAACATTGTTTCTATGGGAAAACATGTTCCAAACAACCGCCTTACAAACAAACTTTCGGAACACACAACCTGTTTGTAAGCTGAGGATTCCCTGTACAATATATCGACCCTTTCAGGGTGTAAGACTAGGCATGGACAGTCCATTCTCCAATCAACCTGCTTTGTTTTCCCCCTCTGTCTTACCTTTAAGCAGGGTTGATATCAATTTATTGTGGAGTTTGTGCTTCCCAATAGTCTCAGTAATTTGGTTTGCCAGATGGACGCTTCAAAGTCATTAATCATCTGTTTTGCACGCAGCACGGTTTTAACATTTAATAGAAGAATACATTTGTTTGTTTACCTACCATGTGGACAAACCACTCTGGTATCAATTCAGTCTAGACTAGAATGATTAAAACAGTCCCTAAGAAATGGATGTCTCTAAATATAGATGAGCCAAGAAGAGGCAGCCCTGTATAAATCAAATCAGACTGTTTGATATAGTCATATTGCAGGAATAAGGACAGCAGAACAGAAATTACTCTGCATTGATAAGGCCCATAATCTTTGTTTAAGAAAAATACGGGTTTTGTCTGTAGTGGTGGTGTGATCCGACAGGTTAATTAGCTATGGTTTATTGCATAAATGTAACATGGCCACGGATGAATGACAGTTGAAGTTCTATGCATGACTTAGTTATTTTCATTGCTATTTTCCCTTCTAATCTCACACCACTTGGCTCTCAAGCTTGCCCGTGTGGGCAAAGCATCCACTGAATATCTCGGGAGGCAGTGTGATGCGTGAAATAGGGCATCAGAATGGGGGTCAGTCACTCTGGGCTGTGCTCCGCCACAAACTTGCTGTGTGTTCTTAACCTTCATGGATATCACAAGAAATTCAGTCCAGTTCATGAAGCATTCAAATACTCGAGAGATGAAAAAGTGCTAAATGCTAAGATGCAAACTGCAACACATTGCTAATTAGGAAGTGGATAAACTGTCTTTCGTCTTTGTCAGGGCTGTTCCCCACTTTGGTACTCCGAGGGCAGAATACCTGCAAGAGACCTTAAATACCTTGCCTCTATAGGCTCTGCTTACAACAACTCCTCAGAGTCACAGATTTACTGACTTTGGGGGGCAGCTGCCCCCACCAAGTGATACAAACACCTTTCTTCTTGAACACAGGAAGAAAGCACTTGGACTTCTTCCAGAGGGGTACCCCAAGCTCCTTTACCACAAGAGAGCGTGAAAAAAGAAACAAAAGAAAACTGACTGTGTCTCTGAGAGCTTTGACCTCTCAGGCTAGGCAGAAACACACACTCAGACGGAACTCCTGTTTCTTTCCAGGACACAAGAATCAAATCATTGCCTTCAAAGGGGTGATTTTATTACCAAAACAAAAAGATCTACTTGATAAAGTGTACTTTGTCGCTAGGTGTTACAGAGCAACTGAGTAAAACAAATTAAAACATAGTGAACATCTCTGGGTACTCTCTTAGATAGTGAATAGCAGCGGGAAGGCAGAGATTCACACAGACAAGTTTAACCAAACAACAGAAACAAATAAAAATGTCCTAGTCACACCTAAATACATATTCTCCCTTTATTTACTCATGATCGCTTCCTGGTTCAGTCCACTTCCATGCCCAGTATTCCTTTTATGCACGGTAATTCCGATTACTGCATACTGCTCCCTCCAGCCCTTACCTTAGGGTGCGTCTACACTGCAGTGTTTTTCCAGAAAAACAATACTTGCGTCCACACTGCTATTGAGTTCTTTCAACAAAAAGTCAAAGGAATGGAGGGTTTTTTCCCGACACCGGTGAACTTCATTCTTTGAGGAAAAAGCCTTTTTCCGAAAAAGCTTTTTCGGAAAAGGGTGTGTGTGGACGCAGAAGAGGGAATTCTTTTGAAAGAAGAGGCCTCCAGTAAATAACACAGGTGCCCTGGTGGCCACTCTGTTCAGACTAATCACAACTGAAATGCGAGAGAGCATCCAATTAATGTGTACACTATCTTTCGAAATAGCACATCGCTTTTCTGTTGTGCTTTTGCTGTGTGGATGCTCTCTTTTGCAGAAGATCTCTGGAAAAGCTTCTTCCGAAAGAAGCTTGCAGTCTAGACGTAGCCGTAGAAGTCCCACAAAAAAAGAGCAAGCAAAGTATCTATATACAATTCAAATTTCAACAGCCTTTCCCATTGGTTTTTTTTCTGCCAACACCCCCTGCTAGCTACCTGAGTTTAACCCTTTAGTCACCAGAGGCTGGCCAGCCCTCCTCCTGTCCATCACAGTCTTCTATAAAGACACCTCTGCAGGATTAAGAATGCCATTCAGTTTGTTCTGCCCTTTATGTGAAGGAGACGCTCCTGTCAAAATCCAGAGAGGCACTAGCATATTGTTCTCCTCTACATCTCCTTAAGAAACGCCGCGCTGCCTACACCCACCACTACCATGGAGTGGAGAGGATATTGGTGCAGTTCCTGATTTTATCCCGAGGCACATGAGATTTGGTGATTTTCTCCAAGCCCCAGCTCTCAGGAGTCAAACGATTGCATCAGAATCTTAGTTGCAAACAAAGTGAGTTTCTCACATTCATGCTTGAAGAGAAAAGCTTGGAAATACGACCTGAGTGCACCTTTAAGAACTTGGAAGGCGATCCCCATCCCCAGCAAAACGTGTAGCACTGAAGACAATCCTTGTGATTAGGAAACAGATTTATGGGGTCTGAACACTTGGAACTGCCAACACTGGTGGCGAGTAACCCTTTGGTATAGGTTGAACCTCTCTAGTCTGGCACCATTGGGATCTGACCGGTGTCAAACCAGAGTATTTGCTGAACCAAGGGAGGTCAGTATTGTCTAGTGGTATTACCAACCCTTCCACTGCTTATTGGACTCTTAGAAGTCATTTAGTGGTTAATTACAGCACAGAAAAGTGAGAACCAGGACTGGTGGCTGTAAACAAACTTTCTGGGACCGTGGGAAACTTGGCCACACCCATGTTAAGTGGACATCTGGCTATCTACAATCATACCAGACCACAGATGTTGCCGGACCAGAGAGTGCCAGGCTAGAGAGGTTCATTGTGTACTTCATTGTGTATGAGACCTAGTCCAGAAGACTTTAAGCTCTGCTAAAGATATCCTAGAATTCATGCAGAGTCAGTGATAGGTTTTAGGCAAGGAGTTCTAATTACAACTAGTCAACACTATTTTTTCAATGAAATATGGCATTGTGAAACATTTTTTCACCAAGAAAAAAGAAAAGAAAATCCAGAGCACAAACACCCAACTTTCATTACATATTCCCATTTTCAGCCAAATGTTTCAGTTTGTTATTTTCCATACCTTGCAAAGGTTGACAGAAAACTATATTTTTAACCAAAAATGGGTTCTGACGACTGAACAATTATGAGTTTCTGTTTTGGATTTTCATTAAAAATGCAAAAAAAAAAAAAAAACCCCAACCACACAATACAAAAAAGAGACATTTCCCACACACACAAAATTGCATTTTGGACCAACTCTATTGTGAATGCTTGATTACACTATAAAATAGCAGAGAAACCCTCACATTTAGTGGCAGGGATTTTGCTGGTTTGCTTTTGTATTTTGGCCAGATGTTTCTTCTCAGTGTACTGTTTAAGACACAGAAACATCTGAGTCCCCCGCTCCCATGCACACTTACTTTGTACCGAATGAGGTGTTGAGACTCAAGTAATTTTTTTACATTCATCATGGATGCAACAAGCCCAGAAGGACCGGGCTATGGACCACCAAGCCTAGAGGTTCCACGGCTCAGCCTTGGCAAGCCCTGATACAAGCTAAGCACTGCTGTCTCTCTTCTTCTTCTCTAGAGCTCCAGTCTTCCTTGGAGACTGTACCTTCTTGAGGTGGAATGGCCTATGTGTTCCACTGACTCTGAGAGCTCTGCTAACTGGAGCTTCTCCTCCAGCTAGGGCCACCCAGACTGGACAGCTTAAAGGGCAGGGACCAGATGGAAATGCAGCCCAAGTTTGGGATTTGATCATTAGGCCAACAACACAACAAGGTTGACATGACAAGGCCTTGTTTGAGCCTGAAGGGTATGTCTACCCTGCAGTTAGACATCTGTGGCTGGCCTGTGCCAGCTGACTTGGGCTCATGGGGATGTTTGATGGTGTGGTGTAGACATTCAGACTTGGGCTACAGACTGGGCACTGGGAATTTCCCACTTTGCAGGGTCACCAGGCTCCACGCCACCGTCAAACAACCTGAGCCTGGGCCCCACAAGCCCAGGTCAGCTGGCGTGGGGCAGCCACTGGCTTGTACCTGCAGCGGAGATGCACCCTAAGAAGCTTTTCATGGTGTGGAAAAAACTTCAAATCGAGTCCAGTGCAGTCAGGTGCTGATACGCAGTTATATGATGGGAATCCCTCGGAACTGCAAACAATACAGAACACTGATCATTCTTCAGTGAGCTATCCCGACCACCGACTCTCATACCCATCTGCGGCCTGTCTCAGAAACTACCTTCCCCTCTGTTCAATAAGAACATCAGAGCGGCCACACTAGGTCAGACCAAAGGTCCATCTAGCCCAGTGTCCTGTCTGCCGACAGCAGCCAATGCCAGGTGCCCCAGAGGGAGTGAACAGAACAGGAAATCAGCAAGTGATTCCTCCCCTTTCATCCATTTCAGCCCCTGACAAACAGAGGCCAGGGACACCATAGAATCATAGAATCACAGAACACTAGAACTGGAAGGGACCTCGAGCGGTCATTGAGTCCAGTCCCCTGCCCTCATGACAGGACCAAGCACCGTCTAGATCATCCCTGACATGTGTCTGTCCAACCTGCTCTTAAATATCTCCAGTGATGGAGATTCCACAATCTCCCTAAGGAATTTCATTCCAGTGTTTAACCACCCTGACAGGCAGGAAATTTTTCTTAATGTCCAACCTAAACTTCCCTTGCCGCAGTTTAAGCCCATTGCTTCTTGTCCTATCCTCAGAGGCCAAGGAGAACACCCCCCCCCCCCCCCGCCATGACACCCTTTTAGATACTTGAAAACTGCTCTCATGTCCCCTCTTAGTCTTCTCTTTTTCAAACTAAAACAAGCCCACTTCTTTCAGCCTTCCCTCATAGCTCATGTTCTCTAGACCTTTAATCATTTTGGTTGCTCTTCTCTGGACCTTCTCCAATTTCTCCACATCTTTCTTGAAATGCGGTGCCCAGAACGGGACACAATACTCCAACTGAGGCCTAATCAGCACAGAGAAGAGCGGAAGAATGACTTCTCGTGTCTTGCTCACAACACTCCTGTTAATGAATCCCAGAATCATGTTGGCTTTATTTGCATCAGTCTCACATTGCTGACATATTTAGTTTGTGATTCCCTGTGACCCCTAGATCCCTTTCTGCAGGACTGCTTCCTACACAGTCACTTTCCATTCTGTATGTGTGAAACGGATTGTTCCTTCCTAAGTGGAGCAGTTTGCATGTGTCCTTATTAAACTTCATCCTATTTACCTCAGATTTACCATGCCTACCTCTTCACCGCCACAAGTGCCGCCAGCTGGTCAATCGGAAATTAGCTCATTTGGCCCAGGAGCTCCCCCTTTTGGCCACTGTCTCAACCACAGTTACCTAATTTTTCTCCACTTCTGTGTACTGCAATATCACAGTGCCCCCACACTTTGGGGTCCTCCCCCTCTGAGAACTCCCAGCCCCCTATGCCCAATCTGTCATTGACACAGTGTTCTGGGTTTCTTCTTCCCCCACATCTAAAATCCTTCTGAAGAAGGTGGTAGAAGTAGACAAGAAACTGGGAAGAGGAACTCAACATTTCAAGATCAGTTCTGTTAAGCTTCCCAAATGTTATAGATAGGTATTGCATGTGAAGCCTGTGTTTCACAACACTGCGGAAGACAGAGGAATGAATTTAACTTGTGTGTCATTATCTAGGACAGTTAGATTCATGCACAATAAATGGATTCATCCATTCTCATTAGAAGAAAAGCTTCTTCTAATGAAATAGCCCACCTGTTACATCAATACAAATCACATTAATAATTCTAGGCCCTTCACCCCACATAGACATACTGTTCATAAGATTATCCACGTCATTCTTAGCTGTCTTCCTCTAGGTTTGGACTGTAGCCACACATGCTGTACAAGAAATCATTTTTTATATTACTTATGCCTTGTAATTCCACTAAAAGAGCCATAACTAGTTACCGAGGGCATAACAGCAGCAAACAGTGATTGCCAAATTATGATACATTTAATAATGCAAAATCACCTCTCACGCCACAAGCAGTCCACTGAAATCAATGGATTGTTTGGAAAAAAAAAACCCCATCAGGATATCAGCATACCAGGTTATCAGGAGCTGTCCCTGACTTGGAATGAACATCCCAACCATCTCCCAGGATAGCCAGTGCACAACTAACAAAGTTATTGTCTAGTAAGGTGCATGATTTGTGTTTGGGCACTAGAACCCTGATAAAAATTTACCAGAGGGAGTGCATTTAATAAAAAGGTTGCTGACTAGAGTTTCACGTACCATTTAGAAACACAACGATGAAGGGGACTCTTTACTCAATCACAGCAGATCACAAATGCTCTAAGAAATAAAGAAATGTTCAACTGGTTTGGAGCCGGTTTTCAGTTTTCTGGGCGGGGGAGGGAAATGCAAAAAGCTGCTTTGTGGAATGAGAAGCAGGAGGTAGCAGGAAATGAAAAGAAACAGCATAATGGAAAAACACAGTTATCGGTCAATTATCTTCCACCCAAATGAAAAGGAAATCACTCAGAGTTCACCTTGAAACATAGAGCAAGGAACCCAGCTGGCAAAGAAATCCTCATGGTTTTCCAAGAGTCCACATGGCTAGGGAGCTGTAGTTCGCAACCAGTGCGCCTCTATCTACAATCTGGCCAAGCAAAGAGACGGCTCTTACACAAGAGATAAAGAACAGAGGCTCTACTCTGGCTCTGATGACGTAAAACCATGTAACAACCTGCCTATAGACACCTTAGTAATTCCAGCAGCTTTTCCAGCCCTCTGGAGCAAGACGAAGAATTGAGCGATGTTACCCAAAGGGTAAAAGGGTTGATCCAGCATCCAGTGACGTCAATGGGAGAAGTCTCACAGTCCTCCAAGAGCTTTGGATCAGACACAAAAACCTCCAGGGAGAGGGAACAGTGTCACACGAATGTGCACGATAGCATCTGAGATTGTGGAAGCCTTGGGGAAGGGACCTTCTTTTTGTTCTAGGTTTGAGCAGGGCCGATTGGCATAACCGGGTGTTGGCTGATTAGGCATTGCGGCAATAAACCCCATCGAGCTATATAGTTTAGAGATGTGTGTCTGTGAGTCTGTTTGTTCAAGAACTCCTCCTAAATGGTGGGAGCTAGGACCACCAAATTTAGTAGGCCACTTCCTCTTCTTCTAGCGTAAAGCAAGTTCTGGGTCCGGTTGTGCCAGGACAACCGGAAGCCCCAGGAAAAGAACAGTTTTCCATAACATGCAAAGGGAGGGGCTGCTATTTGAAAGGATGCAATATAAGAGTGGCCACTGGGGAGCAGCTGCATCACCAAGGGAGTGGCCGGCAGAGCTGGGGCTCCATCATCTTGCCTGACAGCACACTGGTAAGTAGCGCCTCCTGCCCCCCAAACCACACTGCTGGGGGGGGGAGGGGAGAGAAAATGCCCCTGGCGGTCAGGGGGAGCTGGGAGAAGAGAAAACACCCCTGGTGGCCAGGAAGAGAGGTCGGGGGGAGAGAAAAGGCCCTTGCTGGATGGAACCCCCCACCTGGAGCCCTTCCTCATCCCCCAACTCTCACCCTCGCACTCCCTCCGTCCCCAGCTTCCTGCATTGCCCCCTCCCCCCCACATCCCCAAGGCCCTACCCTGACTCCTGTGACCCTCACACTGCCCCACCCCCTGCCCTGAAGGACCCGAGCAACGCTGGGTAAGTCTGCTAGTATTATTTACATTGCAGTCCGGTACTACAGAGATGGAATATTATTTAGTCAGCATCAATTCTGCTAGAAAAGGCTCACATTCGCCGCACAAAGAAACCCCCTAGAGCATATAACCGCACTGTACCCCACAGGTTCCTAGGCTGTAGGAGAAGGTAAGAAACAGTGGCAGGCCCCAGTTTTGTCAGAATGCATTTTCATTATGCTAAAAGCTTAGGAGGCGAATGCCAATGCCAAAAAGGGATAAACAGGATTAGATGCCTTCTTTTCTTCATCACAAAGCGTTGAATTGTTATTCAGAAACAAGAGCGATACTATTAAATGCATCCCCCTTGCATTCTCTAGGTTTCTTACTTATCACAGGCGCTAATCTCCTGCCTATCAGGTTCCCTGCCAGGCCTACCTAGGCGTGTGTGTTGCCTAAAGAGGAACAGATAAGAGTGGACTGCACTTCAGAAAGCATTTTAGTGGAGAGACGGGAGGGGCAGATTCTGATTTCACTTACGCTTGAAGCCAATGAAGCTGCCCTCATGCAAAGCGGGGCAAACTTGTCACTAGCATGCATGGCAGCACTGTACCTTAGGCAGTAAGGAACTTGTCCCACCCTCCCACCATGTAGTAGATAAGGAGATTAAGGATGCAAATGTGTAAACAGTTCACTGATGAGCCTGGACCTGCATAGTTACATGCAGGGCCCCTCCTCCTCGCGTGCAGTGTAGGCAGGAGCAAATGGGGGCCAGTGTTCATGGGGAGCTGTCCTCTCCCCCGTTGCTGCCTCTAATACAGAGGCAGCAGTGCCTGGGGGCAGGCAAGAGATGGTACGGATGAGGAGCTGGCTTTTAAGCGGCTCCCCATGCATACCAGCTCCCACAGAGCTGCCCCCCCCCCATTCTCCACCAAAAATGTTATGCTTAAACAAAGCACACGAGATCTTTTATAGGGGAAAAGGCAGCGTGCCGCATTTATTGAGAAACAATTTCATATGCTTTTCAATCATTCACACAAACACCATACACGCACAGTCCCGCCAGATGAGGTTATAGTTACCAGTCCAGGGTCTGTATCAATCTAGTGGCCAGCCAGATGGATCACAGAGGGAGAGCAGGGCCTTTGTCGGTTGCACGATCCGATGCTCCTCTGGAGTCGGTGGCAAGATGAACCCAAAGTTCCATAGCAAAGCACCCTGCTTTTATAATCCTTTTCTCTGTTGAAGTCTATGGATTCCACTGTGTCAGTCTGTGACCGGTGTGTTAGCTTGTTGATGTCAATCGTTCCCAAAACATTTCCAAAGCTCATCCTGTAATCAATTGGTTTTTTAGGGGTGCTTGCTTCACTTTAAAGCCGTCAATCTGCCAACCCGATCACTCCTTAGCCATGGGTACGCACTGGTGGTTCCTGATGGTTCTTCTGACGCCAGTCTGTTTTCACCCACGCTCACCCCTCCTTCTTCGGCCATCTGGTTCTGAGCAATAAGCTTCGCACCTTTATCTCGACACATACCTACCACTTCCACATATAAAAAATCTTTTACAAGGCCTTTTGAAGAAAAGTATAACATTAGTATCTCATATTGGGCAAGGCAAGAGGCATTGTAAATCAAACAATTAAAACTTCAGCCTTCAACATTCCTTTAGTCGCATTAACATAGACACAATACCAAAACTATTTCTTTACTTACTAAATTCACTAAACTGTAAAACAAAAGGGCTTACTAAAGGGCTTAGTTTAAATATGATAATGTGATACCTTACATTGCTACAATATTAAACCTAAAAATACAAATATAAAAAGGATAAAACTTTCAATCCTAACACTGCTGCCTCTGTCCAGCTTCAATGCCAGCTCCCCATCCCCTTCCTCTTCTGGCTCCCGCCATCCCCTTCCTCTTCTGATACAGAGGCAGCATCAGGGTTGGGGAGCGTGAGACACCTTCCTGGTGCCTGGGGTGATCTGGGGGAAGAGAAAACACCCCTGGTGGGTGGGGTAGGAGTCTAAGGGGAGAGAAAAGGGGAGAGAAAATGTTCAGCAGTTACATGTTTACCAAAATAAACACATTTTAACGTCCCTAAAAGAGCTCCCTTTGATGTCTGTTATCTGAGATTTGTCATGATTTGGCTCCCTTTGGGGAGGTGCTTCAGGCTTTCGTCTTGCACCAAAGAAAGGAAGAGAAGAATTACCGGCTCTGCCTTTAATAATCATAGTTGGGGGCAGGGACGGTGTTGATAGCTTCTCGTCAGGGGGCACGTCTAAATTACACAAATCTTTTGAAAGAGGATATGCAAATTCCACGGGAATATGCATATCTTCTTCCGATTCCATTTTTGAAAGAGGATCTTTCGAAAATGAAAGTAGTCTAGATGCGTTTTTTTCGGGAAAAAGCTCTTTTTCAAAAGAACTGTGTAAACCTCCTTTTTTGAGTAAGATCCTCCTTCAAAAATGCAATCCGCGGAATTTGCATATCCTCTTTCAAAAGATCTTTGTAGTTTAGACGTGCCCAGGGACTCAGGTCCCAGATTTCTAGACCGGGGTGGGCAATAATTTTCACCAGGGGGCCACTTAGTGAATTTTGGTACATGGTCATGGGCTGGCTCCACCCCCCCAGAAGGGGCGGGGCCTGGGGCAGATGGAGCGGGACTGAAGACTAGCTTCCCCTAGAGTTATCTGGGGCTGGAGGCTTTGAATTAAAAACACAGCAAAGGGATCACAACTCGCGGCCCCGCTGCTGCTGTGTGGCCCGGCAGGGGTTGCTGAGGCTGTTTAAAGGGCTCTCAGCTAGTGCCGTGACCACCATTGAAATAGGATACTGCTGCCGGAGCACCACCTGGAAATTCGGTGGCGTGGGCAGCAGACTGTAAACAGAAAGCAGCCTCAAGCAGCCCGCAGGCCAGATCCGGCCCCTGGGCCGCATCTTGCCCAGCCCTGTTCTGGGCACTGCACATTCACATTGTAAAGAGACGGTTCCCGTGTGAGTTTCCAGTCCAGCAGAGAACTGCTGAGTTGTGGCTTCAGTGGAATTGCCTGTGTACATGTGAGCACAGAGCCTTGCGAGAGGTATTTCACTTTCTCGTGCAGCCCTGCGCCTCCGAACTGGGTCACATCTGGGGACAGGAAAGAGCATCCTTTCAAATTCAGTCCCGGCATTCCAGCAAATCTACGGCAGGCTGATTAATCAGCAGATAAAAAAAGCAATATACCGGCTGCTTATTAATGATGTTCTGCTGTACTAGACATTGTGTGCTTGTGCCTGTCTTTATTTCAGCTTTTTCCTCCCAAATCATTATCTATGCAATCCTTCCACATCTTCCCCTCTTGTCTAAGATTCCATTTGTCCCTGAAGAACGGAGTGACGTTGCCTTGGGCCATCTACCAGGCAGTCTGACAAAGATGCGTTAGAGAGCCGGTGACTAGTGATGTCTACACGGGAGGTTGAACTCAAATGGTAAAGTCCCATGGACATTTTTCTCCAAAGCAGGCTCGTGTCATTTATTATTTGGACTTGCTGGTTTTGCCCACCTCCGAACGGGACTCCAGAGGAACATGGAAATATCGAGTACAGAAAAATAACTCTCTTTCCCTGCGGGGTTAAGAAGGGAAGGCTGGGCAAAGGGTACTGCTGGCTGTGGAAACTCCAGAGCGGTCTTCTTGACACGGCAGCATCTTGGGCGGTGTTACCCAAGTCATGGAGACACTGCACCTCTGCAGCGAGCTTTTATGATACCCCTTGCAAAGGAGAGATGGCGGGGAAAGAATAAATGAGGCTGGAGCCAACCATTCCTTTATTGAGATGAGGAGTGCTCATGGAAGTCGGGGGCATAACATGACAGGCATTACAGGCATTTTTCTGACTGCTCCAGAAGGGCCAAGCCACAGACCTTCTTCTCCTCCATGTCCTGCTTTCAGCTGTAGATTGGGGGCCCCCTGGCTTCTGGCCACCTGCTACCCAAGGTCTTTCCTCAGCCCCGGCACCTCCCCCTGGCCTCTCACCTCACTCCTGTTCCTTTTCCTTCATGTGTAGCCTCAGACACTCACTTGTGGGCTCAGGGCCAGCCCACAACATTTTGGCACCTGAGGCGGGGAGCTCAAATGACATCCCCATGCCCCCTTTTCTTCTGCCTGTCTGTTATGTCTCTTGTGCCCTCCTTCCTCCTAGCACAGCACTCCCCCATCTCTGTGCATCTAGAGCACAGAGAATACATCTGCACGAGCAGCAGACACAATTTTCTACACTCTGGGTCCTAGTGGCGCCCCCCCCCTTCCTCCACCACACACACACACACACAGTCTGGCACCAGAGGTGGCCGCCTCAGTTCGCCTCATGGTAAGGCCAGCCCTGTGTGGGCTTGGCTTTGTCACCCATAGCCCAGCCTCCTCCCTCAGGCAGAGGAAACACTCACTTCAGCCTGGGCCATGGGATGGCTGGCCAGGCAAAGAAGTGCTGAGGTGCTAGCAGGAGCAGCAGAGCATGGTCAAGGGCTTTGGGGCAGGCAGGAGGGCTTGTTTCGCCTTCTCTGAAAGCCCCTCTGAAGCTATAGGTATGAAAGGAGGAACACTGCCGGCAGATCTAGAGAAGTGATGATTCCCCTTTTTTCGGGACTGGTGAGGCCACATCTGGAGTATTATGTCCAATTCTGGGCCCCCCATTACAGAAAGGATGTGGATGCATTGGAGAGGGTCCAGCGGAGGGCAACAAAAATGATTAAGGGGCTGAAGCACATGACCTATGAGGAGAGGCTGAGGAATTTGGGCTTATTTAGTCTGCAGAAGAGAAGAGTGAGGGGGGATTTGGTAGCAGCCTTCAACTACCCCAAGGGGGGGGGCTCCAAAGAGGATGGAGATTGGCTGTTCTCAGTGGTGGCAGATGGCAGAATGAGGGGCAATGGTCTCAAGTTGCAGTGGGGGAGGTCTAGGTTGGAGACTGGGACAAACGATTTCCCTAGGCGGGTGGGGAAGCACTGGGATGGGTTCCCTAGGGAGGGGGTGGAATCTCCATCCCTAGAGGTTTTTAAGTGCCAGCTTGACAAAGCCCTGGCTGGGATGATTGAGTTGGGGTTGGTCCTGCTTTGGGCAAGAGGTTGGACTTGATGACCTCCTGAGGTCTCTTCTAACCCTGTGATTCTATGATTCCCTCCTTCTTCAGTGAAAGTGTAGGCCTACACCTGTAATGTTATGCATCTGACTTCCATGCCATATTCAGGCCTTGGTTTGTAACGGTTTTGGAAGAACATTTATATTTATTATAGCAACTTTGCTGTGAGGAAATAGCCGCCCAAGAGCACAGGGCTATGATGCAGTCTTACAACTGACTTCTCTCCTGGTCAGCCAGAAAAATGATCCGAACACTGTATGTGACTGACGCAGGGAGCACAAACACAGAGGCAGCCAAATGCGGACAGCTCAAGTTCTCTTCGTTTCAGTGCGGTTACGCTTGTAATGCCCCCTCATGCTGTATGAAATTGTGATGCCGGCCAAAGACAAAGAGACTGACAGCTTTCCAGCTTAAATAGACTTCCCTTTGGGCGGGAATCCTTTGTTATACACCCTGCCCCCGTTTCCATGGAAAATTACCGGGTTAAACCTGGTATTCCAGTATAAAGTGGTTTGGTCACATGTCTTTCCAGGACCAGCCACTGCTCAACCTTGAGTGACAAAACCAGGCTGTTTATAAGCCATGAAGTAGATCGCCTGGTCATTACGGTTGCCTGAGGACAACCATTGGTGGTGCTCATGTGCACATTTAAATCCATAAACAATTTCATACCTCGTATTTCTAACTTTACACGCAAGAGTGACACATGCACCAGAGTAAGAGATACAGACCCAGCAGTCTGTGACGTTAAAGTTGATAGGGGACATGAGGGATTTTGTCCAAAGCATCTTTGAGTTATGCATATTTATATCCATACAACAATTTCATAGAGCATGGGGGGAGGAGGGAACCATCACAATGCTCATGAACTCAGCTAGTCAGCAATGCAAAGGAGCAGGCCCATCCCATCATCAGACCTGGGGCCTTCCATGGCTCCCATCACCGAATCGCCTTCACGGCCCTGTCCCTGCGCATCCTCACGGGGGTGCCCCCTTTTTCTCTGGTGGCAACTCTGCCCAGGGTGCTCCTTTCTGACACTTCCTCAGCCCTGAAGCGGCCTTTCCCTGCCTTCATCCTCTCTTTACGTCCACTCCGGGGGTTCTGTGGCTTGGCCCTTCTGGAGCAGTCAGACAAAAGCCACCCCCCCCACCCCGAGCAGCATAAACGAGTCCAAAGGAAAGTCCAAACAGACTGGTGTCCCATCCCACCACACTTGGCAGCTTGGAGATCTTTTCTGAAGCGGGGAGTGGCGGGACTAGAAAGGCCTCCAGCAGGGGGGCCTCTGAGTCTATTCCACCTTATCACACTGTCTTACATGCAGAATATCTTATAGTTCATACAAATTGAGAGGCTTCTTTCTTTTTTAAATCTACATTTATTGTCGAGGCCAGCAGGGTCTTACTGTAATAAATGAGCTAAGGCAAGGCCATCGTGGACCTTATTCATTCAGTCCTTTTAGAAAGAGCGAGCTTCCAGGCAGGACTGGTGTCTTTCCAGTCTGAAAGAGGAGTTCAGCATGTTATTCTACAGCACTGCCATCCAAGGTAGCCTCAGAGGGGTTTCTAAGACGATCGCCATCTGTCTGTTGCTCATGTCTGACTATAAAGTCACTCACCTCTCACATTCTTGCCAGTGACAATGAAACAGGACAAACAGTAAAATGTCAGGGAGATATTAAGCATCTAACATGACAGAGATTCGCTTCTGCTGTGTCACTCTGGTATGGACACAGGTTTTTTCAGAAATGGCAAGAACTTTTGAAAAAAAACCTACACACGTATTTGTAAGGGGTGGACCTTGTTGGAGGCTTATGGTCATGCCACACCTTGGCCCTGAAGAGAAACTATAGAGAAGCCCTCCAGGCAGGCTGGAGTGGCTGCCGGAGGAACCAGCCAATCAGGGATCAGAAAGGTGTAGTCTGTAATCCTGTAAACCTATATATTTTCTATATTCTTTACCTTTCACTACATTCTAGCAGTAAGGCATGGACCTACAGGGATTCTATCCTGTAAGAAGTTGGCTTAAGCGGTAGTGGCAATGAGGGGCAGTGGAAAACCTGGAGCTAATTGATGAGGCCTGCAGGGTCAGGCCAGCCTAAGCTAATTGGGACACATGGGGGTAATTAAGAAAACCAGTTCAGACTGGCTATAAAAGAAGCTTTGTCTAAGTTGGGGTGTGCGTGTAGCTGAGAGGACGGACGAAGGAGCAGCTGAGAGTAGGAGGAAAGGAGACAACAACTGAACACTAGGAGGATGAACCGGAGTGGAGGAAGGGGCTGGGGAAGGTGTGGGGACGTAGCCCAGGGGTCTTGCGGCTGTCTTATAGCAAGTGTCAGGGATTCACACAGGCAGCTATTATCCCAGGGCCCTGGGATGGAATCTGAAATGGGGGGGGCCGGGTTCCCCCCCCAACACCCACCTCCCCATCTCCACTTGGGGAAAAGGAGCATGGAGTTTATTCTCTCTTTTACCATTCGCTGGCCAATGTTGAGGGGCAACCTAGCTCGCAAGGGGACTGTATGAGTGGTCCTCCGTCTCAGTGGGCCACAAGTTTGCCCTAACCAAGATGGTCTCCCATCTGCTCTGCACTTGTGTACCTAGAATGGGTGGGGACCCAAGGACCCACCGAGTTTTCATAGGAGCTTTGTCACTATATATACATAGATAGACAGATAGATAGATAGATCCCGTTTATAGATGTTAGTAGGTGTGAAAGGGATTGTGGTGAAATCTTCAGTCATATCACAACACACATAGCGGCCAGACTGGTGGTAATATGTGAGTCAGTGTCTTGTGAGATCTAAAAGGGTCCAAAATATAATGACCCAGCCAAACTGACACCCTGATCAAGGAAACCAAAGGCATTGGTAGTTTACCGCAAGTTCCCATCCAATAGGGCAGCAGGTGACCTTTGCATGCATATTCAAAAGGATGCCTTAATTTAATCATCCAATCAAATATGTGTACCTACAAAAATCTCAAGGTGTGGAAACCTATTTTTGGTCATAAGGGGTTGGCTAAAGGTGATGTAAAGAGACCCATAAGACCCTATGGCAGTAGCTGTGTGGTAGGATTTTACTTACTTTCTGTTTGAGGTTTTGTCTACCTCAAACCTCTTTCCTTTACTTCTGTTTACGTTTCCTGCTATTGTACTCTGCTATCATCCTTCACATTTCACCAAGATCCTTGTCCCACCAGTGGAGAGAGGCTGGTCCTCTACGCCCAGGTTCTCCAGGAGGATGTAGGTGAGTATGGTACTATACTAGGTAATCGCAACTTTATGCTTAGATAATTGTAATTGTATGCTCAGGCTTCATTTATGCTATCCTCGGGGTGATTGGATCCATTTGTGCGATCCTTGCCGCATGTTTTGTATTGTTTGCAATCTTAATATCAATCATAATAAAGATTGTTTTATTTTGGCACTGCCCTCAGCATAAGTGTGACCTCTGTCGTTCCCCAGATCTGCCTCCAGAAATAGAGACACCCATAGCTCTCAACCTCTGTGACAGGCCTGGAGGACAAACCTAGACCCTTCTAGTCAGATTAGATAAGCCATACCCATATCAATACCTTATTCTTAACCCCAGGCTACAATGACCTGTAAAAGGAGCTGGAGACCGGAATAGCAGTCAGTGTCTCTGGAGCCCTGGAGGTGTGCAGACCAGGGACGGACTTGTTGAGAGAGTGGCAGCTCCATGTGGAGAGCTATTGAAGAGGGACTGTGATGGGCTTTCTAGACCTGTAAAGCCCTGAGGTAAGGGAAAAGACGTTGTCTCTAGAAGGGGAAGTCCTCGAGGTATTACAGCTCAGAGTGGGGAAACAGACTAAGAGGGATGCTAGTAGAGGGCACCAAGATGGGTCCCTGTTAGATGTGTACCCTGGAAGGCATTTGTGATTGATAGGGAGTGTGACTCAGCCAGAGGGCTGAGTTCCTGAAGAGGCCTTCAGCTTCAGACAGCGGTAAGTCCAGGCACTCGGTGGCGCTTGCGGGAGGTGAGTGCCACCCCGTGACAGTAACACTAGAATTTAAATGACACTTTTTAATGATCATTATTTTAACAAGTATCTCTGTATAGGGTTGAGTGCTCACAATGTGAAGTCCCCTTCTCCTTGACTGCCAGCCTCTAAACCTTTAGAGGAGTCAAATCCTCAATCTAATAAAGTGAGGTTTATAAACTCATGAGCTCTAATTAAAATGCTGCACACTTAAAGCAAATGCCATTTTACTCATCCCCCCCAAGTTCTTTTTCATCTGCCCCCTCTGTCGCTCAGATTTTATCTGTCCTGGTGCCATAGGAGACAGCTTTGATCAGGTTTGCTTCTCCAGCTGCTCTCTGCACACTGAGCTTTTCCCCTGAGTGACTTGAGTACGTATTTGGGACTGCAGAAGTTAAAGGCACTACATAAAGGGTGAACCTGGCCCTGCTTAGTCTGGGTGGTGCTCAGTCCAGATGCATCCCTTTGGGATTTGCCCTGAGGATGATGGGTTTGTCTGGTGGTCTCAGCCACATGCTCAGGGTCTAACTCATCCCTATGTGTAGGTTGGGAAGGGATGTCCCCTCAGGTAAGATAGGCAGAGATCCTGAGGGGGCTTTGCCTTCCTCTAAGGCAGTGGCCTCAAACCAGTAGGTCAGGATCGAATGGTAGATCCTGGAGAGTCTGACAGGTGATCCTCACAGGTTTGGACAGGAGGCTATCAAGGGCTGGCAATTCAGCCCCTCCCCCCACTGCCATGCTGCTCCTGCCTTCTGCATTGGAGATGCCTTGGAGATGCTGTGCAAGGAGGTTAGGTCCATCAATGGCTATTAGTGACGATGGGCAGGGATGGTGTCACTGTTAGCCACTGTTTGTCTGGAAATGGGTGACAAAAGAGGCATCACATGATGATTCCCTGTCGTGTTCCTTCCCTCTGGGGCATCTGGCACTGGCCACTGTCGGCAGACAGGACACTGGGCTAGATGGACCTTTGGTCTGACCCAGTATGTCTGGTCTTATGTTCTTATGTGATGATGATGATGATGCAGAGAAGGGGGGTGCTGATGTTAGGATGTCCCCCTCCCTTGTCCCTGTACTCCATCTCCACAGAGTGAGGAAGGTAGGACCTCAAAGAAGAGGTGGGGCAGGGGGCCTCAGAGAAGGGTCCGGGAAGGAGGCGGGGCAAGAGCATTTGGGTCTGAAGTAGATCCTGGATTGACTTAAATTCAAAAAGTGATCTTGGTCTTAAAAAGGTTGAAGATCCCTGATCAAAGGGGTGGGGCACAGGTTACTTGCTGGGTTCAATTAGAGTAAATGGTGCATTTTCTGGAACTGAAAGACTTTACCTCAGATTTGATGATTACAGTAACTGAACTGAGGTTATTGGCCTGTTAGTAGAGTGGCCAAGTGTCCGTTTTTCAACCAAACATCCTGTTGAAAAGTGATCCTCCTAGCCCCTGCCCCCCAGCCCAGTGAGGATGAATGAGTGAGAGTGGGGGGAGAGCGAGGAACAGAGGGAACGAATGGAACAGAGGGAGGGGAGATGGACTGAGTGGAGTGGGGCCTTGGATAAGGGCCAGGGCAAGGGTGTTTGGTTTTCTTCACTCTGAAACTTGGTGACTCTACCTACTCTCAGGCTGGGTGGATGAGGTTTTTTGGCCTGCAGTGAGTCATACTATTTGATCATGATGATCCCTTCTGATCATAAAGTCTATGAGTCTGTCATGGCCCAGTAGGAGATAGAGTATTGTCTACTGGCCAGCATGCTCGATGAAGCATAAGCTCCCAGTTCTGTCAGGCTATGTCTAGACTACAGGCTTCTTTTGAAAGAAGCTTTTTTTGGAAGAGATCTTTGGAAAAACTTCTTCCGAGAGAGAGTGTCCACACTGCAAAAGTGAACCGAAAAAGCGATCTGCTTTTTCTACAGATAGCATCCACACTGAATAGATGCTCTCTCGCATGTCAGCTGTGATTACTATGAACGGAATGGCCACTAGGGCACCTGTGCTTTTTTCCTCTTCTTCCGAAAGAACTCCCTCTTCCCCGGCCACACACACCTTTTTGTGAAAGAGCTCTTTCAAAAAAAGGCTTCTTCCTCATGGAATGAGGATTACCAATGCCAGAAAAACCCCTCTGGTCTTTTGATTTTCTTGCAGAAGAGCACAATTGCAGTATGGATGTTCCTCAAGTTTTCTGGGAAGAATGGCTGTTTTTCCGACAAAACTCTGTAGCGTAGACATATCCTCACTGACCTAATGTGTGACCATGGGCAAGGCACTGCACTTTGGTACCTCAATTTCCCCTCCCTCCCATTAGCTATTTAAGTGATATGCTCTTCAAGGCTTAGACTGTGTCTATATGCGATAGATAGATAGATAGATAGTGTGTACGGGGATAGATCGATTCGATTCGATTCAATTCTATTAGATAGAGCCACACCCTCAGCTAGTATAAATCAACATAATTCCATTTCAGTCACTGGACATAGACTAAAGTGCAGTGCCTGAAGATGTGCACCTGGTATTGGTCAGAGTGGCCAGCATATAATTATCATTCATTAACACAGTAGGTCCAATGCAATCGCAGACTTCTGCCCCAGCTCTATAGAAAGTTTTCAAAGTCCCCCGTTTACCCCCAAAGGGCTGTTCGGGTCCGTGTGTCACAACGGAGCTGCATTGTTCCAAAAGCACCACCTCACATAGGTGGAACATACCCAGTATGGTGACGTCTTCTTTGTAAAGTCAGTGTAATGTGTGAGGGACAATCCTATGGCATTCCCTAAACCTCCTGTTGGACACAGTATAAACTGGAGAAGAGCCATTTTTTGAAAAATGAATGTTTTTATCTTTCAATATGACACTCTTCTGTATAGTTTTCATCCCACTTGAATCGCAGAATGCTGTGGAAGTCAAGTGGTCGCTTTCTGATCTTATGAATCTCCCTTCAGTCTCCTCACAGGTAATGATGGGCTTTCTCCACGCCCCTCCCGCCATCACCGCTACCTTTGGCATCAGGACACAAATGCTCTATTTTAAAACAAATCATTTAGGGTAGCTTTAGCCTCAACCTCAATTCAAGGATATAAACCTGAACATAATTTCAATAGGCTCTTCTTATCTAACCCATTCTAGTCACCAGAGATAATCTTCTTATGAGCGCGAGGTCAGATGGAGGCTGCAAAACAGCTGGCAGCAAATCAGAATAACCCTCCAAACAATCGCAAACTTCTGCCCCAGCGCTATGGGAGTTTTCAAAGTCCCTGTTTACCCCCAAAGGGCTGTTCGGGTCCGTGTGTCACAATGGAGCTGCGTTGTTCCAAACGCGACAGGTTGGTTGCACCGCTTCACATAGGTGGAATATACTCAGTATCTGGGATTGTATTTTAATTCACATCCTGACAGCAAAGAGTAGCTGATGAACTGCTTTGTATTCTCTTGATAGGGTGACGCTTTCAAAGGGAGTATCTTGAGTGCCTATGTACACACAGAATTTGACCCCACGGGGCAAAGGGTTTAATCAAGGGGTGGATTTCTCTTATGTCAACACAACAGCCAGATGGGTATTTTGAGTCATCCAAATGCCGCCTTAATCCTCTAGGGGTAAAGGAGAAGCCTTTTGTTCTTCCCTGCTTTGTATATTTATTTTATGTATTTATTTAAATATTTTTACCCCGCCTTTCTGTTTAAAATATTCAAGGCGGCTTACAAGAACAAACAAAAAAAATACAAATATATATAAAAATTTAAAATATGAGAATTTAAAATATGAGACCTCAGAGGGACATAACCAGCTAAAAACATACAGACTCAAACATTAATAAAAGCACGAGTAAAAAGGGTGTCTTTAGCCTGACGCCGAAACAATGCTAGCGTTGGCACCATGTGAATATCCCGAGGAAGAGAATTCCACAGCCGGGGAGCAAAAGCTGAGAATGCCCTGTTCCAGGTAGATGTTAATCTTATCTCCACAAGTGGGGGAACACAAAGCAAAGCCTCCCCAGTATACAGTCTGCCCGCGTCATTACAGCAAGAAGGGAATAGTTTAATCCTACTGGAACCAACGGCCAGGGACGTTGGAAAATTCTCTTCAAAACACGGAAGAGGAATGTGAATGGGCCCCTGTATTGGGCTTTGAATTCAGAGGCAGCGCTTTTACTGTTCATTATGTGTAGGACAGTAACAGAGGATTGTGTGAGGTGCTGTACACACACGTAAGGGGTAAACCCTGGTCCAAAGGGAGTGAGGAGAGAAATAGACAAAGGCCTGTGCTGCCTCTGCCTTGGGGATTTTGCTCAAATTCTGGCAGCCCTGTGACATCTCTTATCACTGGCCTCACGTGGGTGACATGGGAAAAATGCAGTAGGAAAAAGGCCATGAGCCGAGCAAGGAGAAACCCTTGCATCAAGGCACTGGAACAACGTATATAGTGGGCATGTGGAGAGCCATTGAACCAAGCTGCAAACCCTGCCTATGATGGAAACCACTGCAAGGCTGAGGGCGAAACTTCCCCCCCACAACACCCCACACCTATCCATTTGAGCTCTTTCCAGTGCTGACCACAATGGGGTGAAATATTCCACTTTTACAATGGAAGAAGTTCCATGCAACCCAGCTGAGAAGGAAGGAAGAAGTATGAAAGTTGGTGTTCCCTGCAGAGATTGCCTAGGCTTGTACATGGGGGTTGCCCCCAACCTTCTCCTGCCCACGCACAAAACTTTCTCACCCAAATGTTGAGGTGCTTTCGCTCCAGGCTGGCTGGCCTTTCGGCGGTACGGGCAGAGGCCTGGCATCTCCTTTTAGTTTGCAGTGATGCCACAGGCTACATTACTTGAGCACGCACAGTCCTCTATTGCCTTCCCACAATTCCCTCCAGGCACCCAGAACAGTTTACTCACAATGCACTGAGCAAGAATCTGAGTGTTGCTCAGATTATGGCTTCACAGCGAAGCCCCCAGAAGTCCCCAGTAATACATGTGGAGGAGCACAGACCCAGGGAAGACACGGAAATGCAGGTGGGGCTTTACCATGTGACTGCTTACACCAGGGATAGGCTAAGCCAAGTGCCCAGACCTGGGTGCAGATCACCGGAGCTGAGTCTGCCATGAAGACAGAGTGCAAGTAGACCAACAAAACATGGGGTGGGTCTTTGGCTGGCAGAATGGGCCTGCTGTGTGAGGAGAACAGCAGGACTGTGGGATGAAACCACAGGAATGTGTCTTGTGAACCATGGTTCAGGGAGTACACAAAAGTGGAATTCATGGCCCCAAGATCAGGCAGTACCTTCTCCTTGGATTTTGGAAAGGGTTCTGCTGGTGGCCCTTTCAGAGACTCTCTTCACCCTAGGACGTGAATGGTTGGCTCTAGTGCTGATGACTACATTTCTGCTCTTGTGGCATATGAAAAGGAGCCCCTAGCACACACAGCTGCCACAACACCGTTGCTGAGGCACATGGCCATAGCCTGGCATGTCTCTCAGGTGTCGCACAATCCTGGCCCTCATTTTGAATCCTCTCCTTCTGAGGAACTTCCCCCCCCCCCAGCTTCTCTCTTAGCTTTGAAACCCTCTTTCCCACAGACAAAATCATATTTCAGGTTATATACCGTGGAGGATCTGGGCCTTTGCTCCCATTCACCTTTTCTCTCCATGCAACAGATGCTGAGCCTGGAGGTGCACACTTTCCTCACATGAAAGAGGGCTTTGCCTGTCCTTGAATTAACACCTGTGGGGTGGTTATCCAGTGAGAGAGCTCCCCGTCTGTATGACATTCCGGTGTCAGGTGAATGAGAAAGATTTAATCTTCGGGACAGATTTCCAGCTCAGACGTGGTGCACGGCAGTGAGAAATTGCTTAGGCATTAGCATGCACAAGCACTGTATGGGTGCGTAAAGCTGTACACACATGTGAACAGTTCTAATGCTTGTGCACACACAAGCACATCCTGGCACAGGAAAGCTCAACCCATCCCAGGTCTCCTAATATCTCCCTGTTGGATCTGTCAGGGGAAAAAAGCCAACAGGATCAGCATGGCCTTCTAACAACCATCTCCAGGAAGAGCTCATCCGCCCACAGAACTGCCGGAGGGCTATCCATGCCATAAGCATGCTTGGCAGCCAAAGAACCCCGCATATGTACTGTGCCATTGCCCCTGCTACTTGTGTCTAGCCTTCCAAATACTGACAACCAAGACAGGGCACAACACACACACACACACACACACACACACACACACACACAACAACGTTATTGGATTGTGAGATTATTGCAACCACTATTATATGTTGGCAGCAAATCTTGTCCAAAGTGGGCCAAGTGGGATGCCTAGGAAAAGCTCATGGTTCTCCGGTTCTGTTCACTCTGTGTGTATGCATGTATCATTTTTGCACTTGAAGTCATGCGTATTGGCTCTCTCCTTGTATTTCAAATGGTTGCTTCTGGGAGATAGCAGTAGGAGGCTGGGCCAGCTTATTGTGAGACCACTATTAGTCAAGTGAATAGCAGCACTTGACTGACAATGCACCTCAGCTTTTCTGTGACCATTCAGACCAGCAGGTGAGTAATGGCAGCCACGTAAAAATGACCGAGTCATGCATGGACAGGTGACTTGCTCATGTGACACTCTATCTTGGGACAGACTTTCACAGAGCGAGAACAATGGAATTCCCTCCACATGGGTAAGGGTATAAAGACGGCCCTGGGGGTTCCTCCATTTTGTCTTCAATTTGGATATTCACCTATGAAGGATCTCTGTTATAAACTGAAGTCTGAAAGGCCCGCTGTCCCATCCTAACAGAGAATGGATTCCAGAGACTTAAACTAAAACAGCCATTCATTCCAAGTACTTTGAACCAAGAACTTTGCAAATGGTGAATGTAATTTCATTCCTTTAACAATTTTAACTCTCCCTTCTTGCCTTTTATTAACTCTCCCTTTAGATTTTAGATGCTAAAGGAATGGCCCAGAGTGCTCTTTTTGGGTAAGATCTGAGGTGCAAATTGAGCAGGGAATGTGGCTGGTCTTGTTCAAATTTGTGAGATTTGCATAACCTCTCACCTGTGTAAGGTGCGCTATTGGTTGTGGCACAGGAAAAGCTGGAGAGTCTAAGCGGGTTGATTGTGTGACTTCTTGCTAGCCAGTGGGACAAACAGAAGTGCTCTTGGTGACTGAGGGTACATCTACACTGCACGCTGATTTTGAAATAGCACGTCTACACTGCAGGGAAGCTTCAAAATGAGTCTGAGGCAGGCTCCCCTAATGTAGACGCGCTACCTCTATTTAGAGCCCCAGGAAGCACTGGGGTGGAATACCTTAGAATGGCCCTGGGGAGGGTCTATTTCGAAATAGCAGCAGCGGAGCATCTCCATGCACCTTATATCGAAATAGCTATTTTGGAAGAGGCGTTATTCCTCGCAGAATGAGGTTTACAGAAGTCGGAATAAGCTGTCCATTAGTTCAAAATTATTTTGAACTAATGGAATTATTGGTTTTTGCAACAGCATCATACTGCTGACTCATATTCAGGGGTTACAGTGGACCACAAGCTGAATATGAGTTAGCAGTGTGATGCTGTTGCAAAAAAAGCAAACATGATTCTGGGATGCATTAAGAGGTGTGTTGTGAGCAAGACACGAGAAGTCATTCTTCCGCTCTACTCTGCGCTAGTTAGGCCTCAGTTGGAGTATTGTGTCTAGTCCTGGGCACCGCATTTCAAGAAGGATGTGGAGAAATTGGAGAGGGTTCAGAGAAGAGCAACAAGAATGATTAAAGGTCTAGAGAACATGACCTATGAAGGAAGGCTGAAAGAATTGGGTTTGTTTAGTTTAGAAAAGAGAAGATTGAGGGGGGACATGATAGCAGTTTTCAGGTATCTAAAAGGGTGTCATAAGGAGGAGGGAGAAAACTTGTTCATCTTGGCCTCTGAGGATAGAACAAGAAGCAATGGGCTTAAACTGCAACAAGGGAGGTTTAGGTTGGACATTAGGAAAAAGTTCCTGCCTGTCAGGGTGGTTAAACACTGGAATAAATTGTCCAGGGAGGTTGTGGAATCTCCATCTCTGGAGATATTTAAGAGTAGGTTAGATAAATGTCCATCAGGGATGGTCTAGATAGTACTTGGTCCTGCCATGAGGGCAGGGGACTGGACTCGATGACCTCTCGAGGTCCCTTCCAGTCCTAGTATTCTATGATTCTATGAATGGCTGTGTAGTTGCTCACCTTGTTATCTCGAAATAATGGTGCAGTGTAGACACACCCTAAGTGACTTGGCAAGAAAGGATGATCTTTGTAGCCACCTCCTGGGGAATGGCTTGGAGCACAGGCTGGAGAAGGGAAGTTTGGGAGACATACCAGAAAGTTAGGCTGCATGCACATGGCTGGAAAACCAGCTGCACTCACAGCATTTCCGTACAAAGAACCAGTTACATTGAAGCACAGAATCCTCTCAAGCTAGTACACTATGTGGAACGGTCTTGTGGTTGCACGAGGTGTGGGCTGATGTCCCACAAATCTGCCACAGGTTTCTTGTGTGCACTTGGGCTTTCATTCACAGATTCCTGGAGTCCAGGGCCAGCAGGGACCATTGTGACCATCTAGTCGGACCGTCTGCCTAACCCAGACCAAAGAACTTCTTCAAAAGAAGCCATCTCCCTGTGGCTCAGCTCATCATCCCTAAGACAATCACAGCCGTCCTTTTCTCCCAGCCCCCTGTCTTCTCCATTTAGATGGCGAGATATGTCTGGCGGCGTCCTAGGTGATGTAAAAGCGAAATGTGGCTCTGCTCTCAGCTGGAGCCTTCACGTATCATTGTAATGCAAAGGTAATAATTATCCCTACTCGTGGAGCTCTTGTTCTCCTGGGAGAGGGTGTCCGGTAAACTGCTAGCTCTCCCCTCAGAAAAGCTAGAGTCATTTCATTTTATCACAGAGAATCCTGACAGAGAAGATTTCCTACCTACCATCAATTTCTCCCTTCCCATTAATGGATTCTAGTCACTCTTTATTTACCCTGTATTTAATTTAGACACAAAAGAGCCGACATTCAAAGCTGCAATTATTCAATTAGCATGTGCAGGACAGGCACTTGTCTGTCACGTCTCAGCCAAATGTTCGTGTCGAGTTGACACGGGCTGTGCTAATGCACGACCATTTTGATCAGAGAGAAAGCAGGCCAATCCAGCAGTGATCTAATTTTTGTGTGATGAGGGATTATCCCTTAGACAGTGAAACAAATATCACATTTTGAAGATTAAAAAAAATGCATTGCAGTTCAAATTGTGCAGTGTTGTGATGGCTCCAGATTTGATGCGTTGGGGGCGGGGGGGAAATGGTTCGGGGATTGAGGTGCTAGCTTGGGACTCGGGAAATGTAGCTTTAATTCGCTGTTTTGTCCAGCTCCCCACACTGGGGCTACGTCTAGACTACAAGCCTCTTTCGAAAGAGTACAGTTTGCATCCAGGGTGTGTCTAGACTACAGGGTTTTTTCAAAAAAAGTAGCCTTTTTTTGAAAAAAAAACTCTACCTGCGTCTAGACTGAAGCCGCGTTCTTTCGAAAGTAAATTGAAAGAACGCGGCAGTTTTTTCGATTGCAGTAAACCTCATTTTACGAGGAATAATGCCTTTTTTCAAAAGTAGTACTCTATTGTATGCAAACTGTGTTTTTTCGAAAGAGAGCGTCTAGACTCTCTTTCGAAAAAGCGGCTCGCTTTTTCAAAAAATCTGCTTGTAGTCTAGACGCTCTCTTTTGAAAGAGGCCTGTAGTCTAGACGTAGCCCTAATAGCACCTTTTTCGAGGGAGTACTTTCAAAAAAAGGTGTTATTCCTCGTAAAATGAGGTTTATCACAATCGAAAAAACTACTGCGTTCTTTCGATTTACTTTCGAAAGAACACGGCTGCAGTCTAAATGCAGGTGAAGTTTTTTCGAAAAAAAGCTTACTTGTTTTGAAAAAACCCTGTGGTCTAGACACACCCTGAGGATGGGCCAGTCCCTTAATCACATAGGTAGGTGCCTAATGCCCGGTTTTGGCTACACCACAATCCACAAAACTCCTGCCGAACCCTACGGGTGACTAATTCACTTGGCACCTATGTGGCTGTGAGCATGCATGCTGCTGCCTCACTGGAGAAATCCAGGCCCCTCTCTGCCACCTAAGCCCTAGAATGACCCATGAATCAGGGCAAAATGGCGCAGGAAACGGGGAAGCGGGCTCCACTCAGTCTGGCCATAGGTGATGGCACCAACCCTGTAGCTCAATGATTAGAGCAGCCCCCGCGGCAAAGTTAATGCCTATTATGCCCGCTGGCGTGTAGGGCAGCAACGAAGGTTCTCCATTTTTGTTTGTCTTTGGCCATTTTCTCCAGCGTGTCCCAGTTGTCCCCAGAGAGGACTTAGCACGGCCATCACACAAAGTTGTAGGAGAATTCTTCGTTGCTGTTTCCATAATGATTTTTTTTCTAGGTCAGGGTTGTTAGCCCTGAGCTGAACCCCAACCTGGAGGACCAGTGACTCACACTTAGTCTGGTCTCTACCCTTCGACCTGTCCAGCATGGATGATCCTACCAGGAACAGTAGGCTCCCACCTACATAGCTCTAGGGGTCACTGAGACACACAAGCCCCCCAACCGCGACAAGGTAGTGATCCATTGGGGGGGGTTCACTTCCCCCTCAGCCTACAGGGTTTCTCAGGGCTGTAGAACTGCCCGATTTGAGGCATTGTTGACCTCTCTGGTTGAAGCTGTCCCACTGTAGATCCTCCAAAGTTAGAGGTACGACGGGAGTGGGCCCTGGATGGGATTACCAACAGATGCTGCTGAGCCCTAGGTGATGTGAGAGGGGCTCGGCTCTGGGCCCCCAGGAAGCGCCAGGGCCTTGGGCACAAGGGGTAGGGGTAGGGTCAGGCTGCCCTCACTGTGCTGGGTGGAGCTCCAGTGGCAATTTAAAGGGCATGGTGGCCGCGCCATGAGCAATGTTCCCACTAGTCTTCCCCATCCATGTGCAGAATAAATGGTTGTAGGTGCACTAAGGCATGTGGGGATGTGCACCACCAGTAGAAAGAAAAACCTCACTGTGGGTGCTCTGCTAATCAGCTGGGTGGCACCCAGCTTATGGGGAACACTGGCTGTGGGCCCTTTAACACCGCCAGGCCCTGACACAACTCCCTGTTTTGGCCCCCTCTCCCATCTGTGCTCCTGGTCCTGGATCACTCTTCCCCCCTCCCAAGGTGGCGCCCCAACCAATCACTCCCTGTGGCCCAAGGATTTATCCCCACTGGAACAGGGAGAGGGGGGTAGAGTAGCCACCTCCCTGTGCTGTGTTGTGTGGAGCGAGGCAGCCATCTTGCTCGTTCCCACCGCACGCACCTCAGGCGCCTCGGCAACCTGGCTCCAGGAGACAGGTCCCCATTCGCAGCTCGCTCGGTACCTGTCTCCAAGAGGGGAGGGGCTTAGCACACGTATTTCTCCTTGGCACTGGCCACTGACTAGCCGAGGTAGCTCCATGCCTAGTGCGCTGGCCTTGGTGAGTGCATCCTGAGGCACCTCTCTCTCTTCAGGCACAGTACAGGGAGCTGAGGCATCTCTCAGGACTGGGCCATGGGCAGCCTGCATGCCCAGCCAGCTGCTAATTCGCAGCCAGGAAATGAGTGGCAGGATCAGGAACAAACTAGGTCAGACACCAAATGGCAGGCCGATAGCCAAGCCAGGGGCCCAGCGAGGTCAGGTTATCCGGAGGCCAGGATCCAGCCCAGACATCAAGCAAACAGCAAAGTCAAGAACAGGCCCAGGTCAGAAGCCAACCTCTAAGCGTGGCAGCGTGCAGGGTGTGACGCAGAAGCAGGTAGGGAGTTGGCATTGCTGTTCGCACATTACCTCGACTAGCCTCAGCCACGCAGGCCCTGTTGGGCAGGACTTCCTCCAGAGCCTAGCCTCCAAGGGTACGTCTACGCAGCAACGCTATTTTGAGAAAACGAGCACCGTTCCGAAATAACTTAGTCCGCGTCTACACAGCAGGCAGTTATTTTGAAATAATGTCGAAATACTGTCGAGCTGGAGGACTTCTCACTCTGACTCCTGTCACCCTCATTGTATGAGGAGTAAGGGAAGTCGGAGGAAGAGGGCGCTGTGTAGACGCTCCCTATTCGGAAATAAGCTACACAATTGACGTAACTCAATGTGCGTCGCTTATTTCGAGTAAAGCCCTGCTGTGTAGACAGACCCAAAGAGTCCTCCACGGGGAAACCCACCTAAGCGTCCAGTGAGACCAAGGCAGCATCAGCAGCCCGCACCTAAGCCGGCCTCAGTTTCTTAGGGCATCTAAAGGTACGTCTACACTGCAATGCTATTTCAGGATACTGGAGTATCCCAAAATAGCTGTCCTGTGTCTTCACAGCAAGCCTGTCACTTCGGGCTCACTATTCTGACGTCCTTGTAAACCTCATTCTACAAGGAGTAAGGGACGTTTTGGAATAGCGCTTGATTTAAAAAATTTGGTGCAGTCTACACCGCGCCAAAGGACGAAATCTGCTATTTCGAAATGGCATCGAAATAAGATACACAAATTGCGTGGCTCAAACTGCGTATCTTCTGTTGAGTTATGGTGCAGTGTAGATGGACCCAAATTCAGGCTTTGTGGCTCCTGTTGCCATTCTTTGTCATTTTCTAGGCAGCTGTACATTTTGTGCTCTAATGCTATAACACTCAAATCCCTTTATTTTTGTGTTCAGTTCCCCATCCGCAAAATGGGGGTGCAACTCCTCTCTGCCCACCCAGGGAAGGTGTGAGGAGAACACATTTCGAAGGTGCTCAAACGTATTTAAAACGGGACTTTTTTTCCTGTGGAAAAATGTAATTTGATAAAAGTTGCCACCTTTTGCCGGAAGGGGATCGTTTCAACAACATTGTCGACACAATGATGTCAGCATGAATCATTCTGGCCTTCTGACTTAATTTCAGAAACAAGAGCGTGTTTTCTTTCAATAACGGCCAAATGTTTCTCTGAGAGTTTATTGGTTTGGTTCAATTTCTTTTGACTTTGATATGATAGTCAACATTTTTAATTTTATAGATTCAATTTAATAGCCTATTCAATAGATCAAAATCAATCGCAACAGCAACTCTAAACAAAACATAGTGCCTGATTGAAATGCCGCATTTTTAACTTCTTTCCATGAAATGTTCTCACCACCCAGCCTCAGTTTCCCTTCTGGTCCAAACTATGATCAGAACATTGTCTCTCAGTATCCAAAACAACATGCACCGCAAATGAAATATATTAATATACCTGTGACGGGGTGAAGTCACAGAAGACCCCTTGGGGGTGCTTCCCGGGGTGCTGACAAGGCCACTGCCACTCGCCTTCATGATCTCTGGAGCTTCTCACCGCTCGGTCCTGCTGGGCCAGCCCCCTGGTCTCCCACAGCCAAGGCACTAAGCTCAGATCAATTTTCCCCCGAGAAGCAGTACAGACACTAGCAATATGGTATGTCCAGTTCCTTTTGTCCTTTGTTCCTTGCCCATTCCACCCTGCCATGCTCAGGCCCCATGAAGTCTACCCACTTGGTGATGGGTTCAGCTTCCTGGCCAAGCTGAATCCTCCCCTTGTACCCCGGGGTCACTGCCAAGCCTACTGCACCTCAGGAGTCCCCAACCCTCATCTGTTCTCACCGGCCGTTCGCCACCAGTTGTCCTCAGAACTCAGTTCTCTCCATGAGGTCTCCTGGCGTTCCCTGACCAGCAACTCCTGCTGACTTCCCCCTACAGCTTCCTGTTTCTCCAGGTCTTGGCAGATGCCGACTTTCCAGATCTCTGTTCCTCCCGGTCTCACCAGCTAGTCTCCTCCTTCTAGGGCCCAGGTGCCAGCTTCTAAGCCCAATTGAGAGTCGACTACCTCGTCACAGGCATGCCGGCCATTTCCCTTTTCAAAGGCCGGCGATTCCCTGTGGCCGTTCTGAACCAAAATTGGGGGTCATTTGGGTTTACAGGAGACTTCAAAGTTTTGGATTTTGCTTCTGATTTGGAACGATTTTTCTCGCTCCCCCCCTGCCCCAAAATCTGTGGAACAGAACGCCTGGCTTCTTGCCAGCTTTCTCAAGGTGATGCTCAGCTACCTTATGGATATTTATCTTCTCTTCCAAGTTGCACATTCTGCTGGCAAGCTTGTGCATTGGGGGTCTAGAAGACAAGGACCTTCCTTTTCTCTGACATATAGGAGCTGGGTACAACTGAAGTGCGAGGGCTGATTTTGACAGCCTTCTTCTCCAGTTGACACCGCTAGAAGCCCCATGGTTTTCACTGCTCTTCAGTGTGCACAGGAGAGGAAGATCTTGCCTTACCAGCTAACCACTACCGTCAGTAGGGTGACCCCTCCTTTCTTCCCCAAAAGGATCTAACACCTTCTGAGAGGGAGGACGTGGCTGGCTGGTCCTTGACAGTACTTTCCCAGCTGGAGGCTCACTCTCTAGGATCTCTCATTCTGCGCACTGATCTTTCCATGAGTTGTGGCCTTAATGACACAATTAGCCTTTATTCTAGTCCAGCTTGCTTCCCAGTAAGTAGGCGCTGAATGACTAATGTCTGTTTATTCCATCAGTAGCAAAGCTCCGATTGGAACACCAGGTAACGGTCTGTCTAATTCCGGTGCTAAAAGCCCCTGAATGGAACTAACTATGCAAACAATGCACAATGCCCTCCGGTCCCAGCCAGCAATGAGCTGCATGAGGATTTTATCACAGGGAACACAACTGCCGATGTTACTCTGGCTCACATGTGGCTTTTTGTTTCAGCAAACTCCTAAAGCTACTCTGTTCGCTCACAGGTATCTTGCAGCAGTGGTTTCCACACAAGACTGGGACTTTTCAGCCTAGAATAGAGGAGACTAAGCGGGGATATGATAGAGGTCTATAAAATCACGACTGGTATGGAGAAAGTGAATAAGGAAAAGTTATTTACATGTCCCCATTACATAAGTACTAGAGGTTCACCACAAGAAATTAATAGTAGCAGGTTTAAAACAAACAAAAGGAAGTTTTTCTTCACTCAATGCACAGTCAACCTGTGGAACTCCTTGCCAGAGGATGTTGTGACGATCAGAATTTTAACAGGGTTCAAGAAAGAACTAGATACATTCATGGAGGTTAGCTCTATCAATACTTCTTAGCCAGAATGTGTAGGAATGGTGTCCCTAGCCTCTGTTAGTCAAGGGCTGGAAATGGATGACAGGAGAGGGATCACTTCATGATTCCCTGTTCTGTTCACTCCGTCTGGGGCACCTGGCATTGGCCACTGTCGGCAGACAGATGACTGGGCTAAATAGACCTTTGGTCTGACCCACTATGGCCGTGCTTATGTACTTACCAAATTCACAAAAATGCGTTTGATCCTTTTTTTTTCATGGATTGATAGATTTCACGTCCAGAAGGGGCCACTGGGACCAGCGGGTCTGACTTCTTGTATGACGCAGAGCAGAAAACTCTCCCGCCCCCACAAAAATTTCCTAGTGTGTATCTTTAAAAAAATTCCAACCCATAAAGATTCTCAGGGGTCGAGAATCCACCATGACCCTAGTTTGTTGAGCCATGATTACTTATTCTTGATCTTACACATTTATGCCTTATTTCCAGCCTCAGTGTATCTTGCTTCTGCATGCAGCTATTGGACCATGCTAGGCTTAAGAGCCCATTATGAAATATTTGGTCCCTGTATTGGTACTTCCAGACTGTGATCCCCCTTCTTTTGGAAGTTAACTAGGCTGAGGCCCTTGAGTATGTCACTAGGAGAACTGCTCTCCCATCTTTCCTTGGTGCTGGTGGCTCTTCTCTGAACCCGCCTCACATCCTTGTTTGAATTGGGGGCACCGGAACAGGACACAGGATTCCAGCAGCTGTCACACCAGTGCCAAATGCGCAGAATCCAAGGGCTGGAAGAGACCTCAGGAGTCATCGAGTCCAGCCCCCTGCCCAAAGCAGGACCAACCCCAACTCAATCATCCCAGCCAGGGCTTTGTCAAGCCGGGACTTAAACACCTCTAGGGATGGAGACTGTGCTCCCCCCCAGGGAACCCATCCCAGTGCATCCCCACACTCCTCATAGTAAATCACCCCCTATGCTCCTACTTGAGGGTCCCCTCATTTTTTTTTGCACCCCAGGATTACATCAGCTCTTTTTGCTGGGGTGCTCCTTATCACATGGGGTGCTCCTTATCAGATGATTATCTACCCCCCTTCCAGGATCTCTTTGGGAGTCACTGCTCTACCTGGGGTTGCAGATTGTCCTATCAAGTACCCAGGGCATGTCCTGCTGTCTAACCAAGGAAAGGGGGGAGGCAGGAGAAGGGACACAGTGGCCACTGCCATTTGTGCCTTGGGCTTAAGCTGATCTGTGAGGTGGTTTTCTGTTTGTTTTGGTGTTTCTACCATGAGCCGCGGTCTCCAGGCACTTTGCCAGAGAAGGAGCTCAACGAATCAGGCAGCTGCTTGGTGCGTTGACGACTTTGCCTGCAGGCCAATGGAGAGGGCGGGGTTGCTGCGTGTGCAGATGTGGTTTCCTTTGTTACAGGCTGAGGTCCGGTTGCGTTGCTCTGGATCAGTCCCACTGACGTGGGGGATGTAAAGGGGGCAATTGCAGCAGTGGCGGCCAGAGCCCCAGGCCCCTTTGAATTGCCCCCGGAGTGTCGCAGCACCGTGCTGGGCGCACCATGTGGCTTTGCAGGATAGGAGGAGCCAGCCATACTCCAGGTGGTGCTAAGGCCCCGCCCCTTCCAGAGGCATAGAGCCAGCCCCCCACACCTTGCCCCCAGACCGTGCTGGCTGTTGGTGCCATTGTTGTGGATTTAAAGATGCTGACTCCCCAAGACAGACATTAAAACAACGCAATTAACCGCTACACAAGCCCATGTTGAAGCTTGTCCCGGTTCAGCACATCACACATGTCTCAAGTTAACGACGTGCTTACTTGCTTTGCTGAAGAGGCGTCTGGGGCCGGAAAGAACCCAGGGGAGTCCTTTTACGCTACTCTGAACTCTGCCGTATCCCACGACATGTCATCACTGTGCTTTGTGGGTCTATGTTTTTCCCCACTTGGAAATGCCTCAGCATAAGATTCCTGGGCACATTTTTTGTCAAGCTCAGCTTTGAACATCGAATGTCTTGGTGGAAATGCGAAGCTGCACCTTTCAGCCAGCCCTGAGCTCCGAGAACCTGGAGTTCCTCTCGCAACTTCAGACGGGATGACAAAACGCTTGTTGTGCGCAGCTTGTGTGTTTTCCTCTGGGATGAGAGGTCACACAAGACCTCAAAATGGGAATTCTACCAGGGAGAGTGTCCCAGTGAAAACGCTGCACCCTTCGGAGCCAGACTAATTTTTAATTTTAAAAGATCCATTATTATTGTTATTATTCAGCCAATGACTGTGGCATACATCTGATCCCTTCCGATTAGCTTTTGATTCCTGGATAGCCAAGCCAATTCAATTCAGAAATGGGGCAAATAAGAAAATATAAAGAAAAGGAAATTAATCTGGTTTATAATTGTCTGGTGCAAATTCACTTAGTGAAACCATGGGAGCTATGCTAATTTACACCAGTTGAGGGTTTGGTCCAGAAGGTGTTACCATACAAGGCCTCATAATGAAGATAACACCCAGGGCACTAGAACAGTGTTTTTCAACCTTTTTTAATAAAGTACTCCCTTTAAAAAAATTATAAGTACCCCCAGTACCTACAGTTTTCAGACACAATTTTTTTTTTCTACCGTTGCAACACATTTGTATAAACAACATAATCGTAGCCAGGTGGGCAATGAAATCTTTGGGTGTAAAAAGTACAAAAATAATGAAGCGCTGTAAAACTTAAAACAAACATTCAGTTTTCTCCAAGTTTCAGTTGTGCTGATGTACCCCTCAGACTTCTCTTAAGTACCCCTAAGGGTACTTGTGCCACTGTTTGAAAAACACTGCACTAGAAGGCTTGTGATTAAGCCATCTCACCATAACGCAAAGAGATAAAGGTGCAGTTCCAAGCTCTGTCACTCACAACCTTTATTACCTGGGCAAGAAATGTCTCTCTGCTTGCCTCAGTTTCCCATCAGTACTATGGCAGAGTAGTATTGTCCTGTCTCCAACACACTGTCTGTCTTGCCTATTTATATTGTTAGCTGTTTGGCACAGGAAGCGTTTCTAAGTATGTGTATGAACTGCACTTAACACAATAGGCATCTGTTTTTAGAGTCTCCAGATGCTAGTCTAATATATGGAACAATCTATAATATATTATGAACAGCTGGTTTGTTTGTGGATTTGTTTGTGCAGAGTAAAATCATACTGTGGGATTACCTACAAATACCAAATTTGCATAAACAATCCTGCCCCTTAAATTAGGGGAATGCATGACTTTTTACACTGGAATATGCTGGCTGAAAAGTTTAAATAATTCTTTTTGGTTTTCATTGGAAAAAAAGTCATGACTATTATGTGATTAGACTTCATAAAAATATTTGCTAACAAAATTAAAATCGAGTCGCCTATTCAACTGTGTCATTGTGATGCAAAGAAAATTGTTACCGTTATAAAACACAAAATAATTCAAATCATAGCATCATAGCACACTAGAAGTGGAAGGGACCTCGAGTGGTCATCGAGTCCAGTCCCCTGCCCTCATGGAAGCACCCAGTACTGTCTAGACCATCCCTGACAGATGTCTATCTAACCTGCTCTTAAATATCTCCCGTGATGGAAATTCCACAACCTCCCTAGGCAACTTATTCCAGCGTTTAACCACCCTGACAGGTAGAAGTTTTTCCTAATGTCCAGCCTAAACCTCCGTTGCTGCAATTTAAGCCCATTGCTTCTTGTCCTATCCTCAGAGGCTAAGGAGAACAATTTTTCTCCCTCCTCCTTGTGACACCCTTTTAGACTTACAGAAAGAGGAATGGAGGCTTTATGAGTTTCTGATTCAAATTTACTAGGGATGGTAATTGTTCAATAAAATGAATAATGTTTGAAGTTGGAATCCTACAGATGTAAAATTCTTTTACTTCCCTTTTGCAAGCACCATCATAAAAATATCTATGAGACAGATTTAATTTCTTAAACTTTCCTATGAGTGTAATCTACACAAAATGACTTTGTCCGATCAACGATGGGCCTCCCTTGCTAGTTTAATAATAAAGAAAATGAGCTCAGGAACATAGCTGGTCTGGTAGATAAGCTCAACTTTCCAAGTCTGCCCAACCCCCCACTGACCAACAACAGAAACATTCAGGACAAAGACTTGCCAATGAGGACCGAAGGCATCCCTCCCCAGTTTATGCAAATAATGGCCTCGTTAAGATCGCTAGGAGTTGGCATTCCATATTCTCCGTCACTTTTAGATATTTCAATTTATATCAGCTTGAGTGATCATCTAATTTTGAGAACTGAAGCTCTCACTTTCCTCTTTGAATTTACATTTCTCTTTTACCATGAGACATTGAAATGAACGAAAGTAATACACATGTTAACAGGAGGCAGAAGCCATAGGTCAGATCTGTTCTTTATAATTGGTGTTGGATGTGAGCTACCAGTAAGGGAAATAGAGATACTAACTATAGAAGAAGAAATTATGCGCATTCTAACAGGCTTCTAGATGTATGGCAAATCCTAC
Organism: Pelochelys cantorii; assembly: GCA_032595735.1. Taxonomy (NCBI): domain Eukaryota; kingdom Metazoa; phylum Chordata; order Testudines; family Trionychidae; genus Pelochelys; species Pelochelys cantorii. Next base: position 127,959,497 of record CM064329.1, on the reverse strand, counting down.
ATATTTTAAGATCTGAGCCTTAAGGAGAATTGCACAGACTTTCTCTTCTGTGAAAGTAAAGAAGGAAAGCTTCCCTATGGAAGAAATCTGATCATTCTAGAGGAATATCAATGTCTTCTGCACCATGAAATAGCCATGAGGATGAGTCACTGAGAAAAAAGCAATCTGGATCCACTTAGTAAAGTGGGGCACAATCAAACATACGTTTTATGTTAACTTTGCCAAATTCAAAGTGTCAAGACTGTTCCCCACTCTGGCAGGATGAATGCAGAAGTGGGACCCCGCAAGAGCACTCCAAAACCTTGCCTCTACAGGCTCTGGTAAGAAAAAACTGCCCCCCAAAATCTGGGTACTAAGATTTTGGGGAATCTGCTGCCACCACCCAACTAATTCCAAGAAAACCAGGGAAGAGATCACTTGGGAAATCACCTCCCTAAGGTAAAATTCTCCCCCTACCCCAACCTCTGTTTTGCTTGGAGTTGGAAAAACAGAGGGGATTCACAGACAACAATGGACTCTGCCCTTGTAACTAGGCACTGAGTCCTAAGGACGCTACAATCAACCTGACAAGGTGGGTCTTTGCCCACGAAAGCTTATGCTGCAATATATCTGTTAGTCTATAAGGTGCCACAGGACTCCTTGTCGCTTTTGCAATCCAGACTAACACGGCTACCCCTCTGGTACAATCAACCAATACCAGTTAATTAAAAAAGAAAGAAACTTTTATTATCAAGACAATGCTATAGTTGCAAGCATAATAAAGTGGCTAGATGGAAAGAGCCACCAACTGATAAAGTTACTCAAGGAAACCCCTGGGTTAAAACTTAGTTACAATGAAAAAAGAAAAACACAATGAACAGCTCAGACATTATTTCCAAATTCCCAAACAAGGAAAACAACAAATCCTGATGGACTATCTAAACTTTTCCCTACTTACACATTTTAAGAAGTCCGTTCTTGGAGAGAGAAGTATCTCCCATCTCCCTCAGTCTTGGAAGAAAACTGCTCTGCCTCTCAGATAAAGAACTGAGAGAGAAAACTCCTCTTTTCCAGTTTGAAATCCTACCTGCGTTGTTATTGGCTGACCACCCGATACCTGGCTAGCTACAGGGTTAACCCCTTAGACACCAGGTGCTAGTCAGCACTCCTGGTTATGACACAAGGACATAAAGATCTTGGAACAAAGAATACAGGCCATCCTTGATGGATAGGGCAACCTGTATCCTGAAAACATTGTGTCCTCAGATAACCAAGTGGCAATGAGTTCCCAGAGTGATGCTGTGACAGAAGACATGAACGTGATCCTTGAATGTATAAAGAAGGGAGTATGGAGCAGGAGGGGGGTGGAAACAATGACTCTGTATATGACAAATATATGACCTAGACAAATTGGAGGATTGGGCCAAAAAAAATCTGATGAGGTTCAACAAGGACAAGTGCAGAGTCCTGTATTTGGGACAGAAGAATCCCAAGCACTGTTACAGGCTGGGGACCAACTGGTTAAGCACTAGTTTGGCAGAACAGGACCCGGAGATTACAGTTGATGAGAAGCTGGATATGAGTCAACGGTATAGCCAAGAAGGCTAATGGCATACTGAGGTGCATTAGGAGGAACATTGCCAGCAGAACCAGAGAAGTGATGGTTCCCATTTATTTGACACTGGTGAGGCCACATCTGGAGTATTGTGTCCAGTTCTGGGCCCCCCACTACGGAAAGGATGTGGACGCGTTGGTGAGGGTCCAGCGGAGGGCAGCAAAAATGATGAGAGGGCTGGAGCATATGACCTATGAAGAGAGGCTGAGGGATTTGGACTTGTTTAGTCCACAGAAGACAAGTGCGAGGGGGGATTTGAGAGCAGCCTTCAAATACCGGAAGGGGGGCTCCAAGGAGGATGGAGAGAGGCTGTACTCAGTGACAGATGGCAGAACAAGGAGCAATGGTCTCCAGTTGCAGTGGGGGCAGTCTGGGTTGGCTATTTGGAAAAACGATTTCCCTAGGAGGGTGGGGAAGCACTGGGATGGATTCCCTAGGGAGGGGCTGGAATCTCCATCCCTAGAGGTTTTGAAGACCCAGCTTGACAAAGCCCTGGCTGGGATGATTTAGTTGGGTTTGGTCCTGCTTTGGTCAGGGGGTTTGACTCGATGATTCCTGAGGTCTCTGCCAGCCCTAGGATTCTGTTATTCTATGACTTTAGTGAGAGCATTCATGGAATATTGTGTCCAGTTCTGGTGTCCACACTTGAAAAACAGGGTGGAAAATTGGAAAGGGTCAGAGGGGATATACAAGAAGGAGATGATGTCTGGAAAACACTTCTTCCCTTGCGAAAGTAAATCAGCTCAATCTGGGTCCCAACCCAGAAGTTAAGAGGCAGATTAATCACAATGTATAAGTCTGAACTAAAGGATGCTTTAATTTCAGATAACAAGAACCAACAGCTGAAAGTTGAAGGCGCCAGAGTTGCAACAGGAAAGAAGTTGCAAGCTTTTACCCGTGAGGGTAATGAACTATTGGAGCAGCTCATGAGGCGATGTGGTAAACCCCTGTCATTCAGAGCCGTGAATGTGGATTGGCTCCCTTTCTAAAATACATGCAGGGTGGAACTACAAGTTATTGAGCTAGATGAAGAGATCACTGGGTAAATTCCGTTGGCCTGTGCTATGCAGGAGGTCAGAGTAGATGATTATAAAGGTACCTTATGGCTTTCACATTTAATAATCTCGGAATCCTCTTGGCACCTGTTGGCTGGAATGTGAAAATGTCAGCGTGGCTGGCTTTCTGGCTCCTCACTGACGTGGGGAATATGTTATAAACGGATATGATGATGGACGGGAGAAAGGGACAGTTGTCCGAAGCATGTTTCCCGAGCCATTTGTGGAGTCTTGTCCTTTTATAATCAACTATTTGGAATCACATTGCACTTCTTTGCAGTGATGCTTTTTTTTCCCCACATTGGCTTGGAATTAGCTACATTCCTCACTCTCTGAGCACTCCAGCTGTGGGGAAACAGCTTTTGTGACGGTCGAGACCTTTTGGTCATTTCTGGCCAGGAAGTAAATCCCTTGCTCCCACCAGCTGGAATTTTGCAGACACACATTTCTGAGTGTTGACTGGGGCTGCTTTCGCTGTTATTTTTAGACAGCAGTTCCCTCGCCTGGGTTCGGAAAGGCGAGTGTCCCAGCGCCGCGGCAGCAGAGCGGTCTCGCTGAAGGTGTGAATTCATATGGCTCAGTTAATGTTGTCTGAAGGAGCAGAAGGCCAACAGGCTGCTGACGGCAGGGCACTTACAGCTGCTTCAAAGGCCCCTTACGCTGGCAGGGTGGTGGAAAGTGGTCATGTGAGAGCCCTGGGCCTCTGGGAGGAGGGCTTCTTCTGTTTTGGGTTTGCACATTGCCCGGCACAATGGTCCGTGGGGGGGGTGCTGAGGTGCTCCTGCAAATAAATACCCATAAGCATGCATTTAGGAGACACCTGCACACGGGGATGGATTCACATTTTGTAGGCCCAGCAACTGGGCCGTGGCCTGACCACCCTGCTCTCCCCACGCTCTCTACTGAAGCCCTGCCCCTCTTCCCTGAGGCTCCGCCTACCACACCCACATTGGGGGAGGGGCAGAGAGGAGCGAGCCCCTTCCCTGTTTCCCCGAGACTCCGCCTACCACTCCCACATTGGGGGAGGGGCAGAGAGGAGTGAGGCCCTTCCCCTCTTTCCTGAGGCTCCGCCTACCACTCACACACTGGGGGAAGGGCAGAGAGGAGCGAGCCCCTTCCCCTCTTCCCCAAGGCTCCGCCTACCACACACATTGGGGGAGGGGCAGAGAGGAGTGAGTCCCTTCCCCTCTTCCCAGAGGCTCCGCCTACCACACACATTGGGGGAGGGGCAGAGAGGAGTGAGCCCCTTCCCTCTTCCCAGAGGCTCCGCCTACCACACACATTGGGGGAGGGGCAGAGAGGAGAAAGTCCCTTCCCCTCTTCCCCAAGGCTCCGCCTACCACTCACATAGGAGGGAAGGGCAGAGAGACGCAAGAAGTGGGCCTAGCCTTGGGGCCAAACCCAGGGGGGCAGAGCCATGATCCAAGCACCAGGGCCCATTGTGAGTGTGCCCTTGACGCCAGGGTGCCATCGGCGCCATTGTAAATCTGGGACTATGTACCACTGCCATCTTGTACATTGCCACATTCAGGGCCTGCTCCAGTCTGTCCTGAGAGCCTGTCCCGGAGTGGGAGTGGCAGATCCTCGGAAGCACTGAGGAAACACCGAGCACCTTGGAGAACTGTGTCACCAGGTCACTCAATCATGGATTTAAACGTAGCCCTTCTTCTACAAAGGAATTTCACCAGCCAATTGCAGAGAGAGAGTGCAGAACTGACATTCGTCTACAAATTTGACATTGTTTCCCTGGGCTTGACGAAAGACATTAACTGGATGTCGCTTTATAAAGCCAGTCTCTCCGGCCTCTAACAACTGCATTTTTTTTACATAAAAAACTAAGAATGGGGCACTTCTAGCCCACTTAATTAGCCTCATTAGAACTGGTCCTATAACTGACAGCTATTTTCCCCCTCCCCCTCTGTTATAAATATCTTGGTTTCTGTTATTTCCACTGCAGTGCATCTGATGAAGTGGGTTTTACCCACGAACGCTCATGATCCTATATATATATTTGTTAGTCTCTAAGGTTGCTTTTAAAGTTATAGACTAAGATGGCAACCCCTGAGACTTTTTGTGTCCCAAGGGCACAAAATAAAATATAAACAATGAAATCATAAAATGACAAAATCATAACATAAAAACCATTTCCCTTTGCAAATGCAGTGTCCCTTCCCCCTTCTTTTCCTCCTTTGGCATGCTTCAACAGCCCTCTAGTCATCTGGGAAGACAGAAATTCACACAGGCAGTGTCAGTCTTCAAAAAGAAAAAAAAGTACTACAAGAAGTAGTCCTTTGCCAAATGTTGACAATGTCCAGTGTTGGAATATAACCCCGCAGCAAGAAGGATTAATCCCTATGCAGAGGATTTGCCCAATTATAAGAATGAAACTAACTCCAAAAATTTTGTTAAAAGGCTGTTGAGGAGTAAAAGGCACGAACACTGGAATAAAAAAATTCTTCTGACCCACCACTGGATGCGCCTGGATGCACAAAGGGGTCGGCAGCAAAGTGTCCTTTTTAACCTCAGAAGGAATGTGCCTTGCTACGATTCTATCAAATGCATATTTTGGCTTTATTGTAGATGTGAACCCTGGCTTTAGGAAGCTAGAGAAGAGAAGTAATAGCCTCCTTTCTTATGGATTCCTCCTTCAAACACCTGAATCTGTAAAGTTGTGATTGAGCAGTTTTAGCTGTTTCTGGAAATAAATGAATTCAGTACCCTTGAAAGGTCAGTGTTTAGATCTGCATCTTTCTAGGAAGACTATAATTCTTCTCTCACACCAGTTTTCCACTGGCATAACTCCCCTGATTTCAGTAGAATTACTTCTGATTTACACCGGTGCAACCGAGGAGAATATCAGGTCTCAAATCTCTTTGAGAAGGGAGAACTACCAGCCATCCTAGAAACACTTAATTCCTGTGTGAGTAGTCCCACTAAACTCAATTATTTTAATCACATGAACAAAGCTATCCTATCTGCAAGTGTTTGCAGGACTGGGACCTACGGATACGATCCAAGTCGGTATGCCCTGTATCTAGGGCCCTCAAGATTTCTTTTGTACCATCGTGTGCGGTGGATTTTCCATCATGCCAAGACTGGGTGTCTTTTTCCAAAAGAGATAATTTACTATACTCTTCCAAAAGTGATGGGTTTGATGTAGAACTCCCTGGGTGAGGTTCTCTGGCTGATGCTATGTCAACGGGCAGACAGGATGGCCTTAAAATCTATGATGCCCTCAGGTTTTTGACAGCAATAGTTGAAAAATGGGGAGAAAAATCTGATAATTTTCTTTCCATTTTCTCATCAAAATTTTGAAAATGTCACAGTAGGTGGCCTCAATTATTATCTTAGGACCCATCCCTAAAGTTTATTTCAATACATCACTTTCAAACCCCCAAAATATTAATCATTATGAATTTAGCCAGGTGGCCCAGAGTTTTCACCATTCTCCCTCCCCCCTCCACCCTGTTGTCACATTACAAAACCATGCTGCTTTTCATCAAGCATTTAACCCTGGTGGCACCGTAAAACCCAGGCACAAATTATTCTGTGGATTTATAGACTTTAAGTCCAAAAGGATCTAACTTTCTTCCCTCATCTGCAGCAGTTTGGCAGACAAGGACCTGGGGATTACAGTGGATGAGAAGCTGGATATGAGTCACCAGGGTGCCCTTGTAGACAAGAAGGCTAATGGCATATTAGGGTGCATTAGGAGGAGCATTGCCAGCAGATCTGGAGAAGTGATTATTCCCCTTTATTCGGCTCTGGTGAGGCCGCATCTGGAGTATTGCATCTAATTCTGGACCCCCACTACAGAAAGGGTGTGGATGCATTGGAGAAGGTCTAGTGGCGGGCAATGAAAACGATGAGGGGGCTGGAGCACATGACCTATGAGGAGAGGCTGAGGGATTTGGGTTTGTTTAGTCTTCAGAAGAGAAGAGTGAGGGGGGATTTGAGAGCAGCCTTCAACTCCCTAAAGGGGGGTTCCAAGGAGGATGGAGAGAGTGACAGATGGCAGAACGAGGAGCAATGGTCTCAAGTTGCAGTGGGGGAGGTCTAGGTTGGATCTTAGGAAAAACTCTTTCCCTAGGAGGGTGGGGAAGCACTGGGATGGGTTCCCTAGGGAGGGGGTGGAATCTCCATCCCTAGAGCTGTTTAAGTCCCGGCTTGACCAAGCCCTGGCTGGGATGATTGAGTTGGGGTTGGTCCAGCTTTGGGCAGGGAGCTGGACTCGATGTCTCCTGAGGTCTCTTCCAGCCCTGGGATTCTGTGATTCTGTGAATGTTAATTTCATTATTTAAATAAGGTTCTGTGTTCAGTGCTAGAAGAAAGTGACCTTTTTTTTTTGCACCTTTTTACTGCGGTCATTGACAGGTGGTGATGATGTAACTATCAGAGGGCAATGAGGAATGAAAAGCAGGTCATTTTCATGCAAATCTCGGTACTAAGTAAAGGAGCTGTAAACAAGCGTCCAGCTGACTAGGAATAATTCTTCAGCCCTGGTAAAATGTTGGCAGAGGCAACCTTCTCTCTCTGGACCCAACACAAAGGCAGCGTGGGAATCTTTCTAGCACCTACAGGACACTGTCACTTTTGCTATCCCTAGAACTGGTCAAAAATCTGTCACGTTTTGTTTTTAAAAAATCATGCAAGTGGACTTTTTGACAGGAAACATCTCCAGAAAATTGAAATCTGGGAAATTCTGACCAGGGGTAAACATTTCTAAAATGATGACGTGATTTAGGAGGCTGAGACCCATTTTGAAAATAATTATTTTGGTGCTCATCCTCCTTGTGGCCTCTGACTTTCCACTCCTGAGTGCCTAAGTCACATTGATAAATGGGTCTTAAACTCTGAAATAGCTAGGAACTCGAAAACTTTACTCCAGCTGTAGTTATCATCCCAGATGGATATATCCCAAGTTCAGAAGGGGCCATTGTCTCTATAATACAGGTCAGAGAACTTCCCCAAAATAATTCGACCATTCTCCGCTAGACTGAAGAGCGCATTATTAAATGTTTGTTTCCCATATATGTAGAACCCTGCAAATTTGTGGATATCCCGTTTATATCCACAGGTATCCTCATCCGCAGATATCAGTGCAAATATCCACAGCTCTTTTTTGCAGATACACATTCAGACGCGGATATAAATTTTATATCTGTGTACGGTTCTACAAATAGGTACTTAAAGACAGAAATCAACACACACGTTAGCCTTTTCTTTGTCAGGCTAATAGACTGACTTTCCATGAGTCTATCGGTATAAGGCAGGCTTCTTAACCCTTTACTCATTCTCATGGTTCTCCTATTGATCAAGATTCTTTTTGTTGGGTGGCTACCAGAACTGGACACACATTTGCACCAATGACAAATCCAGAGGAGAAATAACCTTTCTACCTTTTTGGTGAACCTGACCCTGAAAAGCCAACAATAGTGAAAGAACACCTGCAGATTATAATGATTTTGGCTTAGGCCAGGGCTGGATGGACATAGATGTTAAGGCCTGGGATTTCCTCCCCTCCTCCCCCCCTACTAATCCTGAAAGCTGTCTGTCTTTTTAAAATGTACTAATATATCAGCTCCATAGTGGGTTGGGTTATTTTTAGCCAAGATCTGTTGGATTAAAATAAAAAATATAATCTTAACTGTGGGTCTGTACCTCCAGCTCTGCTAGCATTTCTCAGCTCCCCTCCCACCCCCGCCCTTTTGAGATCGTAAATACAAAATAAAGACCAGGCCGCAGAGTTCGAAAACAGAATGGCTTCTTGCCTAATCCCATATCCCATCAGTATTTCATCCTGTAATTTGATTTGATTCCTGATGAAGTTCTAGGCAGTGGAGCTGTTTGAGGGCTAGGATGTTTACAACTGTGGCCCTTATAAGACTATAACGACAAGAAGCTTCCCTACTGGGTTAAAAAAGAGAGCTTAAATTATGCATCATGAAGATTTACTCGAGGATGGGTCATGTAATAGGAACTTAGAGCTTTTGCACTCTCTCAGGCCTCTGCAGAAAAGCACAGGTGATCAATCAACCTAGGTCCTAAACATTCATTGCTAAATCAGATACCAGGCTGCCGTTCTTTACTTTAAAAGGCTTGCGAGAAACTAAAAACAGAGCCCTGGAGCCTTAGCAGACGCAAATCAACATAGCTCCAGACATTTTGATGGGATTAGACCAGGGGTGGGCAATAACACAGCAGCCGTTTGCCAGGGTTACGTGCACGGCCGCAGGTACCAGCGGTCGCAGCTGCCGTTGGCCACCGATCACCATTCCCAGGCAATGGGAGCAGCGGGAAGAGGGGCAGACTGGGACACCGTTTCCCACAGCTCCCATTGCCTGGGAACGGTGACTCATGGCCAGTAGGAGCTGCGCTCACCAGCATCTGAAGCCATGCAGGTAAATATAGCAGTGGGGGCCTGCCAGGAGGGCTGGTTCCAGCGGACTGGTGTTTGCCCACCCCTGCACTAGACTGATGTCCATCAGCAGAGGGTCTGGCTCATCCTATCTAAACTGCTAACACGTAATTACAGCATCTGACCTCAAAGGGTGAAATCCTGATCGCACTGAAGACACAGGCAAAACCTCTGTTCACGTTGCGAGGGCAAGGATTTCCCCGAAGGCGTTTAGTAGAATGCACCCAGTGTTGGCCATGTCCTGTAGCCCAGTCGGCCAGCTTACCGTTGTCATATTCACTGCTTCGTTTTTGCTTTATTATAGTCAGCCGTAAGACAAGGAACCTCCATGTTTGAATCCTGTAAGTCACGGGCTTTCGCAACGAGCATGAGGCGTAAGGCCCGTGAACTTTGGTCTAGATAAACATAAGTAACTCGTAAGTTATATGGAACTGACAGTAGGCTGTAAGGGGGAGTTGTGGGCATAGGACATCAAGGGTACATCTAAACTACATCTCTTTTTCGATAAAGGGATGTAAATTAGACGTATCACAATTGTAAATGAAGCTGGGATTTGAATTTCCCGTGCTTCATTAACATAATGGCGGCCACGGCTTTTTTTTTAAAAGCTGCTTTTTGAAAAAAAACGGCAGTCAAGACAGGGATCTTTCGACAGAAATGCCCCGTTTCGAAAGATCAAAAAAATGAGGGTTACAGGATCTTTCGAAACGGGGCATTTCTGTCGAAGGATCCCCGCCATGATGTAAATGAAGCACAGGAAATTCAAATCCCAGTTTCATTTACAATTTTGATACGTCTAATTTACATCCCTTCATCGAAAAAGGGATGTAGTTTAGATGTACCCCAACTGACCACAGACCAGGAGCTGACACCTGCTTCTGAAAGGTTTGGCTGGCATGTCCGACTCCAAATGCGCCATGGCAACGAACTGAAGAATACGATAAAGGATTGAAATAATAGCTGTACTAACCAGTAGGAAAGTAAGGGGAGGAAATACAAATAAGGAATCTGGGTAACCCCCTATGAAATATGCATTAGACAAGGTAACGTATTATAAAAGTAGCGTCCCATGGCAGCGAACAGAGCGATGTAGACCTTGGGAAGGGGCCAGAATGGTGGCCGCTGGTGAGGACGAGGAAGGTGACGGTTATGAGGAAGATGAGGGCTAACTTCCAGGATGTTCTGCAAGACCTGGTGTGAGTAGGGCTGTTCCGGTGTACGTTCTGCATTATCTCTGTGTTATTTCTTTCTACCTTTGCTGAGTTAGCGCGTACATCTGTAAATAAATTATTTTTGTGTCAATATAAAAGACTTCCTAGAGTGTGAGCATTGCCCCTGTGCACATCGGGGGGTCCTAGCTACAAAATAATTGAAATAATCATTTCACTGGGCTTGACTTTGGGATAAGGGCCTGTCTCCCCTCAGAGTAATTTCTGGGAATCTTCGCATCAGGCGACAGTCCTGAATGGGAGAACCAGCTTGGGGAGGTAGACGAGAGGTAGGGAGTTGCTGACCGATTTTCTGCTGATGACCTCTGAATGGGCGTGTCTGACTCTGGTTCCAGTGGAGTGTCAACGGTGTTTCCTATGCCCTCTCTCCACTCCCAGCCTGCACCAGACAGGGAGACCGAGGACCCTCGCGGGCCCTTCTGCGGAGCACCAGAATCTCTGCTCTTCTGCCTCTTTGAGCTGCTGTCAGTGCAGCCGTCTCCTCAGTGTTTCCCTGAGACCTCCCTGGATCTGGATCAGATAACTTGAAGTGATGTGACCGAGTAGCTGGGGAAATGGCAGCGAGAGAGAGCCATGCCTGCAGCCCAAATCTGTGTAGTACAGTGTTGATGTGCTTTCCCCCTCTCCATAGCAAAATTATTTTAGGGCATAATTTCTCCCACTGTTCTCATCAGAAAAAAAAATTCCCTCTTATGTCTCAGCTGCTCTCCTGTTCCTCAGAAAGAAAATCCCATTCAATCTGAAAAAATAGTATGGCAAATCCATCAGGCCCACCGATATGGGGATAAAGGGGAGTAGTCGCCCAGGGCCTCAGACGATTTGAAAGCACACAGAGGCCTCCTCTGTTAAAACAAACAGAAGGAAGTTTTTATTCACTCAGCTCACAGGTAATCTGTGGAACTCCTTGCCAGAGGATATGGTGAATCTAGGACTTTAACAGGGTTCAAAAAAGAGCTAGATGGATTCATGGAGGTGAGGTCCATCAATGGGTCCAGGATGGGTAGGAATGGTGTCCCTAGCCTCTGTTTCTCTGGAGGTGGGTGACAGGGGAGGGATCAAGTGAGGATTACCTGTTGTGTCCCCTTCCTCTGGGGCATCTGGCATTGGCCACTGTCGGCAGACAGGACACTGGGCAGGATGGACCATTGGTCTGACCCAGTATGGCTGTTCTTATATTCTCCTAGAGTCACTAACTTTCTACTCACAGAAACCCAAACAGCCCTGCCCTGTCCACGCCCTGCCCCTTCTCTGAGGCCCCTTCTCTGAGGCCTCGCCTGTGCTCCCCCTTCTCCAAGGCTCTGCCCATGTCCTGCCATTTTAAAGAATTCTGAAGGATTAGCGAGGCACGATTTTCCATCCCTCAAACTATGCTTGTTGGACCCCATGATATATCGATTTCCCAGGAGTTTGGGGTTTTTTTGTTTTGTTTTTATTTTCATTTCAACCAATCTGCCAGGTACAGCTGTGAGACTCATTCCTTGGATTACCCCTAGTGCCTTTCTTGCCATAATTCTAGAAAACTAGACAGTCACTGTTCCGAAGGACTGGAAGGTAGCAAAAGTTCTGCCTACCACACATACGTCTTTTTCACCATCATTGATTTCCAGATTTCTCCTGTATTCAACCTCTACCAGAATTAATGAAGAGAGATAAATAGGAGTTTGTGCATACAAGGAAATCTCATTCAAACAGAATAAAACATGGTATAAAACCAGTATCGTAGCTTTCCTTGTGTGCCCACGTAAATAATTGCCGTATTTGCTTAAGTTTCATTAGACCTTTGCAGTAAACCAAGTTCTTGTGACTAGTTGCTTTGCTGTTGTTTGTATCAGAAGGCTGGTTTTACTTGAGCCCAGACAAGAGCAAGAAGGGATTTCTGATGGAGAGCTTCATTTCCTGTCCATATAAGCAATTTGATCACATCAGGGCTCAAAGTGATTTCAGTGAATCAAGTTTTTCAAGGGGCATTTTAGTATGCATTTGATCCTCTCGGAGTCCTTTACTTTTGAATTAAGAGTATGGTCATTTTAATACGACAAAGTGTCTCGAGATTGAAACATGCCATCAAGACCGAAATGTTCATCATTCATCTATTGGTTGGGGAAGGCTTGGAGCTACCATCTATGAATCCGTTTGTGTATGATTTAAGGGCCTTGCTGGTCAGTGCTGTGAAAAGCAACAGAATATTCTGTGGGGAATGAGGAACTATTTAGTGCCCTCTCCATTTCTAGTTTGCAAATCCCTTTTGCAGGATTTAGTTAAAATGGGTGTGATTCGTTCCCCGGGCTGTGCCCACGAACACGGCTTGATCTTTGAATGCGCTCCCTGGGTTTTACGCTTAGGGTGTGTCCAGATTATACCTCTCTATCAACAGAGAGATGTAGATTAGGCATGTCGAAATTGCTAATGAAGCCGGAATTTAAATATCCCGTGCTTCATTAGCATAAACATGGCCGCCGATTTTTTTCGAAACAGAGCTTTTTAAAAAAAAATGGCAGTCTAGATGCGTATCTGTCGAAAATAAACCCTTTTTCGACAGATCCTGTATTCCTCAAAAAAGGAGGTTTACAGAATCTATTGAAAAAGGATTTATTTTTGACAGATCCACGTCTAGACTGCCAGGTTTTTGGGGTTTTTTTCGAAAAAACTCCATTTCGAAAAAAAGCAGCAGCCATGTTTTTGCTAATGAAGCACAGGATATTTAAATCCCGGCTTCTTTAGTAATTTCAACGTGCTTGATTTGCATCCCTCTGTTGACAGAGGGATGCAGTCTCGATGTAGCCCCTGGGTGCTACGCTGACTATCTAGGTCATTTCAAGGTGGAAAGAATTACAACAGATCATTGTACAACTGCTTACAACTTTTTGTGTCAAGGTTTTTTTCGGCAACGTGTTAGAACTTGTATCCTGCACTAGCAACATTCAAAGAGCACTCACATTGTCCACCGTTGAGATCAATGCTTTGGGGAGCTGCGTGGCTTTGACCAGCTTTCTGTGCAATGAAGCCTGGAGGCATTTTCTGCCTCCTTTTTCCTCGCAAGCCCCTAGATGTTGATTTTTTGTGAAGGCTGGTCATTCGTTTAAATTTGCAGGCAGCACATAGAAGCATACACACGTCCAGAGAGGAGAAAACTAAATGAAAAGTAGTTATTAAAGTACTCCTCATGAAAAGTAAGGAACCCTCCGAGAAATTACAAGTTGGGGGATGAGAGGGAGTGTGGAAAACCATATCCTCAAGGGCTCCATGGTGAGGGAGCCACAAATTAGAGTGGTAGATCTTCCATCTCTAGAGTAAAAGGGTCATGTGACTGCCGGGACACTCTTTGGAAACATAAGTCTCCTTCCTCAATAAACTATACCAAATGATACAGTTTTGTCGCATGGTGATGATAGCCCTCTTTTCATTCCACTAGTACAGTGGTTCCCCATCTTTTCAGCATCACTCCCCCTTTTTGATTTTTGAGAAACCCTCACACCCCCCCCAAAAAAATAGCAGCAAAACTTGGGGTGGGATTGACAGGGTGTGTGTGTGGCTGGGTCACCTTGCTCCCCCCCCGGAATTTCTTCACACCCCCCAGGGGGGCACGCCACCCAGTTTGGGAACCCATGCACTAGTATCTCTGGAGAATTTGAAACAGAAGCTAGTAAAGTCAGACATTTTAAAATAATCAGGTCCAGGGAACTTGCATCCAAGAATTTCAAAAGAGCTGGCTGAGGGGGCTGCTGGATCATTAATATTGATTTTAAATAAGATTTGGAGCATTGGGTAAGTTTCAGAACACAAGTATATAAACTAGTGTTGTACCAATTTTTACAAAGGGTCAATGGCGTGACCCGAGTAATTATAAGTCCATCAGCTAGATATCGATCCCGAGCAAGATAATGGAGAGTGTGATATGGGACTCAATAAATAACTAAAGCAGAGTAATGTATTTAATGCAAATCAACATGAGTTTATAGAAAATAAATCCTGTCGTTGTCACCTGATGTTTTTAATGAGGTAGCAGGTTTGATACAGAGAATGGTGTTGATGTCATATACTTAGACCTTTGTAGGGCATTGACATGGTAACACACCACATTTTGCTTATAAAACTAGAACGATATAAAATGAACATGGCAAATGTTAAATTAATTGAAAACTGGCTAACCGACAGATCTGCAAATGTAATTGTAAAATGGGGAGTCATCACCAGGAGGGTTTGTTTCCAGTGGACCCTGAATGGATAGGTTCCCAGCCCTGTGTTTTTTTCATTTTTATAAGTGCCTGTGTAACCCACACACCTAGGCTACGTCTCCACTGTCCCCCCTCCCAGGAAAGGCATAAGGATCTTGCAGAAAACAGGGTTTTAGTGCAAAAAACCCCGTCCACACTACTTTTTTGCCCCGCAAAAACAACATGCATAAATTAGGCAAATGAGGCACACTGATATGCTAATCTGCACTTCATTTGCATGCTCACTGCCAGCAAAATCAGCAGTGTAGATGAAGCCCTAGTATGGTTCACTGTCCCGTGCAGTGGCACCTAGACCACAGCAACAGATAAGAACAAGAGACCTCTACAGAATGGGCTGGGAGGCAGCTGGCTTTTAGCTCAAAAGGTAGAGGCTGCTATACTAAGGTCTAGTGGTCCCTAGGTTCAAATCTGCCTGGTGGCAGTTACACCTGGAAAAAAAATCTTAAAATCATCCTTGATAAAGTGTGTAGATGACATAAAAATGGGGGCCTGGTAAATAAGGAAGAGGACAAATCACTGATACACAGTGATCTACCTCAAGGTGGCTGAGTACAAAAAAACAAGCTGAATGTTACTCTGGCTAGGTGTAACTGTGTACCTCTAGGAGCAAAGAACGCAGGGCAGTCAGTTTCAAGAGACAGTTCTGACTCTGGGATTAGTTATCCATGTTCACTTGTGAGCCCCATGCTAGTACGAATATTGCTTGGGTTTCTGCTTCCAGTGCTCACCATGGTTCTATCGAGTTGACCGCTGAGGAAGGCTGTCCCACAGACTCGAGTACACACAAGTACGTGTGTAGCTGAGCTATCAGCATGAGGTGGAACACCAAACCACCTATGGGTATCTCTCTGATCCCCAGGCTAAGGGCTGGTTCCGTCAGGACTTTAGAGCTGCTCTAAACTAGGCCTATCTGGTTATGTTTCCCAAAAGGCAATAGTTTAATTGGGCATTGCCAAATCTCCAAGATACTCCAGCTCCACCCCTTCTCTTCTAGTGATGCTCCAGCATGACCCCTGGGCTAAGGTCAGCACGCTGGGGGAATCCTCAGCTTTGGAGTTCCGATGGCTTCCGTGGGCATTTTGGTGCAACAGATTAGAGTCGTTCACTGCATTGGACCCCCCCAACAGCTAGATTGAGGTAGCACCAACAGCTGACTTGCTCTCCTCTGAGCCTTTCTCCGTTTGGCCCTGATAAATAAAACCTCCAGGCTATGTCTACATTGCGCATTCTTGTGCAAGAAGATATGCAAATGAGGTGTAGCGATGAATATTTGCATACCTAATGAACCGCCATAGTTGCATACCTAATGAGCTGCTGAAAATAATCAGCAGAACAGCTCTTGCACAAGAGGGTTTTTTTTGCACAAGAAGAAGCAGTGTAGACAAAAATGGTGGCTGATTAGGTAGGTAAATGATGCGCGGCGATAGTCATCCCTGCACCTCATTTGCATATCTTCTTGTGCAAGAATGCGCAATGTAGACGTAACCCCAGTCCAACGATTTCCACCTTCTTTCCCACCACAATGTATATTTCCCCCTGGATATGTAGCATCATCAGTAGTTCCAGGGACTTGACCTAATTTCTATGACCATGTACAATACGCGGCACCTCAAAATAGGCAGCGCAGGAGACCTAACTGAGATAATCTTGTGCACAGGTATGGGGTTTTGAATTTGGTTTTTCTTCCTTTCACAATGATTTCGGTAGGGGAATCCCCAGAAGGAACTCAAAAAAGATTTTTTAACAGAAGAGCCTAATTTCACAACTGGCAAATTGGCAAATCCAGCTAAGCTATGTAGGACACTGGTCTTGATCTGTTTTGACAAGAAATTGTATAACCTGAAAGAGGAAGCCTTCTAGCACTCTCTTTGGCTATAACTATACCCAGAGAGAAAACTGATGAATGCTTAAGCATGAATTAATGCAGGAAAACAATGTACTAGGCAGTCATAGGAACAGCAATTCAAAGGGGCTATTCAGAAATATTGCAGAAAATGAATTCTGACTTTGAAAACCCTGTTACTCCCACCAGAAACCGAATTAGCATTTCAGGGTTACATGCTTCCTGCCAACGTACCATGTGATATAGGTGTCCAATTGGCATAACTTGCTTTTCAAATCCTGACTAGGTACAGGGTGAATTCCATGTGAGCAATTGACAAGCCAAGAATGAAAGTAGAAACAATGAATAATTGTAAAGAGATCTAAGAAAACCCTAAGTGTTCACATACACATTGGCAAAGTATGTCAACTAATTATTTGCTTTTCTGTAATCATTAGAAAAAAAATCTAGAGTGCTGTATTTCCTGGTACTAATTTGTTTGACTAAGCTTTTTATCTCCCCGTTTGTTTACTCTTTATAATATACTGATTGTAATCAGATGGCAATTAGAGTGTAATTAGGAAGTGTAACTCGTGTAATTAACCTTCTGATTCTAGGATTTTGTGTTAGGTATATGTAGCAAAATGATATAATTGCAGAGTAATTACTGTGTGATGTATTTAGTATGAAAGTATAGGGGTATCCCTAATTTAGTCATGTAGCTACCCTTTCACATATGTATGGTAGGGGCACTGACAGGCCACAAACACAGAGTTTAAATAAAGGGACCGCTAGATTTTCAGATTTGATCTCCTATGTGTCGTAGGACATCAGCACTGCCTGGCAACACACACTAATCCCCAAAGGCATATGCATCATGTATCACCCGTGCGTGCTGAGCCCAAAGCAAAGCACCAGATCTGAATCTTCATCTCACAAAAGGTGGGAAATTTCAGATTCAGGCTGGTATGTTTCGGCTAGTTTCTCACATCCACACTACGCAGTTATTTCAAAATAACAACGTGAACAGCCACACAGCAAGCCCGTCATTTCGAAATTATTTAGCAATAATGGGCTTGTTATTTTGAAATAATAACCCCTCATTCTATGATTAATAACATCTCTTCCGAAATAGCGGGAGTGTGGATGCTCCACTGCTGCTACTAAGAAATAGCTTCTCCCCAGGGCCATTCAAAGTAATTAGTCTCCAGTGTTTCCTGGGGCTCTAAATTGAGGTATTGTGTCCAATTAGGGAACCCTGCCTCGGACTAATTTCGAGGCTTCCCTGTAGTATGGACGTGCTATTTCAAAATAGTTATTTTGGGAGTCACTTTGAAATAGCCTGGTAGTGTAGATGTAGCCTCAGTGTATAAAGAACTCGGTCAGAACTTCACATATGAGCCCATCTCCAAAACGGAACAGTTAACATAGAATCATAGCATCCTAGTGTTGGAAGATGTTATCCCAAAAATATTCTCACTGGAGACCACCCAGGGTTACACTAGTATGGGTTTATTTCCACTAAGTAGAACTAAAGAGGAGAAAGCAGCTACCAAAGGTTTAAGCTAAAGAAGATAGAATTCTCTCTTCACACACACACACAGACAAGCACGCAAGCACACACCCCTCCATTCATTCACTCATTCACACCCAGTCATTCCTGCCGTCAGGCAATCACACTCTTACACAGACATATGGGTTGCAGAAGGAGCCAAGGCATGTGGATCCTGGAGGGTCTGTCTGCTCATCATGGCTGGGGAAGCTGGTCAGGAAGAGAGACACTGGAGGGGAGCTTCTCAGGAGCAGGGGAAGGAAAAAGAGAGAGTCTCACATGTGCTCCTTCTCTTTATATAGTGTCTGAATGGCTCCTGTGACTCATTCACCTTGTCATCAGAGAGCATGCCCAGACTTCCCTTTATCCAGCAGGGAGCATGCCCAGACTGTGATGACTCATTGCCATGGGTCCATTGTTCCAAGCCTTCTTCAAACACACTCACACTCTGTCTCCATTCACCCAGGGGAGAATGAAGCTTAGGGAAAGTTACAAGCAAGATGGCTGCAAGTTACAAAGATTACAAGGTTGCAGTTTACAGTAAGTTTGAGAGTTAGACAGATTACAAAGTTTGACAAAGATCACAATGAGTTACAGTTTAAAACCTTAGACCTTACAGTCTGGTGTAGCTTTAGAAAATCCATGTATATAAATCTAGTGAGCTCCGGCGGAGGCTTTTTTATGAAACAGAAGAGACCTCAGGAGGTCATCAAGTCCAGCCTCCTGCCCAAAGCAGGACCAACCCCAACTAAATCAACCCAGGCAGGGCTTTGTCAAGCCAGGACTTAAAAACCTCTAGAGGTGTAGATTCCACCACCTCCCTAGGGAACCCATCCCAGCGCTTCCCCACCCTCCTAGGGAAATAGTGTGTCCTAATATCCAACCTAGACCTCCCCCACTGCAACTTGAGAACAGGTGAATCTTGTAACAGGTGAGTCTTACTGTGGCTCTGATAGGTGTGGCCCTGTCTCATGTCTAATCTCTTGCTACTTCCTGGAGTTGTCCAGTATCTTGTTTCTGGGTGATAGAGATGGTGTCCCTGGCCTCTGTTTGTCAGAGGCTGGAGAGGGATGACAGGAGAGAAATCGCTTGATCATTGTCTTCGATCCACCCCCTCTGGGGCACCTGGTGCTGGCCACTGTCAGCAGACAGGCTACTGGGCTAGATGGACCTTTGGTCTGACCCAGTACGGCCGTTCTTATGTTCTTCTGGGTGGGACTCCAGGAAGAGTTGACTTGTCTGAAATGATACCATTTATGAGATACACTGTCACAGGATGAAAGCTGCCAGTTATCTGGAGATAAGCACTTCCCAGGCAGTGTTCTGAAGGGTACGATGTAGTAGATTCGTGACCCATTCACTGCTTCCTGGGTAAGGCTGGCTTTGTGGTATTCAACCAGGATCCACTCCTGACTGTATTTGGTCAAAGGCACCAGCATTTCCAGTCCTCTCACTTCCTCTTATCTTATGTTCTTATGTTCCACTCAGTCCATCTTTCTTAAACACTGCGGCTACGTCTACACTGCACGCGCCTTCTTGCGCAAGTAAATTTACAGTACAGCGTCGGAAAAGAGGGCTTTTTGCAGAAGAGTTATTCCTCTCCCCATGAGGAATAAGCCTTTTTGCACAAGAGCTTTTGTGCAAGAAGGCAGAGTGGACAGGCAACATGGATTTCTTGCGCAAGAAACCCCTGTGGCTAAAATGGCCATCAGAGCTTTCTTGCGCAAGACAGCGTTCACACTGCCATGGACGCTCTTGCACAAAAGCACATCTCTTATGCAAAAGCACATGGCAGTTTGGATGCACTCTTGCGCAAGAACTTTTGCACAAGAATTCTCGCACAATACAGTTCTTGCACAAGAAGCCTGCAAGTAGCCCACGTGAGTTTCTTTAACCCTCCCCCCCCTCAGATTGTTGAGTCTTTTTTTTCATTTTCTATACCTGGTACGACTGAATAAAAAGGCAGAGGTCACCTGGTACGCGATACCCTCTGTATTTTTTAGCAGTGTCTATATATCCCATTGCACTGAGGAAGAGAAGTATATGTCATCCGCATTCCTGTGAGTGATAGCATAAGGTGCAATTTTGTTTTATTTTTTTTTAATAAGCTCATAAAATGATGTGTAATCTATTAGGGGAAATTAAATAAGGGGATGATGTATAACACAGGTAACTGATAATTACCTGCTCACCATAAATAGCAGGGGATCATGTGGCCATTTGCATAATAAACACAGAAGGTTTATGGAATTGGAAGATGGTCACGTCTGTTTTATTTTGTCTACCTTCACCCCGGGGCTGAGGTGATAAACATGGAATAAGAAGTGACATAAACTAGAATACAGATGTGACGCACCGATGCATTGTGCCCTGCAGTATTTTCACTCTCCTTTCAGCCTGCGTGCTCTGGGGTTATGTGGCTAAAATCTTTGAGGAGTTTTTTAGGGCACCGCATTTTCATAGCCAGCAGGCAGCCCGGGGCTACAACCCCCAGCTCCGTCTGTGGAGGGCAAAAAGCCGGAGTGGGAAAGGTTCTGGAGAGACCGAAAGGGAAGGTAGCATCTCTATGGCTCCAGGTTGCACCTGAAGAGCCTAAAACGATAGCCTTGGAAACCACCGTTGAGACTGAGAAGGAGACAGCAGTGATTCGGAACCGGTTTTCTTCATGTTGTCAGGAACTTTCTTCTTCTTCCTTTTCTGCTGCCTCAGCCTCCGTGGTGGGAATCCTGCCCAAACAATTCACCAAGGCTTGGGGCCCATGACAGGACTGGGCAGGGGAGGTTCTGTGGCCTCCAATGTACAGAAGCTTGAACTAGAGCAGCGGTTTTCAAACTTTTTTTCTCGTGAAGAAAATTGTGGGTGCCCCATGACCCAGTGTAATTTGACTGCAGTGTGAGCTCTGGGGTGGGGCTGAGGGGAGGCACTTTGGGGCGTAGGAGGAGGCTTCAGTTGGCAGGGCTGGGGCAGGAGGGATTTCCCTTGGGTGGCTCCCAGTCAGCAGTACAGTGGGGGTGCTAAGGCCTCTTCTGGCACCACAGACCAGGGTGCACCCCACAAGCAGCCAACAGCAGGTTCCCAGCCAATGGGAGTGCAGAGCTGGTGCTCGGGGTCGGGGCAGTGCACGGAGCCCTGTGCGCTCCTCCCCGCACACCTAGGAGCCGGGCCTGCTGCCAGCCGCTTCTGGGGCACAGCACAGTCTTGGTGCCAGGACAGGCGGGAAGCTGCCTTAGCCCCCCACTGGTCACCCTGCAGCAAGGAGACCCAGCGCCCGACATTCCATGACCCAGTACTAGGTCGCAACCCAGCGTTTGAAACCCCCATGTCTATGTGATCACTATGAATCGTTCGGCCTTGGAAGGTGGGAGTCTATGAGCGACGCTGGCACCAGCGACAGCATGAAGGCAAGTGTCTGCAATGCTTCCTTCTTCTGAGGTGATTTTCACCGACACATCTTCTGAGTACCATGGGCGGGGAGGAGAGATGGGGGCAAGATGAGCCAGAAAACATGCGTTGTTTTTCCTGGGCATAAAATAAACAGGACAGTAGAAAACCTGATTCATGGGCAGCCAATCAAATACAGAGCAGAGAGGATGGGCTCTGTTGTGGCTGACCTCGGGTTCAGGACAGGGGTTCAATTCTCAACTCACCCACAATTCCTCAGCTATATCTAGAAATTGTGTTTCGCATCTTTTTTGCCACGCTGCCTCTGGCTGGCTGATTTAGGTTGCAGGGTCCTCTTGGCAGGGACAGTCACTTACAATGTGTCTGTACGCAACGTAGCCCTGATCTTATTTGGGCCCTCCAAATGCTTTGGTAATATATATATAATAACAGTAGCATCTTGCTAAATAAAGGACCAGTAGCCTCCCCAGGAATTGAAATTAGGGGAGGGGTCCGAATTTACAAGGGGGGGTGTCAGGGGCGATGAGGGGTGACACTGTGAGGGTGAAGGTGGGCTGTATGGCACCATAGTTCACAAAACTGGGGGGGAGGGTGTTGGGGAAATTCACGGGGATATACACCCCCATGGGGGGGTGTAGGGAAATCCCTGTAAAGCACCACGAGGAGTCATTCTTCCTCTCTACTCTGCACTGATTAGACCTCAGCTGGAGTATTGTGTCCAGTTCTGGGTACCACATTTCAAGAAAGATGTGGAGAAATTGGAGAAGGTCCAGAGAAGAGCAAAAAAAAATGATGAAAGGTCTAGAGAACATGAGTATGAGGGAAGACTGAAAGAACTGAGCTTGTTTAGTTTGGAAAAGAGAGGGCTGAGAGGGGACATGATAGCAGTTTTCAGGTATCTAAAAGGGTGTCACAGGGAGGAGGGAGAAAAATTGTTCTCCCTGGCCTCTGAGGATAGGAGAAGAAACAATGGACTTAAATTGCAGCAAGGGAGGTTTAGGTTGGACATGAGGAAAAACTTCCTACCTGTCCGGGTGGTTAAACACTGGGATAAATTCTCTAGGGAGGTTGTGGAATCTCCATCACTGGAGATATTTAAGAGCAGGTTGGACACACGTCTATCAGGGATGGTCTAGATGGTGCTTGGTCCTGCCGTGAGGGCAGGGGACTGGACTCGATGACCTCTCGAGGTCCCTCTCAGTTCTAATGTTCTGTTGGAACCCACACACCTAGTGTGGTTCACTGTCCCATGAAGTGGCTCTTAGACCACTTGAAGTGAGAAATGAGAACAAGGGAGCTCTACAGCCGAAGCTGGGAGCCAGCTGGCTTTTAGCTCAAGAGAGAGAGGCTCCTACACTAAGCTCCAGAGGTCCCAGGATCATACGATTCTACGTATTTATTTTCCATTTTAATGTGTGGTTCTTGTCAGCTTTACGTGGTGTTTCCCCCTATCTATGTAACAGCCATTTCTTCAGAGAGGAACGGGAAACCAGTGGAGCAGACATTTTATAACATGTCCATTCCAACCAAATAGACGCAATATTGCTAGGCCTTCGTGTCTGCCCAAGGGTCTCGGTGCAGCTCCTTTGCTTTACAAGTAACTTTGTGTAGCGTGAGGACTAATTAACTGCTGACGAACTCACACTCAGCCCCCCTCGGCCTTGCTGACTGCATCTTTAATGATGCAGCAAGCCTGAAAGAGACTGAAAGTGAAGGCTGATGAGCGCCTGATGGTCGAATATTATTGAATGGCTTGCAAACACCTCAGCGAAATGGAGAAAGACGGAAGAGGAATAGGGTCCCCCAGGGCTTGTCTCCAATTCGCTGGGCCCGGATTCCAAGAACGTCAGGTTCATTCCTATTAGTTGCACGGCTCTGTGATTTATTTGAGCACTAATTGGGCCCTGACCAGCAGAACCCCTGAAAGTGAAGCTTCGTCAGCAAAATACGAGCAATTAAGAATGTTTGTTGCCAAGGTCAGAAATGCTCATTTTAACAGCTTGCAAACACCCTTTTCGATGAAATCCAGCTGCTTTGGGGTATAATTTACACACTTCTCACTAATGTTTATTTGCATGCACGTGTCACTGGGTCCCCTAAATGGGAAACGATACCCTTAAAGACTATGAACACTGGCATTTATACGAAACATTTATTATCACCCATTCTAAGCCCTTCAATACTGGGCCCAAGGAAAAAAAATGCTAAGATGAGCAAGCAGACAGTTTTAAACAAGTGTCAATCACTGATTTTGTTGGAAAACCCATTATAGGGATTATACTAATCCCAAGAAAAATGCCTTAATAGCACTTTCCTCAGTAGATCTCAAAAGCACAATATTATGGCTTTTTTGGTTCCACAACTAGGGAGGTTGTGGAATTTCCATCCTTGGAGATTTTTAGGAGGTTAGACAAACACCTGTCAGGAATGATCTAAATAATGCTTAGCCCTGTCATGAGTGTAGGGGACTTGACTAGATGACCTCTCGAAGTCCCTTCCAGTCCTATGATTCAATAGTATGTTTAGCCAGCAGGAAGTGGTGAGGAAGTATACTTACTAGATGAAACATACTTATAGACTGTCACTAGAGGCTCATGCCAATCCAAAGAGGAAGAGTGAATATAGATACACCAGCCCTGCCCCGTAACCTTAACTCTGCCCCCTGAAATTGGCACAAACCAGTGGAGCTATACTGTAAGTATGTTCCTGCCAGGACCACCCTGAAATAAGCAGATATGAGATATAAATAAAAGCTTGTCTAGTTATACGGTAAATCTGGCAGAAGGGTCTTTTCCCTGTTCGACTTATGTTGCTAGGAAAGTGATTTAAGCTAAACGAAAAAAGCCTTTTTTATAGAGCAATAAGAGTGTCTACACAGGGGATTATACTGATATATGTATAGTGGTTTAATTGTACCTACTGGTTTAATAATACTGGTATATCTGGAAAAATCTCCTGCATAGATAAACCAGTAATTTTCAAGACAATTTCAGCAAGCATGTAGATTTTAAAGCATTTGAAAAAAATCAGCTAAGCGAGGGTGTGTCTAGACTACAGGGGTTTTTTGAAAAAAAGTGGCCTTTTTTCAAAAAATCTTTACCTGTGTCTAGACTGCCGCTGCATTCTGCGACAGTAAATTGAAAGAATGCGGCGGTTTGGTCGACAGCAGAAAACCTCGTTTTACGAGGAAGAACACCTTTTTTCAAAAGTGCTCTTTCGAAAAAGGTGTTATGTAATGCAAACTGTGTTTTTTCAAAAGAGAGCATCCAGACTGCCTGGGTGCTCTCTTTCGAAAAAGCGGCTTGACAAGTACTCGACGCTCTTTTTCAAAAAAGCCTCTTTCGAAAGAGGTCTGCAGTCTAGACTTAGCCCTAGTCACACCCATATAACTATGTACCTTAACCACCCCACTAAAAGAAAATGCTTTAAAAATGGCAAGTATGTTGAAAAATGTGGCCCTAAGTGCTTCCAGTTTGGCACCCCAAATTAGTGGCCGTGGGCCATTTTAGCTTTAATGTCTCTGTTCATCAGGTTTCCAGCTGTAAAACTAGCATACGCTACACAGATTCATTCATGTTTGTGAACAATTCCGACCCTGTGGAGAGAGCCCCACGTAAATTTCCAAGAGGAAGTGAATAATTTTGCTACGCAGGGTTTGGATTTTGAGCATTGAGTAAGATACACGGCCACAGATTGAAGGAGGAAGAAAAAAAGAAATATTGAGTAACTGTGCCATAGACAGAATGAGGCAGAGGTAGGTACTGTGGGAAATACAGTTTTTGATCGATAAATTAAATACTTTATCAGAAAGTGTATGCAAAGGGCAGTGAATTAAGGTTGCATGGGCCATGTTTCCAGGTCAACCTCCAGGCTGGTTTCGCAGAGGTAGGCCTGTTAGCCTGTTTCAGCAAAAAATGGCCTCCAGGCTGGCATTGCCTAACTTTTGAGGCTCTGCCTTTGCAAACTTTGAACATCGTTTTGGAGGGGGGGTGTAATATATACCAAGGTAGACATTCTGATACCCTTATCTACCCTAATGTACTTATTTCAGTACCCATATTCTAAGAAGCAGTTATATTGTAGTAAGGTAAGGGGGCCTGAAATATGGATCACAGGCCTAGTATAAGGCCTGGGCCTAGGAACAAAGGTCAAGACTTTGCTAATATAAAGCAGAGCTAAGCTGTGAGGAAGAGGCAGGCCCTGCCCACAGAAGGTGGCAAGAACCGGTCTATGACATGACAGAAACACTCAGACCTCAGAGGTACCAGGAACTGTCTGGAATCACATTCCAGCGGGATCATAACGCAACACCTCATTAAGAAACATCCTCCCCATAAATAACAGACCCACCAACCTAGGTTCAGGACCGGGCCTAAACTGACAGTACACGAGATAGTAACTGAATGCCCCTTGTGTGAGGTAAGGGGTGGTAACTAAGCAACAGGAAGTGACAACTTGATACGTCACGAGAGATGTGTAACTTGTTTGTACCTGTGTATAAAAGTGAACCCCAAAGAGTTGTCTCTGTCTGGCTGAGGGGGCAATGATGTATTCCCATATCACCCTACATCACTGACTGAGTCGGTCCATTGTGAGGGGGTACATATGCGTAGTGGTTCGGTAGAGTCTACTGACAAATATTATTGCACTTCATTCAACAATAAACCCGGCCAGGTGCCTTGGATCCTTATCTGATCTTGTGGTCTTTGGGGGCTTTTTCGGAGTCTGCTGTGGTGGCAATTTGTGCAAGCCAACACGACACACAGAGGAGCGCACGCACGCAGCCGACTGTTATCATTACAGATGGAGCAGGAGACCTGTCAGGACACCACCGGTCATGCCTGACTACTACATCCACTACTCAGTGTGAGGACGGGCATCAAAATCTGGGCCAAGGCTTTTCCATATCAAAAGAGTTGTCTTTAATCAGCTGATATTTAATGAAAAGAAAAGATCTCTCTGATTAAATTTCAATTAAATACTTATTTGAAATGGTGACATTTCCATAGTGTGGGACAATCTTACTGCCCACACAGATGGCAAACAATGAAAACATTAGCCAAATATTTTACCATGACGGGTTGAGCAAAATGAAGTACATCCATCATAATGAGCTATATTGTACAGCAGAATCCTCTGTAGGATAGCACACAATGAAATTCCCATCATAACAGATTGCTCTTCACGCTAACATATGTTGACTTTCTAACATACGCTTCGTTTGTGTGTACAAACAAGGATAGACAGATGTCTGGAGATCTGTGAGGGGTGCCATTTCCTGAATTTGCCTGGACACGGCTCCATCGGTTCGAAAATAACAACATTGCAAATCAAGAGGCTATTCATAGTATATAGAATCACAGAACACTGGAACTGAAAGGGACCTTGAGAGGTCATCAAGTCCAGTCCCCTGACTTCACGGCAGGACCAAGCACCATCTAGCTCATCCCTGACAGGTGTTTATCTAACTTGCTTTTAAATATTCCCAGTGATGGAGGTTCCACAACCTCCCTAGACCAGTGGTCCCCAACCTTTTGGGGATGCCGGGTACCCGGGGGCGGGGCTGCGCATGCGCCACGCGCCCGGGGATGGGGAAGGAGCCGCTCATGCGCTGCGGCCGGGGCCCGGGACACAAGAATGGCTTCCGCCAGCCCTGGTCACTTGGCAGGTGCACATAAATGCCCGGCAGGCACCATGGCGCCCACGGGCACTGCGTTGGGGACCACTGCCCTAGACAATTTATTCTAGTGTTTAACCACCCCGTTAGAAAGTTTTTTCTAATGTCCAACCTTTACTTTATTCGAATAGCTGAACCTTTTTCTCTCTCTTTCCAACTGGATTTGCATTCAAAACACCCTCGAACCAAAATGGATATTAATGCCTATTTGAGTAATTCCTCAAAAAGAAAACAAACCAAGCAAACCCTGCAGCTGGTGGCAGTGAAAAAGCTTGCACTTCATCACTGAGATGGGATGATGATATTACAGGAATCTGAACGAATCTGACTTTGAAATGATACATTTTGCAGCAGTTTATTAGGCTGTGACTGCAAAATGACTGTGAGGTGACTACACTGTATAGTGATCATTACCTTCAAATAGACCTGTATTCCCCTCCCCCCGCCCCGCCAGATGTACTCATAATGTGAGGCCTTTACAATACAAGGAATTTGTATTGTACTATACTAGCCCTGGATCCACTCTGGTTTGGCATTCACTGGTAGGGTTGCCAGATGGTCTCCCAAAAAATACCGGACACGGTATTTTTTTGGTTAAGCAAAAAAAAAAAAAAAAAAAAAACCAAAAAGGAACGCAGTGATTCCAACGGGGCCATGATCAGCTGGGATCCCATCCACTCCCCCCGCCCCTGCCAGGCTTCTGTTCAATCACAGGCTCCAAGCACCATTTGTGGCCCCGCCTTCCAGCCGCTCCCCCCGCCCACGCCAGGCTTCTGTCTGGTGCGCAGCCGGAAAAATCAGAGAATACCGGACATTGCATGCGTCCGGTATTCTCCGATTTTTTTTTTACCGGACAAAGAGCGCGAATACCGGACACCTGGCAGTCCTAGTCACTGGGTGCTGTGTTGTGCTGTGTGTGACCCCTACTGCCCTGTGTTGGTCTGCAGAGCCTCTCGGTGTGTCTGTGTGCGGTGCCCAGTGGGGGATGCTCGCTGAGGGGAGGCACGTAGGCCATGGCCCAGGCGCCTGACACCTAGGCTAGGTGGGGGCTATCTGAACAAAGCCAGGGGCGTGGCCACCTGGGGGCTAAGGGACCAGTTGCTGGGAGTTGGGGCAGTCTCGGCTGGGCTAGGGGGAGGGAGGATGTTTTTAGACTAAGGAAGGGGGTGAAGCCCCTTCCCCCCAAGAGGACTAAGGCTCTGCCCTGGCTCCTATGTCACCATGGAGCCTGTGCTGAGCTGTATCTCTGAGAAGCAATCAAACCGTCTATTCGGCTGGCTGGCGGAGTCACATCTGGCTGTGGATGAGGGTTCAGGGTCGGGGGCTCCCCGATGCGTCGTCACACTCACTAAATGCTGTCTTTTAATAATCACTATAGACCAGTGGTGGGAAACTGATAGCCCACAGGCCACGTGTGGCCCACTCGGGCGCCACTTGTGGCCTGTGGGCCCCCAGCTGCCCTCTTTCCCCACACACCTCGCTCACGAGGGCATCACAACTTCCCAAGTCTCCCCCCTCCCTCCCAGAGCTGGAATGCGGGAAATCAGCTGTTCGCAGCAGTCCGGCTTTGAGCGGGAGGGGGAGGATTGGAGACAGAGAATGAATCAATTGAGTCAAATGCTCAAAAAGTGCTGGGAGGGAGGGGAGGTGTAGGAAGTGCAGGGCTCCGGTGCCTCAGTGCATGAGAGGCGCATGAGGATCAGACAGGGGGTGTGATCAGACAGGGAGTGTGGGGCTGCAGGCTGCTATTTGTGGTTGCCCATCCCTGCTTAAGGCTATATAGTACTGGGGAAGTAGCTAGCGGCAAACTTTGCTACTGGGTATTGATGTTCATAGTACTGCATGGGGCTGTGCAATATAAAAATTAAGAGATAACATTAATAGAATAAGCATTTGCATGCAGTAACGCCTCCCCAATTATTAATGAATTATACACAGACCATTCTTGCGACGACATTTCCTTTTCTGTTCACACAGGGCCAAATGTGGTACTCAGTAGTAAAGCAAAAGGTCTTCAGTGACAGTTTTGTTCAATAAAGGGCACACAGAATTTGCTCTCCTTTTTTTATTCTGCCTGACTTTAATAGCAAGGCTGAAGGTTTTCAGTCACGTAAAATGACTCCTTGGATCCATCCTCGCAGAGAAAAATAATATCTAAAAGGGGCAGCACAATTGAATACACTTTGCTGGCCCGAGAATCCCAAATTGCAATTTTTCAGTCAAAATTGCGTCTCGATGGCATTTAGTAGTCTTCACATCCACACAAAGCCTGTAAGATTTGGTCCAGACGGAACTCATATTGACCTTGGCAAGTGTAGAGTTTGGGGAGTAGAAAGATGCAGCAGGAGTAGGCACCACACGCACTCATGCTGGATTTTCACAGTGGTCAGTGAAATGCGGCAGAGTGGTCCCAAGTCTATCGACCATACACAGAGCCCAATCCAACTTTGAAGTCACTAGAAGGGCTCCTGTGGGTTTCCGATGATGCTGGAGAGGGGATGGTGTCCAGCGGGAACTGCTAGCTTGTTCCATCCATGTAAGTGTCCATACAAGTGATATGCAGATACAAGTAAGAAGGAGACTTCATCCCAGAAAGGGAATGTAGCCAAGCACTCCCCTCCTTGACGTGGAGAGTACAGGCTGTTAGGGGTCAAATTGGTGCACAATCATCACTATAACGAAGCTTAATTAAACGCTGCGCTCATTAGGCTTACTCCTGGGCTCCTGGGCCGGTGGGAGGGGCAGCTTCATGCTCCAGGAAGGGGCAGGGCTTAAGGCAGATGGGGCAGGGCCAAGGGCAGCCTTCCTCCAGCGCTGCTGCCCCCTGATTCTCCCTGGAGCCACTTCCCCAAGCAGCCCTAAGAGCTTCTCAGTGCTCTGGCGGTGATTGAAAAGTGTCTGGGCTCCAAGCGTTGCCGCAAGCCCCTTTGAATAGCTCTCTTTGCCCCACCCCCACCGCCATCCGCAGGCCTGCTCCGGTGACAATAACCCGGTAGCCAGACATCAGGGCCCGCACTGAGGGAGACTCAGGTTCTTCTGAGTTCCCCAGCTCCGCTCTCACTGTTCAGCCTCGCCGTGTGAAGCCCGGCTGTATGCAGTTGCACTGGGCCATTCGGAGCCCTGGACAAAGCAGGCTATCTATCCGTGCACTCCAGACGGCATGGCCAATGCTTGGCAATCAGACTGCCCACTGCACGTTGTGGGATTCTGAACGCCTCTCCAGCACTCGGAGGGGACGGGAGCGCTTAGCATACCCACTCCACTTCTGGGGAATTATTTCTATATTTAGCTGAAATTTCCATTGCGGCTGCACCTGAAAAAGACCTTGATTATCCTCATTATTCAATTAGACACACACACCGGCAATAAAATATTCATTTTGTGCGGCAGGCACGGACACGTTCCTTGCATACCTGCAGATATATTCCTTAATTGTTGCCTCATCTACCCTAACAGTATTATTTCTGATTTGCAAGTGTAAATAAATGTGCTGCACGGGATGATCGTATTTCACACCAATTTATTTGAATGACATTAATGAGTCCGCACCGCCCGCCAGCCCTTGCTCAGGGAGCAAGGCTGTGGTGTGCCACCCATAATATAACCTAAGAAAGTTTCCCGTCATCATCTTTTGGAAAACATAATTCCACCACAGGGCTACTGGGTAAGGGCGCTAAACTTTTCGAAGTGTGTAAGTGTTATGCCTTTTTCATAAAATGGGGTCACCGAAAAATTCTAACTGCACGTGAGGGCGGGGAAATCTGCTGTTGTTGTTTCAAATTGTTCTAGGGCCAAGATGGTACATATTCAGCCATTGCATCTCCCTGCTGAGGGGCCTGGCTGTGGTCCTGCAATACCACCTCCTCCTCCCTCCCCCCCCAAATAGCAGAGAGAAGAAAAGAGTGTGCCTAGAGAGTATTCTTGGGAACATCCTTTTTAGGAAAACCATAGTCACCTGGTCCTCCAAGGGCTAGACAAGTGCTACTCAATGCGTGGCCCGCATGCGGCCCACGGCCCGTTTGTTTGCGGCCCACCGTGCGGTTTGGGTTTACGCGGGGCTCAACATGCGGCCCGCAGCTGGGATCCTTTGAACATGGCCTCCACTGGGAACACGCTCCACAACAGTGAGGTGTCTCCCAGGCGGGGTGAGCACTGAAGGATGCAAGTGGATGGGCTGGCTAGAACAGACGGGTACAGGGTGTCGGCGTTTCTAGCCCCAAGGGAGGAGGTGCCGGGAGCTCTGGGGCATTTTGTGGGAAGTGCTTTGTATTCATGTCCATCAGTGTGAAAGAAGCTATTTGCATATATTTGCATATAGACTTGCATGTATACGCAACGACACTTACATTGCGGCCCTCGGCTTGTGCTGTGGGTATCATTGTGGCCCCCGGAGCGTCCAAAGTTGAGTAGCCCTGGGCTAGAGGGACAAGCCACAGCCAATCTGGGCTCTGCTGATCCAGATAAAAGTTGCTGCCTGGCCATAGCTGGTCAGTCCCTGGTTGGGATCAGAGGAGTGAAGAGGAGACCATAGGAATCTGACATTTGCCACAGTTTATGGCTGATTGAGCTTACATAACTGAGACTGCGGAGAGGAAAGAATGCCTGAGAATGCTGATCCCAAGATAGGACTGGGGATAAAGGGCCTGGTTGTCAGAGGCCGGGCAAAAAGGGTGGGGAAGCACTGGGATGGGTTCCGTAGGGAGGGGTTGGAAGCTCCATTTCTAGAGGTTTTTAAGTCCCGGCTTGACAAAGCCCTGGCTGGGATGACTGAGTTGGGATTGGTCCTGCTTTGGGCAGGGGGCTGAACTTGGTGACCTCCTGAGGTCTCTTCCCGTCCTAGGATTCTAGGATTCTAAGGAGCAGAAATGAATTGAATCAACCACTATGAGGGTGCGTCTACACAGCACCCTTAACTCGAAATAATCTACGCAATTTGTGCTATGCAAATGAGGTTGACAAGGATGTCAGAATAGCAAGCCCGTTACATTTCAATATAACAGGCTTGCTCTTAAGACACGGGATAGGTCTCTCAGGATAACAGAGGTACTCTGAAATAGCTCTGCAGTGTAGACGTGGCCTGGCTGCTGTGTATAAGGTCCCTGAAATGGTATCTGGAATAGTGGTGGCCCCAGGGTCCCCTACTAACCACAGCCACAGATGTGACCCTGGTTAACTAAGGGCCAGCTCTGGCCAAGGCCTTAGGCATTAGCTAAGAACAGACAAAGTCATATCTGGGAAGCAAACCCAGTCCCATGTGTGCTAGTTTTGTTCAGAATAGGGACCAGTCTTATGAGAGCATTCTTGGTGTTCAGATGCTAGGAAATTCTGGTGTGTCTGGATTCATCCGTCTCACTTGCAATGTCGGCATTCCGTGCTGCAAGGTCAAACACGTCTGTTTCATAATTGAAAAAAGGCCTCCCCTGGGCTCAGATGGGGAGGAATGGCTCCCCTCTCCCATCCAGGAAGGCCGTCAACAATAAGGGAGCCATCACAGGACAACGGCTTTGTGAATTGCACCAACCAGCCATGGAGAAATACATGCAGAGGGCCTCCTTCCATTCATTTGAACGCAGGAAACAAAAATGGATGGCATAAAGGTTTTGGGTTTCCTTTTAATTTCTTGGCTGTTTGAACTCTTGAAGGCAGAGATCCCTATATCCTAGAACTGGAAGTGAACTTTGAAAGGTCATCAAGTCTTGTCCCCTTCCTTCATAACAGGACTAAGTACCATCCCTGACAGATTTTTGCCCCAAATTCTGAAATGGGCTTCTCAAGGATTGAGATCATAACCCTGAGATTAGCAGGCCAATGCTCAAACTACTGAGCTATCCCTCTTCCCTGGAAGTTATCTTCCACATCCCACCCTAGGCCCACTCTGAAAGGCATTTAGAATTGACTGATTTCAAGGTCTCAGTCCTCTTGGGCAACCACCGATGGTAACCCATCTGTGGGGATATGCTTGCTTGCTGCCAGCTGCCAATAACTCTCTCTGGTTTCATTGCATTAATTATTTAACTAGCTAGTGTATTACAGTACAGGCTCTGAGCAATGACTTTGATGTGAGATCTGAAATTCAAAAGGACCTGGGGTAAGGGACAGGCCTCTTGGTAGCAACCTCAGCATTTTATGATTTGAGGGATAACGGATCATTTAGCACTAAGTCCAGCCTCTTGGGTGGCAAGTTGGACTGGAGACTTTAAGAGACAGTCTGTGACTCCAGGTTACAGAGTTCCCAGGGTTCATATTTCTTACTGCGTTGGTGATGTCTAAGTACAGAGCATACCACCCATCAGGGGTGTCTGCCCTGGTTTTGGACAATCTGCCAGGATGTAGGCAAGTAGGAAGTAGGTTGTGAGCCACTCCCGTTAGCATGAGGGTGGCAGGGCTTACTTGGGAGCCTACACAAAGGACTGAATTTGAAAGACCAGGAGTCCAGTCTGAAGACCCCAGCGAGAACAAACAGACTGTTGATTATCGGGCTCTTTAATATGGCAGCAAGGTTCATTTCGCCTTGGCGACTTGTCCGGAGACCCAAATCATGGAAGATCTGCTGAGGCCACCTAGCAGACTTCAGGGGACAAGCCAGGGTAGGAAAAAAGGACCGTGATGGTGCCCCCAGCTCCAATGAGGCCCCCTAGGGGTGAGTGCTCCTTTATGGAGCTCAGTACCTCAATATACTAGATCCGTGGTGTCCAACTCTCTAGCCACTAGCCACATGTGGCTATTTGGCTGGCTGAGTGTGGCTTGTTTGCTCTATAGCAGGAGCCACTATAGCGGCTATTGCTTCAGACACCACAGTAGATGGTTTGCAAATATGGTAAGGTTGATACCCTAACATTGCTGTGCAGACTCAAACGAAGGGGCCTTTCTCCCCTGACAGAGGGATCTATGGGCAAGGATCAGATCAGATTAAGGCCTGGCTGCCATATTATACCAATTTTTCAACGTTCTAAGTCGCATGTGCAACAGTTGCACATGGATTCATTGCAGCTTCCAGCCATGAATCCCTTGACTGAACGTCTGCTGGTCTGGTCTCCTGGCTTACACCATTGCCTCAAAATGGCAGCCAGGAAGTGACATCATCCACCCGCCACCCTCAAACCTAACTGTCCTCCCCCCCTGCCAGATCGTACCACCGGAAGCGAGGCTTGTCAGAGGAGAGGGGCTCACGTCCCTTTCCTACCTCTCGTAGTTCACTGTCTCCTCTTGAGTCACGTAGGTGCCATCTTGAACCTGGAGCCAGCTTGACACTCTGAGGATACCAGGGTTAATCAGATAATGAACGTATCACCGGCACTCGTGGTCAGTGATGAGCTTGGCCGAGACATTATGAGAGAGGAGAATCTATTCGAGGAAAAGCAGAGGTTTGTGATGACTCAAGAGAGGAAGGATGAGCCACTGGCCAGGGCTAGACATCGGGAAGGAGGACAGCTGGGTTCAATTCTTTCCTCAGCCTGTGTGACTGGGGGCAAGTCTATGCCCGTCTGCAACACCAGGATGTTGGGATTGGTCCTGCCTTGGGCAGTGGGCTGGACTTGATGACCTCCTGAGGTCTCTTCCAGCTCTATGATTCTATGATGAAAGCACTGCCCTACTTCACAGGATGTGGGTGGACAAACCCACCAAAGAGTCTGCTGAGGGAATACGTGGTTGGAAGCTGCCACAAGGCCCTCTGGCGCAGTGGAATCTGAGCCATATGACAGGGAGATGGGCTGCAGACCATGGTTTGCACCGTCGCCAGCCTCAGCATGGCAGTTAAAGGACGCCTGCTGCTGTAATAAGCCCGGATCCCTCTGAAATGCTCTGTCTGAAAGAACCAACAGTGCCCTGGCTGGGATGTTAATGTAACTTCACATTTCATCCCTTCACAGCCCTTCTGCTCGCTTTCTCCTGCCAGGCAAAGGGCCAGAAGAAGTCAGGTCAGACCATGATTCTGCTACCTCAGGGTCCAAAATTGCCTACCAGCAAAGGAGAAGCTGCCTAAGCAACGTGGCGTTTATTTGTCCCGAAAGCCACAGGGCTGTGCGTTAATAGGCGTGGCCCCGGAGCTCAGTTCCTGCACGGGCACTGGGATTTTTCGATATCAATGCAAATGTATCCTGCAGGAATAACCCTCCCTCTATCGATTCTTTAGGTTGTCCCTCTTCGAGTGTTCCACTGGGCCTCTGCATCAAAATTCACGTGCAACTAGCTTGCTCACTGAAGCATGGCCTGTGTGCCACTTTATATTCAAGGCAGCTGCATGATTCTCCTTCCTTTGAGTGGCATCCTGCCACGCATACATTAGACAATGCGCACAACGCCGAGGAATCATTGAAGCTAACCGTACATTACATGCATGGTGGGCTTACCAGATGTCGCTCCTTACATCGTTACGGTTTCATAAACAACACTGACATTGTCATTATGTGCAGCAGTGTGATCCCCCTCTCCCCGTCTCACGATGGATGGCTCTGGAGGTTGTGGTATTCACAAAAGGCGAGTTTGCACCAAGGTGGGTTGGTCACTGTAGCTTGTGAATGGCTAGGTGGGTCCGTTTACTCATGATAGCTTGAGAGTCCATTCACGGCTGGAGGCATGAGCCAAAATCGGCCACGGGAAAGGGCCCCATGGAGGGAAAAACAGATTTGTCCGCACTCCTGTGATTAAGGTCTGGGTGTTCTGAATGTTTCCATTATTATTGCTTGTTTGCAGTAGCATCCACAGTGTGCTAAACTCTTCCCAACCCATGAGAAGGCTGGTGGCTGCCCCATGTAGCTCTGGGCTTAAGCAGAGACAGGCAGAGGCCGCAGAAAGGGAACCGCACAAGGGTTTTTAATACAGAGCTCAGCAAGATCTGTGACCTGCAGGGTGAGAGAATTGGGTTGAAGAGGAAGCAGGAAATAGAGGCTGGAGCTTGCTGATTAGTTTGAAGCACGCATAGAAAGCTGTGGAGAAGGAGGCTCGAAGGCATAAAATCACAGAATCCTAAAACTGGACGGGACCTCTAGAGTCATCAAGTCCAGTCCCCTGCCCTCATGCCAGGACCAAGCAACATCTAGTGCAGTGTTTCTCAACCAGTGGTACGAGTACCCTCGGGGTACTCGAGAGAAGTCTGGGGGTACATCAACACAACTGACATTTGGAGAAAACTGAATGTTTGTGTTAAGTTTTACAGCCTTTATTATTTTTGTACTTTTTACACCCAAAAATTTCATCACCCACCCAGCTATGATTAAGTTGTTTAAATAAATGTGTTGCAATGGTAGAAAAAATTGTTGTGTGTCTGAAAACTGTAGGTACTGAGGGTACTTATAATTTTTTTTAAGAAAGGGGTACTTTATAAAAAAAAAGGTTGAGAAACACTGATTTAGACCATCCCTGATAGATGTCTGTCTAACCTGCTCTTAAATATCTCCAGTGATGGAGATTCCACAACCTCCCTAGGCAATTTATTCCAGTGTTTAACCACCCTGACAGGCAGGAAGTTTTTCCTAATGTCCAACCTAAACCTCCCTTGCTGCAGCTTAAGCCCATTGTTTCTTGTTCTAGTATCAGGGTATGTCTACACTGCCACCCTAGTTCGAACTAGGGTGGCTAATGTAGTCATTCGAAGTTGCAAATGAAGCCCGGGATTTAAATATCCCGGGCTTCATTTGCATCTTGCTGGGTGGGCGCCATTTTTAAATGCCCTTAGTTCGAACTCCGTGCCCGCGGCTACACGCGGCACGGAGTAGGTAGTTCGAATTAGGTTCTCTAATTCGAACTACCGTTACTCCTCATGGAACATCCCATTGTCCTGGCACAACCAAACCCTGGCCTTGCTTTACGTGCTGAGTAGACGAAGCTGCCTATCGAATGTGGCAGTCCTCTTGCTTACCATTTAGGAGGAGTTCTTGAATAGCCAGACAGACAGACAGACAGATGGAGAAACTCTTTCCAATAGATAGTAGCTATATGACATCAGTGGAAACTCTAGGGCTGTGTCTAGACTGGCATGATTTTGCGCAAAAGCAGCCGCCTTTGCGCAAAAACTTGCCAGCTGTCTACACTGGCCGCTTGAATTTGCGCAAGAACACTGACGTTCTAATGTAAGAAATCAGTGCTTCTTGCGCAAATGCTTTGACGCTCCCGTTCGGGCAAAAGTCCTTTTGCACAAAAGCTTTTGTGCAAAAGGGCCAGTGTAGACAGCTCGGATTTGTTTTGCGCAAAAAAGCCCCGATCGCGAAAATGGCGATCGGGGCTTTCTTGCGCAAAACCGTGTCTAGACTGGCATGGACGCTTTTGCGCAAAAAGTGCTTTTGTGCAAAAGCGTCCGTGCCAATCTAGACACTCTTTTCCGCAAATGCTTTTAACGGAAAAACTTTTCCGTTAAAAGCATTTGCGCAAAATCATGCCAGTCTAGACATAGCCTAGGTGCTCGGCACCTCTGAAAATTCAAGCCACCAATGGACAACCAAGCCAAATATAGAACCTTTGGTCACATATTCTGTCGTTGTAGATCTGATGACTTTTGTGGCATCTCAGCTGTTTATGCCAGGAGGGAATTTGTTCCCGTGTCTTTCCAGCAGGGACCAAGGGTGATGGCTAGATTTCTTTCTTCTGGACCTGTGACTTCTTTTCCCCCCCCTTGAAAAAAAAGGATTGTGGCAAGAAAACCAAGAGACAACAAAGGACCCTGACAGACAGTATCATTACCACTCTCTGCCTTCTGTAGTTTCCTTGCTGCTAAAATGAACACAGCCCGAGTGGCACCCTGCCAACCGGAGCAAAAGTATATGTCAGAAGCATCACAAGGTGGGTGCACTGTAATACCATGTGTCTGTTTCTGAGCACATCCTTCATGGCTTAGCTATCTCAGCCGACTACTAGTTTACACAGCCTAATTCATGTGTCACCCAAGTGGGCTTTCATTTGTGAACTCACAGTACCATTTCAGTGTGACATGGCATGCCTGCAAAGCAAACACATTCTTCTTGTTTGCGAGGAGGACACTAACCCTTTCCAATGGGCAACCAAATTGTCCACCCTCGAGAGA
This sequence comes from Pelochelys cantorii, assembly GCA_032595735.1. NCBI lineage: Eukaryota > Metazoa > Chordata > Testudines > Trionychidae > Pelochelys > Pelochelys cantorii. The sequence goes on along the minus strand of CM064329.1, from coordinate 127,921,496 downwards.
GGCGACTAGAAAGGGGGTTCATCCATCATCTAATTTTGAAGAGATGTGGGGCATGCATGATAATTAAGGGCCCTCCCCTTTTATCTCTGGAGAACTGAGTTCCCAACCACAATGGAACATGAGCTCCAAAGAGGGTCTGGTGAAGGCACTAGAATGGGACTCAGTAGACTGGTGGGGAAGGGGCAATTTTTTGGCTCTGCCACGGATTTTCTGCGTGACCTTGGGCAAGTTACTTATGCCTCTAGTCAGCAAAATACTTACGCATGTGAATAGCCCGACTGAACAGGCTTCATGTGCTTAGCATAATGACTCAGGGCCTTGATCTCTCAGACCCTGAACTCCCCACCTATACAAGGGTAGTAATGACAATACTTCCTTCTCTCCCTCCGTCTGTAAGCTGCTCTGGGTAGGAACAACTCACAGAGTATCTCTAAATAGCTTATTGCCATGGGGCGGCTGTAATACCTAGAAATTAGGTCAGGGGTGGGAAAGAGGCTGCCAGCAGCCCAACAAGCCACCAGATCTGACCTGCGGCCGCCTCGCCAGAACCCATAGGCAGAGAACAGCTCACACTTTACATAGTCAGCTGTTCTCCGTTCTGGACAGCTGGGGAGGGAGGAGGGACACTCCTCATGCTGTTCCCGCCCCCCTCCCACCCCCCAGGAAAATCTCTTTGGCCCCATTGGCCAATCTCTCAGTTTCTGGCAAATAGGAGCTGAGAATTTTTGCTGGGAGAGAGGGCAGTGTACGAAGCCTTCTCCCTCCCTCCTCGTCCCTTCTCCCCTTCCCTCTGACCCTCCCTCTCATGCCTGGAGTGGATCCATGTGGAGCACCGAGCTGCCTGAAGCAGACAGCCTGCCTCGGGTTTCTCCTGGTAAGCGCCTCCCAGCCAGAGCCTGCCTCAGGCACCCCAGTCCATCCCTTCCCCAACCCTCTGCTGCCCCCCTCCACATCCCCAAACCCTCTGCCCCCTCCTCTTACCCCCTCCCAGATCTGGCACCCAATCTCCTGCCCCAGATCACAATCCCCTCCTACCCTAGGTCACAGCCCAAAACCCTGCACCCCCGTCTCCTGCCCTCGGTCACAACTGCCTCCTTCACCCAAACTCCCTCCCAGACCCCATTCTCCCTCTTGCACCCCAATCCCATCCCCCAAGCTCCCGTCTACACCCAAACTGCATCCCAGACCCCGGAGTTCCTCCATTAATATCCTGGAAGAGTGCAGCCCTCAGCCACTTTCCAAAACCTTGGCATGGCCTCCTGTCAAAAATTATTGCCCACCCCTGCTTTAGGTAATGGCTTTGACCCCGAGAAGACAACTGCCTCCAATCTGGGTCGCCTCAGCTTGACGGGGAGTCTCTTTGGCACTCGATGGGCTTTTCCAGTCAGGAGCAAGGGGCGGTCACAGCTGCCCTGCGATGCCCGCCGTACTCATGTGGTGGCTAATGCCACTCGGCCCACGCACGCATGTGCCCCAAGTCCAAAGAAATGTGTTGGAGGGCCAACAAATGAATAACAGAACCAGGCCCTCGCTTCTTTTGTTGTCCGCCCTAGTGGTTCCACCCAGCCTTTCCCGAATTTAACCCACGACCCTGACTGCCACACCCAGGGCCCACGTGCTCACGCGACTGTGGGGACAGGATTTGGCCAATCAAGCAATGTGATAAACAGTCTGGGAACAGCCAAGCCCTTGCTCCGGCGATATCTCCATCACTGCCATTTTTTTAGACTGGCTTTTTCTTTCTAACTTTGACTCCAAAGGGGAAATAAGGTCCGTGGCTTGTGGTACACAGAAGGGTGCACCAGTCTCATGCCGTTTGATCAGGCATGAGGGGAAGCTATGTGGGGGCAAAGCACTTAAGTAAATCCCCTGAATGCCCACTCACTCTTGGGAACATGGGGCAGCGTGTAGAGGAAGACTGGAAGCATCTGAGGCTACGGCTACACTACGAGTTTTCTCGTTTACATATTTTCTGCAGATCCATTTTTGCGCTGGGGTTTTTGCACAAAAACAAGCAGTGTGGCCATTTTCTTTTTGCGCAAAACCTCCTTTTCCCTCAAGATTGGTATACATCCTTTTTGGGGGCATAAGGATCTTACGGGAAGAGGGTTTTTTTGCGCAAAAAGGAAACGCCCACACTGCTTGTTTTGGCTCAAAAACCTCAGCGCAAAAACAGATATATGCAAATGAGATCACACCTCATGCACATGAGTCCCTCATTAGCATGTTTTTTGCCGAGAAAACTTGTAGTATAGACATAGCCTGACAGTAACACCAACAGGCGGAACTGAACGTGGGACCTCTGGAGTATCATGCAGGGGATGCTACAGGTTGAGCTAAGAGCCAGCTGATCAGCAGTGAGGGCTGTAGAGCAAACTCATCCCCCTGTCTGTAAGTGGTCTGAGTGGCACTAGACGGGACAGTACGCCACACCCAGTAGCTATGCGGGTCACATGGGCACCATCATCAAGATGCACAGGTTGTGTGCTCTCCTGATTGGCTCTACTGCAACCGGGTGTGATGAACGTAGTAGCTGCCCAGCGTCATTGCCTTGTGTTCCCATAGGTCTGCACAAGACTGTGGTACTTATGCAGTCCATGCCCCCTCTTGCCCCTGGCCTGCACACGATGCAGACCACCCGTAGAGTAGGCAGCCATGTTTAAAAGACAGCTTCTGCAAACTGAGTCTGGAAGCCTTGCTCACCGCACAAACTCTTATCACTTGAACACTGTCAGCACACATGGCAGTAGAGGAGATGCACTGAGGGACTGCATGGCCATACGTTCAGAGCCTGGCCAGTGGTGAGCAATGTCCCCTCTAATCTTTTCCATCCATGTGCGGAATAAATGTGTATGTGCACCGAGACCCATGTGAGTATGCACCAACAATAGAAGCAAAAAAACAACCCAACAACCCCAGCTTTGGGTGCTCTGCTAATCAGCTGGGCAGCATCAGAATCTCTCCTGAGTGGTCACAGATGAGCACAGCTTACAGGGGAACACTGGTGGGGAGGTGTTATCCCAGAGAGCTTCTGTCCCAGGGTCATGGGAATGTCACCAAACCCATAGACCCGAACGCTACTTTCCCAGACAATTGGAAAAAGGCCAATGTAGCGCCCATCTTTAAAAAAGTGAAGCAGGACAATCCAGGGAACTACAGACCAGTCAGCCTCACCTCAGTCCCTGGAAAAATCATGGAGGGGATCCTCAAAGAATCCATTTTGAAGCACTTGGAAGAGGGGAAAGTGATCAGGAATAGTTGACATGGATTCACAAAGGGCAAGCCGTGCCTGACCAACCTGATTAGCTTGTATGATGAGGAAACTGGCTCTGTGGACATGGGGAAGTCAGTGGATGTGATCTACCTTGACTTTAGCAAGGCTTTTGATACGGTCTCCCACATAATTCGTGCCAGCAAGTTAAGGAAGTATGGATTGGATAAATGGACTGTAAAATGGATAGAAAATGCTAGGTTGTCTGGCCCAACAGGTAATGATCAATGGCTCGATGTCTGACTGGTGGTTGGTATCAAGCAGAGTGTCCCAAGGATCAGTTCTAGGGCCAGTTTTGTTCAACATCTTTATTAATGACCTGGATGAGGGGATAGATTGCACCCTCAGCAAGTTTGCAGCTGACACTAAGCTAGGGGGAGAGGTAGATACATTGGAGGGCAGGGATAGGGTCCAGAGTGACCTACACAGATTAGAGGATTGGGCCAAAAGAGATCTGATGAGGTTCAACAAAGACAAGGACAGAGTCCTGCACTTGAGACAGAAGAATCGCAAGCACTTGTACAGGCTGGGAACCAACTGGTTAGGTAGCAGTTCAGCAGAAAAGGACCTAGGGATTACAGTGGATGAGAAGCTGGATATGAGTCAACAGGGTGCCCTTGAAGCCAAGAAGGCTAATGGCATATTAGGGTGCATTAGGAGGAGCATTGCCAGCAGATCCAGAGAAGTGATTATTCCCCTTTATTCGGCTCTGGTGAGGCCACATCTGGAGTATTGTGTCCAGTTCTGGGCCCCCCCACTATAGAAAGGATGTGGACACATTGGAGAAAGTCAAGCAGAGGGCAACAAAAATGATGAGGGGGCTGGAGCACATGACCTACAAGGAGAGGCTGAGGGACTTAAGCTTATTTAGTCTGCAGAAGAGAAGAGTGAAGGGGGGTTTGATAGCAGCCTTCAACTACCAGGAGAGGGGTTCCAAAGAGGCTGGAGAGAGCTGTTCTCAGTGATGGCAGAACAAGGAGCAATGGTCTCAAGTTGCAGTGGGGGAGGTCTAGGTTGGATCTTAGGAAAAACTATTTCCCTAGGAGGGTAGTGAAGCACTGGAATGGGTTACGGAGGGAGGTGGTGGAATCTGCATCCCTAGAGGTTTTTAAGTCCTGGCTTGACAAAGCCCTGGCTGGGATGATTGAGTTGGGGTTGGTCCTGCTTTGGGCAGGGGGCTGGACTCGATGCCTCCTGAGGTCTCTTCCAGCCAGAGGATTCTGTGGCTCTATGACACTTTGAAAGCTTGAATTATTGCACTCATTGCAGATGCTGTGAACCATGCTTAATCCACTTAAAACCTCCAGGTGTATGGGAGTAGAGGGCTCCCAGGATGGTCCAAGGCCAGCAACACATTCTGATTCAAAATGCTAATGGACCCTTTCTCTGCTTTAATGAAGGGAAGAAAACAGGCTCTTCCATTCTCCTGCAAGTCAGGACGTTCTGGAATCAAGGGCCCAGGCCCTCTGGTGATGTACACGGGTGCAGCTCTATTGAATTCAGTAGGAGCTCTCCTAATTTACACCAACTAAGGATTCGACCCACATGGCTTTAAGGGTTGCTTGGCCATCTTGCATATCTTTCATTCTACAGGGTTGTGATGGGACAGACAGGCCTCCCACTGGCTATGAGGGGTCAAGGAGGGTGACAGACTCCCTTCCGGCTATGACAGGGCTAGGGAACACATGTGGACCCATTGGGACCTGCCCCACTGCAGTTGCACCCAATTCGAGCCACAGAGAAGGGAGGTGAAAAGGAGACTGCCTTGCCCAGCTCATTGCTTACCCAGCAGAAGGGCAGAGCTCTGCTTCTGGGTGGGAGAGATGTCTTGCTTGCCAGCCTTGTCAACACCTCTGATGCTCCGAAAGGATGGATCACCTCCTGGGAAGGGACTTAGGGGAAGAAAGGACTGTTTGGGAAATGAGCCATGTGGGGCCATGGTGAACATTTCTGGAATGAGCCTTGGTTCGAGTTGGGGTTATTTTTGTTCCTGATCACCTTTGAACCTGAAATGCCCTAAAACGGGAAGGATTGGAGGCCAGTAGGTCAAAACCGCACTATACTGGACCTCACTGGGACAGAGCCGACTCGTGGGTGTCCGGAAGGGCCATCAGGGGACCCACCCCAGCAACACGGTTGCAAGGGTATCCATTACATTGCAAAAGCAACACAATAAATACGGTTCATGTGCACGGAGGATGAAGTTAGTCTCGTGGTCGACTCCTTATCTCTTCTCAAGATTAACAATGTATCAGTGCTAGCTTCTGCATTTAATTACGTCCCCGGAGGGAAGCATGAACCACAGCAATTGAAAAGACCTTTTTGGGCTGTTCAGCACCCTGGATTGGTTCTGTTTCTACAGAAGATAATGGCTCCAGGCCTGTTTCTACTGGAAATGACCATGTCAGGTCTATGTAACACACGGTAAAGTGCTAGATTCTAATGGTGCAATCTTGGGAGGGGAATGGCATTTCCTGGTGGCACAGCTTTAGCCTGGTATGATTCAAATCTTTTTTTGCAAACTTGAGTTCAGTTACTACTCAGCAGGACAAGACACTCTTGTTATGAAGTTACCAGTTCTGTTCACTTATTTCAGAGCACTTGTGGCTCACCAAGAATTTTAATCTTTGAATGGCTTTGGTTTTGCGGACTATCAGGGTTGCCAGTAGAATTACCCTAGGGTGGATGCTAGACTGTCTTGTCTTCTAGGTCACCCTGCTCCTGTCCTACCGAATCGAGCAGTTGCTGGAAGGATTGCTCCATCAGCTGCCTTCTCATTCTCTTTGGGTATGTCTACACTGTGGTGCTATTTCAGGGTACTTCTGGTATCCTAAAATAGCATTTTCCAAGTCTTGTCAGCGCGCCTGCTATTTTGAAATGTAATCGAACTAACGGGCGCGCTCTTCCAACGTCCTGGTAAACCTCATTCCAGGAGGAGTAAGGGACTTGTTGGAATAGCATTCTATTTCAAAACAAGCTGAAAATAAGGCGTGCAACGTGCATAGCTCAGATTGCATACCTTAGTTCAAGCTAGCTCCGCCGCGTACATGCTCCCTTTGTCTGCTCACTGCATTAGTCAGTTTTCTTCTATAATGTGAACTTCCCATTCAGTTTCATTTTTATGCAGATGATATGCAACTCCATTTCTCATCTTGCCATCCGAGCTCTCTGTGCCCTCCCACTGTCTTAATAACTGAATGTCTCTAACTTTTCTTAAACTCTTCTCTGTGACAGTGTACAACTGAAGTGACCCCACAGAATTCAGTGATTTTTTTTTCCTAAATGTAACGTGCTATGCCTTGAAAACTAGGAAAGTTCTCTCAAGCATCAAAAACCATGCAATCCTAGCTGACTTTCTGACCTGGAATTGAATTTTAATGATCCTGGCAAGTGAAGTTTGCGAGATTACCAGTTACTGCCCTTGTTAGAACTTGCATGAGTTTAAATTTTTGAATTTGTCCCTTCTTTATATGTCATTTGGAGACTGAAAGAATTGGACTTGTTGAGTTTGGAAAAAAGAAGACCAAGAGGGGACATGATAGCAGTTTTCAAATAACTAAAAGGGTTTTAAAAGGAGGAGGGAGAAAAATTGTTCTCCTTGATCTCTGAGGATAGGACAAGAAGCAATGGGCTTAAGTTGCAGCAAGGGAAGTTTAGGTTGGACATTAAGAGAAATTTCCTACCTTTCAGGGTGGTTAAACACTGGCATAAATTGCCTAGGGAGGTTGTGGAATCTCCATCACTGGAGATATTTAAGAGCAGTCTATCAGGGATGGTCTAGATGGTGCTTGGTCCTGCCGTGAGGGCAGGAGATTGGACTTGATTACCTCTCAAGGTCCCTCTCAGTTCTAGTATTCTATCATTCTATGTATTAGGCCTCAGTTGGAGTATTGTGACCAGTTCTGGGCACCACACTTCAAGAAAGATGTGGAGAAAATGGAGAAGGTCCAGAGAAGAGCAGCAAAAATGATTTAAGGTCTAGAGAACATGGCCTATGAGGGAAGACTGAAAGAACTGGTCTTGTTTAGTTTGGAAAAGAGAAGAGTGAGAGGGGACATGATAGCGGTTTTCAAGTATCTAAAAGAGCATCACAAGGAGGAGCATGACAAATTGTTCTCCTTGGCCTCTGAGGATAGGACAAGAAGCAATGGGCTTAAACTGCAGCAAGGGAGGTTTAGGTTGGACATTAAGATACCCCCTGACAGGTAGGAAGTTTATGTTGACACTAGCCCCCTAGTTTGAATTAGGGAGACTAATGAGGGCGACCAAAATTGCAAATGAAGCATGGGATTTAAATATCCCACGCTTCATTAGCATGTTCCCGGGCGGTTGCCATTTTGGAAATTGACTAGCCCGGAATAACTGCCCGCGTCTACATGTGGCAGTGAAACGGGAGTTTGAAGTAAAGCCCTAACTCGAATTAGCTGTTATTCCTCCTGGAATGAGGTTTAACAGCTAATTTGAATTAAGGGCTTTACTTCGAATTTCCGTTTCACTGCCAAGTGTAGACACGGGCAGTTATTCCGGGCTAGTCAATTTCCAAAATGGCGACCGCCCGGGAACATGCTAATGAAGCGTGGGATATTTAAATCCCGCGCTTCATTTGCAATTTTGGTCGCCCTCATTAGCCTCCCAAGTTCGAACTAGGGGCTAGTGTAGACATACCCAGGGTGTTTAAACACTGGAATAAATTGCCTAAGGAAGTTGTAGAATCTCCATCTCTGGAGATATTTAAGAGCAGGTTAGATAGACATCCATTAGGGATGGTCTAGACGGTGCTTGGTCCTGCCATTAGGGCAGGGGAGTGGATTCGATGACCTCTCAAGGTCCCTTCCAGTTCTAGGGTTCTATGATTCAATGACTCTAGTCTAGTTTTTTTGCTGCATAGTGCATTTTTAAAAAAGGTGGGGAAGAATGAGGTGGAATTATATTTGAAAAGACAGTAAAGAAGTCTGGATAGAAGGACTTAATGAGTCAGTAAACCAAGCTGTAGGAAACATTCAGAACAGTTACATAGCCAGTAGAGGCCTGCGTTCCACATCAAAATGTTAACAACACGGATCCTGTCTTGCCCACCCCTGTGTTGGACAATAAGGCAAATTTTAATTTAGTAATGAACGGAAGTTATCAATAACCTAGTGGTTTTACACCATCTAGGTGCCAGTGATAACGATATAATTAGGTTTGAAACCTAAAGATGGAGATGAAAAAATGCAATTAGTCAGATAAAAATTGTAAATGGCAGAAAGTGCATTTGCTGGATTAAAGGAAATATGAAAGGTTAATTGGGAGCAAGAATTGAAGGAAAACGGTTAGCAAGAATCTGGAAATGTTCAAAACTGTGCTGGGAAAATAACATGATAATGCTGGAGTCATACACCTAGAAATGATAAGGAAATTATGAACAGACATCCCCTGTCATCACACAAGTACTGGCCAAGCAGAGAACATCGAATAGAATAAAACTCTAAAGCAGCGAGGGGCAAGCTAGGCTAGTGAGTGTGCCGCATGAGTGGCCTCCTTCATCCCAGTGGGCCGCAAGATTGTCGCAACCAAGATGGTCTCCAGGGACAGAGCATCACCAGCAGATCTAGGGAAGTGAGTGTTCCCCTTTATTTGGCTCTGGTGAGACCACATCTGGAGTATTGCGTCCAGTTCTGGGTCCTCCATGACAAAAAGGATGTGGATGCTTTGGAGAGAGTGCAGCAGAGGGCAACAAAAATGATGAGGGGGCTGGAGCACATGACCCAAGAGGAGAGGCTGAGGGACTTGGGCTTGTTTAGTCTGCAGAAGAGAAGAGTGAGGGGGGATTTGAGAGCAGCCTTCAACTTCCTGAAGGGAGGTTCCAAAGAGGATGGAGAGAGGCTGTTCTCAGTAGTGACAGATGGCAGAACAAGAAGCAATGGTCTCAAGTTGCAGTGGGAGAGGCCTAAGTTGGATATTAGGAAAAATGATTTCCCCCAGTGGGGGTCAGCTGGGGCCAGCAGTGGGAAAGGAAGGTGGTCTGGGGAGCTGGTAGTGAGGGACCTCCTCTGGTCTGGTAAATTCCCTCGTTTGGGACTGGTCAGGTCCCAAGGGTGCCGGAGCAGAGAGATCCAACCCGTATTAGGTCCGTGGTAACTCCTTTTAAATAGGCTGTGTTATACATATTGAAGAGTAGATCTAGGGTTTAAAATACTTGAATCCATAGCAGAATAAGAAAACCATGAGTGTAAGCCTTAAGTTTGTACAGCCTCAGTCACGAGTTGATGCTGTTACAGTTTTACGAATCTGTTCCTTGGGATGCAAGCACTCTTTTTCATCTGTGGAGTCATGTTTGTATGATTTTGTGATAAGGTCTTGATTTTTTTTATGGGGGAGGGGAGAAGCAGTAGCAAACAATAAGGGAATTTGCTTTTCTGCGTTAACTGTCCTTTCTGCCGGCTCAGTTGCTCTCTAGGCACAAGGGTTCGATGGAGATGTCTGAAGTTTGTGAGCATCTCCATTGGCTGACTGGTGTAAATAGAATGTTCGGTCTGATCCAATCAGGTTTCACTGATGTGGGAGGGGACTCCGATCCATTCACGGTTCTCCTTGAGTCCCAAGAGATGCCTGTCCTTGCAACTACTGCCCAATGTTAGGGATGTGACGGTTACAACAGAACAGTGGTGGAAATCGTTGCAAAGCTGAAAATGGAAGTGCGAATCAAATCTGTAGACACAGGCCTGAGCATGTAGGCAGATGTGAGGTAACTCTCTGTCTACCACCGCTTGGCTTAAAGATGGCCCAAACAAACTGTTCCGGTTATTTGCAGGTGTTGTGTTTTTTTCTGGAAATGAATGAAGTACAACAAATACGGAAATGCCTCACATCTGTACGTTTTGAAAAGACAGGAAGAATCAAGGTCGCTGTGATTCATGGATTCTAGGCCACTTGCCCAGCTAGTCCTGTGTCCGGACACTAAGAGCTGTCTGCACCAGATGCTTCCAGGGAGAGTGTGTGAGAACCCTGCTGTGCACCCAGATGTGAGATAATCGGCCCCTGCATTAACTCTCTGGGTGATATCTAATGGCTACATATCATGTTAAGCTCTGGAGCTCAAGGTTTAATATCCCTTCTGTCGAGCTGTCTGGAGTGACTCACAAGCATGACTACCAGCCGCAGGGCAGATCGTTACAATTTGGGGCACAATTGTCAGAGTTCTACACTTAGATTTCACCAACCACGTGTTAAGTGTGACTTCTTTAAGCATTATGACAGCCTGAACATGGAGTCATGGACAATCCCCTCAAGTACTCCCATCTAGCTAGCCTCTCAGGCAAATGGCCTTTGTGTTAGATGGTACCTTACACTGAAACTCAACATTTTCTCCTTACTCCCAGGCCCAAAGGAACAGTCACTCACCCCAGTCAATTATAACTCAGATTTCACACCACAGACATTGCCAATCCTTGGGTTTCAAAAAGGAACAGAAGCTGCTGTAATGCGCAAGCCCATTAGGGCTAACCCAGCCTGAACAGAAGCTTCAGGGGGTAGCTGAGTTAGTCTGTGCAGTAGGGATGGCCAACCCATGGGCCGCACATGACTCTTCAAAGAAAAAATTGCAGCTCCTGCACCTGTACCCACGGCTCGCGGCTCTGAAAGAGGCAGCGTGTTTCTGTCTGCATGGGACACCAGTGCAGACTTCAAAATGGCTGCCTTCAAAATGGCAACAAATCGTCTGGTAGCACTTTCTAGACTAACAAAACATGGAGATGGTATCAGGAGCTTTCGTGGGCACAGCCCACTTCTTCAGATGACAGGAGTTTTTGCTTATGCTTAGAAGTTTTGCCCTCTCTTCTTGAGTTCAAGCTGATGAGACAAGTGTTTGGTTGTTTTCCCTGTGTCCACGAAGAGGATTCAACATTTCAACCTGTGGAATTCTTTGCCAGGGGATGTTGTACAGGCCTGTAACAGGGGTTTTAAAAAGAACTAGACAAGTTCATGGAGGATAAATCCATCCGTGTTTATTATCAAGGATGGGTAGAGATTCAACACTATGCTCTTAGGGTGTGTCTAGACTATAGGGTTTTGTTGACAAAAGTGGACAAAACTATACCTGAGTCTACACTACCGCCGAGTTCTGTCGACATAACGCCTTTTGTCAACAGAGTTCTGTCAACAGAAGGCGTTATTGCATCTACACTGTCCTTTGCGTCTACACTCTCATGTCGACAAAGCGGCTTGCTTTGTCGACAGAACTGGATGTAGTCTAGACGCTGTTTGTCAACAGAAGCTTTGTCGACAGTTTCTGTCGACAAAGCCTCTGTCAACAAAGGCCTGTAGTCTAGACGTACCCTTAGTGTCCCTAGCCTCTGTTTGCCAGAAGCTGGGAGTGGATGACAAGGAATGGATCGCTTGATGATTCCCTGTGTTGTTTATTCCCTCTGAAGCACCTGGCATTGGTCATGTCCAGGAGACTGGATCCTGGACTAGATGGACCTTTGGTCTGACCCAGTATGGTCATTCCTATGCTCTTACGTTTTACAGTGGTTTTTTTCCAGTGTCTACAGGCCTCTTTTTGTTGGAATGGGATAACACCTTTCATGGCAAAATAGCATTTCACACTTGGGCTACGTCTAGACTACAAAGGTAAGTTGGAAAAAGATACACAAACTGTGAACCGCAATTTGCATATCTTTTTCTGTTTTTCTGTCAAAAGAGGCTTTTCCGAAATTTGGCATGTCTACACCATGCCAAATTTCAGGAAAACCTGCTCTTTCGACACATCCTTTATGCCTCATAGAATGAGGTTTATAGAGATGGCAATAGAGGGTGTCCGCTTTTCCGAATTTTTTTTTTGGAAAAGCGGATACGTTCTTTGTATGCGGCACTGCTTTTCCAGTATCCCAGAAAAGCGCTTCAGTCTAGACGTAGCTTCGGTAATGCTTCACTGTTATTGATATTGAGTTTACAATTTTAGAGCAAACACATTTATAGTTACAAAGAAACAATTACTTGATAGAATGGGGTACAGATGTTTTGAGATTAATACATGCAGCCTCCTACAAGTACTTCAGAGAGTCTAAATACTCAACACATTCTTATAACTCAAATACCTATTTTAAGAACACAAACATATGTGTGATCTAGACTGGCGCCTGTTCTGCCTTTCTCTGTGGGCCTTTGCAAGAGTTGTCACTGATCTGCAAGCATCACAACTTCCACAAAATTATCATTAACTATGAAAATTTAAGATATTTTTATTCGGCATATAATCAATCGTCTGATCCATCTTTAAATTGAAAGTCTCGGCCTCAACAACTTCCTGCGGCAAAACATGCAGTTTTGTTACATGTTTTATGAAAAACTTGGTTTATGTTTTTCAGAAAAAAACTCCAACCCCAAACATGATTCTGGGATGCATTAATAGGAGTGGTTTGATCAGGAATTGAGAAATAATTCTTCTGCTCTACTCTGCACTGATTAGGCCTCAATTGGATTATTGCATCAAGTTCTGGGCACCACATTTCAAGAAAGATGTGGAGAAATTGGAGAAGGTCCAGAGAAGAGCAACAAAAATGATGAAAGGTCTAGGGAACATGAGCTATGAGGGAAGGCTGAAAGAACTGGGTTTGTTTAGTTTAGAAAAGAGAAGACTGAGAGGGGACATGATAGCGGGTTTCAAGTAACTAAAAGGGTGTTATGAGGAGGAGGGAGAAAAAATGTTCTCCTTAGCCTCTGAGGATAGGACAAGAAGCAATGGGCTTCAATTGCAGCAAGGGAAGTTTAGGTTGGACATTAGGAAAATCTTCCTAATTGTCAGCGTGGTTAAACACTGGAATAAATTTCCTAGGGGGGTTGTGGAATCTCCATCACTAGAGATATTTAAGAGCAGGTTAAATGGGCATCTATCAGGGATGATCTAGATGGCGCTTGGTCCTGCCGTGAGGGCAGGGGACTGGCCTTGATGACCTCTTGAGGTCCCTTCCAGTTCTAGTGTTCTGTGATTCTATGAAAAACTGTTTCCTTTTCTATTCTGAATGTCCCACTTTTAAAAATTTCTGAATGACCCTTTGTTGTTCTATTATGAGAAAGGCAAAACAGAAGTTCCCGACCTGCTTCTCAAACTCATTCATTTCCCCACATTCGATTCCTTGCTATGAAAAACAATCCCACCCTTCTCAGCTTCTCTTCATAGTATTTCTCTATGCCCTGGTTACTCTTGTCCCCCCTTCTGTGACACCCTCTAATTCTGCAATGTCCTTCTGAGATGGGGTACCCATAGCTACAGACAGTTTCCAGATGAGGCCGCACCAGAGATTTGCATAAAAGCTTGAGAATGGTCTCTGTGTATCACCCCAGAACCTCTCTCTTAATACAGGTACAACCTTTGCTACCCCCAACTCTTCTGGGACAGTGGCTATTTTTATGAGATTGCATATTTTTGAGCAGCTCAGCCACCTAGCTGGCTGGGCCAGGACTGTCGACCCTGGAAACCCTGGGTCCCCACCACTGAGCGATCTGGATGGATGGCTGCCCTAGCTTGATGGACTTTAGCACACTCTGCATGAAAGGCTGCCCTGCAACCCCAAGCCCTGGGCTCTCCGGCAGCCTGCAGTGTTGCTGAGAAGGTCATCAGGTGAGCTGATCAGTCTCTGTGGAACATTTTGACCAGCCAGGCAAAACCAATGAAAACGTTCCATCATCCACTTTTCCAAGCTGCTCTACAACCCTCTCTGCCCAAAGCTCCCTTTCTAAAGTGTGTCCCGACATCCCTTTATTGTTCCCTTGCCTACTTCTGGGATGCTGGACCTCAGTTTTTTATCCTGCTTCCTCGGAGTGTGAAATTCACCTCAGCAAGGGCCACAGTATTGAAGTGTTTTAGCCTCAGGCGGCGGCTTTCCAAGCATAGTTCACCTAATGATGAATTTCACCCTGAAAGAATACCCTCCCGTTTAGTTTCTTCACCTCTTGGGGTTACTAAATCTTTCCTTGATTCTCTAACCTGAGAGAGTAATTCTTAAAATTATAGCATGGGAGGGCCACCAATTATTAAATGCTCTCCAGGTGAGTTAAATACATTTCCCCTGATTCTTATCCACCCCTGCTAAATGAAAGGATTCTGGCAATACGCCAAGGGAATTGTTTATAATTTTAAGCCACATTAGATAGGTGTGTAAATCTATTTTGTCAGCTTGTAGCGGTTATAAGGATTCTGGGTAATTCCTCCTCAAGAAAAGGAGGCTAGTGTCTCAATAAAACTCAAGCGTTTTAGGGCATAGCTTCTGTGAGGAACCCTTTCGGCACCATTTTCCTTCATATGATGAAGCTCTGTCTGGCAAATTAGTAGAATATTGTAAAGAGGAGCATTCTCCAGGTACTAGAGGTCCACTGGCAACAGAGTAGAGTCTTGTCACCTAACAGTTCAGGTGAGATTGTGCCGGAGAGTACAGCGTTAACTCAGATACACATCTGCACACCAGTTCAAATCCCAACGCCAAAAATGGGTCTCTGGCCTATAGGGGGTCTCGGATGAGCCGCTGCCTTCCTTTCTTGCTCTGTGTAGGACAAAGCTCAAAATTCATGCTCAGTGAAGAGCATGGGCTGCCAGTAATGAAGGCAAGGGAAGGCACAGCCTTCCAAAATTGCCTAAACACCACAGCTACCAGGAAGTCTGGGGCTGTGGTGTGGCAGCTTGGCGTTCCCAGCCACCAGTGAGGGCAGTAACCCTGGCCGCAGGGGAGGGTTGGGGTTGGGGCCACGGCATCAGCATGGCAGCCCCATACCTCCAGGCGGCCAGGAAGGATTGGGCTGGAGGTAGGCAGGGCTTGGCTCTAAGGGCGGGCCTCAGGAGGAAGGGGTTGGGACTTCCTTCCGTAGCTGGGCCTTCACCCACCGCCCACGCTGAATAGCATCCAGCTCCAAACATCAGTGCTTGCATCACCGCTAGCAACGACAGCTGTCATTAGCTTATGCTCCGCTTCTTGAGGGAGGAGCAGTTAAATGCGGGACAGAAACCAGAAGATGTTCCCCCAGAAGCATGGCTGGGGACCAGCTGTACTATTGAGGTGACACAGCACTAAGTCCAGGACAGCATCCACGTTCCTGGCCAAACGTTACCAACCAAACCAGAGCTGCCTGCCTCCAAATGTAACCCAACAGCAGAGCACAGACTCTGTCCCTGCTAATGCAACCTTTGTCTCAGCACCCCGGCAGACCTGACACACTGAGCTACAGAGGCGAAAATATAAAGTGATTACATGCTAATAAATAAACCCAACAGGCTGTAGGATCTGATATGGGCTGAGAGAGGTGAGTCTTTAATAATTCAGTCAGGGGGCTGTTTGCATTTAATTTGTCCTTTTATTAGCAGGTCGTAATTCATCCTTGGCCTCAATAGAGCCAGGACACTGTGGTGAAATCAAGCAAATTAAACTTTGATGTGGTGGGGATGAGTCTAAGGCATTTAAAGGTGAATTGTAAAGGCTTTCAAAAAAACCCGTGTTTGAAGGGTTCTGAAATTTGGAGAGAGCTCTTTGGTGGTTTTTTAAATAATTCTAGGATGAGGCTGAGGGCTCCGAGATCCCTAGGGATGGTCTTGGGTCCAGCTGCCAGGCCCGGAGGTGCTGGGCTCTGAGCTGCGAGGGACGAAGGTGCCGGGCTCTGAGCTGCGAGGGACGAAGGTGCCGGGCTCTGAGCTGCGAGGGCCGAAGGTGCCGGGCTCTGAGCTGCCAGGCCCGGAGGTGCTGGGCTCTGAGCTGCGAGGGACGAAGGTGCCGGGCTCTGAGCTGCCAGGCCCGGAGGTGCTGGGCTCTGAGCTGCGAGGGCCGGAGGTGCCGGGCTCTGAGCTGCAAGGGCTGAAGGTGCCGGGCTCTAAGCTGCCAGGCCCGGAGGTGCTGGGCTCTGAGCTGCAAGGGACGAAGGTGCCGAACTCTGAGCTGCCAGGCCCAGAGGTGCCGAGGCGGAACCATGGCATGGGCGGACTGAAACGAAGCAATGCTTAGCTCCCAGTTCTGCAGCTGGAAAGCTCATCAAACTAGAGCATCTTTATAAGGGAAATGGAAGTGTCATTGGATTCCAGGCCACTCTTCCTATTCCTGCAGGGGTAAATCCTTCATCAACATCAGCCATTGCTCCTCAAGGCCCATCCCCCTCAGAACCAAAGCAGCACTTTATGGGGCACAGGACACGTAACTGCCAACACTTGCAAAGACTACTCGGAGGAGTAGGTGCCACTAGGTTTGAACAAAGACTGCAGAACGAGGGCTCATGCCAGTAGCGTCTGTTAGGGCCAAAATCCCTCCCCCCCTTACTCCCTTGCCTACTACTCTACTCTGCCAGTAGACCTATTGATTTCACTCTAATGAGAGATGGCGGAATCCAGCCCCTGGACGTAACTTGCCTTCCCCAGAAATACAGACTCAGGAGTGGCTTTAGATCCCCTCAGAAAAGGGTCCCCAGTGCCTGTTGTCTAGAGTCGTCTGACGCAGCGAACCAGGGGCATACCTCGTCACCGAGAGCACCAAGAAGCCATTTGCATTGGATGTTCGGTGCCCATTTGCATTCTGCCTGAGAAAGCCCAGATGTTGCTCCTGGACAGATCATTGCTCAGGTTTGTTTTGTTTTGTTTTGGACCCGCAAGGCGATTTTAGATTTCTGGAGAGAACCCAAGTCCTTCTCTTGCCGTCTGGCATGCTTTAGTCAAGCAGGTAATCTGAATAGACTTCATTACCAACAAGGGTATGTAGGAGCTGACAGCCCAGGCATTTTGGGACTCCTTTACAAACACCTCTGCCTTTGCCACACAATACACATCTACTTTATGATTTAACGAATGATGGCTGATTGTGGAACCAGGAACAGCACAGTTACCTGGGAGACAGTTTGCTTAATCTGTACTGTGTTGTCATTTCTTTTGGGCATTGCTCAGCCTTTAATATTATCTGAGAGGATCAAAGCGGCTGGGGATATTTTTGGTATTTTTTTGTTCCTGCTTTACTCCTTGGCTAATTTTGATTTTTCTCCTTTTGTCCTTGTATTGTCGCGTCTTTCCGTACACTCTGAATGACAAGTACTTTTACTACGGTAATGGCTAAGGGCTTCCACTGAGATCAGGGTCTCCTTGTGCTAGGTGCTATAACGACAATTAGTGCCAGTCCTTACCTAGAAGATCTTACATTCTGAGACTCTGGTCCTACAAATACAGTAGACCCTCAGGCCAGGGCTACAATAAAGGGGAAGGTCGAATTAAGATATGCAATTCCAGCTACATTAATTATGTAGTTGGAGTGGATGTATCTTGATTTGAGTTCCCATTGGCTTCCTTTACTCCTTGGAGGAGCAGGAGTATCAGCTGCTGACAGGGGTACCCTCTGCATTTGATTTAGTGGGTCTTTACTAGACCCACTAAATCGAACTCCGGAAAATCAATTGTGGAAGCGTCATTCTTCTTTGGAGTGAAGCCATGGCCTCAGATTTACAAACACCAGAGTTACAAACTCACCAGTGAAACTCACACCTCATTTGGAACCAGAAATATGCAATCAGGCAGCGCTAGAGACCAAAGGAAAAAATAAGCAAATACACTACAGTACTGTTTTAAATGTAAACTATTAAAAAACAAAGGGAAAGCAGTATTTTCTACTTGTATAAAGTTTCAAAGCTGTATTAAGTCAATGTGCAGTTGTAAACTTTGGAAAGAATAACCCCAAAGTTACATTCAGAGTTACGGACATTTCAGAGTTACAAACAACTTCCAGTCCTGAGATGTTCATAACTCTGAGGTACTACTGTACTTTCAGATGCTGGAGATTACCCGCATGAGTAGCCCCCATTTACGTTATTTCTGTGTTTAACCCAAAGCATGTGCATTTGTGTTTGCAGGACTGGAGCCTAACTAGAAAAAGGGTGGAGGATTAAAAACACGAAGGCCTCATTCTTGCAAACAGATGTGTGTGCCTAGACATTAGCTCCCATTCTGAACCAGCTTCAGCATGCCGGTCTTTGGCTCTGATCCTGCAAACAGACTTTATTCCTCTGGCTAGTCCTCTTGCTTTCAACAAGGACATGTTTGCTGCGTACAGGCAGAGATCCTTTAAGCCCCATCCAAACCAGAGCTCAACTTGTCCAACTCTAGCTTCGGGATCTTGACAGACTTACAGGAACGCTCCTGGCTGTTTTATGCCCCTTCTGGGTGTTTTGGATGAGCTCATTTGCATGGCTTTGCCAGTGTGCTTTGTAAAATAGAGTTTCTGTAGAAACTAATCCTAGGATTTTTTTTTCCAGCTTTCCCAAAACAGCCTTTAAATCTGACAAGTGAAATATATGGAGAAGAATCCATAACTTTCAGCGATTTGGAATATACATTCTGGCCTGGCTGGGCGCCACGAACGTTTGAAGCCGATTAAGGAATACAAAAGAATTAACAGCATTAAAAGGCTCATCATAACTTACTCCTGTCTGCAGGCCAAAGTTTGACACATGGCAGCAGCTTTTTGCAGATCTTTTGACAGGCAGCAGAGTCCCTGCATTATTCTAATCCCCTGGAACAACAGGACTTGGAGCTTTTAATGTCCCACGCTTTGACACACGAGGTTTTGTGTTTACTTCCGCACCTGCCTCGCTTGCGGTCCCATGGGAGAGGATTGGAATAGTTTCCCTCCTGAGCCCTGTTTTTCAGAACTTTTTTTTTTCATAAACGCATGCAGGCAGGTTTGATGGACGCAACAACTCTGTCTGCACTGACAGAGGCGGCTGGTTGGCAGAAATTTTGGTGATGCTCAAAATGCCCAGAGAGCAAACCCCTTCCTCATCCAAACTCCTTTCCCTCTTCACCTAAGGCTCTGGGAGGAACTTTGTTTAGTACTTCCTGCTGCTAATGTACTTACACAATTGCTATCACTTTTCCAGGTCTTGTCATCAAACTGTTCTTCAAATTGTTTTTGGCCTTCCTGCAGAAAAGGACCTGGGGATTACAGTGGATGAGAAGCTGGATATGAGACAACAGGGCGCCCTTGTAGCCAAGAAGGCTAATGGCATATAAGGGTGCATTAGGAGGAACATTGCCAGCAGATCTAGAGAAGTGATAATTCCCCTTTATTCAGCTCTGGTGAGGCCACATCTGGAGTATTGTGTCCAGTTCTGGGCCCCCACTATAAAAAGGGTGTGGACGCATTGGAGAAGGTCCAGCGGAGGGCGACCAAAATGATGAGGGGGCTGGAGCACATGACCTATGAGGAGAGACTGAGGGATTTGAGTTTGTTTAGTCTGGAACCTCCCTTCAGGAAGTTGAAGGCTGCTATCAAATCCCCCTTCTCTCTTCTTTTCTGCAAAGAGGATGGAGAGAGGCTGTTCTCAGTGGGGGCAGATGGCAGAACAAGGAGCAATGGTCTCAAGTTGCAGTGGGGGAGGTCTAGGTTGGATATTAGGACAAACTGTTTCCTTAGGCGGGTGGGGAAGCACTGGAATGGGTTCCCTAGGGAGGGGGTGGAATCTCCATCCCTAGAGGTTTTAAGTCTCGGCTTGACAAAGCCCTGGCTGGGTTGATTTAGTTGGGATTGGTCCTGCCTTGGGCAGGGGGCTGGACTTGATGACCTCCTAAGGTCTCTTCCAGCTCTATGACTCTATGATTCTATTAATTATTTTTTTACATTTCAAATGCCAGAGTTTATGCTCCTTTCTATTTTCTAACTTTTAAACAATGCCTTTTTATTTCTCACTGCTTCTTTTACTTGGTTGTTAAGCCACTGTGGCACTTTTTGGAGGGGTCTCTTACTATTTTTTTTTAATTTGGGGCATACATTGAGACTCTATTAGGGTGTGACATTATTGGATTTTTGAGATGAACATACAAAACACTGTTGCAACCACTGTCATATGTTTGCACCAAATCTTGTGCAAAGTGAGCCAAGTGAGTTGTCTATGGCAAGCTTATGATTCGCTAATTCTGTTTATTCCGGTCATATGCATGTATGATTTTAGTGTTTGTAGTTACCGGTGGTGGCTATGTATTTGAGTTTCAAATGTTTGCTTCTGGCAGATTATCAACAGGTTTTGCCCACCAATTGTGAACGTAAATTGGAGTTCTTGACTGACAAAGCACCTCAAATGGTGTCAATCCACATCTAAGGAACTTTGCTGTGAACATTCAGACCAACATGTGAGCAATCGCAGCTAAGAACTGAGTCATGCATGGACAAGTGACTTCCTCATGTGACAAACTCCAGCTGGGGAAGACTTTCACACAAGGAGAACAATGGGATTCCCTCCACATGGAAACAGTTTTTAAAAAAGGGCCCTAGAGGTTCCTCCCTTTGTCTTCACTCCAGCTCATCACTTCTGTTATTTTTTTTGAGTGCTTGTGACCGCCATCCAGGATAAAGTGATCTGTCTCCCAGTGCTGCTGTGTAAGAGACAGGCTTTTACTACAGTATTACAGTAGCGTATGGTTCTCCAGACTGCCCCAGCATGCTTTTCACTCATGTGATGAATGAATCAGTTCTCCGGAGGAAGAAGTAGTTGAGTGTCTGGGTCAGCTGCATTCTTCCCCTCTTTTCCAAGGTTGCCAGTCAGAGTAGGAACTTGCACAAACATGGTAGTCCTAATATCTTCCAAATCCTAATCAAGACAAGGCCTTGTCCAATGGGAACCAGACAGTCGTGACCTATGTGACATCTCCTCATGGTCTGCTTCCCTGATGTGGATTCCAGCTAGTGTCCTAGATGCATAACATTAGCTTCTCTTGTGAGTTCCCTGAACTATCCATCTCTTTTTTCCCCTGAAATCTCTTTTATGATCTGTGCTCTAAGATAAAGCTTTTCTCATCATTAAGAAGATCTCAGAATCTACACTCTTGCACCCTTTCGACATCAGAGGGCTTTGGTACTGTCCCTCAGGAGATAAGACACCAATTTTAGTTGTTTTTTTTGTATATAGGTCAGATACAAAATCTGTGTTGCAGTATAATTGGTTCTTTCTTTTGATTTGCTTGTTTTTAATCTTAAAACAATTTATGGATCTCATAATCTAAAGATTTCAAGACAACTTTCATTTCTTGCTTCTCAAATTAAGGTCCTTTTTTAGCTGAAAAGACTTAAATGTCTGTGTCCAAAGCTTGTGGGATAAATCACATTCAGTTGACACTTATGTTTCCCTCGTGCCCCTCTCTGCAAATATAAGGCCAATGCTCCATTAACGTCTGCATGACTTCTGAGCTTACTTCAAATGTTGCTGTTGCTTGGGACAAATGAACGGCACTTTTATCACTCCATGTTCTCATTTCTTTTTAAAATATATATGTAATTTAATTAACTAGTTTAGATTTATATCAAGGCTCTTGACCCTTTTTCGGTTATTAAAAACTATCGAAAATGCATTGAATTTTATTGTAATTTTGATCTTGTTTTCATTGCGTTTAAGGGGATATAATTAGACTCATTGACATAATAGCCAGATTTGTCATAGGTCTTTGAATAGTAACAGTATTTTCTCACAGCATATCGAGAGTATGTATTTCTGTTGATGTAATTCTGTTTGTCCATTAATTGCAAGCAAGGGAAATAAAAATTTATGATTAGTGGCCCATGACCATTCAAGTAGTATTTATTGCCCATGACAATAATATTCTTAATGGTGGCTTGAAAAATCTTTCTAATTCTTCACACACATCCACATCCACAAACACCTGGGAAATAGGTGGGGTCTACAAACTCGGCAGAAGGCTAACCTAGAATGAGAAAGGGGATTTGAGGTCACCTGGGAAGAATATGGAGATGTTCAAGAGTCAGAAGAGCTGGCTGAAATTTTTCAATCTAATCATTTTGTGCTCAGTGCAGACTTGGGTCAATGAAAACATTTTGTGAATCCACATTGAACTTACCAAATTGTTTCTGAAACAAAACCAGCCAAAACCATCCCTGAACCTTTTGATTCAACATTTTTGGAAAGAAAACCTTTTGTGTTCGTTCATTCTTTATTTGGTAGTCCCTTTCTGCTGAGCAATCAGCCTCAGTTTTAAACAGCTCAAATGAAGCATAACATTTGGGGCTGAGGGCTCTTGGTGTGGTCAAGAGCAAGAGCCAAGAGCAAAGGCTTACTCGGTTAGCAACCTGACCGTCTCAACGGCAGCTATTTAAGGGCAGTTGGACTTCCACAGGCAGCCGATGGAAGTATGACTTGATCAAAAGAAGTTTTAAAATTACCACCATGTTTCTGGGAGAATGTTCAGTGAGTTTTATCATTTTAGGCATGTTAACATCTTCTGGATAGCCCTGTTCTGATTCCGCTCCCCCACTCCTAGCTGTGGCAGAAGTGAAAGGGCTCTCCCAGGGCCATACTCTCCCACAAAACATTCTTGCCTTGAAGAACCTTAACACATTTTAGCTGTTTTGGCCATGTTCTCGCGATTGGGTCATCCTGTGATTGATCACCTACCATCTACATGTTTTGTTAGTCTATAAAGTGCTCCCAGACCATTTGCTTGCTGTTTTTTTTCTGTGATTGATTGGCTAGCTTACCTCATGAGCTACACTGGAGTCTCTCTGCTGCCTTGTATAGGATCCATCAACGAGCCACACAAACCCTATCCATGTCAATGATATGGACCAGCCATCAGCAGGGCCATCCCTTAGGATTGACGGGCCCCTGTGTCACGTTATTGATTGTGAGGGGAGCAGCCGGGTCACTGCTGCACTCATGGGGGGATATTCGCCCAAAAGTGGTACAAAGGGGGCCATGTGAGGGGTCAAACAGAAACTTACTTTCTTCTGATTCTGTATCTGCTCTTCATATATCTGTATAATGTCTGTGTGTGGAGTTAGGAATCTGTACTCTGTATGGAGACTGGAAGTCTCTCTGAATGTGCTTGAGCATTGGGCAGAGCCCGGCCTATGGACATGCTAATTAGCGAGGCTCTCTGGGACAATGGATGAGGGCTGACACCTAAGGGCTACCAGCAGGGAACACACAGGGATAGGCCACTGGCCAGGTGACCTGCTGCAGCCAAGAACAGACCAGGAAGGAAGTATAAATATGCCATCTGGTCAACTCCATCTTGGTACTCAGCTCAGCACTTCATCCCAGAGGCAGCAGTGCAGGGATTGAAGAGCCGGAAAGAACTGTGGACCCATCCTGATCCTAGGATGCGCAACTAGGACTTGTAAGCCAGCAGCTGTAACATCTCTGCTAGAGCCTGCATCGAGAACTGGGAGATTCAATGCATGTTATGTACTATCCTTTAACAACCTTACTCTCGTGCTTTTCTTTATTGTAGTAATAAATCTTTAGGTGGTAGATGCTAAAGGACTGGCTCAGCGTGATTTGTGGGTAAGATCCAGAGGGTAAATTGACCTGGGATCTGTGGCTGGTTTCTTGGAACCGGACAGAACTTGTTTGGGGAAGGTGAGATTGGGTTCTAAGACCCCTCACCTGTGTATGAGGCCTGGGGCCATCTGGGGCACGGATATGGCTAGGGTGTCAGAGGGGTTTTGCTCATGAGGCTTCAGGCAGGCAGCTGAAGTGCTCTGGGACTGGTTTGTGGCCTGTTTGGGAAGGTCACCAGTCTGGGGGCTGTGAGGAGCCCCGAATTTGATCAATTCGCCCTGAGCGGATGCCCTCAGCTGTGCCCAGGCCGGCCTGGTCCGTAATACCCTGCACAGTATTATTACACTTATGTCCCTATTTCTGATGGCAGCTGGGGGAGGGGGTGATTTTATAATCTTCAGCAACACACGACTGAAATATTTTTAAACTAAATTGTAAACTAACACAATAAATTCAGAAACTGACAGTATATACCTGGGGTTGGCAAATGCCTCTTAAATGGCTTCTGTGCGTGTGTGTGTGTGTGTATGTGTGTGTGTGTGTCTGTAGTTAGTTAGTTAGTTTCTAAAGGCATGTCTAAACTAAGAAATTATTTCAAAATAATAACTCCTGAAATTAGTATTTCAAAATAATGCAACTGCACTACAGGGAAGCCTCAAAATTAGTCCAAGGCAGGCTCCCTTAAAGAAGCAAGTGGGGATGGCTAGACCACACTCTCAGAAAACCATCTTCCAGAATAGTCCATCAAGCTCTCACATGGAACCCGCAAGGAAAACGCAAAAGAGGAAGCCCTCGGACAACGTGGAGAAGATCTACTGAGATTGAAGGATGACAACTAAGGTACTCCTGGAGTCAGCTAGAAGTTTTGTCTTGAGACAGAATGAAGTGGAGGAGACTTGTAGAAGACTTATGCTCCACTTGGAGTACAAGGGTTTAGTAGAAGTAGTAGGCTTCCTTAATGTGGACACAGGTACCTCGACTTAGAGCCCCAGGAAGCACTGGGGAATAATTAGTTCAAATTACTCTGGGGAGTAGTTATTTCAAAATAGTGGCACCAGAAATAGTGGCACCAGAGCATCCACACTGCCACTATTTCATAGAATCATAAAATACTAGGACTGGAAGGGACCTCGAGAGGTTATTGAGTCCAGTCCCCTGCCCTCATGGCAGGACCAAATACTGTCTAGACCATCCCGAATAGACATTTCTCTAATCTACTCTTAAATATCTCCAGAGATGGGGATTCCACAACCTCCCTGGGTAATTTATTCCAGTGTTTGACTACCCTGACAGTTAGGAACTTTTTCCTAATGTCCAGCCTAAACCTCCCTTACTGCCGTTTAAGCCCATTGCTTCTTGTTCTATCCTCAGAGGCCAAGATGAACAAGTTTTCTCCCTCCTCCTTATGACACCCTTTTAGATACCTGAAAACTGCTATCATGTCCCCCGTCAATCTTCTCTTTTCCAGACTAAACAAATCCAATTCTTTCAGCCTTCCTTCATAGGTCATGTTCTCTAGACCTTTAATCATTCTTGTTTCTCTTCTCTGGACCCTCTCCAATTTCTCCACATCTTTCTTGAAATGTGGTGCCCAGAACTGCACACAAGACTCCAATTGAGGCCGAATTTGTGCAGAGTAGAGCGGAAGAATGACTTCTTGTGTCTTGCTCACAACACACCTGTTAATGCATCCCAGAATCATGTTTGCTTTTTTTGCAAATAACTATTTCAAAATTAGCATTATTGCTCGTGGAAAGCAGGAATTATTATTTTGAAATAACCAGCCGCTTATTTTGAAATAACAGGGTTAGTAGTATGGACTCTCCACTTCTTATTTCAAAATAAGGGGGGTTATTTCAAAATAACTCCCTAGTGTAGACCAAGACTAAGGTGCTACAGGACCACACTTTTTTTTTAAGTTTTTTCAATACCACTGGAATGGTTCTTCACAAGTTCAATGTTCTGTTAATAGGTCTGGCAGGCTTTTCCACTTGTAAGTTAACTAGCTCCTTTCTGGAGGAAGCAGAACCACAGAACAGAGATAGGAAGAAGTGGTTGGATGGACATTATGACCCAATGGTTCCCCAAATGTTCAGGTGCACTACACCACTGCATATTCTGCATATGGGTAAGAACAGCCCTGGCGTTCAGCTCGTGGGGAGGTACTAGAGGTACAAGCATGTGGCTGGGTTGCAGGTGTGCTCTGCAAAGGAATGCAAAATTAGGCACAGCATTTATGGGTATGAACAAGGGACAGAACCCGGGAGGTGTGATGGATAGGAGAAGTGCTGGTGTTTTCTGAACATCCCAGCATTCAGTAACCAAAGGGTTAAACTCAGGTAGCTAGGAGGTGTTGGCAGGGAGCCAGAAGAGCCAATGGGAGAAGGTATTGAGATTTGAATTGAAAGGGGTACCTGCCTGCAGTTTCTTCTTTGTGTGAATTTTAAGCCAGGATCTGTGGCAGAGGTGGGCAAAAGAGACTCCGGGGGTCAGATCTGGCCTGCCAAGTGGGTTGATCCAGCCCATGGAAGCCCCACTGCTCCCTCGCCCTCAGACCAATCGGGGCCAGAAGGCGGGGGGAGCCCAGGAAGTCTCCTCCTGCCCTACAAGGGGCGAGGCACTTCTAAGCGCCACATGCTCCTTGCAGGACACGGGCAGGGTGGGAGGAGACTTTACATGCTCCCTCCCCCTCCCCCAGGCCAATCAGGGCTTGGGGGTGGGGGGAGTGCACAAAGTCTCCTCCCGCCCTGCTAGGAGCATGCAGTGCTTAAAGTCAACCATCAGCTGCTGCTCATTTGAGCTCAGCGCATTTGAGGTGAGCACTGTTTTAATAAAGGAGATCTTTATAGCCAATTAACTCTTTTGGAAAAGCTGATACAAGGACACTAGGTTGTTTTTGGCCCTGTGCTGGGTTAATGCCCAGAGAGGTTTTTCCTAGCTGTACTCTATGCATAAATAAAATGAAAGCATGCCTTAACTTCTCTCCAGTCCATAGATCATTAACAGAGGCAGTAGATTCAATAACCTGGCCAAGCAGACATGAAAGCATCCCTAAGAAACAGGGGCACCATTTATGGGGAACTAGGAGGCAGTTTCCAAGTTTGAACCTCTGGATTTCATGCTTGAGATTTGCTTAAAACCCATGCCCTAATTCCAGAGGCAGTTCTTAAATGCAACAATTTTGCAGCTTTGCCTTTGGGGAAGGAGTTTGCTATAAAAAGAGGGAGGGGCAGGGTGAGTAAGAATAACCAAAAAGCTGGGCATTCAGGTAATTGAAGGATCATTAGATCATCATGAAAACATTGCCCAGTACTCCACTTAAAAGATAGAGGGAGGGAGTGTAGGAATGAGTGTTGTGCTGCAAGGATCTGCATTTGGAGCACTGCTGTTAAACTTCTCATAAATGCTCTTGAAAAAGGAGTAACAATGACTAATCCAAAGCTGACTGCAAGGAGCTACAAAGGGATCTCACAAAACTGGGTGATTGAGCAACACAAAGGAAGATGGAATTCAGTGTTGATAAGTGCCAAGTAATGCACATGGGAAAATATCCTAACTACAGATACAAAAATGTAAAATAGCTGTTACCACTCAAGAAAGTGATTTTGGATAGTTCCCTGAAAACATCTGCTCAATGTGCAGTGACAGTCTAAAAACTAAAAAGCTAAGAGAATATTGGGAATCATTAGGAAAGGAATGGATAATAAGATAAAACACCATATTGTTTCTATATAAAATCATTGAATGCCCACATCTTGAATCCTGTATGCAGATCTGGTCACCACATCTACAAAAAGATTTGGAAAAAGTTACAGAAAGGACAAAAGAAACAATTTTGGGGGTAAGGAACAGTTTCCATAGGAGGAGAGATTAACAAGACTGGGATCTTTCAGCTTGGAAAAGAAATGACTGAAGGGTGTGGGGATATGTTAGAGGTCTAGAAAATCATGACTGGTGTGGAAAAATAGAATAAGGAAATGTTATTAATTCCTTCACCGAACATAACACAAGAAGCTGAACCAATTAAAAGTATAGGCAGCAGATGTAAACAAACAAAAATAAACAAAATAAATAACATAAAATAAACAAAAATAAACAAACAAAAATTTTTTTTCAAGGTCAACTTGTGGAACTCTTTGTCAGGAGATTGTGGAAAGGCCCAAACATAACAGGGTTCCAATAAGAACAAAGTAAGTTCAAGGAGGCCAGGTTCATCAATAGCTACTTTACAGAATGGGTAGGGATGGTGTCCTTAGCTTCTGTTTGCCCGAAGCTAGGAATGGGTGACTGGGGATGGATCATGATGATTGCCTCTTCTGTTTATTCCTTCTGAAGCACATGGAATTGGCCGCTGTCGGCAGACAGGACACTGGGCTAGAAGGAACTTTGGTATGTCCCAGTATGGCCGTTGTTATGTTCTTATACAGAGCTGATATGTATCTGCCCCTGCTGTAACCCACTAGACCCCACTCCCCTTCCAGAGCTGAGAGAGATCCCAGGAGTCCTGAAAGGGTCTCTCTCTCTCCCCAGAGTTAGTAACAAATTTGGAATAGACATTAACATTTTAAGGCTTACTAGTGTCCCGTAAGTGACTTGCCACAAGATGTCAGAATATGTTAGTGTTAGAGCTAAGTGAATCTAATATTTATTCAGGATACGTCTACACAGCAACATTATTTCAAAATAACTAATTTTACTCTGAAACAACTTAGTTCGCGTCTACACGGCCAGCAGTTATTTCATAACAATGTTAAAATACTGACAAGCCAGAGGACTTCTTATTCCAACTCCTGTCACCCTCATTGTACGAGGAGTAAGGGAAGTCAGAGGAAGAGGGCTCTGTTTCAAAAGAACTGCTGTGTAGACGCTCCCAATTTCGAAATAAGCTATTTCAAAATAAGCTACGCAATTGACATAGCTCTATTTGCATAGCTTATTTTGCGTTAAGCCCTGCTGTGTAGATGCACCCTTAATTTTCTTTTTTTAATATAGGAATTGGATACAGTGCTCCTGTCAGCTAACTGCTAAGTTATCTGCCCAAAAAAGCAGAGTTTTCCAGTGCTGTAGCAGCCCCAGATAGAGTTGATGTGTGTGTGGGGAGGAGGGCAGAAGGAATTTCCCCCTCCCCAATTTGGTACTTGGCTTGTACTGATCATGATCAGTAAAACTGCTGAAGCTGCTGCCCTCAGTCAACCTCCCATTCTCTCACTCTCCCCCACCCCCCATCATGGAACACACAGGTGCCCCCCCCAAAAAAAATCTGAAATGGCTCCCCTGCCTACGAAATAGTCTGAGGGAGAGCTTACGGAGAAAAGCACCTTCACCTAGCACACAGTCCCTTGGATTTCACCCCATCGTCTGGGATGCTGAGAGCCGTAGCCTGGGAGATGAGGACATTCAGCGAGAGCCTGCAGGCTTGGAGAAAGGAAGATTCTATAATACAGAGGTGTTGTGTGGCTGGAATAGCAAAATATTCAGAAAGTCCCAGGTAACTGAATATTTTATAGGCTCATTTATTCACGTTACATGCTCCCCAACAGAGGACTTTTAAATGTTAATTTTTTCCCTTTGTTGATTTCAGTTTGGCTCTTTGGCTCACATGCCTGGAAACCTGAGGGGAGTTAACACAAACAGACTTGACCCCCAGTTAAGGTTTTAACTTACCTGGGCCTGGTCTACATTAGGACTTTACCCCGAATTTAACCCCCTATGGTCACCTAAGTGATGTGTCCACACGACCAAGTTCTGCAATTAGGGGCCATGGAATTTGAATCCTGTAGCCCTGCTTTTTATAAGGAGTAATGCTATTCCTGACCATGCATGGCCGAAATTACATGAGTGTAGATGCTACAGTGTCAGAAATCTGACCCAATTAGCCTTCTGCACCTGTCCATAAGGACCACTATGGCCACACCTGGCATCTCCACTTCTCTTCTCAAATAGCCCCAGGAACAGAGAAGGGCCTGTCCCATGGGGCCAGCTTCACAAGCCCTGTGCGAGCACCTCCAACATCCCCTCAGACCCTGGGAGGTCTGCGAGTACTTCTGCTCCCATAGCCTCCACTGTCCAAGGATGCAGAAGAGCTCCAGCCTGGAGTGCATGGACCACATCGAGATCTGAGAGGAGGAGCCCATCCTCCATGACCTCTGCACCAGAAATGGCATGCCGACATCTATGGCAGGATCGCGACCAATCTCATGGCCGAAGGCCATACTAGGACCCTCAAGCTGTGCAGGTTGAAAATAAAGGCGCTCTGGCAGTCCCATCAGAGGGCCGTTGCAGAGCAGACACTCTGGGGTGGCATCTCACACCTGCCATTTTATGACAAGCTGGATGCCATTCAGGGGGAGGGAGGCCACCTGCCCCACCCTAGTCATCGAGTCTGCCCAAGACACACCTGGTGTCAGTCTGCAGGAGGGCAGGGTAGCAGAGCCTCACAAAGAGGTGGAGGATGATGACATGGAAGAGAAGGAGGAGGCCAGCCAGATGACCATGCCTGAGAGTTAGGAATGCTCCTCATCTTGGACCCAGTCACCCCCTCCCAGGACATCTCCTAGGCCAGACCCTGGGGATGGCACTTCTGGTGAGTTATCTAACTTTCTCCAGATACAAGCAGGCTCAGGTAATGGGCTATGAGGTGTGGCATGCTCTCTCTTGGTTTACTCAGCGTCAGGGACATGGAACAGCTTGTTCACATGTCTCCACATGAAGCACCAGTCATGAGTACTCAGCTCCATGAAGCTCTCACACAGGAACCTCTTGATCCTTCTCGCAAGGTTCCTAGGGAGGCCAGCCTTATGCCGTCCTCCACTATAGGACACCTTCCCATGCCAAGCCACCAGTAAGTAGGCTGGGGGTCATGGAACCACAAAGCAGTGCATCACACAGATCAGGGTCATGCCCATACTCAGTTAGCATTCGCTCCCAATTAAACGCGGTGATGCGAAGAAGACTGATATCTCACATGTGAACCTGCCAGGAGGAGGCGGATTCAAGATGTGGGCATTCAATGATTTTATATAGAGACAATATGGTGTTTTATCTTATTATCCATTCCTTTCCTAATGATTCCCAATATTCTCTTAGCTTTTTAGTTTTTAGACTGTCACTGCACATTGAGCAGATGTTTTCAGGGAACTATCCAAAATCACTTTCTTGAGTGGTAACAGCTATTTAGATACTTTGTGCACCCCCTTACCAGACTTGTCCTTGCAAATGCTTCTCTATTCCTGATAGGGTTTACGGGCCCCAATTTCATACACTTAGCCCTTTATAGAATCAATCTGCAAAGGCAATCTACACTAATCTCTGCTTCCTTAAATCTGTCCTCGCCTGGCCCTCTTGAAATGAATGGACAAACTCCTCTAGACTTCATGAATTTGTGTACATATCAATTTCCCTCCCTCCTGATGGCAGGAGGATACCCAGAGCGCCTTTCTCCCCTCGCCCCCCCCCCCCTGCAGAGGGAAGGTTGATGTGTCTGGAGCAGAAACCCAACTTAAAATCCTACTGGGAAGCCTGCAGTTTTGTGATGTTTCAGGGTAGGTGTTTATCTGGTTGTTAAAAGCGTCTCATTACTGCTACAATGTCTCATTTTAAAAAAATAAGTAAGAGTTTTGGCTTGCTCTACAACAATACTTTCTTGCACGAGGACTTCCAGGAAAAGGACTCTTTCCCGGGGTGGAGATTTACCTGTCTGTTCTCTGGTTTGGCAGTTATGAATTAAGCTAGTAACCTGGCAGTACGCTGCAGCTCTTCGGGGAGTTTTTCCTGTTTGAAATCAGTCGCACATGTAGCGGCTCATCATACCAAGAGGAAGAAGGATGTGTTACACAATCAGCTGCAGGGAGTGAATTCTTGATCACACAGGAGGGAGAAGACCTATTTCTGCAGCCTTAAAGGGGAGCACTGAAAGAAAGCTGGAAAGGTAGAGAGAACACGGGCAGGGTTTATTCAAAAAGAAAAAAGCCAGCCCCAGGCAGGGCTGAGAGATGTATCAGAATTGCCAATGTGTACTAACCGGTCTACTCCCCGGAGGGGCCAGGGAGCAAGGCAGAGAGAATGAGCTAACCGCTCAACCTCGCTGGCGGGACTCCAGGTCCAGAGTGAGATGTGAGCGAGTGTCCAATCCGCACTGTAGCCTGGTTGGGGCATGATCCCACCCCCTCCGGGGCTGTGGGCGGCTACTCCACCCTCACTACACACTTGGGTGTAGTACATGGGGAATGAGCCAGGTGACTAGCGTTGTGAGTGCAGCCTCCAGGCAAGCCCCTTCCCCACCCCCCCAGATACAGCCAACAAGCCCAGGCCTGAGCTCAGGGTGGGGGCAGCAAACAGTTCAGGGGCTTGGGCCTGTTCTCAGGCCAAGCAAACAGTCAGTAAGCCAGGCCCCAGCCTGGGGAGGGTGGGGGCAGCAAACAGCCAGGTCTCCTAGCTTTGGCGGAGAGCTGACAAGAGCAGGCACTTAACCCAGAGAAGCAGGGGGCCGACAGCCATTCATGGGGTGTGATGGCAGGGGGGACTCCGGTGCATTTGCTCCACTGCATCCCAGCCCGGGGCTCTAACAGTGGCAGATCGGCCTGCCACTGGGTCAGTGGGGTTCCTGACTGCAACACGCTGACTCGCTCACCGACACTGTCTTGGCCAGACCAGGGTTGGCTGCCCCGGGCTACTTCCAAACTCCCCCTCCGGGCATACCTGGCTCAGTAGCAGATTGTCTGGGTCACCGGGGAATGGAATCTCTGTCAGGTTTGGCAGCTCCTCTGGGGTGGGGTCCCACTGGTCCCTGAGGTCGTGGTGAGTCCTCAGCTTCTTTAAGGTCTGTAGCAACCTCCCACCTTGGGGGCTCAAAAGGCGACTGGCCCCTCCAGTAGATGGCTTCCAACTGTGCCCCTAGACCTGCCTTTGGTACGTCCTCTCCTGCCTCCTGACTTGTGGCAGGATAATGGGGTGGGACAGGGCTCTGCCCACCAGGGCCCATGGCGGAGTTCCGTCCCCCTCAGTGCGGCCACTCTGCCTCACGACAAGCACATCCACGGAGGCTCTTGGGCTGGTACCAAGCTTTGCCCGGGCAGCAATGACCTGCCGCGGGCATGGAACACAAAGGCACCTCTCACGTCACTAAGACACAGGTGCATTGCGACATTACACCTCATATTCTTTGTGAAAATATGCTCAGGAGATGGGTTGGATAGGACCGAGATCTGCTTATTGAAAGGTGGCTCATGCAAGGCACAACTGGAGGTGACGATTGACTGAACTCGAACATCCAGTTTGTATGCCTGGGTCGTGTCTGTCTCTGATGTTAGGGATACTGGCCATGGAGCTGTATTTCACATGTGCTAGTCCAGGTGCCACCCACAACTAGCCTTTTAGGCACAACCATAAAAAGCCACACAGCGCTGGCCCGTTAGCCCAAACAATGGACTGTGGAAGAGCTTAGTCTTCCTGTGGACACTTCAGTCAGGCTGCGGGCAATGGCTGCTACGACCCTGCAATGACAGGGGTCCGAGTCACCTGGTCCTGGAGCTCCCCACCCGTTTGGAGTGCCCACGTTTTCCCACTGGAAGACAAAGGGTTCCCGCCTTACACAAGAGCTATATGAGACAGGGACCTGACGTAATCGGGGTTCTCCTCTGCCTCCCCACCCAAAGAGACACTGAAAAACACCCGGGAACAAGAACTCAACTGGGGGGGAGGCAGAGTTGGGCCCAAGCTGTAGTAACACCCAAGGCCTCCAGCTGCAGGCCAGATCAGCTGCCTTTCAAGACTTGTTGTAATCGGCTTGTAAGAACAAGAACATAAGAGCGGCCATACTGGGTCAGACCAACGGTCCATCCATCCAGTGTCCTGTCTGCCGACAGTGGCCAATACAGATGCCCCAGAGGGAGGGATCACAACAGGGAATCATCACATGATCCCTCTCCTGTCACCCACCTCCAGACAAACAGAGGCTAGGGACACCATTCCTACCCATCCTGGCTAATAGCCTAACCTCCATGAATCTCTTTAGCTCTTTTTTGAACCCTGTTAAAGTCCTGGTCTTCACCACATCCTCTGGCAAGGAGTTCCTGTATCCAGGGTGAGGAACAGTGTTCCCCGTATGCTGAGCGCTTCGGCGGCCACCCGGGAAAGATTCAAATGCCGCCCAGCTGATTAGCAGACAAAGGGAAGGACTAGGTTTTAACCAAACCGATAGGTTTGCTAGAGGAAGTCACAGCCCACAGGCTTGGCCTAAAGGGGCGTGAATGGAAAATCTTCCGTTGATCCCAGTGGGATTTGGAACAGGCCCTGTGTCCTTGCCTATCCCGGGCACATGCGTGGGTGTGCTAAATGAATCCATAATATTTGCTGACAGCAGTGGGAAGCTATATTGGTCCCAGGACACAAGAGAGGCCGGGGAGGTGAGGGCGTGTCTTTCACTGGCTCCCCTTCTGCTGGTGAGAGAAAGACGAGCTTTTGAGCGCCGGTGTGGAGAACGGGCCCTGCATTCTTTCGCATGAGTGTGGGAAAAGCTCTGGATGGGGCATTTGTGAAAGCCGACCCAGCTGGCACATGTCAGAACCAGACCCCCTGAACTGTGACCTCCGACCCTTCCAGGAGGCAGTTGGACAAGGAGGTTAGTATGTAGGCTTGTTTCGAAACCGGAGAGAGAACGTGGGGTTTCATGACTTCTGTTGTGCTTCTATCCTTGCTAATCCATGTGAACAAAGAACAAAGACACTACGTCTGGCCTCTGCCCGCAAGCAGAAGGGGTGGGAAGAGATAAGGAATGGAGCTAAAGTGTTGCTGGGCAGCCTTGGAGTTTAATATATGAGCCTGCATTAGAAGGCTGCCTGGTTCCTCTCTCACACCAAGGTCAAGCAGGCAGGAAGGGCAAAACAGGGTGGAGGGGAAGGCATAAGACTCACTAAGAGCCAAAGAAAACCCTGGCTTTGCCCAGAGCACAATCTCCCTCCCCTTCCCATGAGCTACAAAAGAGGAGGTGCCAAGACACCAGACTCACCACCCTCCAAAAGGGAACGTGGCCATACATTGCAAGGGCTTCGAACTTCTGCGCTGCTGGATTTTGTCTGGGTGGCAAGAACAAGCAGAGGGCGTGACGAGAAAGCCTCCTAGAAATGATCCCTGTAGGGAACGTGGCAGTTTTTAGTAACAATCCTTCTGATACTCTCAAGCCTGAACATGAGCATGGACCCCTCCTATTCCATGTATCTAGCTTTGAGAAAGACATCAATGGCCAAGGTGCTGTGGGGCCAGGTACCACGCGATGTTGGGATTCATAACCCATAAGCGCTCCTTGTTGAACACAGCTCAACCGTTCTCTCATCCTCATCGGTTGCAGAATTCCCCCTCCGGACCATGGGGCTTCCAAGAATGGTGTGACGCAGATCGGCAAGAGGCATTAGCCCACGCTCCTGCTGGGGAAGTGCTCCACTCCTGGGAGTTCAGAACTTAAGAACATAAGTTCATAAGAACACAGTCAACCTGTGGAACTCCTTGCCAGAGGATGTTGTGAAGACCAGGGCTTTAACAGGGTTCAAAAAAGAACTAGATAGATTCATGGAGGTTAGGTCTATCAATACTTATTAGCCAGGATGTGTAGGAAAGGTGTCCCAGCCTCTGTTTGTCAGAGGCTGGGAATGGGTGACAGGGGAGGGATCACTTGATGATTCCCTGTTCTGTTCACTCCTTCTGGGGCACCTGGCATTGGCCACAGTTGGAAGACAAGACACTGGGCTAGATGGACCTTTGGTCTGACCCAGTCTGGCCGTTCCTGTGTTCT
Source organism: Pelochelys cantorii (assembly GCA_032595735.1). Taxonomy (NCBI): domain Eukaryota; kingdom Metazoa; phylum Chordata; order Testudines; family Trionychidae; genus Pelochelys; species Pelochelys cantorii. The sequence continues at coordinate 127,886,160 of CM064329.1, read as the reverse complement.
TATGTTACTTGTAGTATTGTAAGAAACAGAGCGATTCCAAACTGCCAGGCATGACTGCTCCATTCCTCTGCATTTCTCATTCAGCTCTCTCCTTTTGGTCTTTTCAAGTTAATTTCACTCTGAGTCCTGATCTTTCTCTGCAACCTCTGCACCACCAAGCATGCTGCAGCTCTGTTGGAAATACCCGTCCATGTTTAGTTTGCCATGTATTGTCAAAACCTGCTGTGTCTTTGGTGTCTGGTGCAGCTTTGAGTGCACAGCCCATGCTTACTACTAACAGGTAAATATGGCTAGGTAAGGAAGGTGTCATGGATCTAGGTGAGGAAACTGGGATGGGGAGAGAACTGAGAAAGGGAAATCCCCTCAGAGAAGAATCATGTGAACATTGGGTACATCTAGACTGCATTGCTCTTTCAGGATACTGGAAGTGTCTTTAAAAGCACCCGCTATTTCCTGAAATAGAGCGTGTGCTATTTCAGTGTCCCTTTAACCCTTGTTCCACGAGGGATAAGGGATTTGTCAGAATCGTGCCATATTTTGAAATTTGATGCTGTGTAGACCAGTGTTTCCCAAACTGTGCTCTGCAGAGCCCCAGGGCTCCGTGAGACATCTCCAGGGGCTCCGCGAGGTTGACAAACTGGAAACATCGATAGGTACAACACACACAATCAGTGGACCACTGGGGCTCCACATAAATTTTTACGCATGTAAAGGGCTCCGGAGCCCAAAAAGTTTGAGAACCGCTGGTGTAGACAGTGCCAAATTTCAAAATAAGCTCTTCGATTTAGACTCAGAATAAGCTACGCAAATTGCTTATTCTGACAGAACGGGGCTGTCTAGATGCACTCAGTGTGACACGGTTGCAAAAAAACCAAACATGATTCTGGGAGTCATGAACCGGAGTGTTGTGGGCAAGATGCGAGAAGTCATTCTTCTGCTCTGCTCTGTGCTGATTAGGCCTCAGCTGGAGTATTGTGTCCAGTTCTGGGCACCACATTTCAAGAAAGATGTGGAGAAATTGGAGAAGGTCCAGAAAAGAGCAACAAGAATGACTGAAGGTCTAGAGAACATGAGCTATGAGGGAAGACTGGAAGAATTGGCCTTGTTTAGTTTGGAAAGGAGAAGACTGAGAGGGGATATGATAGCGGTTTTTAATAATCTAAAAGGCTGTTACAAGGAGGGGGAGAAAAATTGTTCTCCTTGGCCTCTGAGGATAGTACAAGGAGCAATGGGCTTAAACTGCAGCAAGGGAGGTTTAGGTTGGACATTAGGAAAAAGTTCCTACCTGTCAGGGTGGTCAAACACTGGCATAAATTGCCCAGGGAGGTTGTGGAATCTCTATCACTGGAGATATTTAAGAGCAGGTTGGATAGACATCTATCAGGGATGATCTAGACAGTACTGGGTCCTGCCATGAGGGCAGGGGACTGGACTCGATGGCCTCTCAAGGTCCCTTCCAGTTTAGCTTTCTGTGATTCTATGTCAAAAGACAGAGCAAGGGGTCAGTAAGTCCTAGTCGAAGTCAACATTCCCCCACTGCAGTGGTGTCTTCTGCAATAGGCACCAAAGCAGCTGTGGCTAGTTGGCAAGTTCTCCTGCTCATGGCTCTCAAGGACTGTGCTATGCAGATGGCAGCAGTGACTTCCAATCCCTGTGATCGCCCTGGATGGTTTGGATAGACACCCACTGCTTCCCAGCACAGCCAGAGAGAAGCGAACCCATCCCTATAGCCTGGGTTCTGCAGATTGGCCTTGCTCCATCACCTGCCAGCTTCTCACCAGGCTTTGGGTGGGTGCTGTGTGTGTCCCAGCCCAGCTACACTTCAACACAGCCAGATCTGATCGGGACCATTCTGATGGATAGCCTCAAGTTTTATTTTTAAGCGTTGATTTCAGTTTTATTGATTTTCTTTGTCACAATTGTGAGAAACAAGTATCAGGCCTGACAATATTCAAATGAGTGGACATTGATTTCAGAAAGTCAACTCTTTTGAACCTTTTGAGCACACATTGCCAATATCACATGGCCAAATGTGTAAAATAAATACCCATCACTTGAAGTCCATGTTCTCACGCAGCATTTTTTTCGGACTGTCTCTCCCTTTACATTTCTATTAGCTGGGATGGAAATGTATTTTCACTGCTTTGTGTGTGTGGTGCAATCAACAGTGACTGATTTTAAAAATCAAATCCTTCCATGATTTGCTGGATTGTTGCTTTTGGAGTTGGACATCTGCCCCCTTCATCACCCCAGTAAGTTTTCTTGGGATCTGGATGGATTTTGCAGTGTGTGGGCTCTGCCCGTTTAACCCTTCTTGTGTGCTCTTTGACTGAATGTGTGTGTGTGCGCGTGTGCGTGTGCGTGTTGATGGCAAGTAGCCTCACCCTGCTGCCAGACCGTGTGTGTCTCTTCCCAGTAGACCACGTCTGGGAACATGATGGTTGTTATCTGTCAGAAGGTAGCACTAGCAGTCCCGTTGTGTTACATGATGTACACATGTCAATCAGAAGCCTTCCCAGAGACCTTCCAGTTCAAATAGGCAAGACAGACGAATGGTAGGAGGGAAACCAGAGGCCCGGCACAATGAAGCAACTTGCTGAATGACACTCAACAGGTCAGTGTCAGATCCAGGAACAACACCCAGACCTACCGCCTCCCTCTCCAGCACTCAAGGCCTGTCTGGGTCCCAGCAGGTGTGAGTTGGTAATGAGTTGGAGAGGGCAGCTTGGGCACCAGGCAAAGGAATTGCCGCATGCCATTTCTGGAGTAAGCCTTTGGGGTTGTAGTACCTCGGCGCACCTGGGCTCATGCACTTGAGAAATAGCAGGTCAGGAGCATTTTCTGAATCATGCCCCAATCACATGAACTCAAGAACACCAGGACAGGAAGGGACCTTGAGACAGCAACAAGTCCAGTCCCCTGCCCTCATGGCAGGACCAAGCACCGTCTAGACCATCCCTGATCGATGTCTGTCTAACCTGCTCTGAAATTCCACAAGCTCCCTGGGCAATTTATTCCAGTGTTTAACCGCCCTGACAGGTAGGAAGTTTTTCCAAATATCCAGCCTAAACCTCCCTTGCTGCAATTTAAGCCCATTGCTTCTTGCCCTATCCTCAGAGGCCAAGGGGAACATTTTTTCTTCCTCCTCTTTGTAACAGCCTTTTAGATACTTGAAAAATGCTCTTATGTCCCTTCTCAATCTTCTCTTTTCTAAACTAAACAACTCCAATTCTTTCAGTCTCCCCTCATAAGCTCATGTTCTCTAGACCTTTAGGGTGTGTCTAGACTACAGGGTTTTGTTGACAAAAGTGGACTTTTGTCGACAAAACTATACCTGCGTCTACACTGCCGCTGAGTTCTGTCGACATAACATCAACAGAACTCAGCAATTTTGCTGACGGCAGTAAACCTCATTCTACGAGGAATAATGCCTTTTGTCGACAGAGTTCTGTTGACAGAAGGCGTTATTGCATCTATACTGTCCTTTGTGTCTACACTGTCATGTCGACAAAGCGGCTTGCTTTCTCGACAGAACTGGATGTAGTCTAGACGCTCTTTGTCGACAAAAGCCTGTAGTCTAGACGTACCCTGAATCATTCTTGTTGCTCTTCTCTGGACCTTCTCCAATGTCTCCACATCTTTCCTGAAATGGGGTGCCCAGAACTGGACTCAAGACTCCAACTGAGGCCTAATTAGTGCAGAGTAGAACAGAACAAATCATGTCTTGCTCTTATGGGGATACAGCTCCTTTGGCTCATGTGACAATACTCAGAGGCTGAACCCTGCCCCCCCCATATGCCTGGGACAGGAAATACAAGCCCATCCTGAGAAATTGGCAGGAAACTAGCAAGTGGAAATGCATTAACAATGAGACCTAACCAGACATGATGTGCATGTGTAACACCGACACGGGGGGGACTGAACCTGGACCTCCAGCACTTAGTGTAGGAGCCTCTACAGGCCAAGCTTCAAGCCAGCTGGTTTTCCACTAAGGCTGTAGAGCAAACTCATTCTTATCTCTCTGGAAGCAGTCTCAGTGCCACTTGGTGAGACAGTGCGCCACACCCAGCAGATGTGTGGGTTACACATACAGGCTGGAAATGGTTGTGCAAAGCGGCCTGCTCATAACATCAGTGAGCATGCTTCGATATTATTATTCTTCGTGCGTATCGTGGGACAAGCTAGGGAGGACGCAGGTCCAGGCTGCAAGGCCCTGCCCAGCCATCGAATAAGGCTCATCCACTGCCTTAAAGAGCTGAGGAGATGAAGCGTGGGGAGGAGGGCATTGCAGACCTGCGGAGGGAACAGCGTGTCCATGGTGGCAGGCTGCACGTTTGTTGTCTGACGGTTCAGAGTTGTTCCTCACAACTTGTGAATGAGGTTACATGGGAAGGGGATTAGCCATCTGGAAAAAAACACCCAACAGAGGGGGATGGACCAAACAAGAGAGGAGGGGGGCAGGACTGGCACAAACAACGAATCAATAGAGGAGAGGGATGGGTTCTGTGGGTGAGCACGCTGATGACATCATCCGTGGCCATGGCTTTCTTCTTGCATTGACCCTGTTGGCTCCAGGCTCTGGATGCCTTCACAAAGCAGGCTCTGTCCCCAAACCTGCTGGGAAGGGGGGTTACAGGGAAGGGGACTGCTGGGAGGGGGGTGGGGCAAAGAGAGCTACAGAAGTCCCATCCGTTGTTCAAGGTGGAGATCCAGGAGGCCCCACAAAGGGTCTCTCTCCTTTTGCATGCTGGTTGTGCCAGGTTGTTCTATGACGGGGACAGGACACCGGCGAGGTACCACACGTCAGATGCTGATCGCGGGCCCTGGTTCACCGTGTCTGGGCTGCAGGGGCTGCAATTCTAGGAGCGGGATGGAATCTGTGGCTGCCGCTTCAGCTCTTTCCCAGCACTCTGGGGGGGGTGGAGTCCGTCGACAGCAGAGCTCACGGTTTGCATGTGCCGCGGTGATCCCTGGTGCCTTCTGCAAGGCAAGCTCCTAGCTAGTTCTGCTGTGGCTTTCATCAGAGGGCTAAGCCTGCAGGGCGGAATGACTTGCTGAAGGACATGCAGGACGACAGTAAGTATGTAAAGACTCCAACCCTGATGTCCCATGAGTCAGGACAGTGTCCTACCTACTAGACTGTCTTTGATCCTCCCAAGTCAACCTAGGACCTCTCTCCAACCACCAGAGTTCCACGTAGGATTTACTGGACAGAAGCCTGATTTTCAGAAGTGCTTTGCTCTGGCAGCTCCCAAACCAATGGGCCACCTATCCTCTGTATTAAACCCTATGTCCCATAACATAAGAACTAGGAGTCGCCAGATGAAATTAATAGGTAGCAGGTTTAAAAGAAACCAAAGGATGTGTTTCTTCACACAACGCGCAGTCAGCCTGTGGAACTCCTTGCCAGAGGATGTTGTGAAGACCCGGACTTTAACAGGGTTGAAAAATGAGCTAGATAGATTCATGGAGGTTAGGTCCATCAATGGCTATTAGCCAGGATGGGCAGGGATGGTGTCCCTGGCCTCTGTTTGTCAAAGGCTGGGAGTGGGTGATAGGGGAGGGATCCCTTGATGATTATCTGTTCTGTTCATTCCCTTTGGGGCATCTTGTATTGGCCACTGTCGGAAGGCAGGGCACTGGGTTTGATGGGCCTTTGGTCTCACACACACACACACAAAATATCTGGGCATGTACATTAGGGGATTCCAGCGCAGCAGAGGTACTGCCATGTGCACATATTATCTGCAATGTGCAGTTACCCAGTTTGTTCATTCGAGAGCCACTTTCAAAACTCAGCCAGCAAATGGCTCCCTTCCCCGTCCCCCTACAACTTGCTTTCACAGTGTCTGGGGGCAGAAGCCACCGTTTAATTTTTCGGGTAGGATCCAATTACAGCCATGCTGGTTCCCCCCTCCCTGAACCTCTGCCAAAAACTAGCCACCCTTTCAGCCCCTGTGCTGTCGCACCGATTCACAGACTGTATTGCTCGTTTGCAGATTTCTGTGCGTGTCCACAGTAGGACTGTTTCCTCTCTGGACACGCCAGGGCAGTTTTGTTAGGGGGTCGTTACCAGACAAAGATAGTCTGAGTTAGCTAGAGGCACCAGCCAGGAGAGTTCCTTTGCGGTAATATGCAAATTTTCAATTGGTCCAGAGCGGGGTGCATGTAATGACCATTTCTTACTATCCCCAAAGTTTGTCTGAATAACAGTTTGTTCTGCAGGGTTTTTGTTTTCCTGGAGTTTGCATTCTGCATGCCACGGCGATAAGACGCAGCTATCAATAACACATGGCGGCCTGTGGAATTTACCCAGTGATCATTCTCTGCTCCCTATAATAATGAATGATTAGAAGTCTTTTCCAGCCATTAGCAATCCCCTTATTCCTATATGCATTATGCAAGTGTATCCCACATACCTAGGGTATGTCTACACAGCAACATTATTTTGACATAATATCGAAATGCTGTCAAGCTGGAGGACTTCTTATTCCGATTCCTGTAACCCTCATTGTACGAGCAGTAAGGGACATCAGAGGAAGAGTGCTCTATTTCGAAGTAAGTGCTGTGTAGACGCTCCCAATTTCAAAATAAGCTACACGACTGACGTAGCTCAATTTGCATAGCTTATTTCAAGTTAAGCCCTGCTGTGCAGATGCACCTCTGGGCTATGACTACACAGGCAGCTTCTTGGGACAAGAACATCTTGCGCAACGGTTCTTGTGCAAGAAGACTTACGCAAGAGAGCGTCCACACTGCCATGTGTGAGATGTGTTTTTGCGCAAGAGCGTCCATGGCAGTGTGGACACTCTCTTGCGCAAGGAAGCTCTGATGGCCATTTTAGCCATAGGGCTTTCTTGTGCAAGAAACCCCTGTCGTGCATCCACACTGCCCTCTTGCACAAGAGCGCCTGCACAAGAGAGCTTACACCTGTTAGAAAAGAGCATAGCTCTTGTGCAAGGAGCCGTCTCTTACTACGCCGTACTGTAAATCTTTTTGCGCAAGAGCAGGCGGGCAGTGTGGACGCTCTGCGGATTCTTGTGCAAGAACGGCCATTTTTGCACAAGAACCTGCCAGTGTAGTCATAGCCCTGGTGTGGTTCACTGTCCCTTGGAGTGGCACTTAGACCACTTACAGTAAACGATAAGAACAAGGAAACTCTACGGCGTAAGCTAAGAGTCAGCTGGCTTTTAGCTCAAGTGGTCAAGGCTCCTTCTTTAAGCTTCTGGGGTCCTGGGTTCAAATTCACCCTGTAGCAGTTACACAATCAAGCTTGCACTATCTTATGGGCTAGGTCTAGACTACAGGGCTTTATCAGAAAAAACTTGGCAATTTGTGGAGCTTTTTCCGATTGCTTTTGCAGGAGAGCCTTTTCCACCATTTGGCCCAGTCTAGATGGGGCCAAATGGTGGAAAAGCCTCCTCTTTCGGTGGAGCCCTTATGCCTCGTGAAACGAGGTATACAGGGCTCCCCAAAAGAACACGTTTGCTGTTCCGCAAAAAAAAGCAGAAGAGCAAACGCGTTCCTTGGATGTGGTGGGGTTTTTGTGGAATAACGGAGGTACCCGGCAAAAACCCTGTAGTCTAGATGTAGCCACAGGTGGTAACAAAGCCCTCCACAAAGCCCCAGGACTAGGTTTCAGCATGAGGAAATCAGCAGAGCTCCATGAAGTCAAAAGATCAGCTCAACCAAGAGTTTCCACCAAGGCTATGTCTACACTGCAGGCTTCGTGTGCAAGAACAGCGGCTCTTGCGCAAAAACTTGCGGCGCATCTACCCTGCACGCGCGTTCTTGTGCAAGTAAATTTACAGTAAAGTATCGGAACAGAGGGCTTCTTGTGCAGGAGTTATTCCTCTCTCCACGAGGAATAAGCCCACTTGTGCAAGAGCTCTTCCGCAAGAGGGCAGTGTAGACAGGCAACGTGAATTTCTTGCGCAAGAAGCCCCTATGGTTAAAATGGCCATCAGAGCTTTCTTGCACAAAAGAGTGTCCACACTGCCACGGATGCTCTTGCACAAAAGCACATCTCTTGCGCAAAAGCACATGGCAGTGTGGACGCACTCTTGCACAAGACCATTTGCGCAAGAAGCCTGCAGTGTAGACATAGCCCAAGAGTTTCCACCAAGACAAAATGTCTCACACCAAGCTGAATAGGCTGCTGTCTCTCATCTTAGATGCCAAGCTCTCTGGGGAAGGGACCTTCGCTGTAGTATTTATTTGTGCTGTACCTGGCCGAGTGAGGCCACAGCCTCTAAATGCTACTGCGAGACACATGAGCAATATCAATACCCTTAAGAACAGCAGCAGAGGGAAAGGAAGGCTGCATTTCAGTTCTAAAGCGAGCTGCTGTCAGGTTGGAGAAACTTCTTTTGATTTTCTAACTGCTGGTTTTAATCTTTATTAAAATTCTCTCCAGAAAGTTAAAAGGCATTCATTTCATTTTTCTCCCCACCAGAAATGACATTTATCCCTTGGCAAATCTGAAAGCCTCAAACGTGGGTAATATTTTCATTCCGTGCCATGACGAGGCGTTGTGTGAGTGTCCCTTCCGAGATGGCCTTGTTTTCAAGCCTGCCACCGTAGTATTAATCAATAATTACAACCACCATCAACGTGTCAGCCTCAAGAGATTTATTTATATTGCAGCCACATTGTTCAGTGACCTAGAGCTATATACAGTCACTCTGCCCGCTAGAAAATAAATCATATTACATTTTTGCATGCCCATATAGTTAAAGCTTATCTCCTTCCGTTGTAAAGGACCAGAATTTTCTTTTGGAATTGCCTCTTTCATCTGCGTTTAGTAATCTTATGATTTGGGCCACAAAAATGATTTTCCAAACCATGTTTGCTGGTTGGAGTTAATCCTTTGAGGTTTTTTGTTAATTTTGAAAATGACATGGCTGTGTTAATTTGCAGATTAAAATAAAAAGCCTTTGTGTTTGTACTTTAAGGGCCTAGACTTCCTTGCCTGAATATCTGAATAAATACATACATGTTCATTTGGAGTTTGAGCACTAAACTTTCCACAAGAGGGGAATGGTCTTGTTCTTTGGTCAGCTTCACAAAATAAATACAGCTCCTTCGTCAAGACATGATGGTGGACTTATGGGTAAATATTACATTGAAAAAGGAGAAAACAGTGGTTGCTCCCTTGTGATGTTATATTGGTTCTGAAAAGAATGAATAGGGCACATTTAGACAGGTGAATAGATCCTATCCACAGATTTAAATATGGTGACTGCTTCAAATCTAGACTGAGTCGGTAGAGGTGGGAAATCATGACCATTTGCCATCTATCTCATTCTGCTTCCCAGTGGACCTAAGTCTACTAGCAGCTGGACTGAAGTGCATTGATGAGAGCAGCTGGGAATCTTGTATTGTCAGCATTTGCAGATAAGAGTTATCACCTGGCCTGATAACTGGCTAATGGGAATGGAAGAAGAGCAATGTCATAGCGAACTGTGAGCAAACTGTGGTCAAATACCTAGGCCCATCTTGCAAACACTTCCACTTACTCATATAGACTATGTCTAGACTTCAGGCTTCTTTCGAAAGAAGCTTTTCTGGAAGAGATCTTCCCCAAAAACGTCTTTCTAAAGATAGCATCTACACAGCAAAAGCACAAAAAAAAGTGATCTGCTTTTTTGAAAGATAGCATCCACATTGATTAGATGCCATCTTGCATTTCAGTTGTGATTACTGTGGATGGAGTGCTCAGCAGGGCACCTATGCTTTTTCCTGGAGGGCTCTTCTTTCAAAAAAACCCACTCTCTTCTGTGTCTATGTAACCCACACACGTAGGGTACATCTAGACTACAGGCTTTTGTCGACAGAGGCTTTGTCGACAGATACTGTCAACAAAGCTTCTGTCGACAAAGAGCATCTAGACTACATCCAGTTCTGTTGACAAAGCAAGCTGCTTTGTTGACATGAGAGTGTAGACGCAAAGGACAGTGTAGATGCAATAACGCCTTCTGTCGACAGAACTCTGTCAACAAAAGGCATTCTTCCTCGTAGATTGAGGTTTACCACCTTCGACAAAACTGCTGAGTTCTGTCAACGTTATGTCAACAGAACTTGGCGGTAGTGTAGACGCAGGTATAGTTTTGTCAACAAAAGTCCATTTTTATCGACAAAACCCTGTAGTCCAGACACACCCCTAGGCTATGTCTACACTGGTGCGATCTTGCGCCAGGAATATGCAAATGAGGCTAAGCGTGGAATATCGCCGAGCCTCATTTGCATATCTAATGATTCACCATTTTTGCGGAAGAGGCGCTTGTGCCAGAAGGAGCTGTCTACACTGCCCCTTCTAGCGCAAGAAAAACCCTCTTGCACAATGCCGCTACGCTGATTATTTTCAGGAATAATGGCATTGTGCAAGAGGGTTTTTCTTGCGCAAGAACGGGCAGTGTAGACAGCTCCTTCTGGCGCAAGAGCTTCTTCCGCAAAAATGGCGGCTCATTAGATATGCAAATGAGGCTCGGCCATATTCCACGCTTAGCCTCATTTGCATATTTCTGGCGCAAGATCACGCCAGTGTAGACATAGCCTTAGTGTGGTTACTGATCAATGCAAGTGGCACCTAGACCACAGCAACTGTTAAGACCAAGTGACCTCTACAGGATGGGCTAGAAGCCAGCTGGCTTTTAGCTCAGAGGGTAGAGGCTCTTACAGTCAGCTCCTGAGATCACAGGTTCAAATCCCCCTGGTGATGATTACATCCACATAAATCTTCTTACAAAAAAGCTTTTTCGGAAAAAGGCTTCTTCCTCATAGAATGAGGCTTATCACCATCGGAAAAACCCCTCCATTCTTTTGACTTTCTGTCAAAAAAACGCAATAGCAGGGTGAACGTAAGTATTGTTTTTCCAGAAAAGCTCTGCAGTGTGGACAGACCCATAGATAGCAACAGTGAGAGTTCCCCCTCTTCCTAACTATTCCCCGTTAGGAAGGCATCATGGTAGAATCATAGAATCCTAGAACACTAAAACTGGAAGGGACCTTGAGAGGTCATTGAGTCCAGCCCCTGCCCTCACAGCATGACCAAGCACTGTCTAGATCAGCACAGGCCAAGATGCAGTCTGGGGGCCAGATCCGGCCCACCTAACACTTGGGTCCGGCCTGTGGACTGCATCAAGCTGCTTTCTATTTACAGTCTGCTGCCCGTGCCACTGAATTTCCAGGTGGTGCTCGGGCAGCAGGATCCTATTTCAATGGCTCGTGGTCGCAGCACTAGCTGCGAGCCCTTTAAACAGCCTCAGCAACCCCAGGCGCCTGCCGGGCCACACGGCAGCAGCGGGCCCGAGTCGTGAGCCCTTTGCTGTGTTTTGAATTCAAAGCCTCCAGCCCCAGATAACTCTGGGGGAAGCTAGTCTTCAGCCCCGCTCCATCTGCCCCAGGTCCCACCCCTTCTGGGGGGTGGAGCCAGCCTATGTCCATGTACCAAAATTCATTAAGTGGCCCCCCTGCCAAAATTATTCCCCACTCCTCGTCTAGATCATCCCTGATAGATATCTATCCAGCCTGCTCTTAAATATCTCCAGAGATGGAGATTCCACAACCTCCCTGGGCAATTTATTCCAGTGTTTAACCACCCTGACAGGTAGGAAGTTTTTCCTAATGTCCAACCTAAACTTCCCTTGCTGCAATTTTAGCCCATTCCTTCTTGTCCCACCCTCAGAGGCCAAGGAGAACAATTTTTCTCCCTCCTCCTTGTAACAGCCTTTTAGATACTTGAAAACTGAAAGGTGACTGCTAAAGGGGAATGTGTAGGCCAATAAGACAGGGCCTTTCTGTCATTTGCAGGGTGTTTGGCCCATGCGTAAGGGACTGCCACGGTAGAAAGTAGGAAGGGTGGAAAGATGGGCATCCTGGCCAAAATGAGATCGGCTTGGAAAAATGCCAGCTCCGACACCTGTGAGTAAAGGATCCTCCACCCGAATCTTTGGCAAGAATGGCAGAGCTGGGAAAGCAGCACTGAAATATAGCAATGAGTTGGATAGCAATTAGCAAATGGGCAGCAGGGTCACAGTGACCCGGCAGCTGGAACCTCTCTGTGAGGAATGGACGGGACTGCTCCTGCCATCCTGCATGCCAATCAGGACACTTGAACATGTCCCAGAGCCAGCATCTTGGAGACAACTCAGCAGAGAGCTGTAGTTGATCGGGGTGGGTGGGTATGGTTTGTAGGGCGAGATTCAGAGTGCTAAACAGGCCACGGGTGGCTGGAGAACACCCCAGGCTCATCCTGCAAGAACATGAACGTGGAAGCCACCGTGCTTCACCATGCTTGGATCCCCAGACATTGTCCTTGATAGAGTGTGGGGGATGTTTCTGCACATGCCCCCTGCTGGCCACTGCAGCACCGCACAGGTTGGACGGCTTCTTCAGGTCAGTCAATGGAATCACACGGATGTTAGCCTGTCCTCTTGGCCTAATTTAGTGCTTGACTCTGCACCCCTTGAGGAGAAAGGACAAACTTTCCTTGGCTTTCAAAGACTGTAAATAATGTGGCAGCAAGGGTGTTTTCTTACCTACTCCTGAACAGCATTGGGCCCAACATAGTCAACATACAATATTGCCAAGCATTTTCTTCTGGGACAAGTAGATGTTAACTGTTCTGATATGAATGGCTTAGCAAGATTCAGAGCCTGTTGAACAAAAAAAGATTTTTTAGCCCGCTGGATTTTTTTTTTAAATGAGCAGATATTCCTATACAGAAAAATTTCATCTGAAACTGACATGTTCTGGCCAAACCCCAAAATATGGAGATTTGGCGACACTGCCATTTTAGCTCAGGGAGTTGTAGTTGAGTTTGCTGCATGTAGTTTGCTGCATAATCCCTATGGGCCAAGTTCCCTGGCAGGACTTCTCCTAAGATGCATCGTGGTCTCCCCTCCCTAACTAATCTTATTGAAAGGAATGGGCTAATCCATGGAGTATGAGTGGCTAAATCTGCCCCTAAAGGATGAGACAATAGCAAAAATATCCAGAGTTCAAGTCAAGTTAAGGCTTTGGCAGGCCTATAGCATAAACCTACCTGCTTACAGACCCCAAACCAACCCTTAAGTATTTATGTCTAGACAGCGGCGCTATTTTGAGATACGTCTGGTATCCTAAAATAGCATTTTCCACATCTTAGCAGCATTCCCGTTATTTTGAAATGCAATCGAAATAATGGGCTTGCTAGTCCGATGTCCCGGGAAACCTCGTTCCACTAGGATTAAGGGACTTGTTGGAATAGCGGTCTATTTCAAAATTTGGCACTGTGTAGACAGCGCCAAATTTTTAAATAGATTATCTTAAAATAAGCTCGAAATCAGCGACACAATTTGCATAGCTCTAATTGTGTACCTTATTTTGAGCTAGCACTGCTGTGTAGACGCACCCTTAGAGACCAAGAGTACGTCTAGACTACATGGCTCCGTCGATGGAGACATGTAAAATAGTTTATTCAGCATAGTCAATGAAGCGGGGATTTAAATAATCCCCGCTTCATTAAAATAAAAATTGCCGCCGCGCTATGCCGCCGATCAGCTGATCCGGCACAGCGCGGCAGTCTAGATCCGGCGCGGTTGACAAGGGAAGCCTTTGTCGACCGCTCCGGTAAACCTTGTTTCACGAGGCATACCAGAGCAGTCGACAAAGGCTTCTCTTGTCGACCGCGCCGGATCTAGACTGCCGAGCTGTGCCGGATCAGCTGATCGGCGGCATAGCGTGGTGGCCATTTTTATTTTAATGAAGGGGGGATTATTTAAATCCCCACTTCTTTGACTATGCAGAATAAACTATTTTACATGGCTCTGTCGATGGAGCCATGTAGTCTAAATGTACCCCAGGAGAAAACTTTCCATGGGGGCAGGTTATCCAATATCTGCCACCTGCAGGCTTCCTTGTACCTTCCCATGGAACTACAGGCCACTGGATATTCGAGTAGCTGGACCACTGGACAGAACCATTGTGCCAACCCCTATGGTGTTAATTATTTGGGGGACATGTTCAGCTGTCTAAATCCCTGGTGCTTCCTCCAGCTCCGTGCTAGCAACCGTTGGGTCCCTACACAGCCCATTCCCAGGTCTGGTGCTTAACTTGTTTTCATACAGCTAAGTTGTTTTATACTCCAGAATTATTGTTTTCTCTTGGATTTTAGCAAGAGTATTTGGGCAAATGAATTTTTACATCTGACAGTACAAAGAGCAATATACGCTATAATTCCTACCTAATCTGGGCTGTGCGTAATCATCAATGCTATCAGTATATGCCATGATTTAATAGAACTTATGAAAAGCAGCTTAGTTATTGATATCATTCCTGTAGATGAAAGCCCTCTGTGCTTAAGGAATATTGCCACATAAAAGTCAGTGTGGAATAGATGATTCAATATCCTCCAGCAAATGTAGGAGCAAACAATGCCTAAATATTTAAACACAGAGACGAGATAATACCCCCAGCTCACTAATAGTGTATGCACATTTCCCATAGCTCTGATCCATATTCTTTAAGTCTATAAAATGAACTATGAATTCTTTGATTTACCAGTTTAAGAGGGTGCTTCATAAACTCTCAGCTAATAGCTCTGCTCTGACTGAAAACACATACACACACACATACGGGTTCTCTTTGGAAATTCACATGTAAATACAAGCAATGACAACATCCCTTTACTTGGACATGTGTCTGGGTCCTTCCTTTGCATTAGCCAAAAAATAACTGAGTCTCTGTGATGCAGAGTTGTTCACCTCCGGAAACTTGGGTTCCGATTCTAAACCATTTATAAACGTGGCGCTATCCTCACTGTGCCTATTCTTCAGGATTCTGAAACCCACCATGGGGGAGGTCTAGGTTGGATCTTAGGAAAAACTATGTCTCTAGGAGGGTCGGGAAGCACTGGGATGGGTTCCCTAGGGAGGTGGTGGAATCTCCATCCCTAGAGGTGTTTAAGTCCTGGTTTGACAGAGCCCTGGATGGGTTGATTGAGTTGGGGTTGGTCCTGCCTTGGGCAGGGGGCTGGACTCAATGACTCCTGAATCTCTTCCAACCCTGGGATTCTACATCACTGGGTAAATGAGACCAGGCAGGCCTGTGATTTTAAGGCTCCAGCATTCAGACATGCCAACAGAGTTGGGCAACACAGGCAACCACATTTTCCATGAAAAGGAAGATTTGTCTTATATTTAAGACGTGACATAGGACTGAGCAGAGACCAGAACCAGAACCAGGGGCAGCGCTTGGACAGCAGAAGAACGGAGAGAGTCGATTTTGCGACTGAAGACAGATTCCTGCAAAGTCAGTGATTCTAGCTGCACCTCTGGGAACTCGTCGCCTTCCTGCCTCTTTCAGGAGGAATTCAACGGGCGACTGACAACTGGAGTGAGCATGGAGCCTGCCGTGCTGCACAACGATCTAGCACCCTGGTAGCCCCTCATCACAGGCACCATCGGATGAAGGCAAGAAGCAACCGTGGCATCCAGCTAGGACATTTGTCCACATCTTTCCTGAAATGCAGCATCCAGGATGGGACACAGTCCTCCAGTTGATCCCAATCAGCACAGAACAGAAGGGAAGAATTACAAAGCTCTGTCATAAAGACCTCTCCCCCGGTTAATTTACCAATTCCAAACTGGTTAGCTGTGGACCTCCAACCATCTGTATTGACCAGCTCCCAGGTGGCTATAGTGACCATCTTCTGAAGTAGCATGACAGCCCTCATGTGGGTGTCATGTCGCTGGAGGGCGGAGGCCATTGGTACACAAGCCTCCAGGAATGTCGTCTTCTTCAGGTGAAAGTTCTGGATCCACTGCTGGTCATCCCAAGTCCATATGAGGCCATGATTCCACCAGTCAGTGCTGGTGGCGCTGCTTCAGAAACTCTGGTCTTCACAAGAGCTATCTGCACCTATGGCAACAAGCATGAGCAGTGGCAGCTGGATCACAGATGGCGTGTGAGTTTCCCTCTCTAAGGGGTGCCATCTGCAGGTCAAGAACTGTCACCAAAATGTCTACTGGGTATCTCCTGGATGGTTCCTGAAATAGGGCTGATGGCATGAAGTAGAGAAGTTCTTTCACTGGGTCACAAACTATGTTAGGGTACAACTACACTGCACACTGATTTCGGAATAAGCTATTCCCGAATAGTTATTCTGAAATAGCTTAGTTCAAAATAGCACGTCTACACTGCAGGGAAGCCTCAAAATGAGTCCGAGGCAGCTTCCCTAATGTAGACGTGCTACATTGATTTAGAACTCTAGGAAACACTGAGGAGGAATAACTTAGAATGGCCCTGGGGACGGGCTATTTTGAAATAGCAGCAGGGGAGCGTCTCCACATGCCTTATTTCGAAATAGCTATTTCGGAAGAGGCATCATTCCTTATAGAATGGGTTTTACAGATTTTGAAATAAGCCGTCCGTTGAAATAACGGAATGGCTGTATAGACGCTCGCATTGTTATTTCGAAATAACATTAGTTATCTCAAAGTAATGGTGCAGTGTAGACACACCCTTGATGACTCGGGCTTCAGTAGAGCAGTGAGATAGAAACCACCCAAAAAAATGTTTCTGGTCAACTCCTGAAGGATGGGCACACCAGCTCTTCCACGACTCACTGTGATCTAAGCTCTAGAACAGGAATAACTGGCGAGGCTGCTAAGAACCCAAGGATACGGAGCTATGGCAAGTTAGGATGAAAATCTTGTTTCTATGATAAATGTCAGTCTTTGAAGCTTGTTGTCTATGACTCCGAGAGGCTGTGAAGTCTGAAAGTGCGGGATTTTTTTGGCAAAGAGTTAAAAAATATTGAGGTACACAAGTTAGAGATTCTGAGAAGTGTCAGTTTTCAAATCTACCTCTCTTTCATCACAACCGTTCTCGGTGATCAGCATGCCTTCAAAACATCCCTATTCTCCAGCTGTTTATATCACAAAGCAATGTTAAGGTGCCCTTTTGCTAAATTGTCCTAGCGTATTTGTAGGAAAGGGATGTCGTTATTTAATATTAACCTCTCTCTCTCTTTCTTCTTCTAGCTTTAGAAATCTGAGGCTTTATCACCCGTATTGGCAGCTTAACTGTACATTTTGGGTAATTCCTTTTCATCCTGAAAATTTTCTCAAGCATCAAGGTACTGAAAAGTGGGTAAGAACCGTTATAGGAACAGGCTCCTAATTTGGGCGATTTGGACTACAGATCAAAAGAGAAGAAAAGATGTCAAGCTACGTGCTTTTGACATTTTTTTTAATGTGACTTTTAAAAAATATTCCTTTTGATGTTGGTTTAGCGCCTTCTGGCCAATGTCCTCATATGACTCACGGTGTTTTGGGACCCTGCTGTGTTTGATGTTGTACATTCCAGAACTGCATCAAGGTGCAACATGAGGGATCAATGCGTGGAATGCAGTTGGGAATTCAGAAGACTTGCTCGTGAGGAGGCAGAGTTTGCAATGGTTCAGTATTCCCCGCAGGCAATCACTAGCTGCACTGATGGCAAACAATTTACTGCTGTATCAGTGGAAACTTGCCTCAGCAAAAACACATACCCATGGCTTTGTCCACATGCTCCAGAGCACAAAGGCATGAAGTCTCTGCTGCTTCAGCCAGTACAGGTCTCAGGTTCCTGCTAAAAAGTGATCAGCATTAGAGGAAGGAAGGAAGTTTTTCTTCACACAACACACAGTCAACCTGTGGAACTCCTTGCCAAAGGATGTTGTGAAGACCAGGGCTTTAACAGGGTTCAAAAAAGAACTAGATGGATTCATGGAGGATAAGTCCATCAATGGCTATTAGCCAGGATGGATAGGAATGGTATCCCTAGCCTCTGTTTGTCAGAGGCTGGAAATGAATGACAGGAGAGGGATCATGTGATGATTCCCTGTTCGGTTTACTCCCTCTGGGGCATCTGGCTTTGGCCACTGTGGGCAGACAGGACACTGGGCTGGATGGGCCTTTGGTCTGACCCAGCATGGCTGTTCTGATGCTCTTACGTTAGCATGTCAGGTATCAGTGTACGAAGCACTGAGTGGGGAGAGGGTTGGCTTGCTGTGAATGCTCCAGACATTTTCTTACTCTTTGCAGTTGATAAGGCCACTGGTTATGCTTTTAAGACCTGTATCTCTGGGAAACGCCTACCAAGACATAATCAAGCCTAAGGTAGCAAATCTCCTTCTACAGTCTATTTGACATTGGTGCCAGTAGCAGTCCCAGTAATAGAGGCTCAGTAGAACTTCCAAGAGCTCTCAGCTATGATTACTCGGTGTAATAGGATGATGATTGGATGCATGGCAGGGACCTGTGACAGCAATCATAAGAAATTCATACAGAGTTGGCAGCTAAAGTGGTGGCAGCCAGTAATTGTATGGAATTGTCGGGGTGCAAAGGAGAGGGAGGGCTGATGGTAGAGCTGAGAAAGGAAAATAGCACTCAGAAAAACAGAAGGGTTGGAAGACTCGGCCATGTCTACACCAGGGGCCTCCATCAGCACAGCTTTACTGAAGCAGATCCACCGTGGTATGGCCACACTCGGAGCCGATGGGAGAGAGTGCACCTCTTGACGTAATGAAACCAATTCCAATGAGCGGCCGTAGGTATGTCACCGGGACAAATTCTCCCCCCAGTGTAGCACTTTGCGCATGGCCACTTACGCCAGAGAAAAGTGTGTCCTTCAGTGGGGGAGTTTTCTCACTCCCCTGACATAAGCATCGATTGTACAGATGTGGCCTACATTTGAAAGGTGTTCTGGAATCTTCTTTGCTGAGTCCTAGGGACGGTTTCCTTAAAAAGTGGGAGGTCTGAGTTTTTGAGGGCATGCTCATTACCAGGCCCACAGTCAAGTTCACTCTGGGATGTTTCTCTCTCTAGAGAAAATAGAGTGCGAATTTCTTAAACCCGTGTTTGTGTCTCACACCACATTTGGGACCGTATTTTATTTCCATGCTCAGCCAAGAAGGTTGGAGACATTAAGACTCCCTGTGATGGGGTGGTCTGACCACACCCCAGAGAAACCATAGAGAGGTCCTCCAAGCAGGCAAGAGTGGCAGCAGAGGAACCGGCCTATCAGGGGCCAGGAAGGCCTACAAAGGGAGCTGCATTGCAGAGGAGCTCCGAAGGAGAGAAGACCAGGGGTAACTGGCTGGCTGAGGGAGCAGCAGCACAATGGGTATCTCCCAGTGGAGAGCTGCTGAGAGACTGATGGAGTCGAAGATAAAGCCCTATGGTAAGGGCAAGGGAGTTGTCTCCAGGAGGAGGAGCCCACGAGGCACCATTCTTGATCAGTGTGTGGCTGCTATCTTTCAAAAAAGCAGATCGCTTTTTCTTTTGAGTTGTAGATGCTCTCTTCCGAAAGAAGCCTGCAGTCTAGACATAGCCTCAGCGGTTTACACCTCGGACATGCTATTGACACTTGGCCTTCTTTAAGGCACAGCTGGCCCACTCCTGCTCTGTGTCTGAAGTGGGTTTCAGTTTGCTTGCCTTTTTAAAGACTTCTGTTGCTCTCCCCCTTAAATCTCTCCATTTTTTAAACATTTCTCCTTCATCTGTATTTTTGTGGGCCAGCTTTTTTCTTGTGTGAGTGAGCTGATCTTGGCTGAAGTCTCTCCAGACAGACTGTCCTGTCTGCAGATGCCTCGTGGGTCAGTATGCCCTTTCATTTGGCAGAGAAGTGAGAGTTTCATTTGGAGAGGTGAACTCTTTCGGAAGAGGAGAAAAGAAGCTGATGATGCTTTTCTTCCTTGCACTGTGGACATATTTTGTACCAAGTTTGAATGCACCCGTGGAAAGGTCTGTTCACGTGTAGGGGTTAGTTAAGGCTACACCTGAGTGAGGCACTTCCACACTCACCTAACTATAAGCAAATGACAGGAGAAGAAACTAACCCCAGTAGGACTCTCAAACTCTTTGGACTGGTCTAGACTACAGTGGAAGGTTGACTTAAGATATACAACTCCAGCTACATAAATTAGTCGCTGGAGTTGACATATCTTAAGTCATGTTTCCATGCTGTCCACACAGTAGGAGATCGACGGAAGCAAACACTTGCGTTGGCTTCCCTTACTACACGTGAGGAACAGGACGATGGGGGGACCCTCTGAGTTCAATTTAGCAGGTCTTCACTAGACCCACTAAATCAAATCCAGAAGATTGACCACAGCAGAGTCGACCTTCCACATAGTGTAAACATGGCCTTACAGTTAAGCATGTGCCTGAAGTTAAGTGCAGGCTCAAATGTCTTCCAAATTTGGGACTTAATCAGTACTAACTTGTCTACACATCCAATCAGATCTTATCAAAATGTATGCGTAATCAGGTCACGCAAATGCAAATGTACACTGAATTGAAATCATTCGTTTAATTTTGCAGGCAGTAAATAATTGATGGCACTACAATCACTTATATTTGAAAAGTGAAACAGTTACGATGTCATTAACTTTCTGTGTATAATTGTTTTATGTCTCAAACGAGGCTAGGCAGAGTTTAAATTAGAATCTAGCCACACTTGAAGACAATTTCAATTAGAGAAAGCTCTTGTGATCTAAGATTTTTAACTTAAAAGCCACACCGCATAAATATTTTATTCCATATTTAATAACGCTTTTTTAATAACCAAGAAGCTAATGCACATACCTAAAATATGTACACTTAAGGAGCTGCTGACACGGCATGGGAAACTTTGAAGAATATTCCATTTGAGAATAATTTGGCTCTGGAGCGAAATGCAGAGGTAATGATTAAGTGGGAGGGGGGAATAATTAACACGTTGTTATCTGAGCAACATCTAAGGCCCTAGTCCAGCCAGGCACTTATGCCCCCGCTTAACTTTAAGCATGCGAGTATTTCCAATGATGTTAATGGGGTTACTCATAACTCCCTAAGGTAGACCAGGGCTTAGAGACTAACAAAAATATATAGTATCATGAGCTTTCATGGGCAAGTGGCCAGCAAAACAGATCACGTTCTCCCTAGCTTTTGCTTTTGCTTCTTCTTCCCCATGCTAAATTCCCACTTTCCCCCTTTCAGCTATCCCAACAGGAGAACTGTTCAATGGGAATTCGGAGGTGCATTAATTAAAGGAAGACATGGGGAAGAAAACATTGTGAGGAAGCTATCCATGGAGAAGTTTACCTTGGAAGAGGGCATTTTGGCAGTGTTATAAATGCTTCTGAATAGTGCACTAGAATGGAAACTCATACACTGGATTATCTAAGGTAGTCTCTGCTACTCCTGTCATATTTACCAGGTAGCCTTCCTCCTCCTCTCCCAAGACTAGAACCCCAGCTAGCATTCCATCATCTTGTAGTATGACCTACATTATCCTGCCGTAGTACCTAAAACTATACATCCCCATTCTTTCCAAAATAAGCCCCTGGACCTCTGAACTCTCTTGAATTTCCTGTGGACGTGCTCTTCGGTTATTGTCAGTTTTGTAAACTGTAGTTGGCTGTCTTCTTCCATTTTAGTGGCCCGCCTTTATTACTGACAAGATTAGTATGGATGTTCTGTTATGGTAGAAACAAACAGGCTACTCAAAGGAAATATATATTTCATACATTTCCATTGGTTATAAAGTTGGACAGAAAAATCAATTTTAATGAACATTTTCCAGGCATTTTTAGTGCACTCAAGAGGTAGGAAAAAGTTAGCAAGGGGAGTTGGCAGATGCAAAATGACACAGAGATATATTTTCACTAAATAATTATACAGTTCTTATATAAGCCATCATGTTTAGTTTGACAAATATTCTGCTAAGGGATTCTACATTATTTTCTGTCCATAGAAGGGGAGAGATATTCCAGTCGATATGGTTTACTACCAAGAAAATAAAAAATGCCATACGACTCTGAACAGCTTGCACAGTAAAAGTCATTAGGCACTATGGGATGGAAAAATGTAAAGCAGAGCACTATAAAAAAAAGAAGAATTGTTAGACAGGATTCACTTCTCCTTTGTTTTGGCATGGAACTTCCTAAAATGGCTTGCTGTTGCCTCACAATGTACTCCCTCCACCCCCCTTTTTATTTTAAGACTGAAGCTTGCAAGTGCTGACATGCTACGAGATTCGGCAGTGGAATTTCATATGGTTTTGTCCAGTGCTGCTACTTTTCATTGTTTGACAAATGATGCATGTTTTCTCGCAAGTCACTAAATCTTTTGAAGCTAGTGTTTTTCTTTAACCTGTGCATTGTTGCTGTCAGGAAAAGTAATGATTAGGCAGGCAGACCAGATGGCATGGTGGACTGGTAAAGGGATATGGATTCCTTCCATGCAACGGGCTATTAACTCAGCAAAACTCGTGGGCTTGGGTTTTCAAAGGTGAGTTAGAAGCTCACCTTCCATGGGGAACAGAGCCCAAGATCCTAAGAGGTATTTTGCGAGCTAACTCCCACTGGTTTCAGTAGCTGTCACCTACCTGAGTATATTTGAGTATTGAATAGCCAAGTCTGAGCACCTTACCCTCGTAAGCTCCTTTAAACAGCTCAGTCTGAGGGCCAAATCCCCGTGACATCAATAACAAGAGTCACGTTGACTTCAGTGGCAGCTAAATCAAGCCTTTAAAGTACACGCTTAATATAAAGCCCAAGGGAAGCACTGCAGGCATTGAGTTTTCACGGGGCATACAGCATCCAGAGGTAGCCATTCATAGAATCACAGAACACTAGAACTGGAAGGGACCTCGAGAGGTCATCAAGTCCAGTCCCCTGCCTTCATGGCAGGAGCAAGCACCATTTAGACCATCCCTGATAGACGTCTGTCCAACCTGCTCTTAAATATCTCCAGTGATGGAGATTCCACAACCTCTCTAGGCAATTTATTCCAGTGTTTAACCACCCTGACAGGTAGGAAGTCTTTAGTCGGTCTCACTGTTGCCCTTTTTGCCATCAACCTTTGTTTCTGTAGGTCATTGTGACACTCCATGAACATTCACTCTCTTCTGACAGCTGAGCTCACAATTAGGGAAATGTGTAGGTCTGGTCACCACAACCAGGCTGGCTATAGAAGCACAGTCCACAGCAAGCTAGTGTGCAAATCTTCTCTAGACTAGCCTGAAGCACAGTGTGTGTCTATGTGCCACACACTAACTGTTCCAGTGCACTTTAATCCACTTCCATTTCAAGTGGAGTGGATGAAAACAACCCACGGAATATTTAATGCACAGTTGTGGGGTCAACGTGAGCACTTGGTGCACAGCAGGCTAGTACAGGATAGGTTTGTACCTTAGCTTGCGATAAACAAAGTATGTGTTGAGACTTGACTTTAGTTTATTTTTCCATTGGAACAAAATGCCAACATTGTTTCATTTCATGAGAAATTCTGCAATGTACCAACCCATCCATCTGCTGGGCAGCTGGGCAGTCAGCATCTCTCCTGGCTGGGGATCTTACTATGTGTTTAAAGTAAGGCATGAACTTAAGTACCTTGTCAATCTGGGCTGAAGGATCTTGTTCTTCAGAGGTGTAACAAGTTAGAGGGAAGGAAGATGTCCCACCTCTGCATCCAAGCCCTCTGCTTCCAATTCACTTAAATATCCATTTG
Organism: Pelochelys cantorii; assembly: GCA_032595735.1. NCBI lineage: Eukaryota > Metazoa > Chordata > Testudines > Trionychidae > Pelochelys > Pelochelys cantorii. The sequence goes on along the minus strand of CM064329.1, from coordinate 127,862,641 downwards.
AGTAATTTACTCATTAAACCTAGCAAAAGGCTACACATTGCAGTTCCAAAATAAGTGATTGCTGGCACAGAGCTGTGTTTCTTTCCTGGGGTAACTGGCTCCGTGCAAACACTCCCTTTCAACAGATGCTAGAAGAACAGAGGCCCATCCTCAACACAGTTTGGAGGTGTGGCAGGGGCAGTTTATGAGAAGAGCTTTGACAGAGACTCAAAACCTCGCTCGTGTTGGTGGGAGCGAGCAGGGTGAATACAGTCAGAAACCTTAAAACTGTGGCCACGCTGTTGTATACCCTGGGCCAAATCCTGACCAGGTGCATGTCACTAGCTCCATTGCCAGAGTGATGCCAATTTATATTGCCCAGGAATGTGGCCCGTAACTGCTCCTATCCCCATGAAGTCCTAGTTAAACAATGACTTTATGACAGGTCATTAGTGGTGGAGAAGACCTTCCCCCTGCTGTGTCTTGGCACTGGGATATGTTCAGATTTTGGAGCCAGGTGCCAAATAACCTGCTCAGGCAAAATTCATCCTGAAGGCAATGAATTAGGAGCATAAGATGGAGCCCTAGCTGGCAGGATTTTGGCACCATGATGAAATCACCTTTTCAGAAGAAAATACCATGTCTACCTCCTCCTATGCAAGGCTTTCCCTGCATTGACTTTTGTTCTAGATGAAGGTAACCAACATGTTCTGAGGAGAACATAGCGCTTCCCTTCTCCTCCTAGCCCCTGTAGCAGCAACCCGCTTTGGTGGAAGAATTCTGCCAGGAAGTCTCTAAAGAGTCCATTGATACTGGTTTTTGATGGTTGACACAATCATAGAATCATAGAGTCATAAAATGCTAGGGCTGGAAGAGTCCAGCCCCCTGCCCAAAGCAGGACCAACCCAGCTAAATCATCCCGGGACTTAAAAACCTCTAGGGATGGAGATTCCACCACCTCCCTAGGGAACCCATCCCAGTGCTTCCCCACCCTCCTAGGGAAAGAGTTTTTCCTAATATCCAACCTAGACCTCCCCCACTACAACTTGAGACCATTGCTCCTTGTTCTGCCATCTGTCACCACTGAGAACAGCCTTTCTCCCTCCTCTTTGGAACCTGCCTTCAGGAAGTTGAAGGCTGCTATCAAATCCCGCCTCACTCTTCTCTTCTGCAGACTAAAGAAGCCTAAATCCCTCAGCCTTTCCTCGTAGGTCATGTGCTCCAGCCCCCTTATCACTTTGATTGCACTCCACAGGACCCTCTCCAATGCTACCACTTCCTTTCTACAGTGGATGCCCAGAACTGGATGCAATACTCCAGATGTGGCCTCACCAGCACCAAATAAAGGGGAATAATCACTTCTCTAGATCGGCTGGCAATGCTCCTCCTAATGCAACCTAATATGCCATTAGCCTTCTTGGCTACAAGAGCATACTGATGTCTCATATCCAGCTTCTCATCCATTGTAATCCCCAGACTCTTTTCTGCTGAACTGCTACTTAGCCAGTCATTCCCCAGCCTGTAACAATGCTTGGGATTCTTCCACCCAAGTGCAGGACTCTGCACTAGTCCTTGTTGAACCTCATCAGATTTCTTTTGGCCCAATCCTCCAATTTATCTAAGTCACTCTGGACCCTCTCCCTCCCTCCAACGTATCTACCTCTCCCCCAGCTTAATGTCATCCACAAACTTACTGAGGGTGCAATCCATCCCTTCATCCAGCTCATTAATAAAGATGTTGAACAAAATCAGCTCTAGAACCGATCCTTGGGGCACTCCACTTGAAACCAACCTCTAGCCAGACATGGAGCCGTTGATCACTATCCGTTGAACCTGACAATCAGGCTAGCTTTCTAGCCACTTTACCATCCATTCATCCAATCCATATTTCCTTAACTTGCTGGCAAGAATATTGTGGGAGACCGTATCAAAAGCTTTGCTAAAGTCAAGGGATATCACATCCACTGACTTCCCCATGTCCACAGAGCCAGTTACCTCATCAAAGAAGCAAGTCAGGTTGGTCAGGCACGACTTGGTCTTGGTGAATCCATGTTGACTGTTCCTGATCACTTTACCCTGTTCCAAGTGCTTCAAAATTGATTCTTTGAGCATCCCCTCCATGATTTTTCCGGGGACTAAGGTGAGACTGACCGGTCTATAGTTCCCTGGATTGTCTTTTTTCCCTTTTTAAAAGATGGACACTACATTTGCCTTTTTCCAACCATCTGGGACCTCTCCTGATCTCCACAAGTGACACAGGGTCACTGCAGCATGAGAACATCCAATCTATCCCACAGGGCTAAGGCCACTGAATCATGAGAGAGCATAGAAAGGCTGAGGCCTTCGTGCATAGCTCAGGTTGCATTTCCAGTGAACACAATCAAGCCAGCATTACAATCCAGCTACTCATCACCTGTTTCATATCAAGTTGCCACTCATAATTTCACGCTGTCGAAAATGATTCTTTGCCCTAGAGGGAAGAACTTATTATCTAGACCCCTAGAGCCACGTAGCTGTGCAGAGAGCACCAATACATTAATGAGAGAATAATTTGTTCTCAATTGTAAATAAATTCAGACAGCACAAACAGACAAAGGAAGAATTAAAGCAGCATTCCCAACAAGCCAAGAAAAATCCTGAAAGCCCAGGACAACTTAATTGTCAGGGAATCATTCCACAGACCTAATCCAGCATCTCTCAGCAGCTCTCATCTCTACATACATACATACAGCAGTCAATTTTGCTCCCTTTGCTCCGGCGACATCTGTGATTTGACAAATACAAGTATTAATTGATTGCACAAATGAATTAATAATACAAAGGTTCTGATTATGATTAGCCTTCTAATCGATTTCGACGACAGCAAGCTCTTGCGGTGTGTAAGTTAATGACTGACTTCTCTCTCTCTCTCTCGCTCCAGTTTTGTCTTATTAGCAGTCTCGCCTACTAAAGACAAGCAGAATCTTTCCTTTATAATTGCCTCTTGACCCTTCCTTACTCCAGTGTGCTGCCGTCATCAGTCGTCATCATGAGAAAATGAAAACTGTGTTAATGAGTTAAAAATAGCGGGACCTTGGTTCCACTTTCTCCTTGCTTTCCAGGGTCGATATGCCAGCCCTCGGGCCTTGCTGGGGTCTGTGTCTAGAAGCACAATGTAACTCATGCCCAGAGTCTGAGCCCCTTCTTCATCCTGGAGAAGCAGCCACCCACGTTGTCCCGTGGCCGGTAGCTGGCAGGGCGAGTATTTGAGGCACTCGCATGCACGGGCTCTGAGGCAGCACATTTACCTCACGCAGGCAATGTCAGAGTGCCCAGCCTTGTCACCTTTCACCAGAGAGATACAGGGCCTGACTCTTCTCCCTGAGGGAGCAGGTGTGCGATTGTGGTGGAGCCAGGATATAAAGGTCTTTGGGGCAGGGATAGTTTTCAGTGTCCACGTGCACAACACCTACCACACATCTGTGGGGCCTAGATCTGACCTGTAGGTGCTCTAGCAAGCCCCAGATATATTTGGCTATAATAATTCATAGGCCCTTTGGACATTTCTCAAGAGTTACCTCAAAATCTCTCCCTCTCTTCCACAAGTAACATGTGCAAAGCTGATAGAGAATAGCTGAAAAGTTTTGTGGTTAGCTACCCCTGGGATCGGGAGGTCTATAAAGTAATCTCTGCGCATGAGAACACGCTGCTTTCCTCATGAACAGGGCGTGTACACGTGCTTACCGCTAATCGAGAAGTAGCGTCCCTAGCAAAAGGAATTTTTTTTCTGGTGGCTGATTACAGCTGCCTCAAAGCTGAGTCATTTGATAACTACAGACTCTGCTTATCACAACCGCGCTCCGGAAATACCAATGCTATTTTGATAACACAATATAAAAAGAGCCAACAAGCCATGACATGAAATATAAATGGAATGGACAAGTTGGTTATGTCCTGAGTCAGAGTGAGCGGAGACGACGCAACGGGCTTACATTTCAGTAAGGGAAGTTTATGTTGGACGTTAGGAAAAAACATCAGGGTGGTTAAGCATGGGGCTAAATTAGCTAGGGAGGTTGTGGAATCTCCATCACTGGAGATTTTAAAGAGCCGGTGAAACACCTGTCGGGGTGGTCTAGATAAGGGGTAGGGAACCTTTTTTTTGGTTTGGGGGCCACAGACCCACAGAAAAATTAGTTGGGGGCCACACACAAGTGAAAAGGTAGTAATAACAATAACAACCCTCACTGACCTGGTTCCCAAGTGAGGAGTGGAAAAAAACCCTTCACGGATGTGGCCTCCAAGGGTGTGTCTAGACTACATGGCTCCGTCGACAGAGCCATGTAGATTAGTTGTACCCCAACTGAGAAACAGGAAAAAGACACTCCCCTCTCACCTCACTCCCCTCAAGCTCCAGCCCCATGGAGAGGGGTGGGAGAGACACCGAGGCTCTGGGCTGATTCCCCAGGGCCAGGTTCACTCTTCTGGGGACCCCCAGGACTCTGAGGTGAGACCAAAAATGAGTGTTTCAGTGTGCATTAGGGTGCTGCTGGGGAGCAGGCTGGAGGTAGGGTTGGGGGTCTCGGGAGGAGGTAGGGTGCAGGAGTGGGCTGAGAGTGAGGGTGGCAGGAAGGGTGCAGGAGCAGTGTGCGGGTGGAAGGAGCATGAGGTGGGGTGCAGGGCCTGGGGGGGAGGCATTGCAGGAGTGGGGTGCGAGGGTAGACCACAGAGTTTTGTAATGTTCTGTGTAATATGCTTAATGGGTAACATGAGAATGAATGTTAAACAACTATAACTCTGTTGGCCACTCTTCTCTGGTTCGTGGGGAAGAACAGTCTTCTAGGCCCTTAATAAAGATGCATCAGATAGCCTGCTTGTGTTTGTATCTGATGTCGAGACAGAAAGAGATCAGTAAGATTCTTATGATGTAGCATGATCATACGGTTGCTCTTAGGAGTAATTAGAATGTTAATTGTGTTACAAAGAATTATGATGAACGAACAAAAAGTTTGTACTTATTGAAGCTCTGTACTGAACTAGACCGATACCTTTTGTATGGACCATTGTATCCCTTTTCCCATGTGTGGAATGATTGTGTAGTTCCTGGGGAGGGGAAGTGAGTGAATTTGGAATATGATTGTTTGGAGAGATAACAGCTTGGAGGCCCAGCAGTTTTAGTGCCAGAGGGTGTAAGAGGGGAGGGGTCTGGAAGACTCAGAGGCTGTCTAGACTTCAGGCTTCTTTTGGAAGAAGCTTTTCCGGAAGAGAGCTTCCGGGAAAACGTCTTTTGAAAGAGAGTATCTACACTGCAATAGCACAACGAAAAAGTGATGTGCTTTTTCAAAAGATAGCGTCCACAATTATTGGATGCTATCTTGCATTTCAGTTGTGATTACTGTGGATGGAGTGGCCACCAGGGTATCTGTGCTTTTTCCTGGAGCCTCTTCTTTCAAAAAAACACGCTCTTCTGCATCCACACATGCCTTTTTCCAAAAAAGCTTTTTCAGAAAAAGGCTTCTTCCTTGTAGAGGCTACGTCTAGACTATAAGCCTCTTTCGAAAGAGAGCATCTAGACTGCAACCACTTCCTTCAAAAAAGCGAGCCACTTTTTCAAAAGAGAGCACCCAGGCAGTCTGGATGCTTTCTTTCGAAGAAGCCCTGTTTGCATATAAGAACGCCTTTTTTCGAAAGAGCGCTTTTGAAAAAAGGCGTACTTCCTCCTAAAATGAGGTTTACCGCGATCGAAAAAACGGCTGCGTTCTTTTAATCTACTTTCAAAAGAACGCGGCTACAGTCTAGACGAAAAAAACCCCTGTAGTCTAGACACACCCAGAATGAGGTTTACTGCCATCAGAAACCCCCCTCCATTCTTTTGACTTTCTGTCGAAAGAACACAACAGCAGGGTGGATGTAAGTATTGTTTGTCCGGAAAAACTCGGCAGTGTAGACAGACCCAGAGGCATCACAGTACCATAAACTGGGCCCAATACAAAGCAGACTGATGGAGGACATATGGATGGCTTTGGACTGTTCAGAAGCAAGCGCCCTTTTACAAACAAGATAGCCTTGAAATAACACTGGAAAGGAGGCACCAACATACTGATGTCAGATGGCAAAGAATGACTTCCAGAGAAACAGATGTTAAAATGGTGATTGATTCAGAACTGACGAAGCAAAATGCATAGACCTATATGTCCTATAAAAGATGGGGCATCTTACATGAATCTCCGGGTCTCGTCTTGTCAAAGATCAGATCATCAGCCTGCACCGAGAGAAGCCCTTGCTTCTTCTCCTCACACTTAACTCGCCTGGCCAGTGAGTTAGTGTGAGCAACAGGCCGGTAACTTTAAGCAAAAGCTAAAAAGGCGTTCGTGTGTCTGTGCATTTGTGTGTGGGTTTGTGTGAATGTGCATGTAACAGAATAGTGTTACATTGTCAATAAATGTGGCATTTTGCCTTATCCCCCTAAAAAGATCCTGTGAAATTCTTTCAAGTAGAAGATGAGTTCAGGGGCTGGGCAGGAGGAGGATGTGGGAGGGGGCAGGGTATTGGGGTGCCCACCTGGCACAGCTCCTGAGGGGCGCGGGTGTCCTTGTGTGGCTCTCTGCACTTCAGGGAAGTGCTCCCTCCAGGCACTACCCTCTGCTGGTCCCATTGGCCATGATTCCCAGCCAATGGGAGCGGCAGGGGGCGGTGCCTGCAGCACGCATTTTTCCCTCACTCCCTGATAGTCCGGGGAACGGGATGAGAAGCAAGCTGAGTCCCAGCGTGCACGGCTGCTGCCTTTTCCCCCTCACCCACCCTCCTGAAACTCTGCCCTTGGCAAGAAGGCGAGTGCCAGTCAGCCGCACCCTGTTACAATGGTTCCAGCTCTCCTGCCTACTTGCCAGACACACACAGGGGAGCATCCTAAAGGTAGTAGGATGAAGCTGGACCATGAGGCAAGACTGAGCCCTTAATAAGGGATGTGCAAAAACTCTTCTGTGAGCCTGGAGCCATGTCCCAATCCTACCCACCTGGCCTACTCTGTATGCACTGGCCATCTTCCGTTCTCCGAGTTCCTCTTGTCCCTCCATCTTCATCAACCCAGGCATCCCTACTTTCCTCCGCAATTAACCTTATGATAGTTCTGCACATGGGCCAAAGTACTTTATCCAGCGAATGAAATGTTCCTTCCAGTACTGTTTGCTTTGTTAATAGGTATTTTATTAAATATGGGATTTTTTTTTCATTTTATAGTGTGCAAAAACTGTACCGGCCTGCCATCATACATTAAAAGTGCCCTGAAAGAAACCTTATAAAACTCTAATAATATTTTTATGTGCAGAGCTTAATTCTCATTGATTTTTCCCATGGTTTATGTCAGTAAGCAAAAGTAAGTTGCTGTGCTTTTAATAAGACTTCACTTTTCCATTGCTGCAGAAGTGGTCCAAGCATACAAACTGACAGGGGAATGAGGCAGCAAAAATACCAATAATAATAAACATGAGAAGACTCAAAGATAGGAAATAAATAAGAATGTTGCCTGCTAATATATGTTGGGACTTGAATTATTAATTGCAGACATAAGCAGTTAAAATTGGAAATAGGATAAAGACGTTGCTTTTATATTTGGCTTTAATTTCAGCGAGGCAGGTACACAGAACACATGGCAATAACAATAAGAAACTGCTAAAAAATTAATTAAAGTATCTAATAATGTAGGGGATGATCCGGCAGACATGTAGGACCAGATATTTGTTACCGTGAGATGTTCCATTAAGGTCAATGCGTAAATGTTTGGCAATTTAGATCCTTTGTGTAATAGGCTATGTCTACTTTCTTTGAGGCCTACTCCAGAGTGTAACTACCCTGTAGTTAGAAAGCTTTTCCGGATTCAATATCTAATCTCAATCCCCTTGGCCACAGATTAAGCTAAGGACAAACTGTCACAGTCCTCTATAACAGCCCTTAGTGGATTTAAAGACTATTGTCAAGTCTCCCCTCAGTCTTCTCTCAAGTTTTCTTGCATTTGCTAAAGCTTTTACTAATGTATTGCCCCAATTTGACAATATCCTTCTTAAAGAGCAGCACCTGGATTTGGACACAGTACTCCGACTAAAATCTGAGCCGCATGTGACAATTACTTCTTGTGTTTTACCTAGCATACGCCTGTTAATATAGTATCCTGGTTCTTTTTGTCTGTTTGTTTGTTTTGCAATTTCAGCATAGTATTGACTCATATTCCATTTAGAATCCACACTCATCCCCAGATTTTTTTTTCTGAAGCGATAACCTCTAGCCAGTTATTCCCCATTTGACAGTTATGCCTTTGATTTTGAACGACCTTTGCATTTGCCTTTCTGGAATTTCATCTCATTGATTTCAGGCCAATTCTCCAATTTGTCCAGGTTGTTTGTTTGGAATTCTAACCCTGTCCTCCAAAATCCTTGCAACCCCTCTCAGCTTGATATAAGTTGCACATGCCATAAGCGACTCTCTGTTCCATTAGCCAAGTCATTCATGAAAATATTGAATATTACCAGACCCAGGATTGATCCCCGGCAGAACCCTACTAGATATGTCCTTCTAGCCAGTTAGCTAACTATTGATACCTCCCTTTGAGTATGCTCTTCCAACCAGTTGTGCACCCCCTTACAGTAATATCATTTGGACCACATTTTCCTGTGTATAAGAGCAATGTGTTTTATAGACTTCTATGTTTCTGTCTATAGATGAGGTAGGTATTTATGAGACAGATCCTTAGATGTTGTAAACTTCCATAGCTCCATTTAATCCAATTTATACTCACTGAGGATCTGCTTATATAGACAGATACCCCCCTTCCCCCCTCCCCCCCACACACACATACAAAAAGCAGTCATGAAAATGGGAAACTATAAGGGCTTTTTCATCTCATGGAAATAAGTATTTAGGGGGCTAGATCCTTAGCTGGTGTACACTCGCTTCCGGGTTCTTGAATCTAACATCCTAAAAACTGGGGACTTCTCTTCGCTGCGATGTAACGTTGACCATTACGGCCTGCAGCCAGGAACTCACCTTCTGATAAGAAAAGGGACCTTTGGTCTAGCAACACTGAACTTGGTCTTCAATTCATTCTTGAAATCTTCTCTGCGGTCCAGCTCTTTCTCTGGAGATGCTTAATAGCAGCTTTATGCTGAGTCGGGGCATGCCTACACTAGGAAATAATTTCAAAATAACTAAATTTGAAATAATCACTCCTGAAATAACTATTTTGAAATAAGCTTATTCCCCAAGGAAAACAATATAGATTTCAAAACAACCAGCCCGTTATTTCGAAATAACAGGCATGGTAGTGTGGTCGCTCTGCTTATTATTTCGAAATAAGGGGGGGTTATTTCAAAATAACTCCCCAGTGTAGACCAGGGCTCAGTGAGGGGTAAGCAACCAGCAGGCAGTGTGACTGGAAAAACACCTGTAAGGGCATATTAGAAGCATATTGAAAGGGTAAAGAGAGCTATTCCTAGTAAATCGTTAGCGAAGCCATGTTAAAAAGATTGCAGCTCTTGATAGATAAGCCTGGATTGTTAGAAAATCAGAAGTAGATATTAATTTCATTGGTCTGTGTTTACCTATATCTTGTTAGCAGTATAACGTGATCTAATTAACTTATAAATACTAAACTTTGGCTCCTCTCTAATATTTCATTGCTCTGCTATTGATTCAGCAATCAAAAGGGGATAGTAGCATTTAGATGGAAGTTCTGGTATAATAATATCATTGTCTTTATTTCTTTTTGAAGTTTGTAGTAAACCTCTGAATGGGTTGATTCACAGCCTTATGCTACCAAATGTAACCTGTTAGCAGCCTATGCCTAGGAAATCGAGATCTACTTCAAAGAAATAATGCATGTTACCTGTTCTTCAGCTAAGGCACACCTGCTGAGATCATTTGCTGCCAAGAGACTTATCTGCTGAGTTTTAGCAGTAAGGGAACTTTCAGGCTTGACCTGTATTATTTCTGGCTTGTTTAATCATTACCAGGGGTAGTCTTAAGTAGCAAAACTGACATCTCCAGGTCTATTCTGGATTAGGTCCTGCAATTCTCAGTGAAAAAATTGAATACGCTTTGCACATGGACCATCCATTAGACTATAACTTTCTAAATTAATTTCTGTAAATTATCAGCATCAGCATCCCTGCCATGAAACTGACCTAAGAACTGCCAAATATTATAGCTACAGATCTGAGTAACCACCGTAACTCTCTTTTCCATGTTAGTAAATCTTAGATGTAATTACTTAATGGCTGTACGTTGCAGTGGGGGAGGTCTAGGTTGGATATTTGGAAAAACTATTTCCCTAGGAGGGTGAGGAAGCACTGGGATGGGTTCCCTAGGGAGAGGGTGGAATCTCCATCCCTAGAGGTTTTTAAGATCCCAGCTTGACAAAGCCCAGGCTGGGATGATTTTGTTGGGCTGGTCCTGCTTTCGGCAGGGGGTTAGACTCGATGACTCTTGAGGTCTCTTCCAACCCTATGATTCTATGATTTTATCAGAAGTGTATATTTGGGTGAGTTCTGAATATTCATTTACCTGGTGGGTTATGCACCGAATCTCTTGGGACTGGTAGAATTTATATATGGTGAATAAGGTTTTAAATATCCCTCGTGATATTAGATGTGAGCTGTATGGGTGGGAGCCAAAGGCTGGATTGGTTAAAGAGAAAAGTATTTTGGCTTTCTGGTAACCAGTAAGCCATTACAGAACCTGTTTGGTTACAGGTGTGGTGAAATCTAATTTAATAAACCACCAGTTTTGAGGTTCACCTGTCCTGATCTTTACAGATAACCCTTATTGAGCATTCTTATTAGAACCCCTCCTGTGACTACAGTACCAGGTGGCAATACCATACTTTTGCCTAAAATACTTTCATAGGTAAAGCTCCGAAAGGCATAAAGAGGACACGTGAACAATTTCAGTTCAAGTGCACAATAATCCTGGTGAAAACCATGTTTCAGAAGGGAAAAGGTCATTTTAGCAGAGCACATTGATGAGTAGGGAATCACGGGAAGCTACAGAAACGAAGACAAGTTACCACGGCTCCACCCATTATCACAGAAGGTAGTGAGAAGGTGTCGTGCTGAGACCACCGCCTGTCCTGGTCATCAGTATGGTTTTATTATTTCCTTCTACTACCCCACTGGTCTGTCCATATCCATCTGTTGTCTCTTGTCTTATACTTAGATTGGATGCTCTTTGGCATAGGGTCTGTCTTTTTGTTTTGTCTGTACAGTGTCTGTTTGTTTGGAGGTTTTTTTTGTCTGTATGGCATCTGTCTTTTTGTTTTGTGTCTACCACGTCTGTCTTTTTCTTCTGTCTGTACAGCATATGGTACAGTGAGTTTCTGGACCATGACTAGCACTCTTAGGCTATGTCTACACTGGCAGGTTCTTGCGCAAGAACATGTCCACACTGCCATGTGCTTTTGCGCAAGAGTATCCAGGGCAGTGCGGACGCTCTGTTACACAAGAAAGCTCTGATGGCCATTTTAGCCATAGGGCTTTCTTGCTCAAGAAACCCCTGCTGCGCATCCACACTGCCCTCTTGCGCAAGAGGGCTTACACTTGTTAGACGCAAGAAGCCCTGTCTTCTGACGCCATACTGTAAATCTTCTTGCACAAGAGCGGGCAGGCAGTGTGGACGCTCTGCGGGTTCTTGCGCAAGAATGGCCATTCTTGCGCAAGAACCCGCCAGTGTAGACATCGCCTTAGGGTGTGTCTACGCTGCAGGGCTTAACTCAAAATAAGCTACACAAATTGAACTATATCAGTTGTGTATCATATTTCAAAATAGCTTATTTCGAAACAGGGAGCGTCTACACAGCACTTATTTTGAAATAGAGCACTCTTCCTCCGACTTCCCTTATTCCTTGTACAATGAGGGTTACATGAGTCAGGATAAGAAGTCCTCCAGCATGACAGTATTTTGACACCTTTTCGAAATAACTGCCTGCTGTGTAAACACAGACTAAGTTATTTCAGAATAGCACTAGTTATTTTGAAATACTGTTGCAGTGTAGACGTACTCTCAGGCAGCATGGTAATGAATAATAATAAAGCAACGGGTGATGACTCTTGCATAGTGGATGCCTAGTTCTGTTGGTACACTCACATCTCCTGTGTAATCATTTTATGCCTCAGAGATTGGGCCCTGAATCCAGAAAAGCACTAAGCACATACCCGTGGATTTCCCAGTTGCAGTCTCTCACAGAAAGTTTTGCAAATCCTCAAATGCACCACAGGATCTGGCCTTTGGCTCCTTTGCAATCCAGGGGACCATGGACTCTTCCTACTGGAATCTCACACAATGGCTACCGTTGCGCTCTAATTTGCATTCACATTGAGCATGGTCTCACAAAGAATATGCCTGGGAAGAGTTTACTATGCAAGTTGAGTGATTAGCTCTAGATGGATGTTTTTATCCTTGTGAAGAGACAGTTAGAGAGAAGCGACAGTGGCTGCCACTGCATTTCAATGCCATAATTGAGTTGAAAGGACTCTTAAATCCTGGAAAATGCTTTTTCAGTTTTGAAGAAGGTAGTTTAAAAAACCCTTTATATTTGCTTTTGACAGCTGCTGGAACCATTACAGTAGGAGATCACATAATTAACTGGGAAGGTTCTTTGGGTGTTTGATACCATCGTTTATCATGGTAATTCTGGCCACCAAAAACATCTTGGCATGTGATGGATATTTATTCAGCATTTCCTACTCACTACACTTAAAGGAAATTACTCATGGCTCAGAGGGGCACAACCATCGCCCCCTAGTCCTAACGCCTGCAAACATGTGAGGAGGTTGGAAGCTGAGTCCAAAGCCACCAAATGATGGGTCCAAAACCAACCCCTTGGGTGCACATGTCCTACCTTGGGGGTCAGAGCTGAATTTTCTGACTTGAGCTCCTTTCCAGATAATGATGCCTGAGGCTGGATGTGCACAAATCTGCCCTTTCGTTAATATAAATTGACCCCATGGAAAAAGTCCTCAACAGGAGGTACGACATGGGCAGCAGGAATATGCTGGCTCTGTCCGTTTTAGCACACCTGGATGTGCATTGTGTGGAAAATCCCGTGGCCATGTTTCCGGGAACCTATACTTCACACAGAGAGATCTAATTAAATGAATTAACTTATTTAACATGGCACCCGCCTTAAGCTCTGGGGAGATGTGCAGAAATGATTCATACAAGTCAAAATAAAGCAGAAGTGTTTGTTTCCAATTAAAACGGCTGGAGAATGTTTCCTTAATTCATGTCTCCCAACTGGTGAAACATAATCCATTAGAGAGTCCAATGTCAGTGTTCTTTGGGACCTTATGATACAGAGCCCTCTCTGTGGTAGCTTGAGAATTCATCAGCTATGTATTTGCCCAGTGATTCCTTTTCAGGTTTCCGTTGCAGCTGTCAAAAGGTACATGCTCTGTGCTTTCCTATCCTGATTCTTACAGATCCCTCCTCATTGTGGCCGCCGAGTTCCTTAGAGATGTGAGCTGAATGACTTGTCGAGCAGCATTCACGTGCAATCCTTTTTGGTTGTCTTCTTCTCTGAACTTTGCATTGTCAGATGTCACTCCTTAAGGACTCAATAGTTTGTGGTTTATTTTAAACGAGTTTTGCATTAAATAAAAAAGTAAATAAGCAACGTGGGGCAGGCCACGGATTGGGAGTATAGCTAACTGAAGGATTATAAACTACATTTATAAGGGAAAATGCATTTAGCTAGGAGCAAAATTCTGCTGGGTATTAGCAAAGACCTAATCCCGCTTTGTGTTCTGCAAAAGCAGCAAACTCATGTGAGCTATGGGTGTAAATCTCCGCACCATGCCTAGGGGACTGTGATGAGATGTCTGGAGAAACACAAAGCCTTCTGAACTCCTGGGTTGGTGAGGTTCTCACAAATCCATGTTCATCAAAGATGGGTTGAGCTCGTTTTGAGTTCAGCTTGGAAGGACTCACACAGTGCCAGGGGTTAAAATGGACAAAAGGAAAACGTAGGCTGTCTGGAAAAGTTTCCCAATGATTAAATGGATTAGACTGCAAAATAGTGTTATAAGGGATGTAGGAGGACCACCAAGGCAGGGAACATTAAAAAACATACAGCCTTAATGTTCTACCATGGGCTTTGGCAATGCAGAAAAATCTACCTTCCAAAGCTGCTTCCTGCATACCATCAATTTAACTATTTCTGCATTAAAATTAGAAATAGTCAACAATCAAAGTTTTCTGTATGCAAGCCGTTATTTCGAAATAATGGCGAGCTGGAGGACTTCTCGCTCTGACTCCTGTAACTCTCATTTCATGAGAAGTAAGGGAAGTCGAAGGAAGAGTGTTCCCATGCAATTGAACCCCGTTGCCAACTTTGTCCACATATTTACTCTGGTGACTCCATCACTGGACCTAACCATGTCAGTTACAAGATCATTCCTGTTCATCCAGAAATATAATTTTTGCCATCATGTGCCAACAATAATAGAGATGTAGCCGTGTTAGTCTGGTCTTGCTGAAACAAAAGACAGGGCTATGCGGCACTTTAAAGACTAACAAGATGGTTTATTAGGTGGTGAGCTTTCATGGGCCAGACCCATTTCCTCAGATCAAATTGTGGAAGAAAATTGGCATGACCATCACTTTTTTTGATTGTATCCCTTTGGTATATATGGTCATGCCAATTTTCTTTCACATTTTGATCTGAGGAAGTGGGTCTGGCCCACGAAAGCTCATCACCTAATAAACCATCTTGTTAGTCTTTCAAGTGCTGTATAGTCCTGTCTTTTGTTTCATGTGCCAACAGTGTCCTTCAGCTATGTATATTGGACAGACTTCTCAGACACTTCGCCAAAGAATTAATGCCCACAAATCAGACATCAGACATCTTCACAAGGAAAAACCAGTTGCTTTTCATTTCAACCTACCTGGACATAGTCCTAACAACCTTACTACATGCATCTTACTTCAAAGAGACTTTAACACCAAATTACAGAGGGAAACTTCGGAACTTTCTTTCATGCTTAAATTTGACACTTTACGAATGGTAATAGAGAGGTAGCTGTGTTAGTCTGATCTTGGTAAAACAAAAGGAAAAACTTTGTAGCAGTTTAAAGACTAACAGGATGGTTTAATAGGTGATGAGCTTTCGTGGGCCAGACCCACTTCCTCAGATCGTATTCTGGAAGAGAATTGGCATGACCATATGACCATATGAATGGGCCTTAGCAAAGATGCTAATTACCTTAACCATTACAAAGATAGGTTCCCCACTTATCACCCCTGATTCACCATTCATTGATGCATAAATAGCTATTCCCTCCCTCCCTCTCCCTCACCCCACCTTCTGTACTAAATCTGATTTGTCAGTTCAATAATGTGTTCACTTTTTTCATTGTATCCCTTTGGTATATATGGTCATGCCAATTCTCTTCCAGAATATGATCTGAGGAAGTGGGTCTGGCCCACAAAAGCTCATCACCTATTAAACCATCTTGTTAGTCTTTAAAGTGCTACATAGTTTTTCCTTTTGCCTATGCAATTGATGTAGCTGAAGTTGAGTATCTCAATTCAACTTTTGTCCTGCTGTGTAGACGTACCATAAAAAGCCTCAACACTAACGTGGCCACCTTCTTGGCTGGTAAACCAGGGACTGAACTTAGGGATCTCCAGGGCTAACAGCATGAATTGCTGTGGCTGGAACGAAAGAACGAGTCCCCCAAAGAAAAAGCTGTAAGACACTTCTCTCTTCTGTGGACCGGGCACACAAGGGGAAGGCTTAACACTCAGTGGGCTGCAGAAGCAGTTACTGAAAATGACAACTTGGCTTCTCTTGTGAAACAGGGAAGATCTTCGGCTTGTCTCCACAAATCTTTTCCCGTCTTCACGCTTTGTCGCGACTGCTGCTTCAGCCGTGTGGGCAACCCTATGGGGCTGGAATTTAATTGCGGGGCATTTAATTGCAGGGTCTAGAACCAGCCAAAATGTTCCAAATGAAAAGTGTTGGGGTTTTTTTAATGAAAAATGGCCTTTTTCCAAAACCAACATTTTCTATCACAAAAAACCCCCAAAAGGTCATAATTTCTGATAGTTTTCTTGAAAAATATTCCGTGTCTTTCCGGATACTTTTTCCCAAAATTTTGATTGAAAATACAATCCAAATGCTTCTAGAATTATTTTCCTGTTTCAAAAATCATTTTTATATTTTCAGTTCCAAATTACGTGCATGGAATATTTGGGGGGAAATATAACACAATCAAAATTCACAATTTTTAATCAAAACCTGTCACTTTGGACCACTCCGAAAAAGTCACGGTGAGTGGCTCTGAGAAGCGTTCAACAACACCATGACCAGGGAAGCAATGGGCCTGATTAAATTGGTACATCTAGCCTGGCGATCATTAGTGCGAAGTGTCTAGTGTAGACAAAACATCAGGGCTGCTTGTCTTTGCTCTGATTGTGGGGGCTTTATACTCCTCTTAACCAACCTAGGTAGCCAGAACTCCTCCCACTTCCAACAGACCTCTGCCCACACCCTGCCCATTTGCTTTGCAGGGGACACAATGTGTCAGTAGCTCCTGCTCTTGCCATCATGCCTGGAGTTAGAATCCCATTTACTCTCCATGGGTGTGTCTACACACAGCAAAGTGATTTTGGAATAACGGCTGTTGTTCCAAAATAACTATGCGAGCGACTGCAAAGCCAGTCTGTTATTTCGAAATAATTTCGAAATAACAGACGGCTTATTCTGACATCTGTAAACCTTATTCTACAAAGAATAACGCTTATTCCGAAATAGCTTTTTCAAAATAAGACGTGTGTAGACACTCCACTGCTGCTATTTCGAAATAGCTCCTCACCAGGGCCATTTAAATTATTCCTTCTGGGGCTCTAAATCAAGATAGCACATGTACATTAGGGAAGCCTGCTTCAGATTCATTTTGAGGCTTTCCTACAGTGTAGACATGCTATTTTGAAGTAAGCTATTTCAGAATAACTATTCCAAAATATTCAGGGGGTAGCTGAGTTAGTCTGTACAGAATAAACTTAAAAAACAACAAATGGTCTGGTAGCACTTATAAACTAACAAAACATATAGATGGTATCATGAGCTTTCGTGGGCGCAGACCACTTCTTCAGATGACTGGAGTTTTTACTACCAGTGCTACCAGACCATTTGTTGTTTTTTAAGTTGATTCCAGAATAGCTTTTTCCAAAATAACTGTGCAGTATAGGCATAGCTCTTGTGTCCTCTTAGCTTCCTGAGCATCTAGATGAGGGCTGTGACTATCTAGCCCTAAGTTAGTCCCACCCCCATTCTCATTTCCCATCTTCTTAGAAATCATGACACTCTTGTTTGTTTATTGCCATGTGTTGGGATGCTTGGCCAGATAACTTGGCATAACCCTTACGCATACAAGTGAGCACTTCCACGCTCCGCTCCACTCGCCCCACAGAAGTGAAGTGCTTGCCAGCAAGCATCTGGGCTGCCCAACTGCATCCATAGCTTGATCAATTCTAGCATCCCTTTGTGTGGATGATTTAAGACAGAATGAGACCAAGAGTTTTGCCAGTCCGAATTCACTCACACGGAACCCTACAGTGCTTCCGTTCTTTGGACCATCCCAGAGGTCTTTGCCCCTCCAGGTTTAATTGTCCTAATAGTTGCTCAAAATCAAAACTCTTCCGTTCGACTTTAGCATCAGACGCAAAGCCACCCTTCTTTCCGATCACGAAAAAATCCTTGTGTTATAAGACTATGCGCATTGTACTACAGAAATAACTTGTGCTTGATTGTAAGTAGCCACGCTTTGTGGGACTGACCTCTCAGCGAAGGGCAGTTATATAAGCAGCCACCAATTTATCTGTGAAAGATGAAAAAACACAAACAAAGCCACTTTGATTTCTTAGCTCTGAAAGATACCAGGCCAGAGTCTCACTTGGTGTAAAACAGCAAAGCTCTTGAATTAAAGAATACCTATTACATCCATAAATCGGGTGAGGTTCCGCACCACGGTTCTCATCATGTCAGAACTTGCTGTCTGAAATAGAAGGTGGGGAGAGAGTGAGTATTGTGCACGATTAACAGTTACCTTCATGTATGTCGATACACCAGATCAAATGCAGGAAGGGAAACGTCAGGGAAATGTAGCAAGCTGGTAAATCATATCCAGGTGTCCCCAGAGAAGAAGGGTGCTGCTCCTGCTACACCTGGGTAAATTCACAACAGAGAGGTCACCCGGTTCCCTTCCCATGGAAAGGAGGTGTCATGTCTGATTCAGAACTTGCCTTCCCACTTGCAATCTGCTCAGGACCTCATGGAGGGTCACTGGCTCAGACCTAAATTGTTAGACTGGGCGAATGAGCCAACCTAGTGACCATGTCAGAAGCACCAAAAGAAAGGCGTTCCCTATCAGGGTGTGTCTACACCACAACATTATTTCGAGATAACAATGCGAGGTTATCAAGTCCAGTCCCCTGCCCTCACAGCAGGACCAAAACCATCTAGATCATCCCTGATAGATGTCTATCCAACCTGCTCTTAAATATCTCCCTCTTCCTTATAATACCCTTTTAGGTACTTGAAACCTGCTATCATGTCCCCTCTCGGTCTTCTCTTTTCCAAATTAAACTAATTACCCTTCACCTTTCAAAAAGCACTGGAACTTAGATTATAAAGTCTTCATGGGTCAAAACCATCTTTTTGTTCTATGTCTGTACATCCCCTAGCGCAGTGAGGTTCCACTCCACGACCGGGTTTGCAAGGCACTACCACAGTATAAGTAAGCAAGTAACAAACAGGAATTTGAAAAGGATGGTTGTTCAGTGGGTGTATTTAGAAGCTGATTTTGCTAACGAAAATGGATATTTTATATAAAAAGCAAGAAAAAAAATCTTCTTTCCAAGGCCCATCCTTTTCATGCTGATAAAATCAGTCCAAACATACATTATTCCATACACATAATGGCCTGTGTAATGTGTCTTTCTGAGCCTTGACACAGAACGAGCTAAAAATACCAGATGGCCTTGCACAAATTAGAACAATTACAGTACCACACTGCAGAGGGATTTCTCCCGACACTCACATCAAGGCTGTTTCTCGTGTTCTCTCTGCTCAGAAACTAGCCTCCAACACAAATAAATCAGTTTCCCGGCTTGGAGAGTGTGCTCCGCTCTTAATCTAAACCTATAAACCAGCCTCTTGTCAATTTCACTGTCATTTTATGAACCTGACGCTGGGACAGAGCAGACATCTCAGGGTCAGATGCCAGCACTGTCCTTGTGGTGACTCATCGGTTACTCTGTGGGCCCATTAACATCAGGGGGATATTCGTACAGATAAGGGGCCACTCCGTGTAAGGATGGCAGATTCTGGCTCTAAATGATCCAACTATAAATGCCAATAATCAAGCTAATTTTCCTCAACAGATATATTACCAGCATGGCCATGTTGGGCAAAGCTGTTCCCCCTTATTAGCCGGGCTGCATGACCATCATAAACATTTAAATGTAGTACTAGAACTAGGAGTCACTAAATGAAATTAATTTGTAGCAGGTTTAAAACAAGTAAAAGGAAGTCAACCTGTGGAACTTCTTGCCGGAGGATGTTGTGAAGACCAGGATTTGATCAGAGTTCAAAAAATAACTAGATAAATCCATGGAGGTTAGTTCCATCAATACTTATCAGCCAGGATGGGTAGGAATGGTGTCCCTGGCCTCTGTTTGTCAGAGGCTGGAAATGGGCGACAGGGGAGAGATCACTTGGTGATTCCCTGTTCTGTTCATTGCCTCTGGGGCATCCGGTATTGGTGACTGTCGGCAGACAGGACACTGGGCGAGATGGGCCTTTGGTCTGACCCTGTATGGCCATTCTTATGTACAAGAGCTGACCATGGAATTCATGAAACACAGGCCTTGGCACTCGACCGCCTCTGTGCACAATGGCAAAAGTGGACCTATCTTTCTTGAGCCCTGGCGAGGCGCCTGCAAGCCCACACAGAGCTCCCCCTTTGTGCCCACAGGAAAGTAATTTGAGAGACCCCTTTGAGGGGTGCCGAGGCAGCGGGAGTGCGCCTCCACCTGGCGCCACCCGCCCTGCTCTCCTTCGCGTTGGGGAGGCGCCACGCTCCAGATCCACTTGCGTGTGCGAGGATTGCTCAGGGGGAGGGAGATCTCAGGGCCTCTGTAGCGGAAACAGGCTCTTACCGGGTGCTAAGGCTGGCATGGGATCTGGGTGGCGAGGGAACTCAACAGTTGGGTTTGCGGGCACGCCGCTTGGTACAAAGGGAGAGGGGGAGAAGGTGGAGATCTGCCTTAGCATCTCCAGGACCCTGAGGTGAGCCAGGAGACGGCACCATTTAGGACAGTCATCGGCAGGTAATTGTCACCACCACTGGGACTGTTCTACCATCACACCATTCCCTTTCCTCCTCTTGACATGGCCCCAGACAACCACCTGTCCTGTGGAGCTGGGAGGCTATTTCACCCCCTGAGAACACCACACTATTTCAGCAGCATGAGGCGAGGGTTGGACAGGAGACAGGGAGATGGACCATCACATTTTTTCCTTCACACCAGCCCCACCCCCAGCCTTTGCCTGTTTGAAGTTCCTATTGAAACCAATGGGGAGTTTTAGGCGTGTAAAGTCTGCCAGATCCGGCCCGAAGAGATTCATGCTCAGGGAGCTGAAAATAGATTTCGTTGGATGTAGCAGTAAAAATACATCCCCAATATAGAAACAGAGGATTACATTTTACGGCTAACTTTCCCCCCTCCCCTCATTAGACAGGCTCGCATCAGGCCATGCAGCACAGTGCTGTGAAATGCGCTATCAATCAGTCGGCGATAAGGAATTTCTTTTTTCAGCTACCAATTTCTTCCTGCAAGAGAGGAGAAGCACGGCAGTTATTTCATCCTCCAATATTTTGCCGATCCTCCCTGGGGGCAGGGCCGTAGCGGGAATTCCAAGCACATGAAACTCCACACTAGGGGACTACTCATCTGTGAACGTTCATTTGCATTTTTAAATGAAGTCTAGCTCTACCTGCCTTTTGCGGGCACTTCTCATGAATATTTTAGCAAGTGAGTTTACTGACAGAGATGTCCATGGAAACGGTGCATTTTAGGTAGCTACAGGAGAATTTTTACATTTGCTTCTGATGAGCACTGAAGCCTACCTCGGAAACATTATTTTGAGAGGGAAGGCTGCAGTCTATTCCAAACTAAGCTTGTCCTCCATAGTCTGCTGCTGACTGGGTGTTCAATGCTGAGCAAGTCATATCCTAGATCAGTGCCTCAGTTTCCCTCCCACACTTTGGGTGTCATGTTCATTTAGGCAGTGAGCTGTTCAGGAGTAGGGCTTCTCTGTCTCCCATGAGATGCTTGTATGGTGTTTAGCTCATGGGCGCTCCCCTCTTGGTGGGAACCTTCAGGCCATGCTGTCTGTCAAGTGGTAGACTGTGAAGGTTTATTCATTCAATCAAGGATCATGAGTGAGTGAGCCAAGGAAACTCACAGTGGAAAACTTCTGCACAATCTACAGGACATAAGAACATAAGAACGGCCAGACTGGGTCAGATGAAAGATTCATCTAGCCCAGTATCCTGTCTGCCGACAGTGGCCAATGCCAGTTGCCCCAGAGGGAGTGAACAGAACAGGTAGAATCATAGAATCATAGAACACTAGAACTGGAAGAGACCTCGAGAGGTCATCGAATCCAGTCCCCTGCTCTCACAGCAGGAGCGAGCACCGTCTAACCACCAGGTGATCCCTTGAGGGCAATAATTACCAGCCACAGCTATTTAAGGCGTCATCTTGAATAACAAAATTCACAGTAGACATGACAATCTGCTCGTGGGCTGTGGGCAAGCCAAAAAGAAAGATGGAATTCCTAGAACAGATAAGTAACGATGGATTCTTAACCGAGTTCCACCAAAGAAGAGACGCCAGCTTTTCTCCTCCTTGGGACAGGTCCCACTACAGAGAAGCAAGAGGTTGGGAAGGCCACACGTTCCCCATGATTCGTGTTCAGAGCAGCATTGATATGTACTATGGGTTCCTACTCTGCTCTTCTTTTGGTCTGGGTCCCCTGTGCACGTAAGCTGTGCTAGCCATACACCAGACATCTGAAAATAACGGCCCTTAATTCCAGTGGGGAGACCATCCTGGTGCTCTTTTGTGAGAGGAAAAAGGGACCTTCCCCACCTCCCATTTGAAGCTCCACCAACAACCCATTTGTTATCATCTCGCTAGTGTTGGATTCTTCCAAGTCAGAACACAGGAGAGCAGCAGCAGCTGAGAAGGATGTTCAAGGATGACAGCATTTTCAATTTCACTGGGCTCGTCCAGCTGTGGTGGCTTCTTTCTGGCACGGCGGCAGGGCGATGGGAAAAATAAAAGTCTCCCTCCGCCTATCCAGTCCTTTTCTGCTGAACTGCTACTTAGCCATTCAGTCCCTAGCCTGTAGCAATGCTTGGGATTCTTCCGTCCCAAGGACAGGACTCTGCACTTGTCCTTGTTGAACCTCATTTGATATTTTTGGCCCAATCCTCTAATCTGTCTAGGTCACTCTGGACCCTATCCCTGTCCTGCAGCGTATCTACCTCTCCCTCTAGCTTAGTGTCATCTGCAAACTTGCTGAGGGTGCAATCCATCCCCTCATCCAGGTGATTAATTAAGATGTTGAACAAAACCAGCTCTAGAACTGATCCTTGGGGCACTCCACTTGAAACTGACCACCAACCAGACATCGAACCAGATCACTGCCCATTGGGTCTGACAATCTAGCCAGCTTTCTATCCACCTTACCATCCATTTATCCAATCCATACTCCCTTAACTTGCTGGCAAGAATATTGTGGGAGACCATATCAAAAGCTTTGCTAAAGTCAAGGTATATCACAAGCTTCGCCAAGCTTCTGTGCAGAACACAAATCAGTCATAGCCAACGATCGGAGCCGGGGGCCAGAACACATGGGAAATGTCTTCACCAATTTGACCAGCTCAAAGAGTGAGAAATAGTTTGGAAGCTTGCAAGGGCATGGCAGCCCAGCACGGAGAAAGCAAATGTGAGCTCTGGTGCTAGAAGGGGTCAAAATGAAAAGTAGCTGCCTGCTTCTTATGTCACCAGAAAGAAAGAAACCCGGCTCATTCCTGCCCCAGTGCATGTTTGTACCCTGTACTCTTGAGTTTGTGTGTGTTATGGAAATGAGATCATTTGGCACATGGAAAGGAATGCATGGAAGGGGAAGAGGCTGTGGAAGAGATAGACTATGTAGAGTGATTCACCAGGGCTGAGGTGGTTTGTACTTGGGTTGGGTATGGAATCTGTATCCAGTGACATTGTATTGCTCTGGATTTTGCACTCAGAGATTTTGCAAGCATGCATGGAGCTGAAATGATGGAGCGCACATCTGACTCCGCGGAATGCGTCTGAAGATCCATCGCTGAGCACAGCCCCTGTTGCAACAGGGCGAACTGAAATCGATTCCTTCCTGGTGCCCACTTCACTTCCCTTGAGCCCCCCTAGGACCATCAGTGGAGGTTGTGTGTAAGACTCACAGTCTGGACCCCAAAGAGTTTAATGAGGGGCATGCCCATGTCCCTTTCACTTTTCGCCTGTGATCCTGTTCTTTTCTAACGATTCCCAACATAAGCCCGTCTGCTCCAGGTTCCAGAGGACTCCCGCCAGCTTGTGAGTGGGGAGGGAAGACCTGGAAAGCCATTTGGCCTGGGAGTAGAAGAGGTTTTAGATCGGGGCTTGAGTCACCCATGTTATATATTTTAGAAACAGTCTCTTAGGTGCATAATGGACTCCAGGCCTGGTCGCTGCCCTTGGCAAGTGGCAGAGAATTTGCTGAGTTCTTACAAACATTAATTAACATTTCCAGGGGCCGTCTCCAAGTTTTGGTTGAGGTGTGTTGCATATGTCCATTAAGATTCCTGTTAATAAAAAACAAAGGTCTTGATCCTACAGAGGCAAATATGAACAGTTCTCTTGATGCACTGAGAGCAGGCCCCATTCACCCAATGGCCTTACTGCCTCTGTGTAAAGCGAAGAGCCAGTTTAAGCCTTTCCAGGATTCAGTGGCCAATAAAATACAGCGTGTGGTAAGGGTGGGGCTGGCTGAACGCTTTCAAACTCCAGCATTTGTGCCAAACTTTGACACATCGAGATTAAAAAAGGAAATGCTAAGATGTTTCGACAAACTCTGGCTTTCCCCGGCCTTCATTTTTCACCCCCAAACAGCTGGTCAAAACATTTCAACTGTCAACGTTTTGGCAGCCGTGTCAAAACTTCCTTTGAATTTAGATAAGTTTTAAAACATCCTTTCAAAGGCCTATTTCTGCCTGGTTTGTAAGGACACAAGAGCAGCCAGATGGGGGCAGATCGGGGCCAAACCCTGGTGCTTCAGAGGGAACCAACAGAACAAGAAATCACCACGTGATCGATTCCCTGTTGCCCATTCCCAGCTTCTGGCAGTTTTGACATGAGCTAGCCTCGCCTGCCATCTCCTATGAGAAAAGTGGTCAGCTGAGTTCTCCAGCCACTTGGCACAAAGGCCACAAAACACCTGAGGACAGGTAGCGGAGAATTCCCCCGTTTGGAGGAGAACCCTCAGATGGTGGAGTTTATTCTGCTGTCTCCTGTTGCAGTCGGCCCCACCACCCCCAATGCCAGGGGAGGAGCATTCCAGGGAAAAGGATGGGGCATGGTGAGAGCTCTGTTGCCTGGGATCCCCCGTAGGTTCACCTTGTGCCAATGTGACTAGGTGCCCAGCTGTTCTAACTTCCACTGGGCCCAGGTAGCCAAGACTCATGAAGTTCCACCCCCACATTCCATCTGCCCATGGAGGTCAGCATATGCCCGGCATTAGATTCACAGAACCCTAGGGTGGAAAGAGACCTCAGGAATCATCAAATCCAGCCTCCTGCCCAAAGCAGGACCAACCCCAACTCAATCATCCCATCCAGGGCTTTGTCAAGCCGGGACTTCAAAACCTCTAGGGATGGAGATTCCACCCCCTCCCTAGGAAACTCTTCCCAGTGCTTCCCCACCCTCCTGGGGAAAGAGTTTTTCCTAATATCCAACCTAGACCTCCCCCACTGCAACTTGAGACCATTGCTTCTTGTTCTCTCATCTGCCACCACTGAGAACAGCCTCTCTCCAGCCTCTTTGGAACCCCCCTTCAGGAAGTTGAAGGCTGCTCTCAAATCCCCCCTCACTCTTCTCTTCTGCAGACTAAACAAGCCCAAATCCCTCAGCTTCTCCACATGTGCTCCAGCCCCTTAATTATTTTTGTTGCCCTCCGCTGGACTCTCTCCCCAGCATCCACATCCTTTCTGTCATGGGGGGCCCAGAATTGGATGCAGTGCTCCAGATGTGGCCTCACCAGTGCCGAATAAAGGCCAGCGTCCACTCTACTGAATTCCTACGGTAGCCAGACGCCCTTTGATATGCAGGGTAGCAATGCGGAGGCCAAATCATGATTCTGAGTGAAAGGAGAGGTTATTTAATTTGTATTTCCACTAAAGAACTCGGGGAAAGAGGGATGCTTCTATTACTGGCAACTCATAAGTCATAGAAAAGCAGAGGTTCCTTGAACAATAATAAGCCCGACTGTTATTTCCTTTCAGCCAGACACATATGAAAAGGGAGGTGACAGGTGTCCTTTTCTGATTACATTCATGCGAGGGGAGCGCCGGCTCTTCCCGCCTGTGTGAGCTGACAGCATGCCGTGGCTTTCGAGTGCAGGCAGGGAGCTAAAAACAACCTCTGTCCTTCACCTGTCGCTCTTCGCTTGTGTTGTACTGCTCCTCCTCCTTGCCTGCAGCTCAGGGGTTGTGCAACTAAGCTTGTTCCCTCCCCTCCCTTCTTTCTCCTACATGGACAATCTCATTAAAAAAAAAGAAAAGTGAGCGGGCTAATGAACACGGCCCCGTTCGACGTCTAGCCAGCCTCACCGTAGCGAGCCAACTGCACTACACTTCAGTGATGCCAGAGCCCCAGAGGGTCCAGGCCAAAATCTTCACACTCAGAAGCCTAATTTGACCCCTCAGTTCATATGAGGAACATGATTAACAGGGCCATCCACTGCCTCCAGAGCTTGAACAGTTTTCTGTCCCCACAGAGGACTTCACCGGCCCAAAGTGTACCCCTACTCCAGTCCACTCCCATCCCCCACTGAGGTGGAGAGCAAAGCCCCAGCACACAGGACCCCAGGCATGGGGCCGGCAGCAGAGGCCTACCCAGCATAGGGGGCTCAAACTGGGACCCCAAGTGGCAGGCCGGCAGCAGAGCTCCCAGCACATGGGGCCGGCAGCTGAGACCCGGGTGCTAGGCCAGGAGCCCAAGGGTGCTGCAGCTCTCCCTGCACCCCACGTTCCTACACCTATGCATGCAGCCCTTTGTAACTACTGAGGAGAGGGGATGTGCGTCAGAGCTGCCTGTGCAGAGACACGGAATTATTTTGGGCCTTAAGACTGTGCTCGGACAGGGCTGAGGACAGACTTCACCAGGCCTGCGTGAGGCCTGCTCTGGGGTCCCAGAAGGGGCAGGGTGGACGGGGGCATGGCTGAGGGCGAGGCTCCCTCAGCCAGCCCTTCAGCACCACTGGGCACACACTGTGTCTGTGGTGATTTAAACAGCCAGGAGCTCCAGCCCCTATTGCCACCGAGGTAGAGGTGGTGGCAGTGGCAGGGCCCGGGGCCTTTTAAATTAACAGGCCTCAGGGCAGCTGCCCCTTCCACTTCCCCCGTCAATGGCCCTGGGTTCAGACATACACTGTGGTCTCCTCCAGGTGCAGCCAATGGGTATTTTGAACGAAACAACTGCAGTTTCAAGCTCTGAGGCTGTGACTTAAAAACATGGGGTTATGTAGCTTGGTGCTCCTTTAGACAGGTGTGTGTGTGGGGGGGGGAAGCTGTCTTCTACTATGTATCTTCATGGCGTCAACCTCAGTGGAGCCCTCATCTCGGCTGAGGTCTCTGAGTGTTAATCTAATAACAACAATTAATCTTGAAAATTAGTCAAGTGCATTATATACCCAAGCACAGAGGCTAACCAGAGGTTTGAAAGCAGAGTCAGATTACAACTGTCCCTGCTTGTTAGAGCTTCATCTACGTCAGCAGCTGGCATTTCTTGGGTCGATTTCTCTTTCACATCGTTTTACATCACAAGAGCTGTATAGACGTGTACTTGGTTCGTAAACATAGGGCTAAATTCTGGCGGGTGCTTCCAAACAGGCATAAAGCCCCTTCAGAAAGGAAATATGCACCGAAGCCTTTTGCTAAGAACTCAATGAAAAACAAAATGGCCCATTTTCGGCTTGGTTAATAACAGATTAAACTTGGATCCCGTTACTTTTAAAGTACAGGAGGCCCTTGACTTGCAACCGCCCGAGTTCTGACTCCCCCCCCCCCCATACTTACAACCATTTTTTTAAGTGCGGAAGGGGCTGAAAACCCCCGACTTACATCCTCGGCCCGCACTTACGATGGTGCACAGTGCCTATTGTAAGTGAGGGTTCGAGTTACGATGCCCCCAACTTACGACGCTTCCTCTGGAACCAATCGCTTCGCAAGTCGGAGGCCTCCTGTAATCGGAGAATGCTTGGCCAGTTTCAGGCGATGCTGATTTTATGTGTGTTTGGCACAAAAAGCATAACATTGACTTTTGCAAGCAAATATCATTCCATGATTTTAGCTTCACTTGCACTCAGATCCCAAAGCAAATCTTAGGAGATGCGAGAGGAGAGGACTGACACTGGAAGACACATGTGCACAGGTCTGTAAAAGACAAAATGGCTGGCCCTTGGACAGTTCAAATACACAAGCATATTATTAAGGGCAGAGCAGACTTAAAGAAGCCATTCCAGGGATTTGGGTTAGACAGAAAGCCAAGAGAAGGCCTGGTAGCAGAGGACATGAAGTTGTGCTGCGGATTTAGGAACTGAATGGGAGGGACAAAACCTGCACACTGTCCCTTTAAGGATCAGGAGCCCCATTGTGTAGGGTGGGGCAGGGGAACCCTCTCTTCAGCCAATCAGAAGAAGGTCTCTGGAGGAGGTTGGTATATTGCAAACTTCTTCCTCAGGCCAACAATGCATCCATTTCCTGCTTCCAAACAGCCCCAATAATTTCCATCTCCCGCTGGCTCGCCTAGGGAGGTTGTGGTATCTCCATCACTGGAGCTATTTAAGAGAAGGTTGGACAAACATCTATCAGGGATGATCTAGATGGTGCTTGGTCCTGCCATGAGGGCACGGGACTGGACTTGAGGTCCCTTCCAGCTCAGCATTCTAGGATTCTATGGAGTATGGCTCTAAACATGCAGAAAGCTGAATGCTTCCTGGATACATTAAGAGTAGTGCTGTGCGCAAGACACGAGAAATCATTCTTCCGCTTTACTGTGTGGTGATTAGGCCTCAGCTGGAGTATTGTGTCAGGTTCTGGGCACCACATTTCAGGTAAGATGTGGAGAAATTGGAGAAGGTCCAGAGAAGAGCAACAAAAATGATTAAAGCTCTAGAAAACATGACCTGTGATGGAAGACTGAAAGAACTGGGCTTGTTTAGTTTGGAAAAGAGAAGACTGAGAGGGGACATGACAGTGGTTTTCAAGTATCTAAAAGGGTGTCAGAAGGAGGAGGGAGCAAATGTGTTCTTCTTGGCCTCTGAGGATAGAACAAGCAGCAATGGGCTTAAACTGCAGCAAGGGAGGTTTAGGTTGGACATTACGGAAAACTTCCTAAGTGTTGGGATGGAATAAATTGCCTAGGGTGGTTGTGGAATCTCCATCTCTGGAGATATTTAAGAGCAGGTTGGACAGACATCTATCAGGGATGGTCTAGATGGTGCTTGGTCTTTCTGTGAGGGCAGGGGACTGGACTCAATGACCTCTCGAGGCCTCTTCCAGTTCTAGGAGTCTACAATTCTATGAAACATGCCCCTGGGGAAAACATAGGGGGAATGAGCTTATGCATCTGTAAGTCCCTACTGTTGCAGGGAGTTAGCAGTCCTGGCTCTCTCGATCATTTTCAGCCCTGCCCATTTCAGGTTCTCTCTCCTCCACGATGCATTCCTACAGCTGGGAAGGGGATTCCCATTGGTTTTCTGGCACAGGCATAGGTCAGAACTTTGTTTCTGTGCTGTGGGGCTGATTTGTTTTGCAGTCGTTCAGCCAAAATGACTTTTTTTTCTTCCCCATGTGATGGTTGAATAAGAGGGGAGATTAATGAGCAGAAGGAAAATGAGATGACTGCTGTTTCCTATGGCGCGCCTTATTTATATTAATAATTGAATACATCTAAGATTACTTTTATTGGGGAAACAATAAATGTTTAATAAGTGAACGAGCGGTCCATCATAATAGTGAGCATTAGTCACAAGGCTGTTGGGGAGAATATTGTTGTGGCATTAAATCATCCGAGAGACATTTTATTACCATTGTGGTGTCATTAACACCAAACATTATTCTGCAGCGGAATGAGGTAACTAGAAAGATAAAATGAGATTTGAGGAGTGACAATATGCCAGATCGTAAAACGTGGAGGCTTTGAAGTTGCGATGGAGCTCGGAGGCTGCTCTACAATAATAAAGCTTTCTCAAGTATGCTGAGTCCTCTGCTGTTGGGCCTGGATGGAAGGAGTTGCTTGTTAGGGCAGAATTAAACAGACGCTGGTTGTCAATGCATTGTATGAAAGGTCTGAGACCTTGGTTCTGTGCAGCAGTAACACCATGAATAATTGAAGAGAGGAGAAAATGTCAATACTTACACGAGGCCGGGATTTGCATTTTGCACTCATGTGACAGCAAGAGTACTCAAGGAGAAGATGCAACCCAATGCAGCGACG
Source organism: Pelochelys cantorii (assembly GCA_032595735.1). Lineage (NCBI taxonomy): Eukaryota > Metazoa > Chordata > Testudines > Trionychidae > Pelochelys > Pelochelys cantorii. The sequence continues at coordinate 127,832,833 of CM064329.1, read as the reverse complement.
CCCATGAAAAACAGATTAGCACATTGGCATTTCCGTCGGTGTTCTTTGCAGCGGTGTGGTAGCCATATTGGCCCAAGAATGCAAGCCACAAAAGGCAGGTGGAATTTGAAAGTTTGTTGCTGCCACCAAAGGAGGCTCTGTGTACACTGGGGAGGTTTGAGGACTGGGCTGTCGACATGCAAGGTTGGCAAAAGAGATAACCGACTTCCCCTTGTCGATATTTCCTGGCCACGTGGCTCGTTCCTCTGTTGATAGATAGAGCAAAGCAGTGTGGGTGAGCAGCTCACAGGGCAGTGCCGTAGGAAGGCAGAACTGATCCATGTGCTTCTTGAGGTTTTCTCTGAGTTCTCCCACAGCCTCGTCAGCTAATGGTTGAATATCAATGCTACACAAATTACGCCTTGAGATGAGGTGTACATTTTTAACTGTGTAGGTAATTAATCATAAAATCCTAGAACACTAGAACTGGAAGGGACCTCGAGAGGTCATCAAGTCCAGTCCCCTGCCCTCACGGCAGGACCAAGCACCATCTACATCATCCCTGATAGATGCCCATCTAACCTGCTCTTAAATATCTCCACTGATGTAGATTCCACAACCTCCCTAGGCAGTTTATTCCGGTGTTTAACTAGCTTGACAGTTAGGAAGTTTTTCCTACTGTCCAACCTAAACCTCCCTTGCTGCAATTTAAGCCCATTGCTTCTTGTCCTGCCCTCAGAGGCCAAGGAGAACAATTTTTCTCCCTTCTCCTTGTAACACCCTGTTAGGTCTTTTAAGTACTAATAATTGGAACAAATTACCAAAGTAATGGAGAATCATCCATCATGGACTGTTCTTCAATCAAGATTGGCTGGTTTTCTAAAAAATCTGCTTTAGGAATTATTTCAGTGAAGCCATTTGTCCTATGTTAAGGAGGACATCAGACCTGATGATCATGGTGGTCCCTTCTGTCCTTGGAATGTATGAATCTATGTCTCCCATAGCAATGCCCTCGACCTCTCACATGTCGCATCATTGGGATTCACCATTGCATTCTCATCATTTATTCCAAGCTGTGGATGTAACTGCCACATGTAGCAATCTGGTGAACGCCCTATAACGGTTCCAGAAGCAAGTGAAATGGATACACACGGGCTTGTGCTCCCTGGAGGCACTTTGATGTGTGCTCTATGCCTAGCTGACTAGCCTGAATTGAGAGGTTCAGGGATCTTGAATGTCAAGTATAACTGTGTGATTTCCTTGTTAATTATGCCACGATGTTGTGTGCTGGCTTAAATCATAAATGTATTGTTCTTTTTGCACCATACCATCATTCAAACTAATGCCCTGGATTTGACGCAGTATCGATGGGATATTTGAAAGAGGGTTCCCTGCTGTGAATCACAGGTTGTGACATGTCCCCTCCCCCTCCATCCCAGGCTTAGCCCATCCTTTCCATTGGCCTCTTTCATTGACTAGCAGCTCTCTACCTGTAACGCTGGCTTTGTGGATTGCATTCGAAGGCAACCACCTCATCCCATCCATTGTACAAGAGCTTGGCTGCCTAACTAAAGGGCTTTTGCAGCCACCTTCATGTTAGAGGTTGTGACACTGGGCATCACAATGCCTGGCAGAACATCTTGGTTCAGAAACCCCAGTTTTCCGGGCTAGTGTGCTAAACCAATGTGCCACCTTTTCTCTTAAGGCTGGAAGAGACCTCAGGAGTCATTGAGTCCCGCCCCCTGCCTAAAGCAGGACCAACCGCAACTCAATTATCCCAGCCAGGGCTTGGTCAAGGAGGTTCATATTTTAAACATGACATTAGAGCTTGGGGAAGGGTCCAGACTGAACCCCGGGGAGTTAGGGTTAGCAAGCTGCCTTAGGCCATCATGTTGTGGTGTGGGAGGGACAATTATAGAATCATAGAACACTGGGACTGGAAGGGAATTTGAGAGGTCATCAAGTCCAGTCCCCTGCCCTCATGGCAGGACCCAGCACCATCTAGACCATCCCTGATAGACATTTATCTAACATACTCTTAAATATCTGCAGAGATGGAGATTCCACAACCTCCCTAGCAACTTATTCCAATGTTTAACCACCTGACAGGTAGGAAGTTTTTCCTAATGTCCAACCTAAACCTCCCTTGCTGCAATTTAAGCCCATTGCTTCTTGTTCTATCCTCAGAGGCCAGGAAGAACAATTTTTCTCCCTCCTCCTTGTGACACCCTTTTAGATACCTGAAAACCTCTATGATGTTCCCTCTCAGTCTTCTCTTTTCCAGACTAAACAAGCCCAATTCTTTCAGTCTTTTTTCATAGATCATGTTCTGTAGACCTTTAATCATTCTTGTTGCGCTTCTCTGGACCTTCTCCAATTTTTCCACATCTTTCTTGAAATGTGGTGCCCAGAACTGGACACAGTACTCTAACTGAGGCCTAATCAGCTCAGAACAGAGCAGAAGAATGACTTCTCGTGTCTTGCTCACAACACACCTGTTAATGCATCCTAGAATCATGTTTGCTTTTTTTGTAACAGCTTCACACTGTTGACTCATATTTAGCTTGTGGTCCACTATAACCCCTTGAGCCCTTTCGGCTGTACTCCTTCCTAGACAGTCGCTTCTCATTCTGTACGTGTAAAACTGGTTGTTCCTTCCTAAGTGGAGCACTTTGCATTCATCCTTATTAAACTTCATTAAACTTATGACAATTTAGCTTCAGAGCAATTGGATTTCCAAAGCCGTGACATAATGCACAGGAAGCTTGTGGATGTAGACAGCTAAGCCTGGATTTGAAGCACCTCCGGGGGAAAAAAAATCTAATTTTGGATCTTCTCACATCATGTAACCTTTGTGGGTTTTGTCTTCCACATGAAAAAGCTGTGTTCTGCGAATGAGCGAGGTAAGTTGAGTCAACCGACATAATGCAAAATGCTAGTGAAGAGAAGGTGATTTATAATTGTCATGAGTTAGCAGGTGGAGTAAATGGCTCTTCTCGTTAACTCCACCTAGCTAGCCGTCTACTTTGTGCTACATCAAGTTCAGAACACGCCTTTTCTATAGGGAAGTGTGATGCAGTGGATTAAACGTGGAGGCCGCAAGCCTCCTGCCCTTGCTTGAGGCTTCAATGTCCTGCCACCCCCATCCCAGGAAAGGAGCAGTAGAGGAGTCCTGCAAGAAGTCATCTGCAGGGGAAGCAGCCAATCAGAGCCTATGAGAGTGACATAAAAAGAGCTGCAGAAACAGTTGGAGGAGTTTAGATGGTGCTCCTGACTGGGACTTGCAGCACCATGGACAGCTCAATGCTGGCAGGTACGGAGGGGGAGCGGGGGTGAGGCGGACCAACTGGCGGAGTAAGGAGGACTCTTGACTGGCTGCTGGGCCTGACTCTAAATGAGACTTGAGGGAAGGCTGAAGCTTTGGTGGAGGCTGGGGCCACCAGGAAATGACCCAGAGAACTAAAACCAGTGTAGCTAAAAGGACATGGTGGCTTGAGGCTGCTGTTCTTAAGGCCTCTAGGTCTGGTTACCCTCCATTGGCCACGGGGGAACTGGCCTACTCTTGGACAGCAATAACTCCCCTGCAGGGGAACTGAACTGGGAGATGAGGAGCTGGAGTCTGAGTAGACCAAGAGGGTGAAACCATTAATTACCTCCAGGGAGGAAGCCCGGGGGAATAGCCTGATACCAAGGCCGGAATGAAGCACCACAGACACAACCCACCAGATAGGGGAACTCCTCAAAAGGCTTCACCCAGCACAATGTAGCCTCTCAGGAGGGGTGGTTCACTTTCCCACGTGCGGCCTGTGCTTCTGGGATTCATATTGCCTCATTCAGGCCGTGGGATGCGTGGCAGAGGCATGCAAGCCTGCTTCTGCTTGTGTCACTGGGGCAGACTTCCCCTTCCACCCAGGCCTCGTGCGCTGCTTAGCCATGACGGTGGGAGTTCCTACTGGGTGCTGTTGATTTACATATTCTAAGGCGAGGAGGGGCCATTGTGGCCACCCAGTCTGACCACCTACATAATGCAGGCCCGAGTCCTTCACTAAGAAAAGTTCCTATTTGCACTATCTTTCAGATCTATCCCCTAATGTCGCAGCAGCAGCTGCCTGAGCCAAGGCGTGTGGGTATTTTTCAGCATCTCCACCGTCCTTCTAAGTTTATGGGATTTGTTATCCAGTGTGACAGCTACTGAAATTTGCACATTCACCACTGGGTGCCTCATAGTCTGGATATGGCTACATTATCCATAGCACATTTACATTTGCTGGGGAAGACGGGGTGAGTCAGCTATGAAGCTGAAACTTTTTTTTCCATAATAGATTATGCCAGGAAATGTCTCCCACACACAAACCAACATTCATATAACTCCACTGACAGATGCCTGGTCAAATCAGGCTCATTTTCAGCAAGAGGTAAGGGTTAGATTCCCAAGGCACTGCTGCCTTTCGGAGTAGAGAATGCAGACATGAGTGAACTGAATAAAATGAGACTTACCTGAGTGTGACATTGAAACCATGACACGTTGTGGGACAAGTGAAGAAATTATGACTGGTGTGGAGAAAGTAGAGAAGGAAAAATGATTTACTTGCTCCCATAACACAAGAATTAGGGAGTCACCAAATGAAATTAGCAGGTAGCAGGTTTGAAACAAAAGGAAGAATTCCTTCATACAACACCTAGTAAGCCTATGGAACTCCTTGCCAGAGGATGTTGTGAAGATCAGGAGATTAACAGGGTTAAAAAAAGAGCTAGATTAATTCATGGCTATTCACCAGGATGGGTAGGAATGGTGTCCCTAGCCTCTGTCAGAAGCTGGGAATGGGCGACAGTGGAGGAATCACTTGGTGATTCCCTTCTCTGTTCATTCCCTCAGGAGTGCCTGTCTTTGGCCTCAGTCTCTAATCCATTGTGCTTTGACAAACATCCCGACGCATATGGCGTCTTAGTGAATCTAATTCCACAGTCAGGAATAATTTGACAGTCATGACTGGATTGTCTAAATCCAAACCATGGAAAGTCTGAATTGGGTCTGTAAGGACTAGCATGCTGCACTTTAAGGAACTGAAGCATGGTGGGAGATCTGTAACCTGGCACAGGCCATGCCATGCATCTGCCTGACACGGATAAGCAACCAGGGAAAAGACGCTAGGAGCCATTTTCGCTGTTCTGCCCACCATGCAGGTCCTTGTGCTTAGAGGCTCTGATCTAAAGTCCATGGCAGTTAGTACTGACCTCGGCGGGCTTTGGATCAGTTCGAGAACACATGAGGTCTCTGCACAATTAGTTCAGCTTGTTTCCGAAAAGGGGGTAGGGGGTTTGAGGAGAGAGGAAAGATGGTCTAATGGTCAGGATTTGTGAGACGTGAGTTCCAGTCTCTGCTCGGCCTGACAGGCTCCCTGTGTGGCCTGGGGTGAGTCACTTTGCCTCTTTGTACCTCTGTTCTCTAAAGCAAGACCTTACCTCATGGTGAGGATCAGTACATTACAGAACATGAGGCACTCTGCCCCTGTGGTAATGGTGGGCCATGGACGTTACCGGAGACAGAAGGCAGAACTATGGTTCTGTGCTTCATAAGAACATCAGAACGTCCAGACTGGGTCAGACCAATGCTCCATCCAGCCCCGTGTCCTGTCTGCCGACAATGGCCAATGTCAGCTGCCCCAGAGGGAGGGAACACAATAGGGAATCCTCACAGGATCCCTCCCATCACCCTACCTAGTCAGCCACATTGGACAATGATGGAAGCTGGACTGACCCCTCCTTCACTATGAGCTCAGTACTGGCTGGAGCTCCCAATTTTATCCAGCTTAGCCCCGCAGTCATGGGCGGTCAGTGCAGTTAGGGCTGAGGGAGGCAGGCCTCCAGCCCCACCTACAGCCATGCCCCCTCTGTTGAGGCCCCACTCCCCCACGGGGAGCGGAGGGGCACACCAAGCATGCCCCCCCCCCATGGGGAAGGGGAGAGGGTGAACACTGGGGATGGAGGAGGGCATGCAGCGCAAGCCTCCGCAGCCCTGGAGCACAGGGAGGGCAGGTGCTGGAGGCCGCAAGACACCGCCTCCACAATGCCTACATCAGGCATGCTGGGGGCGGAGTGTGGGCGGGGCCATGCCTGGCAGTTCGGGAAGGCTTTGCCTTACCCCACCTCGGCTACCCCACCTCGGCTACCGGATGGCCATATCCGCAGTGGGAGTCCATTCACCGACTGCAGTGGCCACTGAATCAGGCCTTGAGGCAGAAGCTTTAACAAACTGGCAGGAAGCATCCTCAAATTGAAGAGAATTCTTGCTTCAGAGCACATATCCCACAGTAATTCCATTTCTCACTCATAAGGGGGTGCTTACTGAAATGATCTTTGGTTGGCTTCTTCCCTCCGCCCCCTCCGAATATCTCTGGTTTTACGGAATCGTAGGGATTACGCTGACCGAAGACAGAGATTCATTCGTTTTGTCTGTTTATTTGGCAAACAATGTTGTAACCAGCTACAGAGGGCAAACCATCAATGGCTGTGTAATTAGTTACATTTTGTGCCATCGGCACGGAAGCGCACCAGGTTTTAACTTCGCCTCTGCCCTCCTCTGTCCCTTGTAACGTTGTTTTTGCATTCCGAACAGAACCGCTTAGTTTGCTTTTTTACTTTTAATTAAAAAGACAAACTTTTGGCAATCTCCAGCTCTGAAAATGCAAACAGTTCTTAATTAAAGTGCAATATGGTGCCAAAAATAAGCATAATTAGCTGGGTAGTGCAGCAGCTAATAATGCACTTCATTATGGGTACACAAAACCACAAGAACTTTAGAAAACAGGAGCAGCGTCTCGACAAAGGAACAAAATAATTACAATAAATCAGCGTTAAATAGTTTTGAATCCTTTTGTTTTCCGCCCTTTCCAATTACGCCCATCGGATGCTCATCCGCTTTCACGTGGCATTCAATTAAGATCCTGAAATCCTGTTTTCGAATTTAATAGGTTGGTAATAATAATCATAGAGCTGTATAATTATCAATGGTTATTGGGTCATGCCTGTGGTTGAATACAGGAATACTGCAATAGTCCCTTTCCTTCTAGCACAACATAAGCCTGTCTGTATTTCCTATTGTGCCCATTATGAGAGACTGATCCAAGCTGCAAAACTGAGCTCTGAACTTTGGATGGCCAGCATCCCTAGTGGGTGGATCTGGTGTTTGTCCTAGGTTGATCTAGGAAAGGAGAAGATTGAGAGGGGACGTGATAGCGACTTTTAGGTATCTCAAAGGGTGTCACAGGGAGGAGGGGGGACAATTGTTCTCCTTGGGCTCTGAGGATAGGACAAGAAGCAATGGGCTTAAACTGCAGCAAGGGAGGTTTAGGTTGGACATTAGGAAAAACTTCCTACCTGTCAGGGTAGTTAAACACTGGAATAAATTGCCCAGGGAGGTTGTGGAATCTCCATCACTGGAGATATTTAAGAGCAGGTTAGACAGACATCTATCAGGGATGATGCAGATAGCGCTTGGTCCTGCCATGAGGGCAGGGGACTGGACTTGATGACCTCAAGAGGTCCCTTCCAGTTCTACTATTCTATGATAGAGAGGAAACGTATACAATTTGTGGATGATATCAACTTGGGAGGGGCTAATAGTGCTTTATAGGATAGGATGAAAATTCATGATGGATCTGGACAAACTGGAGAAATGGTCTGAGCTAAGCAGGATGAAATCCAATAAGAACAAAGGCAAGATACTCCACTTAGGAAGGAACAATCAGTTTCACACATACAAAATGGGAAATGAGTGTCTAGGAAGGAGAACTGCAGAAAGGGATCTAGGGGTCATAGTGGACCACAAGCTAAATATGAGTCAACAGTGTGACACTGATGCTTAAAAAACAAAAAAACCAAAACACCCTTCATTCTGGGATGCATTAATAGGAGTGTTGTAAGCAAGACATGAAGTCATTCTTCCGCGCTACTGTGCACTGATTAGGCCTCAGTTGGAGTATTGCATCCAGTTCCGGGTGCCAAATTCCACAGAAGAGCAACAAAAAGTATGAAAGGTGCAGAAAACAGGACCTCTGAGGGAAGATGGAAAGAACTGGGTTTCTTTAATCTGGAAAACAGAACACTGAGAGGGGACATGATAGCAGCTTTCAAGTACCTTAAAGATTGTTATAAGGGAAAGGGAGAGAAATTATTTGCCTTAACTCTGATGATAGATCATGAAGAAATGGGCTTGAAGTGCAGCAAGGGCAGTTTAGGTTGAACATTATTAAGAAAATCTTCTTGTCAGGTTGTTAAGCACTAGAATAAATTACTTAGAGAGGTTGTGAAATCTCCATCACTGGAAATATTTAAGAGCAGGTTAGAGATGGTCTAGATGGTCCTTGGTCCTGCTATAAATGCAGAGGACTGGACAAGATGACCTCTTGTGGTCCCTTCCCATCCTACATTTCTGTGATACTTATACTGATGAATGAAGGAATCACAGTTTCCCCATTGCTTTGAGAAAGCAGGTTGTGCTGGAGAGAGAGGTAATGTGTGTCTCAGGAATCCAAAATCTCATACACCTGCTCCTCAAAGAGCACGCTAGACCTTTCCAAGATTAAACAGCCCAGCAGGCACTCACATTCTAGCTATGCCATGCTGCATAGGGCAGTCTAGTTACCCATTGACATTGGCCGACGTTCACTTTAATGGCTCCAAACCAGCTGGGGGTTGCTGAATTGGTCCCACGAGAAGGCTAGATGCTACCGGAGCATCATTATTTGTTTGCCTCCTGATTTCTTGTTAGCCAAACGGACAGGTTGCCCAGAAATATTGTAATCGTCCCATTGAAAAGGTACAGGGAGATCAGCATGGGACCTTGATGGAATGAAGCAATTCCTCACACCAGCCTGGGTTAAGTAGAGTCCACACTACCCAGGAGAGCTATGGGATTGTTGTGCGTAGTATCCAACAGTCCTCTGCAAGCAGACACCTTAGCAAATAAAACTAGTGTTTCCTAGAATACTGAAAATAAACAAGGCAGCAAAAATCAGTTAGCATCCCTCAGTACTGTCTGGAAGCAAACCTCTGTGACCATGGACCGGCAGTCTCCACCCCAGCTTGTTTTTAGCCTCTGGCACCGATTAATTAGCATCCCACAAAGTATGGGTGGCTTTTGGGGTGCGGACAGTTGTCAGTTCATAACAGCGAACCACTAGACTAAGAGACAAAGTCATTTCACCCAGACTAAGAGACCGCTTTTAAATGATCACCTGTAGTCATCAGCAATCGGCTGTATTCACACTCTGGACCTAGAAACAAAAGCAACCAACTACCATCTTTTAGCGAATATACCCCGCACCCAAATATACCCCGCACCTGAATATACCCCGTAGTTTTTACTTTTTGAGTTAAAAAAATCTTGTATACACCGCGCATGAGTATAACCTGCGGGGTATACAAGGCTGTGCTGGGGGTATATTTATAGTGCGGGGTGTGTGTGTGTGTGAAAATTAGCCAGCCACTCACCGCCTGGTTCCTGCGCAGCCTCCAGCCTCCGGGACGGGGAGCGCTCACCGCCCGGCTCCTGTGCAGCCAGATGAGGACTCCCCCTGCCCCTTTCTACGGCTGCGAGGAACCGGGTGGTGAGCTGGCATGTAAAAAAAATGTTGTATACCCCGCGGGGGTGTGTGCGGGGTTTGTAAAAATGAATATAACCCTCAGGTTATATTCGCTAAAATATGGTACCCACCTTCACCGGATTTTATATTTTCAGACTTGGCCCAAAGACTAGTACCTCCAATGAGAGTCTTTCCATTAACCTCAATGGACTTTGGATCAGAACTACAGTATTTTGGGATTGGTCCGGCTTTGGGCAGTGGGCTGGATTCGATGACCTCCTGAGGTCTCTGCCAGCTCTAGGATTCTATGATTTTAAAGCATTTTAGTAGATTTCTCTCCTTAAACTGTTATTTACCAGCCTCTAAACATGCCTAAATAATACCATAGCTGGGTTCTTTCAACGCTGAGTTCCAAACAAAAGATGCCACGATTATTAAATCTAGTTAAGTAAATATTCCCCATTGTGGGGAAGGAATTTATATATGTAGCAGAGCTAGCGATAATTCATTAGGTTGCAATTACTGGGAATTCTAACTTGTCTGAATGTCTTTGTTCGTTCATATAACATGTTTCCAGAATCAATTGCAGTTCAAGAGAAGCTATTGATCTAGTACACAACAAATACATCCCCAAGAAAAAAAAAAGCAGAGGAAACACTGCTCGACTCTTATTTGGGCTCTTACAGATATTTTTCTGTCCTTCCCTGACTGCTTCTAGATCAAAAATAAATACATACGCACACCAGGTCCATGCCAGATCCTCAGTGTCTGTAAATGGGCACTGAAAATCCATGGATTTACTCCAGGTGAAGGCCTTTTATTTGAACATATTAGTTTGCTTATTTGGTTCTTTTGGGGGGATTTTTAAGCCCTACATTCCAAACCCAGATTTTTCCCCTCTCCCATCCAGGTTGCTCTAAGAAATGCTGCCGTAAGAACATCAGACCAAGGGTCCATCCAGCCCAGTGTCCTGCCTGCCAATCGTGGCCAATGCCAGATGCCCCAGAGGGAGTGAATAGAATGGGTAATCATCAAATGACCCATTCCCCTGTTGCCCATTGCAAGCTTCCAGGAAAGAAAAGCGCTTTATGCTACTCCACAACTTACTCCGGCCGACACTTTCCTTCTTTGCTGCCCTAATTCTGATCTCCCCACGGAACCCCTACTGATATTAAGGGCTGCTTCATACCAAAGTCAGAGGACAGAGCTTCTGAGACTACGGAACACTATTTCAACTCTGCTTGCCGGACGGAAAGAATTAGATAAACTCATGGAGTCCATCAATGGCTGTTAGCCAGGATGGGTAAGGAATGGTGTCCCCAGCCGCTGTTTGTCAGAGGGTGGAGATGGATGGCAGGAGAGAGATGGTTTGATCGTTACCTGTTCGGTTCACTCCCTCTGGGGCATCTGGCATTGGCCGCTGTTGGCAAACTGGACACTGGGCTGGATGGACCTTTGGTCTGACCCGGTCTGGTTGTTTATGTTCAAGCTGGTTCTCTGTGTTTCACATAGGAAAGAAAAAGCAGCTTTTTCAAAACTCACTCATCTCTTTTGCCTTAGAGATGGGCAAGATGCTGAACCACAGTCCACCAGAGACAATAAAAAGACTCCCATCAGCCTCAGGGGTCTTGATTCAGGCTCCCTAGTACCTTGTGGGGCTCCATCCATCCCCTCCATCCCCTTCCTCTCCTCCCATTTCTTGGACACGGAAGGAAAAAGTAGCCTGTGAAATTGCCCCATTGGATTCCAAGCCTGCTCCCTCCCATCTTCCTTCCGCCCTTTGCAGTCTTCTTCAACCTCAGAATCAAGGCTGCTCTTCTCATCCAACTCTTCCTATCCAAATCATTTCAGAATGAGCGTGGGAAATGTCTGCCTTATTCTGGGGTCTCCCTCCAGAAGCACCAACTGCTGAACGTTCATGTGGTAATAGATCCCCAGCTGATTTTCAAGTAATCTAGTTAATTCCAGCTCGTTTCCTGGTGAAGAAAGTTTCCAAGAGTGGGCCAAACTTAGTTAGTCTTCTTGTTCACAAGAGCTTCCGGGCCTGATTCACAATGCAATGGAAGTTCCAAGGCCATATGAACGTTTGCTTCTGCCTTTGAACATCTCAGATTATGTCTACAATTGCTGAAGATACAGACAAGGTGACTTGTATGTGCAGATGGTGAGTTGGGTGCCCAGTTTGCATACTTTGAGTTTCACCTCCTAACGTCTGGTGGAGGGGTGGGCAAGGCCTTGCTCCTCCCACCTGGGCTCAGAAAGTTGCCAGATGCCCCAGAGGGAATGAACCGAACAGGTAATGATCAAGCGATCTCTCTCCTGCCGTCCATCTCCACCCTCTGACAAACAGAGGCTAGGGACACCATTCCTTACCCATACTGGCTAATAGCCATTAATAGACTTAACCATGAATTTATCTAGTTCTCTTTTAAACCCTGTTATACTCCTAGCCTTCACAACCTCCTCAGGCAAGGAGTTCCACAAGTTGACTATGCACTGTGTGAAGAAGAACTTCCTTTTATTTGTTTTAAACCTGCTGCCCATTAACTTCATTTGATGGCCCCTAGTTCTTATATTATGGGAACAAGTAAATAACTTTTCCTTATTTGCTTTCTTCATACCACTCACGATTTTATATACCTCTATCGTATCTTCCCTTAGTCTCCTCTTTTCCAAGCTGAAAAGTCCCAGTCTCTTTAATCTCTCCTCATAGGGGACCCGTTCCAAACCCCTCATCATTTTAGTTGCCCTTCTCTGAACCTTTTCTAATGCCAGTAGATCTTTTCTGAGATGAGGAGACCACATCTGTATGCAGATGGGAACCAAAGAAGTCCAGGATGTCACCAACTTCGGCTTTCTTGAGGCTATGCCTCCGTCACAGCGCAGATTCAGGGGTGAAAACATCCCGTCCTCAATTACATTTCTGTTTGCAATTTTCTCCTTCTCACGGACCCCAGGGAAAGGGCCCGGCTTTCTGAACAGTCCCGTTTTGCCATGGTTTCAAGTCAGAACACTCAAGCGTTGCTATGAACTCTGAAATCCAAGTCAGCCGTAGGACAGTTTGGCTGGTGCTCTGGACATTGTGACAAAGAGGAAAGTGTAGAGATTAATGTTGCTCTTTAATGCAGATTTATACATCTCCCGTTGCTTGGCATGGTGCAGAGCTGGCTGGTCTGGGCAAGCACCTGGGCCAGTGATAGTTATCAGTAGAAAATACAATGCGAGTGGGCAAGACTCAAAGAAAAACACAGCCGTGCCAACTGGACTTGAAAGAGGGGAAAGTGAAGACAAAGGGGGAAAGAAGCTTGGAGTGCTGAGCAAAATAGTTTCTCTTAGGCTCTGTGGACTAATGCTCCCTTGTGAGGTATTTATACTGGGTCCTTTACGTGCTGTGAAAAGGACCTGGCCTTAGCATGATACACTGTGGGCCCAAGGAGCTCCAGAGAAGAACCAAGATTCGCGCAGGGCTTGGTTCTGCTCCCCTCACTAACATGTGCTAGCACCTTGCTGTGGGGCTCTTCATGAAACCATGGGCCACCCGGCATGGGTAAGGAGACCAGAATCCAGCCTTTTGAAACCATGAAGCTCTACGGGGCAGGTTGTCACAGCCCTCACTCAGCTGGAGTAAGGGGCCTTCTGGGTTCCCCTGCTCCAGCTGTGACTCCTGCCCAAGGGGTGTGCACTTCCTTGTTACCCAACCCCTGTGAAGAAGTGGAAATGGAGAGGGCAGAGGATGCTATGGAGTGGGAGAAGTCCAGGCTCCACCCTTTCTGCTACTCCCCAGAGTGACCAGCTAGGTGCATGGCCAGGAGCCAACTGCCCCCGTGGAAAGAAATAGCTTCTGCCTCCCATCCAATAGCCAGCATGGAGCAGGGCACTGTTACAGCATGTTCTCCAGTCTGCTTCCAGGGCAGTGCAGGTACAGCAGTCCTGGTCTCAAGACAGTATGGTTACAGCACTCGGCCGACTTCTATGAGGATATTAACATAAGAACAGCCATACTGGGTCAGTCCAAAGGTCCATCTAGCCCAGTGTCCTGTCTGCCCACAGTGGCCAATGCCAGATGCCCCAGAGGGAGGGAACACAACAGGTAATCATGTGATCCCTCTCCTGTCATCCATTTCCAGACAAACAGAGGCTGGGGACACCATTCCTACCCACCCTGGCTAATAGCCATTGATGGACCTAACCTCCATGACTGTATCTAGTTCTTTTTTAAACCCTGTTAGAGTCCTGGCTTTCACCACATCCTCTGGCAAGGAGTTCCACAGGTTGACTGTGCGCTGTTTCAAAAAAACTTCCTTTTGCTTGTTTTAAACCTGCTGCCTCTTCATTTCACGTGGTGACCCCTCGTTCTTATGCTGTGAGAACAAGGAAATAATTTTCCCTTATTCACTTTCTTGTATGCCTGTGGCAACTGATGCAGCTCAGTGAATGGCGGAACTTTCCATTCCCTCCTTGGCTGGACAAAAACCCTCCTTCTGAAATACATTGTTCTATGCGGATACAAACAAGTACTGCCCCTCTGGCACGGTTAGTGACTGCCCCATGACGCCTCCTTGTACAGAACATAAGAATGGCCGTACTGGGTCAGACCAAAGGTCCATCTAGCCCAGTATCCTGTCTGCCGACAGTGGCCAGCACCAGGTGCCCCAGAGAGGGTGGACCGAAGACAATGATCAAGCGATTTGTCTCCTGCCATCCCTCTCCAGCCTCTGACAAACAGGCCAAGGACACCATTTTATCCCCTGGCTAATAGCCTTTTATGGACCTAACCTCCATGAAATTATCTAGCTTCTCTTTAAACTCTATTATAGTCCTAGCCTTCACAGGCTTGTTTAATTAAAACGTCACTATCATGTACAGTCATCCTGACCCTTATCTTTCAGGAGGGATCCATATGGTCCCATTATTCTTGGGGAATGTTTTCAGACCTGTGGCAAAGTTCTGGCCATACCCAGCAGGTCTTGCGTTACTGGTGGATAATATTAAGACCACAGCAAGTCTCTGAGGCTATACACAATTCCCTTTCTCTTTACAGGAGGCAGGGTCCACAGCTTAGTGAGCCATACTCATCATGGCCTAGTCCATGGATTTGGGGTGAAAACCCCTTGATAGTCCTGCTCTCCCTTCTTGGGACAGGCTTTGTGTTGTCGGGGGAAGGTTTGGGGGAACCCGGGCCCGCCCACTACTCCTGGTTCTGGCCCAGGGAGCCTAAGGCAGCAGTGGCAGTCAAGGTTGTTTTTCCTCCCGGCATGGCAGCTTTTTCCCTGGGCCACTTCCCCAAACAACCCCTCCAAAATGTCTCCCTCTGGTACTGGTTAACCAGCTCTCAGCTCACACACAGCTTCTTCTGGTTCCTCCCTTTCTCCTTCCAGTCCATCACTCTTTGTCTTCCCCCTCTCTTTACCTAGGGGAGGCCTTTTAAAGCAACCCCGCTAGCTGCAATTGGCTGCAGGTGTTGAGTGACTTGCCTGAGGGAGCGATCTAGTTAATTAGCCCCAAGTGTTTTCCTGCCTTCATTTTACTGCAGCGGGCTCTAGTAGTTCACTCTGGAAAGAGAAAACCACTGATCCAGTGCCCTGTACACCTGCTGTCCACGCGGTTTCTGCAGCCCTCTGCTCTTGGGGAGCTGTACTTTCTCCTGCACCTCCCCTCTCTTCTTCCTTTCTGGGAGGGGGTGCCTGTGGAGGGGGGCTGTTGCTGTTGTAGCAACTGGGCCCTGGCTACCCCTACATTCTGGGCCAGGCCCCCTTTTTCCACCTGCCTTTTTGCAGGCAGCTTTTCCCCCCTTCACCTCAGCTATTTGCTGAGGGTGCTGGGTGCAGAGGGGTGGGGGGGTTTCTGCTGCCCTACCTTTGGGTGGGGCAGGGGAGCCCATTTTCTTGGGTCTATTTTGACCCCCCCCTTTTTCTCCACCTTGGCAGGCCGGACCTTCATCTTTCCTGCTGCTGCTGCTCTCCCCAAAGAAGAGACGGTAAGGGGGCTGCTTTAAAGCAGCCCCTGGGGTTTTCCTCTCCCCACAGCCTGCCTGGTGCTGGGGAGGGGAGATTAGGGGCCCTTTCCATCAGGGCTCCTGGGTGGGGGGGCTGATGCAGCTCCTTTGGGGTGCTGAGGGCAGGGGGTGGCTTACCTCCCCCTAGTTCATAGGCCCTCACACTTCTCCTGCTGCTCCCTCTCCAAGCCCCGGTTGCTGTAGGGGCCTTTCCATTCTCGGCCCCACTGCTTGTCTCCTTGCCCTTCTCTGCTCTTCTGGGCCTTGCAGCAGGTACTGTGGGCCTGCTGCTCAGGTGCCTGTGGGTACACTGTTTCCCTTTCCCTCAGCAGTGTCTCCTCCCTCTTCCCGCCCTTGAACAGGCATCCTTTAACTGCCTGTCTTCCCACTCCACTGCTTGTCCCATCCACCCCTTTGGGTGCCAGTGCTTCCCCCCCCCCCGCTTTCTTTTGTTAGGCGCTTGAGCTTCCCCCTCCTTTTAGTTACTCTTCCCACACACACAGCTTCACTTGTCCCCATGTCCTTTTAATGATTATTTACCCCTCATCTCCCCAGTGCAGCCGGAGGAGCCACTCTTTCCATTCTGTGCTGGGAGCTGTATTCCTTACACCTTTTCCCCTTCCCTTTCTTCTGAATTATCACCCTCCCACCCCACTTCCAGCCTAGTGGGGGGGAGTGGTAAATCTCCTTCCTCCCCTCCTCTTTCTCTCCCTGTTCCCTTCCCTGGTGTTTTTTTTTTTTGGTTCTCCCCTAATTGTTTGTTTTGTCCTTTCCTCCCTACCCATGACCACAACGAAGGGGTTGTCGGATGACACCCCATGCAGAACCTTCCCCACCCCGCCCTAAAAACGACAACTCCTCTGAGGCTGCCGGGCCCCCCGTCACTACGGTAAAGGGGGCGGACATGGACGAGGACCCCGGGGCCTCGACCGCTTCTGCCGCGGCACCTCCGGCTACCATCAAGAATGCCCCCCTGAGGGGTAGGAAGGGCCTGGGGACCAAAAAGGGCAAGAGCCCCGCCCGGAAGGCAAAACCTCCTGAGGCGAGGGCTCACTCCCCGGCCGCGACCCACATGTTGGCCACGGCTCCCCCTCCTTCCCGCTCCCCTGTTCCTTCCACCAGCTCTGGGGGCAACGGTGTCCCGGGCCCCAGGGCGTACGCCCAGGTGGCCGCCACCCCCCCGCCTGTCGCCTCCCAAGCCGCCTCCCGGAATACCATCCCCGGCGGCCGCGGCCCCTTTCCCACCCTGACCAGGAGGCATGGGGTCCGTTGTCTCCTGGTGGCGGCCTCGCCCCACGTGGAGACCTACGTGCGGGCGTTGGCACGCGTGGTGGGGCCCGCGGCCGTGGTGGCGGCCTCTAAGATGTTCGGGAAGGTGGTCTTCTTCCTGGCGTCCGAGGCCGCCGCCCAGAAGGCGGTGGAAAGGGGTTTGGCGGTGGGGGGAGTCCACGTTCCCCTCGAGCCTTTGGAGGACCTGGGCGTACGGGTGGTTTTGTCCTCTGTTCCTCCCTTCCTCCCCAATGCCGCCCTACTGCCTTTCCTCTCCACCCTGGGGAGGCCTCTGTCAGTCCTGAGTCCCCTTCCTCTGGGCTGTAAAGACCCGACCCTCCGCCACGTCCTTTCCTTTCGCCGGCAGGTACAAATCCTACTACTGCCGGCGGGACGTGGCGGAGAAGCCCTGGAAGGGTCATTTCTGGTGCCCCATCAAGGGGCCCGGTACCGGGTGTAATACACCATGGGGGAGGCCCGGTGTTTTCTCTGTCGGGCGACGGGGCACGTCCGAAGGGACTGCCCCCTGGCCCGGTTTGGAGAGGCACCCGGGACCCCCGATGCCCGGGAGGGCACCGGCCCTACCATCGCCGGTGGCCCTGACGGTCCGGACCCTGGGGTCGCCCCTCCTCCAACCGTGACCGTCGTCAATCCCGCTCGGGTTCCGCAGGGCCCAGACGAGCGTGCGGGTGCTGATGCTGCCACCGCCAAAAGCGGCAAGGCTGGGCCCGCGGAGGAGAGGGCGGCGGGGTCAGTGACGGGACTCGGGCAGGACCTACCTCGGGGGGAGGTATCCTTTTCCCCTGCTGCCCAGCCCCCATCTACCCTTGCCCCCCCGACGCTGCCCTTGTCCCCTGGCTCTTCCTCCATTCAGGCCCAGCCCTCTTCCTCCGAGGGATGGGAGCTCGCAATGGGGAAGCGCCGAAAGCGTGCTCGGCGTTCCACCCCGCCCTCTGAGGGGGAGGACAACCTCCCTGTACCCATGGGGGTGGACGCTGGGGCCATTCCACCCTCTGAGCCCGCAAGCGATTCACAGCACCACGAAGTGGTCGAGGTGACTGCGGCGGATGCGGGAGAGGTGAACACCTCCCTCCCGGGGTCCCTGCAAGAGGGGGTGTCCATGGAGGATGCTCCCACTGTTCCCGCCTCCACTGAGGGGGCGGCCGCTGACCTTGCCACCGACAGAGATCAGCACCTGGTGGCGGGCGGCGGGCTCGCCTTCCTCTCTCAGGAGGTGGAGGCTTTGGGGCTGACCCCGGCTGCCTCAGAGGGGGATCATCAGGTCCTGGAGGGACAACAACCGACCTCTCCTTCCCCTTCCGACCCGCTGCTATCCCTTCTCCCTGCCTCTGAGTTGCCCCGGGGTGCGACCGTCTGCCCGGCCATCGACAACACCTCGGCCGCGGCCGCAGAAACCCTTGAGGCTCTCAGCGGGCGGGAGATCCCGTTAATATCTGTCACCCCCGGCGCTGAGGCCTCCGGTGCTGCACTCTCTGTGGCACTGGAGCTCAGCGCTGGGGAGACTATTACTACCCCTACCACTGCCATCGATTCTCTGCGCTGCGAGGAGGCACCGCACCCCGGTGCCTCCTCTGCTGAGGCATCTCGCCCTGCTCCTTCTCCTGCTCCCTATTCAAACGCCCTCTCAATCGAGTTTCCCACCCCTCTTCCTCCTCCCCGCCATTCTTGTCTCTTCCCTAATCCCTCACCTCTTCCTCCCCCTACTCTCCTTCCTCGTCTCCCTCCTTTTCCCGATCCCCTCCCTGAACTCTTTTTCTCCCCTTACTCTGTTACTGCCGCCCCTGGGGTTGCCACGTTTAGTCCAGACGTTGGCCCCCGGGAGGCGGTTTTCGTTTCTTCTGCTCCCAGCACATCTGGGGCTGATCTCTCTCCGCCACTGTCCTCTCAGCAGGGACCTCACACGCCCTGCGTCCCCGTGCCGATGGGTCGCGGGGCTCACGGAGGGGTCTGGCCCCAAGGCGTTCGAGGGCCCGAGGCCCCGACGCCAGACGCGCTGAAGGGCGAGATGCGTGTTTTCTTGGAAGACATCCGTGGCTCCAAGAACAAGGTCGCTCTCGCCCTTCAGCGCTGGGGAGATTTTCATCTCATTTTGCAAATAGTCAGAGCCCTCTTGCGGGAGGGTAAAGGGACCGGGCGGCGGGGGGCCGCGGCTTACCAGCGGGTCCGCAGCTTCCGTGACGCCCTGCTCACTTTTGGGAACGGTCACGGTTTGCTGCGGGGCCCGATGGGGGCCGTCGGCACTCCTGCCAATCAGGATCTTCCCCAGCCCTCTCGATGCCGCCGCTCATCTTTGCCACTCTAAACACCCGGGGCTGCGGGTCGGGCCTCCGTACGTGTCAGGTCCTCTCCTTCCTCCGGAGGGGCAGGTACTCCGTCATATTCCTCCAGGAGACCCACACAGCTCCGGCCACCGAGGCTAGCTGGCGGCTGGAGTGGGGGGACAGGGTTTATTTTAGCCACCTGTCGGCCCGTCAAGCCGGGGTGGCTACCCTGTTCTCCCCGAACCTGCAGCCCGAGGTGCTGGGGACCGCCGAGGTCGTGCAGGGTCGCCTGCTGCATCTCCGGGTTCGGACGGAAGGGCTGACACTAAATCTCGTCAACATCTACGCCCCGACGTCCGCCCCGGAGAGGCTCCGCTTCTTTCGGCAGGCGTCGGCCTTCCTCGGCACTTTGGATCCTCGCGAGTGCCTGGTCCTGGGCGGAGACTTCAACTGCACCCTCGAGGAGCGGGACCGTACGGGGCTCGAGCAGTGCCCGGCCGCCGCGGACGTCCTCAGGGAGATAATAGACCATCACTCCCTGGTGGACGTCTGGCGAGACCTCCACCTGGGCGAGGAAACGGTGTTTACCTACGTCCAGGTGGCGGGTCGTCGGTCTTTCCACTCCCGGTTGGACCGCATTTATGTGTCTCGTCATCATCTCTTCCGGGCCCACTCCTCCGGCATTCGGCCGGCCCCTTTCTCGGACCACCACTTGGTGGCCGTACGGGCTTCTCTTTCCTCGGAGAGGCCGGGGCCGGCCTATTGGCATTTCAATAACAGCCTGCTGGAGGACGTGGGCTTCGTAGCGTCCTTCCGGGAGTTCTGGCTGGCCTGGCGCGGGCGGCGGTGCGCCTTTCCCTCGACACGGCGGTGGTGGGATGTGGGGAAGGTGCGCACGCGGCTCTTCTGCCGTGACTACGCCCGGGGGGCCAGCCGGCGGAGGGATGCGGCGATAGAGCAGTTGGAACGGGAGGTTTTAGAGCTAGAGAAGCGGCTGGCCACCGGCCCCGAGGATCCGCCCCTCTGCGGAGCGTACCGGGAGAAGCGGGAGGAGCTCCGGGCCCTCGAGGACCTTCGAGCCCGGGGTGCCTTTGTTCGTTCTCGCATCCGCCTCCTTCGGGAGATGGATCGAGGCTCCCGCTTCTTCTACGCCCTGGAGAAAAAGAGGGGGGCCAAAAAACACGTCCTCTGCCTTCTGGCGGAGGACGGCACCCCCCTCACGGATCCGGTGGAGATGCGCGAGAGGGCTCGCGCCTTCTACGCCTCTCTCTTCTCCCCGGATCCAACCGACGCCGACGCCCGCAGGGTTCTCTGGAACGAACTCCCGACGGTCAGCGCGGGCGACCGGGACCGGCTAGAGCTGCCTCTCTCTCTGGCCGAGTTCTCGGAAGCCCTCCGTCTCATGCCCACCAATAAATCCCCGGGCATGGACGGGCTGACCGTGGAGTTCTACCGCGTGTTCTGGGACGTCCTCGGCCCGGACCTTGCTAGCGTCTGGGCCGAGTCCTTGGAGAGCGGGGTCCTCCCTGTATCGTGCAGGCGAGCCGTGATCGCCTTGCTGCCCAAGAAGGGGGACCTCCGCGATCTGAGGAATTGGCGTCCCGTCTCGCTCCTCAGCACGGACTATAAAATTGTCGCCAAAGCCATCTCCCTAAGGTTGAAGTCCGTGCTGGCGGACGTGGTCCATCCAGACCAGACCTACACCGTCCCGGGCCGAACCATCTTCGACAACCTCTTTCTGGTCCGGGATCTCTTAGAGCTCGGGTGTAGGGACGGTCTGTCGTTCGCCCTCCTGTCCTTGGATCAGGAGAAGGCGTTCGACCGGATGGACCACGGGTACCTCCTGGGCACCCTGCGGGCCTTCGGCTTCGGGCCCCATTTTGTGGGGTTTCTCCAGGTGCTGTACGCCTCCACAGAGTGCTTGGTCAAGCTCAACTGGACCCTGACCGCACCGGTCAGCTTCGGGCGGGGAGTACGTCAAGGCTGTCCGCTGTCGGGCCAGCTGTACGCTCTGGCCATAGAGCCCTTCCTCCGTCTCCTTCGCAAGAGGTTGACGGGGTTGGCGCTCCGTGAGCCGGAGACGAGGCTGGTCCTGTCGGCGTATGCCGACGACGTGCTCCTCGTGGTCCAGGACCCGGGAGACCTGGCGCGGGTGGAGGCTTGCCAAGCCGTCTACTCGGCGGCCTCCTCCGCCCGGGTCAACTGGGTCAAGAGCTCTGGCCTGGTGGTAGGGGCCGGGTGGCAGGCGGGCTCCCTCCCACCCGCGCTTCAGGCCATCAGGTGGAGCGCGGGTCCGCTGCTCTATCTCGGCGTTTTTCTTTCTGCCACGCATCCCTCCCCGCCGGAGAACTGGCAAGGTTTAGAGGCCAGGGTGGTCGAGCGGTTGCAGAGATGGACGGGACTGCTCCGGTGCCTCTCCCTGCGTGGGAGGGTACTGGTACTCAACCAATTGGTCCTGTCCATGCTCTGGCACCGCCTCGGCACCCTGGTCCCGCCCCCGGGCCTCCTGGTCCGTATCCAGCAGCTCATGCTGCGGTTCATCTGGCCAGGACTGCATTGGGTCTCTGCAGGGGTTCTCCATCTCCCCCCGGAGGAGGGAGGGCAGGGCCTGACGTGTTTGCGCACGCGGGTTCACGTCCTCCGCCTCCGGGCCCTGCAGAGACTCCTATTTGATGCAGGTAGTCCGGCATGGAGCACGCTTGCGCACGCTTTCCTTCGCCGCCTCCGAGGGCTCCGATACGACCGGCAGCTCCTTTATCTGAGAGGTCTTCCGCGAGACCTCTCCGGGCTGCCGGCCTTCTACCAGGACCTCCTCCGGACCTGGAAGCTGCTTGCAGCGACCAGGTCCTTGGGAGCCACCGTGGGGGCAGACCTCCTCGCGGAGCCCCTGCTACACAATCCCCATCTACGTGTGCAGGCGGCGGAGTCCCCCTTGGTGCGCCAGAGGTTGGTCCTGGCAGAAGTCACCGGAGTCGGAGACCTCCTGGACTACGACCGGGGAGACTGGGTGGATCCTCAGGCGCTCGCCCAGCGCATGGGGCTCTCCACCCTACGTACTCCCCGGCGCGTACTTCAGGAGGTGAAGGATGCTTTGCCGCCCACTGCTCGGGTGTACCTAAACAAAGTCCTGCGAGAGGGTGCACCCCGCCCACCCCTTACCCCCGGCCCTCCCGATCTCTCCATCGGCCCCCAGCCCCGCGTACCTTCCCGACCTCCTCCCCTTCGTCACCTGAGCCGGCTGCACTCGCTGCGGCCAGTCCCCTTCCGAACCGCGCCAAAGAGTCACCTGTACACGCTCGTGCTTCACACGCTCCACTTCCCCACCCTCGTGTCCCGCCCAGACACCAAGTGGCGGGACCTCCTACCATCAATAGAGGGTGGGGAGCCCCGGTGGGCCAGCCTCTATTCGACTTTGGTTCCACGACCCACCGGGGACATCTGTTGGAGAATCCTGCACGGCGCGGTGAGCACGGGCGTGTACTTGGCGCGGTTCACCCCCACCCCCGAAACGTGCCTCTTCTGTGGCGTGAGGGAGACCCTGGCGCACATCTACCTCGAGTGCGCCAGGTTACAGCCCCTCTTTCGGCTCCTCCAGAACCTCCTGTTGAGGTTCTGGCTGCATTTTTCCCCCCACTTGTTAATTTACGCACACCCCATCCGTGGCCCCACAAAGTCGCGGGACCTCCTGGTCAACCTCCTCCTGGCAATTGCCAAATCGGCAATCTATAAAACCAGGGAAAAGAGGTTGGCCGGGGGAGGGGCCTGCGACTGTGGGGCCTATTTCCGTTGCTGTATCCGCTCACGTATCCGGGCAGAGTTCCAATGGGCAGCGTCCGCTGGCTCTCTCGAGACCTTCGGGGAGCAGTGGGCGCTGTCCGGGGTTCTCTGCTCGGTATCCCCATCCGGCTCCCTCGTTTTAGCCCTTTGACCCTCACACCCGTCCCTGTTTTTTTCATTATTTGTCCCCAGTAATTAGTTGGTTCTCCTGGGTTCTGTAGTCCTCCCCGCAGGCTGGGGGGAGGTCCTTTTGATGTGGGCGGGCTAACGCCCGCCCACCTCCCGGACACCAAATAGTGCCCTGTACACCTGCTGTCCACGCGGTTTCTGCAGCCCTCTGCTCTTGGGGAGCTGTACTTTCTCCTGCACCTCCCCTCTCTTCTTCCTTTCTGGGAGGGGGTGCCTGTGGAGGGGGGCTGTTGCTGTTGTAGCAACTGGGCCCTGGCTACCCCTACATTCTGGGCCAGGCCCCCTTTTTCCACCTGCCTTTTTGCAGGCAGCTTTTCCCCCCTTCACCTCAGCTATTTGCTGAGGGTGCTGGGTGCAGAGGGGTGGGGGGGTTTCTGCTGCCCTACCTTTGGGTGGGGCAGGGGAGCCCATTTTCTTGGGTCTATTTTGACCCCCCCCTTTTTCTCCACCTTGGCAGGCCGGACCTTCATCTTTCCTGCTGCTGCTGCTCTCCCCAAAGAAGAGACGGTAAGGGGGCTGCTTTAAAGCAGCCCCTGGGGTTTTCCTCTCCCCACAGCCTGCCTGGTGCTGGGGAGGGGAGATTAGGGGCCCTTTCCATCAGGGCTCCTGGGTGGGGGGGCCGGTGCAGCTCCTTTGGGGTGCTGAGGGCAGGGGGTGACTTACCTCCCCCTAGTTCATAGGCCCTCACACTTCTCCTGCTGCTCCCTCTCCAAGCCCCGGTTGCTGTAGGGGCCTTTCCATTCTCGGCCCCACTGCTTGTCTCCTTGCCCTTCTCTGCTCTTCTGGGCCTTGCAGCAGGTACTGTGGGCCTGCTGCTCAGGTGCCTGTGGGTACACTGTTTCCCTTTCCCTCAGCAGTGTCTCCTCCCTCTTCCCGCCCTTGAACAGGCATCTTTTAACTGCCTGTCTTCCCACTCCACTGCTTGTCCCATCCACCCCTTTGGGTGCCAATGCGCCCCCCCCCCGCGCTTTCTTTTGTTAGGCGCTTGAGCTTCCCCCTCCTTTTAGTTACTCTTCCCACACACACAGCTTCACTTGTCCCCATGTCCTTTTAATGATTATTTACCCCTCATCTCCCCAGTGCAGCCGGAGGAGCCACTCTTTCCATTCTGTGCTGGGAGCTGTATTCCTTACACCTTTTCCCCTTCCCTTTCTTCTGAATTATCACCCTCCCACCCCACTTCCAGCCTAGTGGGGGGGAGTGGTAAATCTCCTTCCTCCCCTCTCTTTCCCTCCCTGCTCCCTTCCCTGGTGTTTTTTTGGTTCTCCCCTAATTGTTTGTTTTGTCCTTTCCTACCTACCCATGACCACAACGAAGGGGTTGTCGGATGACACCCCTGCAGAACCTTCCCCACCCCTCCCTAAAAACAACAACTCCTCTGAGGCTGCCGGGCCCCCCGTCACTACGGTAGAGGGGGCGGACATGGACGAGGACCCCGGGGCCTCGACCGCTTCTGCCGCGGCACCTCCGGCTACCATCAAGAATGCCCCCCTGAAGGGTAGGAAGGGCCTGGGGACCAAAAAGGGCAAGAGCCCCGCCCAGAAGTCAAAACCTCCTGAGGCGAGGGCTCACTCCCCGGCCGCGACCCACATGTTGGCCGCGGCTCCCCCTCCTTCCCGCTCCCCTGTTCCTTCCACCAGCTCTGGGGGCAACGGTGTCCCGGGCCCCAGGGCGTACGCCCAGGTGGCCGCCACCCCCCCGCCTGTCGCCTCCCAAGCCGCCTCCCGGAATACCATCCCCGGCGGCCGCGGCCCCTTTCCCACCCTGACCAGGAGGCATGGGGTCCGTTGTCTCCTGGTGGTGGCCTCGCCCCACGTGGAGACCTACGTGCGGGCGTTGGCACGCGTGGTGGGGCCCGCGGCCGTGGTGGAGGCCTCTAAGATGTTCGGGAAGGTGGTCTTCCTGGCGTCCGAGGCCGCCGCCCAGAAGGCGGTGGAAAGGGGTTTGGCGGTGGGGGGAGTCCACGTTCCCCTCGAGCCTTTGGAGGACCTGGGCGTACAGGTGGTTTTGTCCTCTGTTCCTCCCTTCCTCCCCAATGCCGCCCTACTGCCTTTCCTCTCCACCCTGGGGAGGCCTCTGTCAGTCCTGAGTCCCCTTCCTCTGGGCTGTAAAGACCCGACCCTCCGCCACGTCCTTTCCTTTCGCCGGCAGGTACAAATCCTACTACTGCCGGCGGGACGTGGCGGAGAAGCCCTGGAAGGGTCTTTTCTGGTGCCCCATCAAGGGGCCCGGTACCGGGTGTACTACACCATGGGGGAGGCCCGGTGTTTTCTCTGTCGGGCGACGGGGCACGTCCGAAGGGACTGCCCCCTGGCCCGGTTTGGAGAGGCACCCGGGACCCCCGATGCCCGGGAGGGCACCGGCCCTACCATCGCCGGTGGCCCTGACGGTCCGGACCCTGGGGTCGCCCCTCCTCCAACCGTGACCATCGTCAATCCCGCTCGGGTTCCGCAGGGCCCAGACGAGCGTGCGGGTGCTGATGCTGCCACCGCCAAAAGCGGCAAGGCTGGGCCTGCGGAGGAGAGGGCGGCGGGGTCAGTGACGGGACTCGGGCAGGACCTACCTCGGGGGGAGGTATCCTTTTCCCCTGCTGCCCAGCCCCCATCTACCCTTGCCCCCCCGACGCTGCCCTTGTCCCCTGGCTCTTCCTCCATTCAGGCCCAGCCCTCTTCCTCCGAGGGATGGGAGCTCGCAATGGGGAAGCGCCGAAAGCGTGCTCGGCGTTCCACCCTGCCCTCTGAGGGGGAGGACAACCTCCCTGTACCCATGGGGGTGGACGCTGGAGCCATTCCACCCTCTGAGCCCGCAAGCGATTCACAGCACCACGAAGCGGTCGAGGTGACTGCGGCGGTCACGGGAGAGGTGAACACCTCCCTCCCGGGGTCCCTGCAAGAGGGGGTGTCCATGGAGGATGCTCCCACTGTTCCCGCCTCCACTGAGGGGGCGGCCGCTGACCTTGCCACCGACAGAGATCAGCACCTGGTGGCGGGCGGCGGGCTCGCCTTCCTCTCTCAGGAGGTGGAGGCTTTGGGGCTGACCCCGGCTGCCTCAGAGGGGGATCATCAGGTCCTGGAGGGACAACAACCGACCTCTCCTTCCCCTTCCGACCCGCTGCTATCCCTTCTCCCTGCCTCTGAGTTGCCCCGGGGTGCGACCGTCTGCCCGGCCATCGACAACACCTCGGCCGCGGCCGCAGAAACCCTCGAGGCTCTCAGCGGGCGGGAGATCCCGTTAATATCTGTCACCCCCGGCGCTGAGGCCTCCGGTGCTGCACTCTCTGTGGTACTGGAGCCCAGCGCTGGGGAGACTATTACTACCCCTACCGCTGCCATCGATTCTCTGCGCTGCGAGGAGGCACCGCACCCCGGTGCCTCCTCTGCTGAGGCATCTCGCCCTGCTCCTTCTCCTGCTCCCTATTCAAACGCCCTCTCAATTGAGTTTCCCACCCCTCTTCCTCCTCCCCGCCATTCTTGTCTCTTCCCTAATCCCTCACCTCTTCCTCCCCCTACTCTCCTTCCTCATCTCCCTCCTTTTCCCGATCCCCTCCCTGAACTCTTTTCCTCCCCTTACTCTGTTACTGCCGCCCCTGGGGTTGCCACGTTTAGTCCAGACGTTGGCCCCCGGGAGGCGGTTTTCGTTTCTTCTGCTCCCAGCACATCTGGGGCTGATCTCCCTCCGCCACTGTCCTCTCAGCAGGGACCTCAAACGCCCTGCGTCCCCGTGCCGATGGGTCGCGGGGCTCACGGAGGGGTCTGGCCCCAAGGCGTTCGAGGGCCCGAGGCCCCGACGCCAGACGCGCTGAAGGGCGAGATGCGTGTTTTCTTGGAAGACATCCGTGGCTCCAAGAACAAGGTCGCTCTCGCCCTTCAGCGCTGGGGAGATTTTCATCTCATTTTGCAAATAGTCAGAGCCCTCTTGCGGGAGGGTAAAGGGACCGGGCGGCGGGGGGCCGCGGCTTCCCAGCGGGTCCGCAGCTTCCGTGACGCCCTGCTCACTTTTGGGAACGGTCGCGGTTTGCTGCGGGGCCCGATGTGGGCCGTCGGCACTCCTGCCAATCAGGATCTTCCCCAGCCCTCTCGATGCCGCCGCTCATCTTTGCCACTCTGAACACCCGGGGCTGCGGGTCGGGCCTCCGTAGGTGTCAGGTCCTCTCCTTCCTCCGGAGGGGCAGGTACTCCGTCATATTCCTCCAGGAGACCCACACAGCTCCGGCCGCCGAGGCTAGCTGGCGGCTGGAGTGGGGGGACAGGGTTTATTTTAGCCACCTGTCGGCCCGTCAAGCCGGGGTGGCTACCCTGTTCTCCCCGAATCTGCAGCCCGAGGTGCTGGGGACCGCCGAGGTCGTGCAGGGTCGCCTGCTGCATCTCCGGGTTCGGACGGAAGGGCTGACACTAAATCTCGTCAACATCTACGCCCCGACGTCCGTCCCGGAGAGGCTCCGCTTCTTTCGGCGGGCGTCGGCCTTCCTCGGCACTTTGGATCCTCGCGAGTGCCTGGTCCTGGGTGGAGACTTCAACTGCACCCTCGAGGAGCGGGACCGTATGGGGCTCGAGCAGTGCCCGGCCGCCGCGGACGTCCTCAGGGAGATAATAGACCATCACTCCCTGGTGGACGTCTGGCGAGACCTCCACCTGGGCGAGGAAACGGTGTTTACCTACGTCCAGGTGGCGGGTCGTCGGTCTTTCCACTCCCGGTTGGACCGCATTTATGTGTCTCGTCATCATCTCTTCCGGGCCCACTCCGGCATTCGGCCGGCCCCTTTCTCGGACCACCACTTGGTGGCCGTACGGGCTTCTCTTTCCTCGGAGAGGCCGGGGCCGGCCTATTGGCATTTCAATAACAGCCTGCTGGAGGACGTGGGCTTCGTAGCGTCCTTCCGGGAGTTCTGGCTGGCCTGGCGCGGGCGGCGATGCGCCTTTCCCTCGGCGCGGCGGTGGTGGGATGTGGGGAAGGTGCGCACGCGGCTCTTCTGCCGTGACTACGCCCGGGGGGCCAGCCGGCGGAGGGATGCGGCGATAGAGCAGTTGGAACGGGAGGTTTTAGAGCTAGAGAAGCGGCTGGCCACCGGCCCCGAGGATCCGCCCCTCTGCGGAGCGTACCGGGAGAAGCGGGAGGAGCTCCGGGCCCTCGAGGACCTTCGAGCCCGGGGTGCCTTTGTTCGTTCTCGCATCCGTCTCCTTCGGGAGATGGATCGAGGCTCCCGCTTCTTCTACGCCCTGGAGAAAAAGAGCGGGGCCAAAAAACACGTCCTCTGCCTTCTGGCGGAGGACGGCACCCCCCTCACGGATCCCGTGGAGATGCGCGAGAGGGCTCGCGCCTTCTACGCCTCTCTCTTCTCCCCGGATCCGACCGACGCCGACGCCCGCAGGGTTCTCTGGAACGAACTCCCGACGGTCAGCGCGGGCGACCGGGACCGGCTAGAGCTGCCTCTCTCTCTGGCCGAGTTCTCGGAAGCCCTCCGTCTCATGCCCACCAATAAATCCCCGGGCATGGACGGGCTGACCGTGGAGTTCTACCGCGTGTTCTGGGACGTCCTCGGCCCGGACCTTGCTAGCGTCTGGGCCGAGTCCTTGGAGAGCGGGGTCCTCCCTGTATCGTGCAGGCGAGCCGTGATCGCCTTGCTGCCCAAGAAGGGGGACCTCCGCGATCTGAGGAATTGGCGTCCCGTCTCGCTCCTCAGCACGGACTATAAAATTGTCGCCAAAACCATCTCCCTAAGGTTGAAGTCCGTGCTGGCGGACGTGGTCCATCCAGACCAGACCTACACCGTCCCGGGCCGAACCATCTTCGACAACCTCTTTCTGGTCCGGGATCTCTTAGAGCTCGAGTGTAGGGACGGTCTGTCGTTCGCCCTCCTGTCCTTGGATCAGGAGAAGGCATTCGACCGGATGGACCACGGGTACCTCCTGGGCACCCTGCGGGCCTTCGACTTCGGGCCCCATTTTGTGGGGTTTCTCCAGGTGCTGTACGCCTCCGCAGAGTGCTTGGTCAAGCTCAACTGGACGCTGACCGCACCGGTCAGCTTCGGGCGGGGAGTACGTCGAGGCTGTCCGCTGTCGGGCCAGCTGTACGCTCTGGCCATAGAGCCCTTCCTCCGTCTCCTTCGCAAGAGGTTGACGGGGTTGGCGCTCCGTGAGCCGGAGATGAGGCTGGTCCTGTTGGCGTATGCCGACGACGTGCTCCTCGTGGTCCAGGACCCGGGAGACCTGGCGCGGGTGGAGGCTTGCCAAGCCGTCTACTCGGCGGCCTCCTCCGCCCGGGTCAACTGGGTCAAGAGCTCTGGCCTGGTGGTAGGGGCCGGGTGGCAGGCGGGCTCCCTCCCACCCGCGCTTCAGGCCATCAGGTGGAGCGCGGGTCCGCTGCTCTATCTCGGCGTTTTTCTTTCTGCCACGCATCCCTCCCCGCTGGAGAACTGGCAAGGTTTAGAGGCCAGGGTGGTCGAGCGGTTGCAGAGATGGACGGGACTGCTCCGGTGCCTCTCCCTGCGTGGGAGGGTACTGGTACTCAACCAATTGGTCCTGTCCATGCTCTGGCACCGCCTCGGCACCCTGGTCCCGCCCCCGGGCCTCCTGGTCCGTATCCAGCAGCTCATGCTGCGGTTCATCTGGCCAGGACTGCATTGGGTCTCTGCAGGGGTTCTCCATCTCCCCCCGGAGGAGGGAGGGCAGGGCCTGATGTGTTTGCGCACGCGGGTTCACGTCCTCCGCCTCCGGGCCCTGCAGAGACTCCTATTTGATGCAGGTAGTCCGGCATGGAGCACGCTTGCGCACGCTTTCCTTCGCCGCCTCCGAGGGCTCCGATACGACCGGCAGCTCCTTTATCTGAGAGGTCTTCCGCGAGACCTCTCCGGGCTGCCGGCCTTCTACCAGGACCTCCTCCAGACCTGGAAGCTGCTTGCAGCGACCAGGTCCTTGGGAGCCACCGTGGGGGCAGACCTCCTCGCGGAGCCCCTGCTACACAATCCCCATCTACGTGTGCAGGCGGCGGAGTCCCCCTTGGTGCGCCAGAGGTTGGTCCTGGCAGAAGTCACCAGAGTCGGAGACCTCCTGGACTACGACCGGGGAGACTGGGTGGATCCTCAGGCGCTCGCCCAGCGCATGGGGCTCTCCACCCTACGTACTCCCCGGCGCGTACTTCAGGAGGTGAAGGACGCTTTGCCGCCCACTGCTCGGGTGTACCTAAACAAAGTCCTGCGAGAGGGTGCACCCCGCCCACCCCTTACCCCCGGCCCTCCCGATCTCTCCATCGGCCCCCAGCCCCGCGTACCCTCCTGACCTCCTCCCCTTCGTCACCTGAGCTGGCTGCACTCGCTGCAGCCAGTCCCCTTCCGAACCGCGCCAAAGAGTCACCTGTACACGCTCGTGCTTCACACGCTCCACTTCCCCACCCTCGTGTCCCGCCCAGACACCAAGTGGCGGGACCTCCTACCATCAATAGAGGGTGGGGAGCCCCGGTGGGCCAGCCTCTATTCGACCTTGGTTCCACGACCCACCGGGGACATCTGTTGGAGAGTCCTGCACGGCGCGATGAGCACGGGCGTGTACTTGGCGCGGTTCACCCCCACCCCCGAAACGTGCCTCTTCTGTGGCGTGAGGGAGACCCTGGCGCACATCTACCTCGAGTGCGCCAGGTTACAGCCCCTCTTTCGGCTCCTCCAGAACCTCCTGTTGAGGTTCTGGCTGCATTTTTCCCCCCACTTGTTAATTTACGCACACCCCATCCGTGGCCCCACAAAGTCGCGGGACCTCCTGGTCAACCTCCTCCTGGCAATTGCCAAATCGGCAATCTATAAAACCAGGGAAAAGAGGTTGGCCGGGGGAGGGGCCTGCGACTGTGGGGCCTATTTCCGTTGCTGTATCCGCTCACGTATCCGGGCAGAGTTCCAATGGGCAGCGTCCACTGGCTCTCTCGAGACCTTCGGGGAGCAGTGGGCGCTGTCCGGGGTTCTCTGCTCGGTATCCCCATCCGGCTCCCTCGTTTTAGCCCTTTGACCCTCACACCCGTCCCTGTTTTTTCATTATTTGTCCCCAGTAATTAGTTGGTTCTCCTGGGTTCTGTGGTCCTCCCCGCAGGCTGGGGGGAGGTCCTTTTGATGTGGGCGGGCTAACGCCCGCCCACCTCCCGGACACCAAATAGTGCCCTGTACACCTGCCTTCCCCCAGAATGTGGCAGGCTGCTGGCTTAGGTCTGTCACATACCATACAACATTGGGATATTCTGATGCCGCTTGATATTGGGATGTGTTTACGTGAGCACTCTGTGCCTTGTACGGAGCACTCACAAATCCCACTGAATCTTGCTGGATGTGCCCCATATTCCAGCCTTCCTGGTGCCCCATATTCCAACCCGCCTGCTAGGCTGAGGGTGGAAAAGGGATGTAGCGGGTTCACTCACTTTCTGCACGGCTTCTTCCTTCAGGGTGGCTTGTGGGGAAGTAACCGGCTGCTCCGATGCCAACGCGCCCCCTTTGGGTGAGGTGTTCTCTTCTGGGCACTGCTCTCCAGCAGTGACCACTTCGATCTTGGTCTGCGTCCCCTTCCGGGGGGGAGTCATTGTTCTTCCTCCGCTCCTCCTCCAGGGTCCTCCCTACTCCCTAGGACACCCAGTTCTTCTCCCACGCTGCCTGCCCGGTTGCCTCCTGCAACCCTGCCTTGAGGACTTATGACCTGGGGCTTCCCTGGCTCGAACTCCCCCAGCCTGCCGCAGCCGCCTCCTTGTGAACCGCGGCTGCCTCCTTGCAGCCCGGCCTTTTAGGGCTGCCTCCATGCGAGCCCTGCCCTCCACGACTGCCTCCTTGCAGCCCTGGGCCTCAGGCCGGGGAGCCGGGTTTGCGAGGCTAAAGCCCCTCTCATTGCCGGCAGGCAAGCAGGTCTCCCTCCTCCTTCCAGGAGCTGCTCTATATGGCCTCCATCTGGGCCCTCGTTAGCTGCCTCAGCTGGGCTTCCTCCTGACCCCAGGTCTCAGCCCCTTGGGCAACGCCCTGCCACAGGGACGTGTTATGGAACTATTTCTACATAGTCAGCTACGTGACGGTTAGGTGACTCATCGCCATGGAGCTGACTACGTGGAAATATTTCCATTGCACTTGCTCTGCTCCACTAGGAATGCTGCAAAGGCCGCATGGAACATTTGACGTGTCAGAAGGGCGCCGATATCCCACTGAGTCAGTGCCCCCATTCCAGTGTCACCGTGCTGGGTTTGAGCTACTTGACCAGAGGGCTGATGGGAGTGAAGTAGTTTTCAACAATGCAATCAGCCCAATGAATGGGAGATTTAGTGCATGCTTGTTAACACTGATGTGCTCTCATAGTCTGGGATGCCTTTTTTACGGGAAAGGACCGTGGAATTTGAATCTCAGAGGTGCACAACTGATTTACGAAGCAGACCATGCTCCTTCTACTCCGCGTGGAGTTCTTCCAAATAGCAATGCCATTTCAATGCCACAAAAGCCCGCGCGTATGATTCCAGTCCTGGCCAAATTACTTCTTTGAGCTGGAATTGCCTCATGTTTTGGCTGCGGACACTAAGGAGAGAAAGAGAATGAGACTAGAAGGAGAGACTTTTTTCCAGGGCTTGTGCAAAGAGGGTATCTCATCCTGCCCAGGCACTAAGTCACTTCAGGCCCCAGTTGAACCCTCAACTATGCCACAAGCTCCCGATACTTTGGAGCTGCCAGTCAACTTGTTTTGTGGATACTTGTCCGAGTCACAGAACCATTCTCTACTCAGCAAAGTCCCGGGATGGCTACAGCATCAGAGAGGCTAATTGGGATTGAGTTGTGAGTCACTGTGATGATCATGAAGCCTCTTTAAGTAGATGGCCAATGGGTAGGGATTGTCAAGTGGAATAGAATCCAATCATCCAGTTGCAAGCACAGGCCCTCTCTAAGGGCATGTCTACACTACAGTCATTTCGAAATAGCTCCCGCTTTTCCAAAGAACAAAGTGAGCGTCCATACAGCAAGCCCGTATGATTTCAAAATCATGTGGCGCCAAGTTGCTGTGGTGAGAGAGGACTGGGGTCCTCCTCTCTCCCTGAGGCAGCCTGCACACTTCACCCCTCATCTCCAGCCCCAACCCAGAGTAATGCTTTAAATGAGGAAACACAAAACTTATTTGAAAGCTCTGGGAAGTGGACAAGAGAAAAATCGTGATAGGAGAGCCATAGTAATAAGGTTGTGGCAGCCACATGCACATACAAGGGAAGTCTAAGCCCACCTCTGTAAGCTCTGGTCTACACTAGGACTATATCCTGAAATAACCCTCCTTAGGTTGAATTTATAAGCGGCACATCCACACCACCAAGCCCGTTATTTTGACATAATAGGCTGCTTATTCTGAAACCTGTCCTCCTGCTTTCCTCGGGGAATAACGCTACTTTTGAAATAGCTATTTCAAAATAGCAGCCGTGGGGACGCTCCGGTGCCGTTATTTCGAAATAACTCCTCCCCATAGTCACTCAACGTAATTCCTCCCCAGTGCTTCCTGGGGCTGTATGTCAAGGTAGGGCATCCAAATTAACGGAGCCTGCCGCAAACTCATTTCGAGGCTCCCCTTTTATGAGGACACACTATTTCAATATTGTTATTTCAGGAGTTATTAAATCTTTTTTAGTGATTTTGAAATAGTTTCCTCGTGTAGTCACACCCTAAGTCAGGCTGTTTAAAAAGTACCATTTTTTGCAGGAAATTTTGAAAAAAAATTACAGCTGAACACCAAAACATGCAGAATTTGAATGCCATTGCAGTTTGATTTTTTTTCAGAAACAAACTAAAAGTCTTTACCAAAAATGTTCTTTCTGTTTCACTGATTTACTGAAAAACTGGAAAATGTATGCCAGAATGGCAGTTTCATTTTGGGTGAACAGTCTTTCTTCATGGCATAGCTCCATCGATGCGTTAATGAACTGTAGAGACAAAATATCATGAAGTGCTAAAGGAAAGAAATAAACTTTTCTATATTTACTCAGCAACCAGAATGGGCCCTAATGGACCTATATAGTGAAAATAAACTTAAAAGAGATACCTGTTGAACCTCTCTCATCTAGAACTCTCTTATCCAGAAACATCTGTTGTCTGGCATGATTTGAGTTAGCTGGATGACCACGTTTCATGGGTGTGGCCAAGTTTCCTGCAGCCCCATAAAATTTGTTTATACCCACCAGTCCTGGCTCTCTGTGTTCTGTGCTGTTATTTTGCTCTGTTTTACCCTCAACTGTCCTCTAACAGCATAGTAAGCAGTGGAAGGGTTGGTGATGCTGCTAGAAAATACTAACATCTTGTGGTCCAGAAAACTCTCTCATTCAAATCCAGTCTGGTCCTAAGGGTGCTGGACGAAAGAGGTTTAACCTGTAATAGTCTCTTAACTGGGTCCCTGACTGCAGCCTTTTATGCATGTTTCTCAGCAGAAGATAAAATTGTACAAAGCTAAGGCCACACCTTAGCTACCTGTGCTAAAAATATCAAGTGAATCCTGACCTCATTTAAACCAGCAGGAGTTATGCCTTTGACATGATAGGGCCAGAATTTCACCCATGAAGAAGGAATTACTAGTGAAGCTGTTCAGGAGCAAGATTTTTTTTTTTAACATCAGGGGATGTTTTGCAAGTTTAAAATGTCATCTGTTCTGGAACGGAACCAAGCCTCACCAAAAATGTGGAATTTCTCATCAACTGTGATTCTGGAAAAAAAATGCATGTGGGGTACCACTCAAAACTCTTTCAAGAAGTTCTGGCTTTGGCTTTTTTCCATTTTAGACTATCCTGAGGCGGGAAGGGCGGTAGTTTTGCCATGGAAAATTGAAGCGTTCCATTCTGAAAAGGTTGAAATAGAACACATGGACCTTATTGATTTCCCCCTCCCACGCCGATTTCCATGACTAAATGAATTTTCAAAGGTGACAAGTTTCCCGGAAACATTTTTGCTTTGAGTGAACCAGCATAGTCTGACAGAAAAACATTCCACTGTCATTGGGAAAGGTTTCGAAAAGGGCAACAAAAATGATGAGGGGTTTGGAACGGGTATCATATGAAAAGACATTAAAAAGTCTTGGACTTTTCAGCTTAGAAAAGAGGAGACTAAGGAGGGATATGACAGAGATCTATAAAATCATGACTAGTGTGGAAAAAGTGAATAAGGAAAAGTTATTAACTTATTCCCACAGTATAAGAAGTAGGGGGTCACCAAATGAAATGAATAGGCAGCAGGTTTAAAACAAACAAAAGAAAGGTTTTTTTTTCACTCAGTGCACAGCCAACCTGTGGAACTCCTTGCCAGAGGATGCACTGAAGGCTAGAACTTTAATAGGGTTAAAAAAAGAGCTAGATAGATTCATGGAGGTTAGGTCCATCAATAGCTATTAGCGGGGCTCGACAAACTATAGAATCTACTCACCTGTGGCAAGTAGATTTCAGCCATGCGCCCTGTTCACCAGTGGCGTGCGCATGCGCAATGCAGGTCTTGTGCATGCGCAGTACGGGGCTGGCGAGTGGCTTTCGCCGCCATTTGTCAAGCCCTGGCTATTAGCCAGGATGGATAGGAATGGTGTCTCCAGCCTCTGTTTCTCTGGAAGTGGGAGACGGGAGGGATCACGTGAGGAACCCCTGTTGTGATCCCTCCCTCTGGGGCAGCTGGCACTGGCCACTGTCAGCAGACAGGATACTGGGCTAGATGGACCTTTGGTCTGACCCAGTCTGGTCGTTCTTCTGTTCTGCACCCATTCCAAGTATTGGGTAAAGCGGCTCTCATTAGTTAACTGCCCTTCCCACAGAGCTGCTGCCAGGTAAGGGCCTTCTCAAGGCAAGCAAGATGACAGACTCAGGCCCTAAGGCTATGGGTTACAGTATGTGTGAAGACCCTTGTCACTTCTCCATTCCACTCCCATTTCTGTTTCCTCTCCTGTTCCTCCCCTTTTGAGTTTTAACATGCTGCTGGCACAGTCGGATTCCTAAAGGGCCAGACTTCCTGAGAAGCAGAAGGAGCGCTAAGAATTCTGTTTCTGTCGCGCTGAGCACCGTGTTAAATCAATCTGCAGGCTGAGGTTCCTGGTGGCGGGAGGTGGTGGGCTGCTGATAAGGGAATTGAAAAGGCACACTCTTTTTTGAAACAGAGAGAGAAAGGGAGGGGGAGAGAGAAACTGTGTAACAGAAGCAGCAGCAAATGTGTGCTTCATTCATGAATCACTGGGCATTCCTGGTTCTCTGCTCTGAGACTTGCGAGGGGACAATTTATTGCGCCTCGATCATACTCCAGGAGAGTTATGTTTATGTCTCAGATTCTGATAAGGGCGAATAAATCCTACAGTTATTTACTCTCCTCTTGGACAGGGTCTGTCCTGAATCCATCACTGTTTCATACGGTGGGGAATGTGCCAGGACTCTCAAACTCAACTGGCTTTCCAGGATGAAAACTAGTCTCAGAGAAACGAGAGCTGGCGTCCCTACCCCTGTGCACACTGACCCCCCTCTAAACTCTTCCCTCCTGCAACCTGTTCTCCTCCCTCTAAGTTCCCTGCAGATCGTTCTAAGCAATTCAACGTAGTGCTGTGATGTTTTTAACACAGCTGTGGACGCAGGCAAGAGAGCTTCAAAACAGCTGGGAGACAAAAGAAGCAATAGTATCCCATTTTACTGAGGGAGAGCAGAGGCATGGATGGGTTGGGTACATCTAAATTGCAGCTGGGGGATGGAGTTTAATGGCGGCCCATGCTGGCTGTGCTGTATGCTAGCTTGCTCAAAATACCTATGAGGGCTGTTGGGTACAGGCTGCACAAGTGAATACATACAGCCGCAGGAGAGGGGCTGATAGACAGGCCTGTGGAGTGGTGTGGTGCCAGCCTTACTTCTCCTTCACAAGCTAGCTGGGGGGTTTCCACAAGCGGCCCTTCGCAGGCCTGGCTGCAGTGCAGACAGACCGGCAGTGACGTGTCTAGCTTCACACAGGAAGTCAGTGGCAGGACCACAAATCGAAGCCGGAACAGTTGAGTCCCAGGCCGGCCTTCACCAGCAAACTGCCTTCCTGCCTTGGCTTTTTGGGCCTGCAGTTGTCTCAGAGGGGCTGCCAGGCCTTGCTGACTTGGGAAACGGGACCCAAACTCCGGGGCCTTACCAGAGACTGTTATGAAGCGTGGCAGAGTGACCCATGCCATGGCCAGCTCTTGTCTTCTGCCTGGCTCTTGAAATTTTTAGTAGTAGTTCTGCAGAAAAAGACCTGGGGATTACAGTGGATGAGCAATTGGATATGAGTCAACAGGGTGCCCTTGTAGCCAAGAAGGCTAATGGCATATTAGGTTGCATTAAGAGGAGCATTGCCAGCAGATCCAAAGATGTGATTATTCCCCTTTATTTGGCTCTGGTGAGGCCACATCTGGAGTATTGTGTCCAGTTCTGGGCCCCCCACTTTTGAAAGGATGTGGACGCATTGGAGAGGGTCCAGCTGAGGGCAACCAAAATGATTCGGTGGCTGGAGCATATGACCTACAAGGAGAGACTGAGGGAGTCGCGTCTGTTTAGTCTGCAGAAGAGAAGAGTGAGGGGGGATTTGATAGCAGCCTTCAACTTCCTGAAGGGAGGTTCCAAAGAGGCTGGAGAAAGGCTGTTCTCAGTAATGACGGATGGCAGAACAAGGAGCAATGGTCTCAAGTTGTGGTGGGAGAGGTCCAGGTTGGATATTAGGAAAAACTATTTCACTAGGAAGGTGGTGAAGCACTGGAATGGGTTACCTAGGGAAGTAGTGGAGTCTCCATCCCGAGAGATTTTTAAGTCTCGGCTTGACAAAGCCCTGGCGGGGTTGATTTAGTTGGGATTGGTCCTGCCTAGGGCAGGGGTCTGGACTTGATGACCTTCTAAGGTCTCTTCCAGCTCTATGGTTCTATGATTCTATGAACTTCTCACCTTTCGTCTTCTCCATGCCAACATGGCTCACTGGCAGAGGCCCCCTCAGTCCAAGCTGCTCTGTTACATTTCAGCTTTTTACACCATTGAATGTCTTTCTTTTCATGGGTTCCGCATTCCCTGGATCAAGGAATTTCCTTGTGCTCTTTGTCTACACAGCAGCTAACACAAGGCGGCGGAGGGGGGGGGGGAGAGAAGGTGAATCTGGTTTGATTTCCTACACCCTACCAGCCAATTTTTCTCTAGAGCTGGTCAAATGACTGGACTCAGTTTTCATGAAAATGCCCTCCAGAAATATCACTTTTTTTGTGCGTGTCCAATCAGGTCAAAGTTAGAAATCTTCCAACCAGCCTTTTCCTTGCACAGTTTTAGTTGGAAAGGACAATTTGAACTCCATGTCCCTAATGCTCCCCTTTTTGTTCACCAGTAGAGATCATGTGTCAGGGCTGTTCTCCATTCTGGGACTCCGAGTGCAGAAGATGAGGGCCCGCAAGAGAGCTTCATGCCCCTTGCCTCTACAGGCACTGATTACAAAAACTTCCCCCCAGAATCATAATACACAGATTTTGGGGAATCGCTGCCACCATCAAGTGCTTTTTGATCCCTAAGAAACTAGGGGTGAACACTCAAAATCTTTTGCCCCAAAACAGCTTGCAAAAAGAAAAGAGAAAGACAAGCGGCAGTCTTGGTAGCTGACCCCTCAGTCAGAGACATGCAGATACACACAGACAGACCTTCCAGGACACAAGAATCAAATCATCACCTTACAAAAAGGGATTTTTATTACAGAACGAAAGATAAACTTGAGAAAGCAGACTTGGTTGCTAGATGGTACAGAGCAACTAAGGAAAACAAAGTTAAACACAGAGAAAAGTCTCTGGGCACAATGCTTGGATGGTAGTAAAGGGGGAAGGGAGGCATAGATTCACGCAGAGCAGTTGAAACCAAACTACAAAATAAAAAATACCCTGAATTCAACTGGATTCACTTCTCCCTCTTACTTACTTCTAATTTTTCTCCTTGTTCAGTCCTCTCCCATGCCCTGAATGCCGTGGGGGCAGGGAAGTCCTGCCTGGGTTTAAATCATTCTGTCTCTCTCAACTCCTGGTTTCTCTCTTCCACACAAAGAAAACAGGCAAGGAACCGGTATCCAATTCAAATCTCAACCCTCTATCTCGATTGGCTCTCCCAGCTCCTCTAGGCAAAACCTTTGGTAGGTACCTGAGTTAAACCCTTATTAGTCACCAGATGCTGGTCAGCACTCCTCCTGTTCATTACACCGTGGTATTCTGTAATTCTGCCTCTGACCTCCAGAGGTTCTGTGTGTGTCAGGGTGTGGCTTTGTAGGGATTCTCATGGTCCAATGCCCCCCTTAGTCGGTCTGGTACCACAACGCTATGAAATTGAAGGTTGCTGCTCAGTCGAGCCCAAAATCATAGAGTCTACTGGGTTTTAAGTCTGGTCCTCATCCTTCATCCGGGGCCCATGACACTTGGCCTCTTTTCCTTCTGAGGCCAGTATCTTCCCTCTTGTGGGGGAAGTGTAAAGGGAACCCAGCCCCCCCTCCTCCCCGCTTTTCTCTGGGATACACCTGTGGAACTCTGCACTAGGCAGATAAGGACTGTTTCCTACATCTCTCTGTCCTTTCTCTGGAGTGCTCCTACTTTGGCCCAGTCTGTTCGTGTCTTCCCTGGATCTCTGGATTCTGCTTTCTATGGGGTTACTCCCTGCTTCCTGCTAGCAACAGGGGTGCCTCCTCAAAGCAACTCTTATCCCGTCTCACAGCTGTTGGGCTGCGACCAGTCACTCCTGTGTCTCATGCCTTAGATTAACCAGTCTACCCCCATCTTCACAATGCAGCCCTGGCCTTGGGGTTGGGCCTTCACTTACCTGCAAGCCTTTGACAAGCTCCCTTCCACTCAGCACCCTTCCCAATTCACCTTTCATTCCGGATGGTTCAGCCGGCCCGCCTTCTCCCATCTGGCTAGATCGGCGGGCTCAGTGAGTAGTGATCAATTGCCCGATGTCAGGTAGGCATCCAATACCAAGCAGAGTATCCCAGGGATCGGGCCTCAGGCTGGCTTTGTTCTACATCTTCATTAATGACCAGGATGAGGGGATGGATTGCACCCTCAGCAGGTTTGCAGAAGACACACGGCTGTGGGGAGAGGCAGATATATTGGAGGGCAGGGATAGGGTCAAGAGAGACCTAGACAAATTGGAGGATTGGGTCAAAAGAAATCTGATGAGGCTCAGTAAGGACAAGTGCAGAGTCCAGCATTAAGATGGAAGAATCCCAAGCACTGTTACAGGCTGGGGACCAATTGGCTCAGCAGCAGTTCTGCAGAAAAGTCCTGGGTATTACAGTGGATGAGAAGCTGGATGAGAGTCAACAGGGTGCCCTTGTTGCACAGAATACTAATGGCACACTGGGCTGCATTCCTAGGAGCATTGCCAGCAGATCTAAGGAAGTGATTATTCTCCTCTGTTTGGCACTGGAGAGGCCACATCTGGAGTACTGTGTCCAGTTCTGGGCCCCCATGACAGAAAGGATGTGGATGCATTGGAGAGAGTCCAGCAGAGGGCAACAAAAATGCTGAGGGGGCTGGAGCACATGACCTATGAGGAGAGGCTGAGGGATTTGGGCTTGTTTAGTCTACAGAAGAGTGAGGGGAGATTCGATAGCAGCCTCCAACTTCTTGAAGGGAGGTTCCAAAGAGGATGGAGAGAGGCTGTTCTCAGTGATGGCAGAAGACAGAATGAGGCGCGATGGTCTCAAGTTGCAGTGGGGGAGGTCTAGTTTGGATATTAGGAAAAACGATGTCCCTAGGAGGGTGGGGAAGCACTGGGATGGGTTCCCTAGGGAAGGGGTGGAATCTCCATCCCTAGAGGTTTTGAAGTCCCGGCTTGATAGACCCCTGGCTGGGATGATTGAGTTGGGGTTGGTCCTGCTTTGGGCAGGGTGCTGGACTCGATGACTCCTGAGGTCTCTTCCAGCCCTGGGATTTTATAATCTGTCCACCTGCAGTGAGGGAAGTGGGGGCCTTTATGCTGACACCTTTCTCCCAATGCCTTCCAGTTGCCTGGTTGAATGGGGACTCTTGCCTCACTCCCACTGCAAAGCTTCAGCCTCTTAGGGTACAGTGCCAGGATTCATTCCTAAGGATGATTCATTCCTAGGACCCTTACATGTCCCCCTATAATCTATTGGACCCTTTCGTACCCATACATGTCCACACCAGCCGATGGGATGGGCTGGCCAAAACATACTCCTGCTGTTGCCCATCACCCAGGGCTAGATGACTGATCTGTCACATATTCCATCTGTTTATCTGAGAAAATATCATTATCTCTCTGAAAAAAGGCATCTTGGTTCTGGAATCCACTTCCTCAACAGGCCTGATGAAATCACGGATTGTTGGCCTGCTAGGGCATTGCAGAAGCCTGGTGCTTCCACCTGGGAAACGTAATGGAGATGTCGTCTTCTTTTCATTTGGCTCTTTAGTATCAGAAGCAAGAGACTTTAGCCAAGGGCATCTGTTTTAAATCACAGAGGCCCTGTTCTTCCAGATGAGGAAGACTGCAATGACCAGATCATTGTTGCAATCAATTGTTCTTGTTCTAGCCCTTAAACATTGGGTGAAGAAAATTCTGCCACATCCTGTGGCTACGTCTAGACTGGCATGATTTTCCACAAATGCTTTTAACGGAAAAGTTTTTCCATTAAAAGCATTTGCGCAAAAGCACTTTTTACGGAAAAGCATCCGTGCCACTCTAGACGCGGTTTTGCGCAAGAAAGCCCCGATCGCCATTTTCGCCATCGGGGCTTTTTTGTGCAAAACAGTCCTCCCCTGTCTACACTGGCCCTCTTGCGCAAATACATTTGCGCAAGAGGGCTTATCCCTGAGCGGGAGCATCATAGTATTTGCACAAGAACACTGACAATCTTACGTTAGATCGTCAGTGTTCTTGCGCAAATTCAAGCGGCCAGTCTAGACAGCTGGCAAGTTTTTCTGCAAAAGCAGGCGCTTTTGCGGAAAAACTTGCAAGTCTAGACGCAGCCTGTATGTCTTGTGAAGTCTTTTATATTGCTAGCCTGTGAATGAAGTTACTCTTTCCCATTGCTATTAAAGGTCTAGAAAACATGAACTATGAGACAAGTCTGAAGGAATTGGGCTTGTTTAGTTTGGAAAACAGAAGGCTGAGAGGGGACGCGAGAGCAGTTTTCAGGTATCTAAAAGGGTGTCACAAAGAGGAGGGAGAAAAATTGTTCTCCTTGGCCTCTGAGGATAGAACAAGAAGCAATGGGCTTAAACTGCAGCAAGGGAGGTTTAGGTTGGACATTAGGAAAAACTTCCTACCTGTCAGGGTGGTTAAACACTGGAATAAATTGCCTTGGGAGGTTGTGGAATCTCCATCACTGGAGACATTTAAGAGCAGGTAGACAGACACCTGTCAGGGATGATCTAGATAGTTCTTGGTCCTGCCATGAGAGCAGGGGACTGGACTTGATGATCTCTCGAGATCCTTTCCAGTTCTCGTATTCTGTGATTCTGTGATTCTCTTCTGAATAGTGCAAACAAGTAATGACAGGGTGGGGGTGGGGGACAGATGAGTTAATTAGGTTAATTTGGGTCCGTACA
Source organism: Pelochelys cantorii (assembly GCA_032595735.1). NCBI lineage: Eukaryota > Metazoa > Chordata > Testudines > Trionychidae > Pelochelys > Pelochelys cantorii. The sequence goes on along the minus strand of CM064329.1, from coordinate 127,790,226 downwards.
TTAAATAAAAAAACTATCCAGATAATCAGATTGCATCTCAATGTTCTGTGTAAGAGAATTAACATTCAATACAAATCTTATCCCTATCTAATGCAATCCTAAGCCACTAAAATTGATAGCCCTAGGGAGACCGTTTAAAAAAGAACATAGGCAAGCACTTTAAAACTGAATTCATGCATAGAGAGAAGTCAAACTAGCTGCAGGATCTTGCGGGGAAAAAAAGCAAAATCTGCATTCTCGGTCAGAGAGGGATTATGCTGCATGGAGCGGTGGTTTAGATGTGCTCTGTGCAGACTAAGAAGACTGCAAAGTAGGGACATTGTTGCTTCATATTCTCCAGCTGGAATAAGTGAAATGGAACGGTGATGCCAGGTGTCTCCATGACTAGCAGAAAATATTTCGAAAGCCCAAATGAACAGTTAAGGTGTATGGTACCGTAAAAATGGTGTTCTTCCCCTTTCAGAGCTGGCAGTCGTGGGACTAGCCTGTCTAGTCCAGTCAAACCCACCTGTGTCATGGTTCATGGCATCTTATCCAGAGAGGGCCAGAATTGGGGTTAGGAACAGCTGAGCCTCAGAAAAGGGCTGAAAAAAATTCCTTGTGGTCGAGATACCACAGGAAGCAAACTGGGTGCTTCACTGGACAGACTTTGAGAGGCCTGTAAGGCAGATGCTGGGGAGACAGGGCTCTATCCCACAGCTAAAGAGAGACTAGGAGGTGAGGCAGAGGCTTGACTGAAGCAGAGGCCAAGTGCCTCTGTCTATGTGGACTTTTGTTGGCTATTTGGTACCGCACAAGGAGTTTCAGCTAGGAGGCACTTATCTGGAGGACTAGGTTGTGAACAGCAAGAAACCACTGCAGAGTCCAGAGGGTGGTCTCTAGGGGGACTGGGGTTAGGAACCCTTGCCATGCCAGGAGGGGCAATGGTGTCATGAGTGTGGTGAGCAGGACACAAGACAACATTCTTCCGCTTTACTCTGCACTGAGTAGGCCTCAGTCGGAGGACTGTGTCCAGTGCTGGTCACCATGTTTCAAGAAAGATGTGGAGAAATTGGAGAAGGCCCAGAGAAGAGCAACAAAAATGATTAAAGGTCTAGAAAACATGACCTGTGATGGAAGACTGAAAGAACGGGGCTTGTTTAGTTTGGAAAGGAGAAGACTGAGAGGTGACATGATAGTAGTTTTCAAGTATCTAAAAGAGGGTTAGAAGGAGGAGGGAGAAACATTGTTTTGCTTGACCTCTGAGGATAGAACAAGAAGCAATGGGCTTAAACTGCAGCAAGAAAGGTTTAGGTTGGACATTAGGAAAAACTTCCTACCTTTCAGGGTGGTTAAACACTGGAATAAGTTGCCTAGGGAGGTTGTGGAAACTCCATCCCTGGAGATATTTAAGAGCAGGTTAGACAGACACTTGTCTGGGATGATCTAGATGGTGCTTGGTCCTGCTGTGAGAGCAGGGCACTGGACTTGATGACCTCTCAAGGTCCCTTCCTAGTCTAGGATGGAGACTGCAAATGCTAACAAGAACTTTGTGTAACAACCTACTATGACCCAGCGCTACTGGAGCAGACCCCATGCAGGCAGGCAGAGGGCTGTGAACCCAGGACCTTTGGCATTCAAAGCTGGAGGCTCCAGGATTGGAACTCAAGCAGGAAAATGTGCTGGCTGGCCGATTTGGCAAGACCTTCTGTGGAGCAGCCACTAGAGGGCTGCAGAGACCACTCTCTCTTTGCAGGTGTTGCACACCCGGCACCCCTTTGCAGATACTTCCCTGGCAAAGCAGGGAGTCCAATGGAGGGCCCCCCGAGGGCCCTGCGGCCAGGAAGCCCGTTCCCGGAGCAGCAGTGTGTCAGGGTCCATGGTCAGTAGAATCTGAGCTGCTCGGTGTTTGCCACTTGCCTCCTCCCTCACTCTCAAGGGATGCTTTTCTTATTCAAGCCAACATTTTCAAGGCTGAACCTTGGACTTCTGTCACCTCAAGAAGTAGCCTGCACTTCAGTCCTCCGGCGGCCCTGATGCAGCAGCTCTCCAACTTCGTTGCCCGGCGACTTCCTTCGGACAACAAAATTGACTCCACGACCTCAGGAAGGGAGCCGGGAGGCTAAGTCTTCCTCGGCCCCACCACTCCAAGCTGGGGTGCCAAAGCTTACAGGCATCAGCCCCAGGTAGAGGGCCTCTAACCTGAGCCCCGCCACCCAGGGCTGAAGCCTCGGGCCTTGGCTTCCATCCCCGGTGTTGGGGCTCAGCCGTCAAATTCAGCTTTGGGCCCCCTCAAGGGTGAGCCAGCCAGCCCTGGGGAGACCACTGAATAAGGTCACAACCCACAGACTGAGAACCGCTGCCCTGAACAAATGAGGCCCATTATTTAGGTGTCTCCAGAAGGCCGCAGGTGCCTAATGTCTCCATCCAAGTTTGAAAATTTTGGCCTGAAATGTTTCCCTGCCAATCTGCTGTGGGAGAGCAGAACTCCTGTGAGATCCTCACCCTTCCCCAATGGCCCTCTGGGGTACATCGGAAATGGGTACAATGTAGAACAGCCCCGTGGCTGCTCTCATTCATGCCAGGCGATTTGTCCCGTGCGCAGGTGACTAAGCAAGCCTAAAAAGCCACCCTTGCATCTGCTGAGTTGCATTCTGTGCTTCTCAGCGACAGCGGATGATCAGAGCCGTAGAAACCAACCCGGAGCTAAAACAGCTTTAGAAAGCGATGTCGCCTTCCCTTGTTCCCTTGCCAACCTTGGGAATCTATACCGCTGGTGCGTTCTCCTGGGCAAAAACGGCCTTTTCAAAGAATTCTCTCGCTCCCCTAACCAAGTGCAGGCAGCAGAGCTAGAGATAAAATCAAATCAATGGTAGGGCTTTGCAATCGCTCTCTATAAACCAAGAGAGCTAATTTATTCCCGCCGGAATAGGCACTGTGATCTCATTCACCGAGATCCCTCCAGCTGGGATTGTAAGTAAACAAAAGAGGCTGCCAATCAATATTTTTTAGTATAAAAAATACTTTCTTCAGGGAAAGCAAATTAAGTAGATCAGTGAATAAAGTGGGGAAGTGAGCGAAAAAAGGATGGGCAGAGCTTCAGAAAGGTGTGGGGAGGAGAGATGGGCTGGACAGAGATGCTAATACCCCAGTGTCCACCTTCCTGGAGTTGGCACCTTCTTCTAGGATTTCTCTTTTCCAGCAGCACGGTCTGGACCAAGCTACAAGCTTCCTCACTGATGCCTCCAAGTACAGTTTGCGAACACCATGATCTGATTTCTCTGTACTTTAACCCTTCCTGTAACTCAGCTAATTCACCGTGGAATTAATTTTTGGCCATTGGTTCCAGCCAGATCGGGATTTCACTCTTTTTTGAACAACTGCTGTCGGAATAAAAACTGGAACAAATTCCCAGTTGTCCTTTGCCTGGTGTAACTGCTTCCTCCCGGGCTCGGTGGGTAGGACATGCACGGATCCTGCTCTAATATTGCTGAGCACACATTTTGCACGAGTGCAAGTGATGATCTGAGAAGCCAGCTAATGGTGAATCTGGCCTGATGTTTTATTTAATGTAGGCGCTTCAGAAAACAAGAGGTCTTTCCTTGTGCACGAGACCAGAGCACAAACGTGCCCTGGATTTCCAGAAAGCCTCTGACGAGGTCACTCTCCAAAGGCCCTTAAGCAAAGTGAGCTGTCGTGGGATAAGAGGGGAAGTCCCGTCGTGGATTGGTAACTGGTTAAAAGAAACAAAGGGTAGGAATAAATGGTCAGTTTTCAGAATGGAGAGAGGTAACCAGTGGTGTCCTCCAGGGGTCTGTACTGGGACCAATCCTATTCAACATATTCATCAATGATGTGCAGAAAGGGATAACCAGTGAGGCTATGGCTACACTGCTGGTTTTTTGTGGACGAGGCTATGCAAATGGCGCTCTCATTTGCATATCTTCTTCCGATTCTTTTTGCGGAAGAGGTTTTGCCAATAAAAATCGAGGTTTACAGGATCTTGCGAAAAAGGGTTTTTTTCTGACACATGGCTCTGTCTCCACGGGGCTTTTGATCGGCAAAAGCTCTTCCGCAAAAAGAATCGGAAGAAGATATGCAAATGAGAGCACCATTTGCATAGCCTCATCCGCAAAAAAACGGCAGTGTAGCCGTAGCCTGTGGTGGCCAAATTTGCAAATGGTACAACATTGCTCAGGATAGTTAAGTCTAGAGAAGAGCTTCAAAAGGGTCTCACGACGCTGGGTGAATGGGCAATAAAATGGGAGATAAAATCCATTGCTGATAAATGCGAAGGAGTGCATGTTCGAAAACACATCCAGCGTTTCCTCATCGTTTCTTCCAGCGCTTAATCTAGCCCTTTATTTGTAGTGACGGGTACCGTATAAAGTACCGAAAGCAGCCATGCAACCATGGGACGACAAGCCTAGACAGTCGATTTTAGCAGTACCCGTTAAACCTGAAATGAGTTAATTTCAGGAGAAAATGGAAGGTGTTTCAATAAGGAAAAAACAAACCTTTTGCTGATAAAATCATAATGAGCACAGCAGCGAGTAAATTAAAATAGATGATCTGACATAAACCATTGTGATAAGGCCCACTAGAAAGATTCATTCTAACAACTGGGATTCCTCCATCATGGAAAATAAGAGGCTGTGAGCATGGAGGCTTCCATCTATAATAAATCCATATTCGTGTAAGAGCCAACATCCTGGGGGATGGAATGAAGGGTGGGAAAACCTCCATGACACTTGAAGGAAACCTACAGATGAATCCCTTGGTTTCGTTATGGCGGCTTTGACTTCAGGAATGAATTGCAGGATACTACGCGGCATCAGAGTATAAATTGCCCGTGGTCAGTCATTGTGAATAGCTAATTCCAGCTGCCTTGTGCTACGCTGCTCACCTTTTGTGAGGCTGATTAACAGCCTCGGGTCTGATCCAGCAAAACACTGAAGCACATGCGTAAGCCTTCGGTGGGATGATTTGGAATGCGTAGTGTTTGAGCACGCTGCTCAGCTGGCAATGTGGTTGTTCATCACACATAGGCCGCGGAGTAGCAAAGTACTGAAGTCTACGTTCACCTTCCAGATCAGAACTTGGCATTTACTAGTTGTTCCACAGGACATAATCAGTTCCTGCTTTCTAATTATAAATATCAAACCATTCATAGAGGTGCACTCTGGAGTGGGATAACCTTATCCTAGGTAACACGGTGGCTCTGCTTTCCTTTTGTCTTCTAGTGCCCTATTATGCAGCCTAATTAGGAGGATTATGGGGCAATCAATCTGGGACCTACTTTGGCAATAATTAATCAATGACTCCTCAGCTGCATCAATCCTGGCTCTTCCGTGCATGGATCCTGGTTACGGTTTTGACATGGCCTAGCTAGTCGGCGAGTCATCTGTTTTGCTTTCAGGTCACAAATCAGGGTTAATCCTCGGCTCATTTCTGGGCCAGCAAAGAGACCATTAAATAACAGAAATCCCTTGTCTCCTGGCTTTAATTCCTCTTTCCCAAGTGACCAGGTGAGGAAGCGAGAGATGGCTGTAATTTCTGAGCTAGTGCTCCAATGACCTGTTCAGAAATGTCTCAAGCAGCCAGGAGGTCAGAGTCTAACCTCCGAAAATTGCCAGCTGTCGCGCTGCACGGGCACTGACCCACATTACGTCCTCCCTTCCCCTCCCTTTGGGGAGGGGATTTCACCCATTTCCCCCAAGGTGTTTGTGTATAAAGAGGCCAAAGACAGAGCCAAAGTTAGATTTATTTACCTCAGGAGCACAATGGTGGAGAGTGTGTGGGGAGTGGAGGCGTTCCAGCAGAGGGCGCCAATGAGGTATAAGTTGACCCTGATGCATGCTTATGCAGGCTGGGACCAGAATCCATTGGGTTTCTACTCCCGCTTGTCGGCAGGTGGGACTGGGTAGTAGGTATAACCATGGCTCCACCTCCTGGTTCATTAACCAGCAAAGAACTAACATGCTGTGCACCCCCATTGCATTGTTCACTCAACGTCGTGTTTGATACCTTCCCCCGCTCTATGTTGGTCCTGTCTGTTTAAGTTGCAAACTCTTCCAGGCCAGCTCCTACTCTGTTTGTGATGCACCTAGCACAATGGGACCTTGCCCTTGGTTTGCCCAGAGACCATATCCTGAAAATGAGAATCATAGAGGGGAATAGGACGCATTGTTTGCCCTTCTTTGAGAAGCGCAGAGCTGAACAGCTGAGTTATAACTCCTACAGAATAAGGCTCAGAAAGGCTTAAATATAAAGAAAGTTACCAAAAAAACCCACAATTAACTGATCTCATATGGCATCACAGAGAGAATACGAAAGAAATACTGGTATTCTAATGATTAGAAGTTGATTATGCATAATTAATCTAATTATTAGAATAATACCCCAACTATCTGCATAAGAGGAGCTAGCGAATTTCTATTTTTGTCTACTCTACAGAATCAACAAAAATTATATTGCCAGACATTTCCTAGAGAACATAATGAAGCTGTCGTTAGCATGTATGCGTTGATTTCTTTGTGGAAATAAATATAGGGACAAATTTCGTTTTCACTCATCTCTGTGAAGTTCATTTGGTTTTTACTTTGATGTAATAAAGACCAATGGGATGCAGAAAAAATGCACAGCAGCGGTCTGTACCTACTCAGTTTTCAGATGACCCACCAAACACAAAACAACTTGGATGCATCTGAGAACAAAGCACTGGGCACCTGATTTTCTATGTCATTATACAGAAAATGGGCATTAAGACCACCCGAGTCATGCAAAGAGCAAACAGTTGGATGAAAGTTTGATGTTCTGAGCCTTTTTTAATTGATACCCTAAACAGATTAAACCGAAACTGTACCTAGGAGAGTTGAGACATCCACTTCTTCCAGAAAAAAAAATGAGAGAAAACCCAGAGGAGAAAATTGCTAACATTGCATCATCACCCAATGAGGTATTTGAGAAATTGTCTATATTTAAAGTGGCCATTCTTTAAGTCTCAGCACACATTGTCGACAAAAATCAAAGCCAGCACCAGGGTCGCCTTGATGAAAATGACAATGAAATCAAAGATCCTCCAGGAAAAGAATCATGCATTTATCTCTTAGCAAAATGACAATCAACATCAGAGAAAGCTACATTAGTCCATCCCCGGCCAACGCTCAAAGATGGCTTCGTAGCCTACAGAAGAGCGGGTAGGAAAAGCGAGCATAAGACAGCATGATGCTTGTGCTAACAATGCAAAGAGGGTTTATGATTCCCTGAAGGCCATTTATGGCTCATCAAAATCAGGACCAGCGTCACGAATGAGTGCAGATCGATGTACCCAAATCAAGGATAAGGGAGGCAGCTCTGAAAGATGGGTGCAGCACTTTATGGGGGCTACTCAATCATCCCTCCACAGTCGAACACAGGCACCAGAGGAACTGAAGCCGCACTTGATGTAGGATGAAATTGCTCAGCCACCACGCAATGGGGAAACGCAAAAAGCTCTTGAACAAATGAAGTCAAGCAAATCCCCTGGCAAAGACAGTTATCAGCTGAAATCTTCAAACCTACAACCCCCCCAAACTGTCCACTGCAAAAGCAATCATTAAGGACATCTGGGAAGCTGTGGAACTTCGTCCGGACTTCAATTATAGTTATATTACAAAAAAATAAAGGGAGGAGTATAGTAAGAGGGCCTGACAATAGAGGCATGGTGGGAGGCCTAAGGCCTGAACTACAGTTAATGCTTTGCTAACACAAAGCAAAGCTAAGCTGTAAGCTGGGTCCTGCCATGAGGGCAGGAGACTGGACTCAGTGACCTCTCGAGGTCCTTTCTAGTCCTAGTATTATATGAAAAGGCAGGTCCTGCTCACAGAAATTTGGCAAGGACAGAGCTGCTGGTATTGCAGAAACACACATACCTAGGAGGTACTGGGCACAGACCATGCACGTAAGCATTCCAGGAGGATGGTAACAGAACATCTCGCTGCAGAAACAGCTTGGTACCAGTACAGGGACATACTGACCCAGGCTCAGCACAGGGTCGGGAGGACAGCATGATGGATAGGGATGTTTTGATCAATCCACCATGTACAAGGTCATGGGTGGTATCTAGGTACATCAGGGGGTGTCAATCTAATATGTTTAAGGGTGGCACCTTGATACGTAAGAAGTGATGTGTAATTTGGTTGTATCTGTGTATAAAAGTGTATCTCAGAGGGGCTGTCTTGGTCCAGCCAAGGGGATAGCGGAAACTCTCGGCCGCAAACTGAGCTGAGTCCATTGCCAGGGCATATATGTACTAGTGTAGCCGTGGCCAACCTGCAGCTCGCGAGCCACATGCAGCTCTTCCCCCTCCAGGGTGTGGCTCACGAAGCACCCCCCATGACTCGGAAAGCAGCCCCCGCATCCCCGCAAACAGCCCTCTCTTCCCAGCTCCCTATGCTCACCAATGGAGTGTAAAGATGGCATCGGCCGACAGGACCCTGATGTGGCTGTTCTTCGCACTGGATCCACTGATATCTTCGTCCTTTGTTAGGAATGGGTTGGCCACCTCTGTACTAGTGTAAACTGTTGACGTCTGGTCGAGACAGACGGTGTGCTAGAGACTGTACGTCGTTTGACAATAAACCTGGTTCCAGTGCCTTCCCACTTTGTCTGATTTGTGGTCACCGGGGGCTCTTAGAAGTCTGCGGTAGTGGCTACCTGCCCAGAGTCTGCGCAGCATTTGGAGAGAGCACAAGTATTCGGCACCGCACACAGCCGAACGGTTATGAACACTGAAGGGAGCAGAACAGATGCCAGAGCACCACGCTGGTGGCAGCATCTGACTACAAAGGGTATCTTCCTGCTATCTACCGGTGATAGAAATCCTTGCCTGTACTGATGCTCCATCAGCTGGTCAAAACGGGATTGGAGAAGATTTTACTAGTGCTCCAAGGTGGATTTAAATCAGTTCAGCACACCGCCAGCATGATTTTTGTGGGGTGCAGATTCCAGAAACAACTTTTGACTCCCAGAATAATAAGGCTGACAAGTAAAAAACTGGCCCAGGTATCACACTGAAATGGAAGCACAAAATTTACATTCCAATTATGTCTTTTAGAGTTACAGGGTAAACACGAGAAAGTCAACAATTTCCTGTAATAGCAGGCGGGGGCACTTTGGTATTTTTATTTCTGAGGTGGTCAGCAAATAGTTTTCAAGTGAGGTGAAACTTAGGGCACTAGACAAATAGGGTTACCTTTGTCTGGAAAAGCTGAGAATGACTGAAATAAGCTGAGTGCTGATACCCGTCCTTTTTGTTAGCTGTTCTGAATTATGCAATGGACAACCTTCAAAAGAGCATCTACGTAATGTAGAGAACTGATGGAAAACTCCAAATCTCCAAAGGCTTATTTCAAAGACACATGTTCTTGAGCAACTGTTACATGAAGACCTTTTCACGCACGATTGCGCTGCACTTAGTCATAGCAAAAGTAACTTAGGGTATGTCTACGCTTGCAGCCTAATTCAAAATAGGGCTGCAAATGCAGGCATTCGAAATTGCAAATCAAGCCCGGGATCTAAATATCCTGCGCTTGATTTGCATGTTCCCGGTCGGGCGCCATTTTTGAAATTGACAAGCCCGGAATAACTGCCCGCGTCTACACGCGGCAGTGAAACAGGCATTTGAAATAAAGCCCTAGTTCAAAATACCTGTTACTCCTCCTGCAATGAGGTTTAACAGGTAGTTCGAACTAGGGCTTTATTTTGAACGCCCATTTCGCTGATGCATGTAGACGCGGGCAGTTATTCCGGGCTTGTCAATTTCAAAAAATGGCACCCGACTGGGAACATGCAAATCAAGTGCAGGATATTTAGATCCCGGGCTTGATTTGCAATTTTGTATGCCTACATTTGCAGTCCTATTTTGAATTAGGCTGCAAGTGTAGACATACCCCTACAGCTTATCCTTCACAGGTTGTCTAACCACTTTGGACTCATCATCAGCCTGGAAAAAGCTGGTGTTCTCAACCTTCATCACCATTACCACTTGGACAAACATCACCGTCAATGCTATCACCATCATGGAGGTTAGGTCCATCAATACTTATTAGCCAGGATGGGCAGGGATGGCGTCCCTAGCCTCTGTTTGTCAAAGGCTGGGCATGGACGACAGGAGAGGGATCACTTGATTATTCCCGGTTCTGTTCATTCTCTCTGGGGAATCTGGCATTGGCCACTGTCAGCAGACAGCACACTGGGCTAGCTGGACCTTTGGTCTGACCCAGTCTGGCTGTTCTTATGTTCTTATGGTACAAAACAAAAGAAGGTCAAACTCTTTGGCTGTGTCTACACTGGCACGTTCTTGCGTGAAAACGGCCGCTCTTGCACAAAAACATGCCGCCTGTCTACACTGGCCGCACGTTCTTGCACAAGTAAACTGACTTTGTACTGTAGAAAATCAGGGCTTCTTGCGCGAGAACTCTGACGCTCCCTCTCAGGAAGAAGCCCTCTTGCGCAAGGCTCTTCCAGAAGAGGCCGGTGTAGACAGGCAACATGAATTTCTTGTGCAAGAAGCCCCTATGGTTAAAATGGCCATCTCTTTCTTGCGGAAGAGAGCGTCTACACTGCCATGGATGCTCTTGCACAAAAGCACATCTCTTGCTCAAAAGCACATGCCAGTGTAGACGCTCTCTTGTGGACGAGTTTTTGCACAAGAACTCTTCCACAAAAGAGTTCTTGCGCAAGAAGCTTCCAGTGTAGAGGTAGCCTTTATATAAAGGTGTCAGAGTCGTAGCCATGTTAGTCTGTAATTTTAAAAGCAATGAGTAGTCCTGAGCTCTCGAGGGCAAAACCCACTCTTCAGACGAGATGATCGTGAGTCACTAGATCTTGTCTCAAGATCATGCCATCTGAAGAAGTGAGTTTTGCCCATGAAAGCTCTTGATAATTCTAGAACTGGAAGGGACCTTGAGAGGTCATCAAGTCCAGTCCCCTGCCCTCACGGCAGGACTAAGCACTGTCTAGATCTTCCCTGATGGATGTTTATGTCTACATTGCATGCTTATTTCAAATAAACTATTCCAGAACAGTTATTCCGAAATAGCTTACGTTGAAATAGTACATCTACTCTGCAGGGAAGCCTCAAAATTAGTCCGAGGCAAGCTTCCCTAATGTAAACGTGCTATCTCGATTTAAAGCCCCTATAGGCACTGGGGAGGAATAACTTAGAATGGCCCTGGTGAGGGGCTATTTCAAAACAGCAGCAGTGGAGCGTCCACACACACCTATTTCAGAATAGGCATTATTCCTGGTAGAATGAGGTTTACAGATTTCGGAATAAGCCGGCCGTCATTTTGAAATTATTTCAAAACAACAGAATGGTTGTGTAGATGCTTGCATTGTTATTTTGAAATAACATTAGTCATCTCGAAATAACGGTGCAGTGTAGATACACCCTAACCTGCTCTTCTGACTGAAATGGAATAGAAGCTGCTTATTTTTTTATCCAAGAAAGACTGAGCTACATGCTAACAACGGCAAGCAACCCCTGAACAATGCATACTTATTCCACTCAGCTGAAAAGAAACGTAACGAATACCAGACACCTAGGGATAAATTACAGTGCTAGTTATGACACAGTGGTGGTCTCCTTGCTGTAATGGGAACATGGAGCCAGCAGCTGAACTTCACTGAGCTCTGTTGTTATCCCCGTGCATTAGCCAAGAACCCATTCTTTACCTCCCTCCCATCGTTATTATCCATGACTCATGCAGGTGCTGATTTAGCTGTCATTGCTGATGCTGAGTTGCAGTTGCATGGACCATTGAAAACAGTGAATTTATGCTCCGGAAAAACGAGAGGCAGAATTGAAAATAGAACCTTAGTGAAATAGGCCAAAAGGAACCAGAGAAGCCGGGTCTCCTGGAGAAGGGGCAACATTTCATTGTGATACCACTGGAAATCTGGGTGCACCGATTCTCTGAACCCTGCTCAATCCATTTTAGCTGTTGTGACAAACCCACGTGGGAGCTGAAACAGGCTCATTCCGATGAGACTCTGGTTGACGCTCCAAATTGTATTTTTGCTGTCAGCATGGAAGTCTTTTCTACAGCCTGGGTTGAAGCAAGTGTAGCTTGCTACTCTCATGGGCATCACATTATCCTAAGGCTGATGGCAGAAAAAGACCTGGGGGTTACAGTGGATGAGAAGCTGGATAAGAGTCAACAGGGTGCCCTTGTAGCCAAGAAGGCTAATGGCATATTGTGGTGCATTAGGAGGAGCATTGCCAGCAGATCTAGGGAAGTGATTATTCCCCTTTATGCGGCACAGGTGAGGCCACATCTGGAGTATTGCATTCCATTCTGGGACTCCCGGTACAGAAAGGATGTGGATGCCTTGGAGAAAGTCCAGAGGAGGGCTGTTACCCACCAGCCCTGTGCTTTTGGGAGCCAGGGAGTGACATTCATGGAAAACCATCCTCCCGCCCTTCCACTAAGCCTTTGCTAGAATCAGACAAAGCAATGAAAAGGCCAGGGAAGACACACCTAAACTAATTAAGGAAACACCCCAGCCTCATCTGCATTGAAGATAGAACTCATTAGCATACAGAATGGAGACCAGCTCTTCCAAGGCAGGAATCGCAGTGGTCAATGGGATACCGAAAGCAGAGAAGCACTGCCTGATGGGAAATCTCTACTCCAGATGCTAATGAACCCAGGCCTGCTCACACCCAAATTAGTCATTATCAGACCAATTCTAGTAACGATCCTATTGACATCCAAAATACTGAAACTGCCTACTTGCATTGTGAGCTCGTTCCAGGAACATCACCCATAACCGGGGTGATCAGTCTCTATTGTCTCTCCTCTTTCTCTTTGAACTATTGTCCTATCCTTATAAAAACTTCTATCCTTGCCCCAAGAAAAACTGTTCTGATACCTGGATTTAAACTGCATCAGCTCCATTGAGACGTCTTCATCTCCTGTCTGATTGTGCTGGGGGCTCTGCTCTGCTTGTCTCCTGCCCTGTGGACCCCTGGCTACCATCAGCATCTGGGAACCTCGATCAATGCAAGCTCCATGGAGTGGTGAGGTCTCTCTCTCTCTCTCCCATCAACTACCTCTCTAAGCACAGCCTCCTGACCCTGCCCTATGTAAACTGTTATATGGTTACCTAACATTTGTAATCAGTTTCAGTTTAGATTTAATATTGTAACTTTTTTATATCTATTCACTACTCAGAAATAAATCACTTTCGTTGTTAAGCTGGTTGCTTCTCTCTCTTTCTTTCTCTTTCGCTCACTCTTCCTTAAGGGGTGTTGTTTTGGCTTCCCCATTCACTCTGCAACAATGCTTCTTGTACCCAAGCTAAAGATTAATGTAGTGCCCAAAATCCTGTGGGGTTTGCTCATTGTGTGGTTTACCAGTGAATGACTGTGGTGTGAGAGTGGGGATTAGGGGGTGCTGAACCTGGGGCATATGAGGATGGCAGCTTGAAGTGCTATTTAATCCAGCCCACTGAGTCCAAAGGCACATGAGGGTGCAGTGTGGCATTGCTGTTAAACCCAGCGGCTGTGTCTAGACTGGCAAGTTTTTCCGCAAAAGCGGCCGCTTTTGCGCAAAAACTTGCCAGCTTTCTACATTGGCCGCTTGATTTTGCGCAAAAGCACTGACGTTCTAATGTAAGAAATCAGTGCTTCTTGCGCAAATACTTTGACGCTCCCGTTCGGGCAAAAGTCCTTTTGCACAAAAGCTTTTGCGCAAAAGGGCCAGTGTAGACAGCTCGGATTTGTTTTGCGCAAAAAAGCCCCGATGGCTAAAATGGCGATCGGGGCTTTCTTGCGCAAAACCGCGTCTAGATTGGCCACAGACGCTTTTCCGCAAAAAGTGCTTTTGCGGAAAAGCGTCCGTGCCAATCTAGATGCTCTTTTCCGCAAATGCTTTTAACGGAAAAACTTTTCCGTTAAAAGCATTTGCGGAAAATCATGACAGTCTAGACGCAGCCTCCCAGCTGAGTTCAGGGACAAATGAGGGGGTCAGCTTGTGCGTGCTGATTACCCTCCTCTCAGACGTGCTCTGTCAGTGGGTGTGAGTGTCTGTGTGTGTTGCTAAGGTGGGAAAAACCCCATCCTAAGGAACCTAGTTCCTGCAGGAGAGCTTCAGTGGGAGGGGGAATTGGCAGCAGGGAGAGCACAAGTAAGCACAAACAGCACACGGATAGAATTGTTAACCTCCCCACAGTCCCATAAGAGTAACCCTGATAAATGAGCATACCCCAGAGTGTTGGGCAAATCTTGTAACAGGGCAACAAAAATTATTAGGGTGCTGGAGCACATGACTTACACGGAGAGGCTGAGGGATTTGGGCTTATTTAGTCTGCAGAAGAGAGGAGTGAGGGGGGATTTGAGAACAGCTTTCAACTGCTTGAAGGGGGGTTCCAAAGAGGATGGAGAGAGGCTGTTCTCAGTGGTGACAGATGACAGAATGAGGAGCAATGGTCTTAAATTGCAGTAGGGACGGTGTATGTTGGATATTAGGAACAACTATTTCCCTTGGAGGGTGGGGAAGCACTGGGATGGGTTCCTTAGGGAGGGGGTGGAATCTCCATCCCTAGAGGTTTTTAAGTCTCGGCTTGACAAAGCCCTGGCTGGGCTAATTGAGTTGGGGTTGGTTCTTCTTTGGGCAGAGGGTTGGACTCAATGACTCCTGAGGTCTCTTCCAACCCTAGGATTCTACGATGGCCACATACAGGAAGACTGCCACAGTCAATGAAGCGGGGATTTAAATATCCCCCGCTTCATTAGAATAAAAATGGCCACTGCGTTGTGCCGGCTCAGCTGATTGTCGGCACAACGTGTCAGTCAAGATGCGGATCGGTCGACAGGAAAAGCCATTGTCGACCTATCCCTTATGCCTCATGAAACAAGGTTTATAGGATCGGTCGACAAAGGCTTCCCTTGTCGACCGATCCGCGTCTTGACTGCCACGTTGTGTCGACAATCAGCTGAGCTGATATTTAAATCCCCGCTTCATTGACTATGTCGGGTAGTCTAATTTACATGCCTCTGTCGGCAGAGGCAAGTAGTCTAGACATACCCAGGGTGGGGATAGAATTTGCTGGTAATGGCTGTTTTCAAACAAAAGATGTCCTCAGTTTGGTGCGAGCAGTGCAACAAAGAACAGCTCGATCCATGGGATACCGCTTTGCTTCTTCAGCAGAGATGTGTCTCTCCCCTAGGCAGACAAGTGATGCTAAGTGATTTATCTGATTGTGTTGCTCTTGGGATATGTCCAAACTACCTTTTATTTTCGAAAGAGGATATGCAAATTTTTGTGGGAATTTGCATATCTTCTTCCGATCTCACTTTTGAAAGTGGAGCTTTTGAAAGTGAAAGTAGTCTGGATGCATTTTTTCGGGGAAAAAACCCCTTTTTCGAAAAAAAAAACCCCACGTAAACCTCATTTTTTAAGGAAGAGCAGGGGGGGTTTCGAAAAAGGGTTTAAAAAAAAAAACACGTCCAGACTACTTTCACTTTCGAAAGATCCACTTCCGAAAGTGAGATTGGAAGAAGATATGCAAATTCCCATGGAATTTTGAAAATAGAATATAGTCTAGACATAGCCTTGGATGCTGACTAACCTTCAGTGTTGAGTTGGAGATCTCTTGAGCTGGACCGATGACTAAAAACTCAGGGGATGATGGGATGATGGGGATGATCGCTGGCACATGACCAGAATGCATTGAGTTGGGCCTGCTAGGTTGGATCATTCGCTTCCCAGGGGTTAACCTGGTACCACTGGAGGCGACACCATGAATGCTGATCCAACCCCCCCTGCCCCATGTCTTCAGTGAGCAATGTGGCCTTGCATTTGCAGCAGTTGTATGATGGATACAGGATAGCGTTGTATAATATAGTACAACAAAGGGCTTTTGTTTACCCATTTCTAAGGCTCAATTAAAGGTAATGGAATAGACGATAGGAAATGAAGAGAGAAGGATTAGTTAGAAGAAGACATGGGTCAAATCAAGAAAGACGGGTAACATCGATACAAAGCAAATGCAGCTACAGAAGTTGTGGCTCTCTGACGTGTGCTGTCTGTGATAGCCCTAATCCTGTACTTAGAGCCAGATGGTTACACCCACTCCTATACTAGGCCCTGATTCAGCAACGTACTCCACCTCTCTGGATCTTAAGTAAGTGCTCAAGTGCTTTCCTGATGATGGGTAAAACTACTCAAGTGCTTCACGTTAAGCACGTGCTTTGCTGGGTATTCAGCATCTACCGCCACAGAGCGGTCTGGGGGAATATCGGCTCGGCGGCATGAGAGGGGTTTACCAGCTGTCCCTAAATATATGCGTGTCGCCATGCAGCCGCACTCTGCTCCCCAGATTGCAACTGGAGCACAAAGGTCAGCCAATGATCAGCCTGCCCGGCATTTCCCCGGCTCCAGCTGGTGCTGGGGAAAGAAAGGAGAAGGGCAGGGAATGAGTGCAAACTTTGTTTTGCCCTCCTTCCCCCAAAAAGACTGGCACTGGCCCCCCCGACCCCGTGAGTGTGTGTTGGTGCCAACGTGGTGATGAATTTCATCTCTTTGAGGCCTGGAAAGCCTGTTGTAGAGAGAAGTAAAACGAGAAAAGATATTCCCACTAGTGTCATCGATTTCATCTGGTTTTCTAGTCAGCAGGCCAGGCAATTAGGAAAAGAGAGAGTACAAATCAATCTAGTGGCTTGGCCGGGCTGAAGGCATTCCTGGGATGATAGGACATGCTGAAGGAAACAAGGGCAGTGGGTGAAGGCCCAACTGGGGATGGCAAGCCCAGCCCTATCCCTTTCCCCCAAACCCCGCCCCTGGAGCCACGCCCATGGGAAGGGCTGAGGCCAGGGCCGCAGTATGACAGCCCCAGCCCTCCAGGTGGCCAAGAAGAATCAGGCTGGGGTGGGCAAGCTAGCTAGGGAAGCTGATGCCATCCTTCCCCGGTGGCTAGGGAAACTGGGCTGCTGCTTTGTGGCTCCACCCTCCCAGACAGCTGGGGCATGTAGGCCTTCCCTTGCCTTCAATACTGGCTGCCCATGGCCGGCAAGTTTCTCATGAGTTTATTTTGGGAGGAAAATAAGTCATTTTGGTGAATACACAGCTAGACTTTCTCTTCAAATTAAATTAAATTAAATTAAATTAAAAAACAGTCTGACCAATAAAAAAGAACCCTCTGGTGAGGCCACATCTGGAGTAGTGTGTCCAGTTCTGGGCCCCCCACTACAGAAAGGATGTGGACGCATTGGAAAGGGTCCAGCGGAGGGCGACCAAAATGATTAGGGGGCTGGAGCACGTGACCTACGAGGAGAGGCTGAGGGATTTGAGTTTGTTTAGTCTACAGAAGAGAAGAGTGAGGGGGGATTTGAGAGCAGCCTTCAACTTCCTGAAGGGAGGTTCCAAAGAGGATGGAGAGAGGCTGTTCTCAGTGGTGGCAGATGGCAGAACAAAGAGCAATGGTCTTAAGTGGCAGTGGGGGAGGTCTAGGTTGCATATTAGAAAAAACTGTTTCACTAGGGGTATGTCTAGACTCCATGCCTCTGTCGCCAGAGGCATGTAAATTAGACTACCCGACATAGTCAATGAAGCCAGGATTTAAATATCCCCAGCTTCATTAAAATAAAAATGGCCGCCGTGCTGTGCCGGTTCAGCTGATCGTCAGCACAGCGCGCGAGTCAAGATGCGGCTCGGTCGACAAGGGAAGCCTTTGCCGACTGCTCCTGTAAACCTCGTTTCACAAGGAAATGGGCATGTTCGGCTTGAATTCACCCTTTGCCTCTCCTCATTGCTTAAGCCAGATTCCGCTGTATCCCCACTTCCTCTTGCTCATGCACTCTGGCCACGTCTACACCAGGAAATGATTTTGAAGTTAGTCAGTTCGACCTAATTCCCAATTTAACAAAATCAAACTAGCGTGGCCACACTACGGGGAAGCCTCCAAATGAGTCCGAGGCAGGTTGGCTTAATGTGGACGCGCTACCTTGGATTTAGCGCCCCCGGAAGCACTGGGGAGTAATTAGTTCGAATGACTCTGGGGAGCAGTTATTTTGAAATAGCGGCACTGGGGCATCCATCCTACTGCTATTTCGAAATAACCAATTTCGGAATTAGCATTACTCCTGATGAAAAACAGGATTCTGAATTCTGCGGCCCATCACTGAAATAACGGGCTAGGTCGCGTGGACGCTCTGCTTATAAATTAGACCTGGCCGGGGGGAGGCAGTATTTCAAAATAAAGTCCTGTTGTCGACCAGGGCTCTGTGAATACTAGTTCAATGTTAGCATGCTCTGGTGGGAGCTTAGGATACGTCTACACTAGCCCCCTAGATCGATCTAGGGAGGCTAATGAGGGCGACTGGAATTGCAAATCAAGCCCGGGATTTAAATATCCTGCGCTTGATTTGCATGTTTCTGGCCGGTCACCATTTTAGAAATTGACTAGCCCGAAGTAACTGCCCGCATCTACACGCGGCAGTGAAATGGGCTTCCAATATAAAGCCCCTAAATCGAATTAGGTGGTATTCCTCCTGCAATGAAGTTTACCAGCTTATTTGAATTAGGGGCTTTAAATCGGAATCCCGTTTCACTGCCATGTGTAGACGCGCGCAGTTACTTCGGGCTAGTCAATTTCTAAAATGGCGACCGGCCGGGAACATGCAAATCAAGCGCGGGATATTTAAATCCTGGGCTTGATTTGCAATTCCAGTCGTCCTCATTAGCCTCCCTAGATCGATCTAGGGGGCTAGTGTAGATGTACCCTGAGCTCTTCCAAATCCATCCCAAAAGCCATTTGGAAGGGGACCATGACAGAGTAACTGGGCCCTTGAAGGGAAGTGAATCCAGCTCCCCTGTGAGGGAAGTAATCTCCGCCCAGGAGGTCCCGATGAGGGATGGCTGGTTGTAATAAAGTCGGGAAGGGTGTTTGAGAAAGAGGGAGAATTCAGACAGAGCTGGAGAAGGACAGCTGGCACTGTCCAGAAGGGGATGGCACGGAGCCTTGGGATGGGCTGGTGAAATGAGACTGCAGGAAGCCCACAAGGACCCCTGCTCCTGGTCGGAGAATAAAATAGGGACTGTCTGAGTCTGGGGAAAGTCACCCATGGATCAAGGGGTTCCTCACTGAAGGCCTTAGATCTAGGGGAATGACTCAGAAAGGTCCATTTCTCAAGATAAGGCCTATGAAGAACTTAGTGTACCTCAGGCCCTTCATGGAGGAGAATTTGGAGGTGCGCCAGGCTGGCCTTGAGGCTGCTTGTCTGCCCTGCTGCGTCTGTGGTAAGAGGAGAAAAACAGACTAGACTTATAACGTCTCGACAGGCAGCAGAGGGGCGCCTCAGGGTGGTGAGCCATCCAGGGAGTCCATCTTGCTTCTGTTTTCATTGAAAAATAACGTTGACCTTTCGGTGCATTTCACTCTCTGAACGAAAGACCGACCAAGCTCTAAGGAGTTTGGACCGGGGGCAGCGTGAAATGGGCTGTTCTTGGTTTCATGTGTTCTTGACACCTTCTGGGCCCAGGATAATTACAGAAAAGCTCCTGAGGTAGAGAGTAACGGCTGACCCAAGAACACATACCCTGGGACTCGGACCGGCTGATGCATTACCCTTCACGCTGGTGTTTATTAGAGCTGAGTGGAGAAGCTCATTCCATTTTGTGGAGGATTCTGATATTTTGACATTTGGTTAGGATCATTCTCATTTTTTTTAAGGGAGCACCCGTGTCTGCCATCCATCTGCTGTGAGGTTTCTTTGGTGCAGAGTGAAATGGGACCCATCTGTGAAAAAGACCCCAACCAGGGGCCACGCGAGCAAACTATTCATACAGGAAACTCAGAGGCTGCGTCTAGACTGGCATGATTTTCCGCAAATGCTTTTAAAGGAAAAGTTTTTCCGTTAAAAGCATTTGCGGAAAAGAGCGTCTAGATTGGCACGGACGCTTTTGCACAAAAGCACTTTTTGCAGAAAAGCGTCCGTGCCACTCTAGACGCGGTTTTGCGCAAGAAAGCCCCGATCGCCATTTTCACCATCAGGGCTTTTTTGCGCAAAACAGTCCTCCCCTGTCTACACTGGCCCTCTTGCGCAAATACATTTGTGCAAGAGGGCTTTTTCCCGAACGGGAGCATCATAGTATTTGCGCAAGAACACTGACGTTCATACATGAGATCATCAGTTTCCTTGCGCAAATTCAAGTGGCCGGTCTAGACAGCTGGCAAGTTTTTGCGCAAAAGTGGCCGCTTTTGCGGAAAAACTTGCCAGTCTAGACACAGCCAGACTGTGATGTGAGTCCCCTCTGTTAGTGTCAATGAGCGTTTCCGACTAGGCTATGGACGCCAGTGAGGAGTACGCAGCAGAAATCGGAGCCAGGATCAAAGGGTGATGCTTCCAGCTGAACACGAGAGCGATTTAATCTTTCCTCCCGATTTCAATTTTCTGAGATTACATGATCAGCAAACGCCATCTCAGTTTTCACCCTGGCAGGAAGCCTAAGAAGGCATATCTTGATATTCAGCACTCTCAGATGTACTGCTACATTGCTGATCTGCACTGCATTTCCCATCTGATAAAAAGAAATGAAACCACGAAGGAGAAGTGAACAACAATTGAAAAGGAACCCAATGTAAAACTAAAATAATCCTCTTTAACATCTCTGCAATGTTTAATAGGGTACATTTGTCAGCCACTAGACATCTGCAGAACAACGGTCCAGACAAGGTGGGAAACACAAAGCAGACAAAGGTGGAACTCGAGCTACGTGGAAGCCTTTTTATTTCTGTTTATAGCTGTAATTGTTCTCTGAAATCACCAGTGTAAAAGAGACTGTGATTCCATATAGCACTAGAATGGATTGCCAAGCTTTTAACAACAAAAAGCTTGAGTTTGGATCAAAGCTGATTTCACTGATGGTTTTAAATATTCAACTTTATCTTCAATGACTTTTTTTTTTCAGCTTGAAAAGCACAATGAAAAGCGAAACAAGTGATGGCCCTGGGCTTGAATCCCAGGGTTTTTTCCCCCCTATCACCTCAGGCTAACTCTTTGGCATTCATTTCCATCTCAGAGTTAATTGGTTGCGAGATAGAATGAAAGCACATAAAACAGAATCCAACACAAATGACAGAGGCATGCGTGTGACAGGTGAAGAATAAAGATCGTCCTTACCCATTTTTTTTTTTGAAAAGTCACTTGTCTTGTTCTGAGGGAAAGGAAGAAAAAAAAATCCTCACTAGTGAATCAAATGTAGCCATAACTTTCTCGTACTCCGGAAAGGAAAGGCAGACAGCGCTGGGAGTCTCCGTCAGTCATTAGCATGAATGAATCCCAGCTCTTCTTGTGCCATGGGTGCAAAATTTATCACTGACTCCACTGTGGGTTTTGGTGAAGCGCTTTGAAAGTTTTCAGATTTTTTTATCATTCACCCCCCTCCAGCCCAAACACACACACACGTGCGTCCCAGTGGTGAGTTGCAGTGTCGGACTGTTGTTAACACACTTCAGGCTGGGTCAAGGAATACCTTTCCAGAGTCATGAAGAAAACAAACCATACAGCCCTGGTACTGGATCGGGCCTTTATGCAGCTGCCTCATTCTGGGAAATGCACATCGGGCCAGCATGGCTGAGGGCAAACAACGGGGCAGGGAAAGAACATGGAAACCAGGCTGGTTCGTAGCAGGAGACAGAGCCTTGTGGGAGAAGTGAAGCACAGCTAGGCCCAGGGCCCCTGCTGGCACAAACCAGCAATGCTCCATTACAATCCCAGAGGGGCGCAGGGGGACGTTGGTGGTTTGCCCACCGATGGGCCTCGGACAGGAGCGCACAGAGATTGCACCTGATTCCTGGTGAGTTTGGGATACCTTTGCCTGGCTCCCCTGAGGAAAGCTGCATTAATGCTGCCCCTTGGCAGATTCCCCCAACAACCTTGTGCTCTGCTGGCAAGAATGGGCTGGCTGACAGCTGCCAGGACCATAAGAACATAAGAATGGCCACTCTGAGTCAGACCAAAGGTCCATCCAGCCCAGTGTCCTGTCTTATAACAGTGGCCAATGCCAGGTGACCCAGAGGGTGTGAACGGAACAGGGAATCATCCAGTGATCCCTCCCCTGTCGCCCATTCCCAGCTTCTGACAAACAGAGGCTAGGAATAACATCCCTGCCCATCCTGGCTATTAGCCATTGGTGGATGAATCCTTCATGAACTTACGTAGTTCTTTTTTGAACCCTTTTAAATTCCTGGTCTTCACAAAATCCTCTGGCAAGGAGTTCCACAAGTTAACTCTGTGTTGTATCAAGAAATGCAGCTGTGAGGTGAGGGACATGAGGCAAGGAATGGGAGCTGCAACTTGCTCAAGACCTTGAGTTTGGCCGGTAACAAAAAGATCCATTTGGGGGAAGCTTCCTTTAGCTTCCACTAAAAAGCACCAGGGTTTGAAGGCCAACCAGATTTGTCAAATCCTTCTCGATAACTGCACTGATTAGCTTGTGCGGGTGAATGGGACTGGAAGCTGACATGTGGGAGGAGACTGGATCTAGTTAGGCAAATGAGTGTTGTGAAAATTCGTTGTGTGTGAAGCCTTCCAATACAATAGTGGTACTACTTTGGGAAAGTGCATGAGGAACTTCTGTCTTCATGGCAGGGTTTGAGTAGTGTGCAGTAAATAAACCCTAGGATCGCACACTGAAATACAACCTGGATTTACCAATGGAAGATCTTGTCAGACTAACCTGGTTTCTTTCATGGACCAGCTAAATTGATTTCTTTAGACTAGGGAAATGCAACCGATCTACCCATGAGGTCTTCAGTAAACCATTAGATGTTGTGCCACATGAAAAATTATTAGTGAAGTGAGGACTAGATCGGGATTTGTAAGGTGGAAAAGAAACAGAAGAAACAGGAGATGACAAGGGGTTGTGATTAACGGAGAAAAATCGGACTGGAGGGGGGTTACTAGTAGAGTTCCTCATGGATTGGTCTTGGTGCTGATCGGAGGCCCTGCCGAAAGTACAAACTTAAGTCATCTAACTTATGTTGGCTTGCAGCCACCAAAGTAATTACTTCACTTGTGCATGTCTATGTTTGTTCCTGTGCCTGCAGCATATTCCTCACCACAAGCATAAGTATTGATTGTGCTGTGGCTGTAGGACATGGCTGGACAGTTCCTGAAAGCCAATAACTATCAACATAAGCAATGCCGGGTCTACACCGACACTGTGTTGACTTAACTACATCAACCTTGATTCTATGCCACAAGTGAAGGGGAGTTAATAAGGGTACGTGTAGACTGTGTTGTTCTTTCGGGATAGCGGAAGTAACCCAAAATAGCAACGCCATGTCTTTAAAGGTGCCCACTATTTTCCAAAATACCAGGTACGCTATTCCGGCATCCCTGTAACCCTCATTCCATGAGGGTTAAGGGATTTGTCAGACTAGTGCCTTATTTTGAAATTTGTGTAGACAGCGCCAAATTTCAAAATGAGCTCTTTCGACTTAAACGCAGAACAAGCTATGCAATTGGCGGAGCACAAAGTGCATAGCTTATTCCAACAGAAAGGTGCTGCCTAGATGCACCCTAATTTGCAAAGTGGGAGCAAAATGTAAGTGTAGATGCTCCCATAGTTAGGTTGACATATGTTAGCATGCATCAAACCAACTCTCTAGTGTGGAAGCATGTTAATGAATATTGCTGTTGACACAAAGTAGGAAGGCAACTTCAATATAGAGGAGGAACAGAATATCATGCAGGAAGAACTAAATGACCTTTCTGACTGGAATTAAAGAAATGGGATGAATGTAACAATATACAGTGCAAAGTTTACACTGGAATAAATTGCCTAGGGAGGTTGTGGAATCGCCATCACTGGAGATATTTGAGAGCAGGTTGGATAGACATCTATCAGGAACTAGCCAATAGCCTATCATAAGACGGGATTTACGGGTCTCTCCTCCACGTCCTATTCCCTTTCTATCTCACACTTCTCTCCTGAGCCTCCAGTCTCTCGTTCCGTCTCTCTCTCTCTCTCTCTCTCCTCTTCCTACTGCCTCCCCCTCTCTCTCTCTCAGCTCTCCTCCGCCTCCTGCCTCTCTCTCCGTCTCTCTCTTTCTCTTCTCCCCCTCCTGCCTCTCACTCTCTCTTTCTCCTCAACTCCTCCTCCTCCTGCCTCTCACTCTCTCTTTCTCTTCTCCCCCTCCTGCCTCTCACTCTCTCTTTCTCTTCTCCTTCTCCTCGTGCATGGAGAGTGTGGAGCCCAAACGGCCGTTTGTGCCACTTGCTCCCACGCGGTGGCCCAGCTGAGTGGCACAGAAGTCAGCTGAGTGCCACTGCAGGAGACGAAGGGGGGCGGGGCGGTGACGTTCATGGACAGGGGGTGGGGCCTGAAGCTGCTGTCACGCCACATGTCACCGCTCCGCACCCCTTCGCCTCCCGCCGTGGCGCTCAGCTAACTTCTGCGCCGCTCAGCCGGGCTGCCGCGCAGGAGCAAGTGGAGCAAGCAGCTGTTTGGGCTACCCTGTGGCAGCCCGGCTGAGCGGCGCAGAAGTCAGCCGAGCGCCACGGCGGAAGGTGAAGGGGGTCGCGAAGGGGGGCAGGATGGTGACATACATGGCCAGGCCCCGCCTGGCTGTGTACATCACTGCCCCGCTCCCCTTCCCCTCCCACCATGGTGCTCGACTGACTTCTGCACCGGGGTGCTGCATGGGGACCACGGCACCCAAACGGCTGCTTGCACCGCTTGCTCCCCCGAGGCGGCCCAACTGAGTGGTGCAGAAGTCAGCTGAGTGCCACGGCGGGAGGCGAAAGACGTGACTCAGGCACCAGCGCTGCCCAGAGGAAACAGCCAGCATTTCAGCGTTACAGAGTCACAGACATTGGGCTACTATATGATGCCATAGGCGGTGTTTGGTCCTGCCGTGAGGGCAGGGAACTGGACTTGATGACTTCTCGAGGTCCCCACCCATTCTAGGGTTTTATGTCCAGCAGAGGGCAACCAAAATGATGAGGGGGCTGGAGCACATGACCTATGAGGAGAGACTGAGGGATTTGGGTCTGTTTAGTCTGCAGAAGAGAAGAGTGAGGGGGAATTTGAGAGCAGCCTTCAACTTCCTGAAGGGAGGTTCCAAAGAGGATGGAGAGAGGCTGTTCTCAGTAGTGAGGGATGGCAGAATGAGAAGCAGTAGTCTCAAGTTGCAGTGCGGAGGTCTAGGTTGGATATTAGGAAAAACGATTTCCCTAGGAGGGTGGGGAAGCACTGGGATGGGTTCCCTAGGGAGGGAGTGGAATCTCCATCCCTAGAGGTTGTTAAGTCCCAGCTTTACACAGTCCTGGCTGATGATGTCGTTGGGGCTGTTTCTGCTTTTGGCAGGGGTCTGGACTCAATGACTTCTGAGGTCTCTGCCAGCTCTGTGGTTCTATGATTCTATGGTTCTATAAGTGATGCACTTAAGCACTATATCAACAATTTCTGCAAGAAGCTGGGGGCTTCTTAGTTGGAAAACCCAGAGGAGGAGGAAAGACTGGAGTTATTTTAACCAGCCTCAGGGTAACTATGAGCTCCCGATGTGATGTGGTCATAAAAAAGGTACTTCCAGTAGCAAGGGGCAAGTCTTAATGCCATTGGACAAAGCTTCATCTGGAATCCTAGGGTGTGTCTAGACTACAGGGTTTTGTCAACAAAAGTGGCCTTTTGTCGACAAAACTATACCTGCGTCTACTCTACCGCCGCGTTCTGTCGACAGTAAGTTGACAGAACGTGGCAGTTTTGTCAACAGCGGTAAACCTCATTCTATGAGGAATAACACCTTTTTTTGATAGTACTCTGTTGAAAAAAGGCGCTATTGCATGCAAACTGCTTTTTCAAAAGAGAGCGTCTAGACTCTCTTTCGAAAAAGCGGCTTGCTTTGTCGACAGTACTGGTTGTAGTCTAGACGCTCTTTTTCGACAGAAGCCTTGTCGACAGTACTGGTTGTAGTCTAGACGCTCTTTTTCGACAGAAGCCTTGTCGACAGTACTGGTTGTAGTCTAGACGCTCTTTTTCGACAGAAGCCTTGTCGACAGTACTGGTTGTAGTCTAGACGCTCTTTTTCGACAGAAGCCTTGTCGACAGTACTGGTTGTAGTCTAGACACTCTTTTTCGACAGAAGCCTTGTCGACAGTACTGGTTGTAGTCTAGACGCTCTTTTTCGACAGAGGCCTTGTCGACAGTACTGGTTGTAGTCTAGACGCTCTTTTTCGACAGAAGCCTTGTCGACAGTACTGGTTGTAGTCTAGACGCTCTTTTTCGACAGAAGCCTTGTCGACAGTACTGGTTGTAGTCTAGCTGCTCTTTTTCGACAGAGGCCTTGTCGACAGTACTGGTTGTAGTCTAGACACTCTTTTTCGACAGAAGCCTTGTCGACAGTACTGGTTGTAGTCTAGACACTCTTTTTCGACAGAGGCCTTGTCGACAGTACTGGTTGTAGTCTAGACACTCTTTTTCGACAGAAGCCTTGTCGACAGTACTGGTTGTAGTCTAGACGCTCTTTTTCGACAGAGGCCTTGTCGACAGTACTGGTTGTAGTCTAGACGCTCTTTTTCGACAGAAGCCTTGTCGACAGTACTGGTTGTAGTCTAGACACTCTTTTTCGACAGAGGCCTTGTCGACAGTATCTGTCGACAAAGCCTCTGTCGAAAACGGTGTGCAGTCTAGATGTACCCCTAGTGTATGGTTCTGGGCATGTGGGTTCCAGTCTGAATGCCTTACCAAAGATATAGTAAGATGAGCAGGGGACGGAAAACCAGTTTTACATGAGCAGATGGGAAGACCCTGTCTTGCTTCCCCTAGGAAAAGGCAGGATGAGAATGCATGTGATTGGTCCTATAAATATATCAGAGGGTAAACTCCCTGGAGGAGGAAGAGCTGTTTAAGATAAAGGACACTCTTGAGACAAGAACAATGGATATAAACAGAGCAAGAATAAATTTAGGCTGGAGATTAGGTTTCTAGCCACCAGGGGGAAGAATCTTTAGACCAGCAGTGAGACCCACAGCCTAACTAGTTGTGATACAGAACTTGCTAAGTGTAGGAACATCATTACATGAGGGAGTTGACTGTGATAGGAGGGGACTGGACACTGAGACTCAGGAAGTTTCTTTTAGCCCAGGATTCTCTGAACGACGAGGAGAAAAAAATATTGAATGGCTGCTTATAAACTAGCACCATCGACGGTTGGCACTGACTGAGGCAGCGGTAATAGGGGAAAAGTACTACAGGGTTATGTATCCGACACATCTGCTGGGGGGGGTCACCGTCCCATCGAGCAGCACTTGGATGGCTTACAGAGGAAACAATGAGTTTGCTCTACAGCCTTAGTGGAGAGCTGGCTGGCAGCTAGCTCATACAGCAGAGGATCATGCACAAAGCTCCAGGTTTGGTTCTGCTTGTCAGTGTCCCAATCATGTAATGAGAGGCTATCAATAGGTATGGAGAAGGCAATGGATGTAATGGTGCACAGGGAACAACCCTTCTAGCATTTCCTAACTTTTGAATGTTTGACTTTGCACCCTTAATAAGGCTCATAGAGCAGGAAGGGACCTTGAGAGGTCATCACATCCAGTCCCCTGCCCTCACAGCAGGACCCAGGACCAAGTACCATCCGTGACAGATTTGCCCCCAACCCTAAATGGCCCCCTTCAGAATTGGGCTCACAACCCTGGTTTAGCAGACTAATGCTCAGTTCACGGAGCTATCCCTCCCCCATGCTGAGTGTGATGGTATTTACCGTCCTTTGTACAACACTTTGAGATCCATGTGCGACAGAAACACAGAATGTTTTTTTTTAAATGTCGAAATACTTATACTAATAAATAATTGGTCATTAATAAATTATTATTAACCTCTTCTCAATGCTATTCACAACTGGAAGAGAATACAGTTAATTTGCCTTTGTGCTCGCGGTTCTTCTAATGCTTAATCTTTATGTTTGTAAAATCCCATGTAGGGCTCAAAGATGAGAGCTGAAGGTTGCCTCATCCACCTGCTCCCACTTCCACCCTGAGGATGGAAAAGGAGGAAGTAAACCTAACCCTTCCCTGACTGATCTGTGTCTAACCTGTGCTTAAAAATCTCCAGTGATGTATGTGGTTCCCCAACCTCCTTAGGTCACCTGCTCAGTGATTAATTGTCCCTACAGTTGATAATGTTTTTACTAATATCCAGCCTAAATTTCCTTTGCTGCAAGCAAATCTGCTAACTTCTTGTCCTCTCAGTGGGCATGGCGAACAATTGATCCCTGTTCTCTGTATAAAAATCAGTTACATATCTGAAGGCAGATATTCCGTCCACCCCTCGGTCTTCTCTTCTCTAGACAAACCTGCCCACTTCTGCTACTTGTCATTGCAGGCCAGGATTTTACAATCTCTAACTTTTTTGTGGTACTCTATTGGGGTCTCTGCAATTTGTCCAAATCTTGACTAAGGTGCAGCGTCCAAAACTGGACACAGTACTCACCAGTCCCGCCAATGCTGTGCAAAACAGAACAATCTTCTTCTGTGTCTTAGAATCATAGAATCCTAGGTCTGGAAGAGACCTCAGGAGTCATCGAGTCCAGCCCCCTGCCTAAAGCAGGACCAACCCCAACTCAACTTGAGACCATTGCTCTTTGTTCTGACATCCTTCACTACTGAGAACAGTCTCTCCGTCCTCTTAGGAGCCTCCCTTCAGGAAGTTGAAGGCTGCTATCAAATCCCCCCTCACTCTTCTCTTCTGCAGACTAAATAAGCCCAAATCCCTCAGCCTCTCCTCATAGGTTATGTGCTCCAGCCCCCTCATCATTTTTGTTGCCCTCCACTGGACTTTCTTCAAGGCATCCACATCCTTTCTGTAATGGGAGGCCCAGAATTGGATGTAATATTCCAGATGTGACCTCACCAGTGCCAAAGATCTTATGTAGACCTTTCTGTAAACACATCCCAGAATGAAATTTACCTTTTTCACAACAGCATCATATTCAGTTTTCTTGGCTCCTATTCAGCGCGTGATCTTCTATTACTTCTTCGTTTGCAGCACTGCTGCCGGACTGTTATTCCCCAGTTTGTATTTGTACATCTGATTTTCCCCTCTGCCGGGGAGCACTTTGCACTTGTCTTTATTTGATTTCACTTTGTGGATTTCAGACCAAGTCTCCAATTCAGTGTGATTGTTTTGAACTTACGTCATTCTGCAGTTGACTTTCCTGTTTGTTTACTTTAAGACTCAAGCCACAAAGCAGAATGAAGGATTGGACCCCACCCCCTGCCGAGAGGTCAGATACGACCTTTCTAAAGATGTGCACATTTTATCATAACGAATGCACTGTGGCTGTCACAAGCAAGGAACATGACATGTTTAAAAAATTTCCTGGCACGGCCAAGCATCTCAAGATTTGGAGGAGGTTTAAAAAGTCTTGTGTTCCTGACATGTATGACGGCAGATGACAGCACCTAAAATAAATGGGCTTTGAAAATCACTAAGAGCCAGCAAGATCCTGAAGAGCTACAATTCTGATTTTCAGGGGATTCTGGCAATAAAAGGCCATGTTCCCTCCAAGGGCGGTTGGTGAAGGTAGCCCCACCCCCAGCCCTGCCCCTTCTTCTGAGGCCCCGCTCCTTATAGGAGCCAAGCTGCCTCCATGGCCCCCCCAGGGAGGTAAGGCAGTGCACCACACACACACACACTGCCACAAGGACATGTGCACAGCCCCAGAGCATGGGGGAGGGAGGAGGGCGTGTGGCCCTGTCGTTCCTAGGCCCGGAGCATGGGGAGGGCAGGTGCTTGGGGCAGCAACTCTCTGCCTCCACAACACCTACAGCAGGGGGCGAAGTGTGGGCGGGGCCAGGCTGGTGGTTTGGGAAGGCAATGCCTTCCCCCACCTAGCATACCAGCTGCCCCTGGTTCCCTCTAGGCTACCGGTGTGCTGTCATCTCTTAAATAAATGTTACGACGCTCTAAGATGCAGCATCGTCTCTCGCTTCTCATGATCGCCGAGTCCCTTAGTAATGAAGAACTGAAGCCCCTAACAGTGCCTTCAAAGGAAGGATTCTCTGAATGACGACAAATGAAAACGCCTCAAAGCCTCTAACAGCAGCTGCCCCCAACTGCCGGGGGTGACTCTACACCCATTTGGCTCACCGGGTTTCTGTTTTGCTACATTCCCTCAGCATAATAAAGTCCCTGCACAAACAGTTCCTGCAAGGATGCCCTCTCGAGAACAGATTGCATTGCACAGCCTGCGGCAGAAAGAGAGAAGGAAGCGGGTTAAATTGAGCTGAGGCACCTATTTATGTCCATCAAACCCCTGATGTGTCTGTTTCACTCTGCTTCTCCTCGGTCCATTGCTACTGCCTTTGACACACTGGGACCAAGACAATACGACCAAGGAACGTTTCCGTTTTCCATGGTGGCTGGAAGCCTACGATGTCTGAGCCTTACACAAGCAGCACAGCCTCCTGAATCATCACGTCCGTCCTGAAATAAGAACATGAGAACGGCCACACTGAGGGTGTGTCTAGACTACAGGGTTTTATCGAAAAAAGTGGCCTTTTTTCAAAAAAGAAGTCTCCTGCGTCTAGACGGCTGCCGCGTTCTTTCAAAAGTAAATCGAAAGAACGTGGCAGTTTTGTCGACCACGGAAAACCTCGTTTTATGAGGAAGAACCTTTTTTTGAAAGTGCTCTTTCGAAAAAAGGCGCTATGTAATGCAAACTGCTTTTTCGAAAGAGAGCATCCAGACTGCCTGGGTGCTCTCTTTCAAAAAAGCGGCTTGCTTTTTCTAAAGTACTGGTTGTAATCTAGACGCTCTTTTTTGAAAGAGGCTTGCAGTCTAGACGTAGTCTGGGTCAGACCAAAGGTCCATCTAGCCCAGTGTCCTGTCTGCCGAAAGTGGACAATACCAGATGTCCAAGAGGAAGAGAACAGAACAAGGAATCACCAAGTGATCCCTCTCCTGTCATCCAGCATCTGACAAACAGAGTCTAGGGACACAATTCCTGCCCATCCTGGCTAAAATTCCTGAGGGGAACTGACCCCAGCCCTGAGTTAAGAACCTTCCCCCATATGTTCAGTTACCTACAAGATGCACCATTTACTTCCCATCTGAATTTCTTGCCTAGTCTTCATTTAAACATTGATGGATCCAGACGATAATGTAAATGTATTATCATTACCTTCTGCCAACAGTGTTCAGATGCCAAAATTTACCAAACCCTGCCCGGAACTCAAAAGTTCTCGCTCGTTTTAATCAGTAGTGCTATAATGGATTCTGATATTAGTCTTTAAGACTATCCGAGTGCCACCCAAAGGAAGGCTGCATACCACCAGTGGTACACACGCTACTGGTGGAAGACTGCTGTCCATCTCCTTTTGCAATGTGTCAGAAAAAGTTGCACTTGCTTTTGCTCTTCAGAAAGCTTTTCCTTGATTTGTTCCATGTGAAACTCCACGATAGCATGTAGCAACATGGTCGGTAAAGCCTGCGGGGAGCAGATTGCCTTGATGGCATGGTGTTACTCAATACTCACACTCTTTCTCGGAGAAACCGATTAATCTAAGCTGAAAATACATACCGTGTATTACAAAAATGGTCTAATGTCGCCTCTGATTTATCTAAGCGCTTAGTATTTTTTACAATGGCTTCCTTCACCATACATATCCACAAAGCATGAAAATTATGCACCAAGGACTTGACTGAATAACGAGCTAAGCACCAGTTTGGCAATGAATATTTTCCCGCTGAAGAAAATAAATCCCCGAGCCAATGCCGTGCTATAGGTGGCCATCATATCTCTGCAGGGAAACGTACCGTCTTCCACAGTCATAAATCCGCTCATCGAGCCACTTGCAGCTGTCGGAGACAGACTATTTAAGACATTATCATGAGGGATTGCCCACCACACCGGGTTGAAAAATGAGCGTGGAATCTCAGGAGCGAGAAGGGTTTTGTTCTAGGCAGGGAAAGAGGCTTTGCAGGTGAGACTCGCCCCTATGCAGAATCATAGAATCCTAGGGCTGGAAGAGACTTCAGGAGTCATCAAGTCCAGCCCCCTGCCCAAGGCAGGACCAGCCCCAACTCAATCAGCCCAGCCAGGGCTTTGTCAAGCGGAGACTTAAAAACCTCTAGGGATGGAGATTCCACCCCCTCCCTAGGGAACCCATCCCAGTGCTTCCCCACCCTCCTAGAGAAATAGTTTTTCCTAATATCCAACCTAGACCTCCCCCACTGCAACTTGAGATCTTTGCTCCTTGTTCTGCATCTGTCACTACTGAGAACAGCCTCTCTCCATCTTCTTTGGAACCTCCCTTCAGGAAGTTGAAGGCTGCTATCAAATCCCCCCTCACTCTTCTCTTCTGTAGACTAAACAACCCTAATCCCTCAACTGCTCCTCATAGGTCATGTGCTCCAACCCCCTCATCATTTTGGTTGCCCTCCACTGGACCTTCTCCAATGCATCCACATCCTTCCTGTAGTGAGGGCCCAGAACTGGACAGAATACTCCAGATGTGGCCTCACCAGAGCCAAATAAAGGGGAATAATCACTTCTCTAGATCTGCTGGCAATGCTCCTCCTAATATACCTTTAGCCTTCTTTGCTACAAGGGTGCCCTGTTGATTTTCAGGACACCTTTTATACTGTCTTCCTAATGGGGCAGTGGGTGCTGGCCATGATGCTCCCTGGGGGCTTGAACCCACAACCCTGGGGTGCCTAAGCCAATGCCCTAATCCCCAGGAGAACCCACCCTCTTTCCTTACTTTCAGGGCACCCCTTATGCAGGCTTCCTAATGGCGCAGTTGGTACTGGCTATGGTGATGCTTGAGGATGGGCAGGTCTCAAACCCACAACCCTGCAGTCCTCAGGCTGCCTATAATCACTAGGTCCTTTTCTGCCAAATTACTACTTAGCCATTCTGTCCCCAGCCTGTAATAATGCTTGGGATTCTTCCATCTCAAGAGCAGGACTCTACACTTGTCCTTGTTGCATGACAACACAGGTTCCCACGAGAGTCCCACTGTTGCCCATGAGGGATGTGAGTGGGACTTAAATCCTGCCTCCAGCTAGCATCTGAATTTCAGCTGGCAGCTCTACACAATGGAAGGGCACAGCTGCTGGTCTTCAGCAGCCAAACGTGCCCTTCCCTTGCGCGAGGCAAGCTGGCGGAGCCTGTTACATGGGGAGTCAGGGAATTGTGGCATTCCATTGGAAAGGAACAGTTGGAAAAAGCAAGGCTTTGTCTAGTGATGGCTCAGAGCTCAGGCAGGGGGGTTCCCTTCCCATTGCTGTGTGGCAGTAAGGAGGAAAGTCCAAGCAAGCTGTCTTTGACCTCCAAGGCCTGGTCTACACTAGGACTTTATTTCAAAATAACACACACACACCTCTGCACCCAACGTCGAATTTATAAGTGGCACATCCACACCACCGAGCCCGTTATTTCAAAATAACAGGCCGCCAAATTTGGAATCTGAACTCCTGCTTTTCCTCAGGAGTAACTCGAATTCTGAAATGGTTATTTCAAAAAAGCGGTAGGGTGGTCATGCCGGTGCCGCTATTTCGAAATAGCTACTATCCAGAATCATTCGAACTAATTACACCCCAGTACTTCTTGGGGCCCTACGTCTGAGGTAGCGCGTCTACATTAACAGTCTGCCTTGGACTAATGTCAAAGATTCCCCGTAGTGTGGCCTGCTGGTTCAATTTTGTTAAATTGGGAGTTATGAAGTCGAATTGATTAATTTCAAAAGAGTTGCCTCGTGTACACATTGCCCAAGAGGGGCTTTCAAAGAGGGATATTTATCTGTGGTGTCTTATATAACAGAATCGGAACATTCTTATCGATTAGACATTGTTTATGAAAATGAATTATATATTTTAAAAAATGATTGTGCTTGTTATATTTTCCAGTGGTGCATCACTATGGGGACAATAAATATCCCACTCTGATTTCCCCAGGGGGCAAAATGATCTTGTATCTCATTCAGTGATTTCGACTGTCAAAGTTAAGAGTCTTCTACATGTCATTGGTCCAGGGGTGTAGCCATGTTAGACTGTAACTTTAAAAACAAGTAGTCCTGTTGCACCTTAGGCTATGTCTACGCCTTTTTCAAAAGAGGCTTTTTCGAAAGATATTTTTGAAAAAGCCTCTTTCGAAAAAGAGTGTCTAGACTACAATCAGTACTTTTGAAAAAGCAAGCCGCTTTTTCGAAAGCGAGCACCCAGGCAGTCTGGATGCTCTCTTTCAAAAAAAGCACAGTTTGCATTACATAGCACCTTTTTTCAAAAGAGCACTTTCAAAAAAAGGCGCTCTTCCTCGTAAAACGAGGTTTTCTGCGGTCGACAAAACCTGCATGTTCTTTTGATTTACTGTCGACAGAACGTGGCGGCAGTCTAGATGCAGGTAAAGATTTTTCGAGAAAAGGCCACTTTTTTCAAAAAATCCCTGTAGTCTAGACGCACCCTTAGGCTATGTCTAGACTGCAAGCCGCTTTGGAAAGAGGCTTTTTTGAAAGATACTTTCGAAAAAGCCTCTTTCAAAAAAGAGTGTCGAGACTACAACCAGTACTTTCAAAAAAGCAAGCCGCTTTTTCGAAAGAGAGCACCCAGGCAGTCTGGATGCTCTCTTTCAAAAAAAGCACAGTTTGCATTACATAGCACCTTTCTTCAAAAGAGCACTTTCAAAAAAAGGCGTTATTCCTCATAAAACGAGGTTTTCCGCGGTCAAAAAAACTGCTGCATTCTTTCAATTTACTTTTGAAAGAACGCGGCAGCAATCTAGACGTAGGGGAAGTTTTTTCGAAAAAAAGCCACTTTTTTCAATAAAACCCTGTAGTCTAGACACACCCTTAGAGACTAACAAATACATATATAGTATCACGAGCTTTCATGGGCACAACCCACCTCCTCAGATGGGCAGAGTGCAGAAAAAAGGGGGGAACCCTCACAATTTATAACAGAAAAAGAAGGGGGTGGGGATTACCTACCAATTGTAGTGTGCGTGCTAATGAGACTAACTGAGTGGGCCGGAAGTGTCCCATTCTTAGCTTTTGATGTCAATGAGGGGTTGAATGTAAGGAAAACAGGTTTTATAATGGGCCATCTGGTTTGTGCCTTTGTTCAAGCCATGAGAGAATGTGTCAGATTTGCAGATGAAACTCAATTCTGCACTCTCTCTCGGTTGTTGGCTTGTGAAATTCCTTTGTAGAAGAAGGACTATTTTTAACTCCATGAATGAGTGCCCAGGCAGGTTAAAAGGTCCTCCTACAGGTTTCTGTGTTACCATTTCTGATGTCTGATTTGTGTCCATTAAGCCTTTGTCGTAGAGGCTGTCCGGTTTGGTCAATATCCATGGCAGAGGGGCATTGCTGGCACTTGATGGCACAGATCACGTTTTTCCCCTCGCCCTTTTTTTTCTGTTATACATTGTGAGGGTCCCTTCTTTTCTCCACTTTGCTTTTAACTTTCTCACGTTACTTTATCAAGCTTCATTTCAAATAAAGTAAAATATTAATTTACGTCCGACACAAAAGGGTTCAATGGTTTCTTTATGTTTGGGTCGGGGGCCACCGACCCACAGAAAAATCATTTGGGGACCACACAAGTGAAAAGCAGAAAAACTCCTCCAAAAACCCTGACCCTCACCGATGTGGCCCCCCACTGAGATACCTCCCCTGCTCTGGTGGCCCCCAACTGAGACCCCTATGTGGCCCCCCACTGAGACCCATCCCCTCCTCTGGTGGCCCCCCACTAAGACCCGTCCCCTCCTCTGGTACTCCAGCCCCATGAGGCGAGTGGAAGAGTCAGGAAGGACTGAGGTTCAGAGCTTCCCATAGGCCAGATTTACTTTTCTGGGATTCAGGAGTTAGTGGATTTTATGGATCCCCTTAGGCTCTGGGTGGGGACAAAAATGAGGGGTTCAGTGTGTGGGACAGGGCTGCCAGCGAGTGGGATAGGGATGGGGTGCAGGCTCTGGATGGGAGGTGGGGTGCAGAAACAGATTGGGAGTATGGTGTCGGGCCAGGGGGAGGGAGCAGGAGTAAGGGTGCAGTTTGTGGCCAGGAGGGAGGGTGCAGGAGCAACGGTGGATGCAGGAGCAAGGGAGGGAAGGTGTCTGGCCAGGAGGGACGGTGCAAGGTCTGGCAAGGAGGGAGGGTGCAGGAGCAGGAGCAGGTTGGGGGTAGGGTTTCTGGCCAGGAGGGAGGGTATCTGGCCAAGAGGAGAACCACTGCCTTAGAACCCACTTCCTCAGATGGGCAGAGACTTTTTTCCATGTTTAAGGCTTGGCATAACAAGCTCTGAGAGGAGCGTTTTAGTGTCTGTGAGACATCTGAAGAGAGCATCAGTGCAACTCATTATTCCAGTGCTCGTAGCTTCTGGAAGAATCAGATTGTTTTATTGTATTTAATAGAACTCCATTTGTTTCATATCCAGTGAAAGCAGGCGTCTGGGAATTCGACAGATGTTCTCAATACATTTAAATCTATTGGCTCTTCAGCAGATGTATGTGCTTCTTATTAACGCTTGCCCCTATTCAAAATAATGGCTGTAGATCAAATTAGACCTGATCTCACATATTTTATTTTTTTCTTCCACAGTAACATTCTTTTTATCCTCAGCCAAGTTCTATAACTAAACTACAACTTCTACCTGTCATTTGAATCCATTTGCAGTAAAGTGGGTGACACGGAGCAGGATTAAATTAACTTAATTCATGATGATACTTATATTTTTAGTAAATTTATTGTTTGGTTTTATAAGAAATTCGATAAAGTGCCTTTACAAAATGAGAGCTGATTTGGAATTGCCTGAGAGAGGAAATGCTTCTCTGGGTTCTCCATATTCCTACATAAAAGAGATGCAAGTTAAAAAAAAATCCATCCCAGTGAAAAGCTCTTCCTAATGCAGACTAGCAAATTGTTTTGACATATTATTCCTTGCATGCTTTTAAAGTATAATTGGATTTAATCAACAACAAAATGGGCAAATGCTGTAAAAACCCTTCCTGATCATACCCTGGGTTATAAAACCTGCTTTATTAGGCAATACAGCACTAGCTCCCAGATCTGTTAAATGCTCCGAGAATTATCCCTGTCTATAATCTACACCTCATGCTGCACAACAGACTTTGCACTCCCCCTCCGGCTAAAGTTTACCTCCATATCATAAAAAAATTTTGACATGAAGGAAACAGACAAATGGATTTGAAATTAAACCATTCTTAATCATGTATTGATCTCTTGTTATAATGAAGTAAAGTTACCGTCTCAAACCATGACCGTCTGGCACTAGCAGTGCAGAATTCTAATCATTTCAACTGCGAATGCTTTTGAGTGGATAATTACAACTGGAACAAAAACGCTTGTTGTCATTTTCTTGTTGTTTAATAATAAAAGCAGATGTAGAACTAACGAGGAACACAATGGTGCCACGGGACTGAAGTCGCTCCAGTCATTTATCGAGCGCCTTTTGATTTTGTCCCTGTAACAGGCTGGGGGAGAGGAGGACGGTAGACCACCTTAGCACCATCAACCAGGAAGTGAGAGTCAGGAATCTAGAGACTGATCCAAACCCCAAAGAAATCAATCAATAGCCTCCCATTCACTTCAGGGATGCTGAAGGGGGACATTTGGACACTGCTTTAATCACAGAATCACAGAATCCTAGGGCTGGAAGAGACCTCAGGAGTCATCGAGTCCAGCCCCCTGCCCAAAGCAGGACCAATCCCAATTAAACCATCCCAGCTAGGGCTTTGTCAAGCCGGGACTTAAAAACCTCTAGGGATGGAGATTCCCTAGGTAACCTATCTCCCTAGCTACATAAGAACATAAGAACGGCCACACTGGGTCAGACCAAAGGTCCATCCAGCCCAGTGTCCTGTCTGCTGACAGTGGCCAATGCCAGGTGCCCCAGAGGGAGTGAACTGAACAGGTAATGATCAAGCGATCTCTCTCCTGCCAGCCATCTCCACCCTCTGACAAACAGCGGCTAGGGACACCATTCCTTTCCCATCCTGTCTAATAGTCATTAATGGACTTAACCTCCATGAATTTATCTAGTTCTCTTTTAAACCCTGTTATAGTCCTAGCTTTCACAACCTCCTCAGGCAAGGAGTTCCACAGGTTGATTGTGTGCTGTGTGAAGAACTTCCTTTTATTTATTATAAACCTGCTGCCTATTAATTTCATTTGGTGGCCCCTAGTTCTTATATTGTGAGTACAAGTAAATAACTTTTCCTTCTTCACTTTCTCCACACCAGTCATGATTTTATAGACCTCTATCATATTCCCCCTTACTCTCTTTTCCAAGCTGAAAAGTCCCAGTCTCTTTAATCTGTCCTCACAGGGGACCCGTTCCAAACCCCTTATCGTTTTAGTTGCCCTTCTCCGAAACTTTTCTAATGCCAGTCGATCTTTTTTATACTGCACTAACTCATTCCAGTGCTTCACCAGCCTCCAAATTTTTCCCCATAATATCCAACCTAGAGCTCCCCCACTTTTGGAGTAGGCAGTGATGCTTAAGCACTCATCTTTTTGGACCTCAGTCTAGTGGGTGGTTGAATAGGAACCTTTGTAGTTTGTTGGAAGGACAATGACATGCTGCACAGCAATCATTTGCTTGTGTTACTGAATTCAAATATTTTAGAAATTAGTTAATGCCTATTACGCCCGCTGGCGTGTAGGGCAGCAACGAAGGTTCTCCATTTTTGTCTGTCTTTGGCCATTTTCTCCAGTGTGTCCCAGTTGTAATTCATTCTCTTCATGTCTGCCTCAACAGTATGCCGCCATGTTGTCTTGGGCTTCCCACGTTTCCGTCGTCCTTCAGGCCTCCAGTGAAGTGCTGTCTTAACAATGGCGTCTGCCTCCCTTCTCAACTTGCTATCAAATGCATCCAACCTTGTCTATATCATTTGGGAGGCCTGGAGGCCCAGGTCCTCGTAGGTATTTAGGTACGTGGGTGGTTATCCTGCCAATAATGCACTCTCCGGCCATCTCTACATTACAGAGAAGATCGAAGCAGCCGCCGCCGATCTTCTGAGGTTTGAATTAGTGGGTGTAGTGAAGACCCTCGAATTCGAACTGAGAGGGTGCTCACACCAATGCTGGTTGTCCTGCTCCTACAGGGAGTAAGAGAAGTCAAAGAGAGAGTGTGCTCCCTTTGACTTCCTGCAGTGTGGGCGCCAAAATTCGAGTTAAGTTCCTTCGACTCAAGCTATGCAATTAACGTAGCTGGAGTTGAATATCTTAATTTGAATTTATCCCCTCGTATAGACCTAGCCTCAGAGAATAGCTATCAGTGGTTCACAGTCTTGCTGGAAGGACATAACAAGTGGGGTTCCATAAGGATCAGTTTTGGGGCTCTTTCTGTTCAATATCTTCATCAATGATTTAGATGATGGCAGAGGGAGAATGCTTATAAAGTTTGTGGCTGACACCCAACTGGGAGGGGTTGTGAGAGCTTTGGAGGATAGGGTCATCATTCAAAATGATCTGGACAAACTGGAGAAATGGTCTGAGGTAAATAGGATGTAGTTTAATAAGGACAAATGAAAAGTACTCTAATTAAGGAGGAGCAATCCCATTTCACACATACAGAATGGGAAGCAACTGTCTAGGACGGAGTACTGCAGAAAGGGATCTAGGGGTTATAGTGGACCACAAGCTAAATAGGAGTCAACAGCGTGACACTGTGGAAAAAAAAGCAAACATGATTCTGGGATGTATTAACAGGAGTGTCATGAGCAAGACATGAGAAGTCATTCTTCCGCTCTACTCTGCGTTGATTAGGCATCAATAGGAGTATTGTGTCCAGTTCTGGGCACCACATTTCAAGAAAGATGTGGAGAAATTGGAGAGGGTCCAGAGAAGAGCAACAAAAATGATTAAACTCTAGAAAACATGACCAATGAAGACTGAAAGAATGTAGCTTGTTTAGTTTAGAAAAGAGAAGACGGAGAGGGGACAAGATAGCAGCTTTCAGTATCTAAAAGGGTGTTACATCTGTAGGATTCCAACTTCAAACATTATTCGTTTTATTGAACAATTACCATCCGTAGTAAATTTGAATCAGAAACTCATAAAGCCTCCATTCCTCTTTCTGTAAGTCTAAAAGGGTGTCACAAAGAGGAGGGAGAAAAATTGTTCTCCTTGGCCTCTGAGGATAGGACAAGAAGCAATGGGTTTAAACTGCAGCAAGGGAGGTTTAGGTTGGACATTAGGAAAAACTTCCTACCTGTCAGGGTGGTTAAACACTGGAATAAATTGCCTTGGGAGGTTGTGGAATCTCCATCACTGGAGATATTTAAGAGCAGGTTAGACAGACGCCTGTCAGGGATGGTCTAGAGCAGGTGTGTGGAACCTTGTTTGGGTCGGGGGCTGCTGACCCACAGAAAAATCTGTTGGGGGGGCAGTGGGGGTTGGAATACCAGCATAGGCTCCCCCATGCTGGTGGGGAGGAGCCCTTAGCCCCAGGGGCTGGATCCGGAGGTAGCTACACCCCCGGGCTTGCTAGCCCATCCTTTCCGGGCCACCCGGCTCCTTTTAGCACCTTCGTTTGCTCAGAGTTAGTGTGGGTACATCTCCTCCGGCTGGAAACGGCAAATTCCAGCAAAGGAGTCCACGTATCACTCGACTGAGACGTTCGCTGCCATTCCCATAGAGGAGATTTGCTAAGCTGTGGAATTCCACGCAACCTACCCCACCGTTAGCACTTTAGTGAACACCCACATCTTGCAAGAACTTGCCCTGTCAAAAGGATCATTGGCAGAGAGAGGGGCTGACAGATTTGCCCGGCCCTGGGCGGAGTGGGGGGGACGGGCTCTGCACTCCAGGAAGGAGTGGAGACTCGGGCAAAAGGAGGCAGAGCTAGCCTTTCCCTACCAGCCCTTCAGCGCTGTCTGGCACACAGTGTCTGGTGCTTCAGCAGAGGTTTAAAGGGCCCATGGCTCCAGCGGCCACTACCACCACAGTAGCGGTGGTGGATCTGTTGTTAGACCGTGTTTATTGTCTGTGTGGCAGTGGTGCCTCTGACCCCCACTCTCAAGCAGGAGAGTCCCCCTGTGCAAGGCGCTGGCCCAGCCCTGCAGATCTTACAGCCTAAGACAAGGCACAACGGATGGGGTGGAAGCACAGGGCAGCCATCTTGCTGAGTATTGGTCACCCCGGCTACGTCTAAACTGCATCCCTCTGTCGACAGAGGGATGCCAATCAAACACATTGAAATTGCTAATGAAGCTGGGATTTAAATATCCCGCACCTCATTAGCATAAACAGGGCCCCCACTTTTTTTGAAAACGGAGTTTTTTTGAAAAAAAATGGCAGTCCAGACTTGGATCTGTCAAAAATAAAAATGAGGTTTACAGGATCTGTCGAAAAAGGCTTTATTTTCGACAGATCCGCAGCTAGACTGCCATTTTTTTTTTCAAAAAACTTCCCTTTTGAAAAAAGCGGCGGCCATGTTTATGCTAATGAGGCACTGGATATTTAAATCCCTGCTTCATTAGCAATTTCGACGTGCCTAATCTACATCTCTCTGTTGACAGAGAGGTGTAGTCTAGACACACCCCACGACTAGCCCAACACCTGCAGGCGGGCTTTGCTTTTAGCACAACTCGGAGGCTCACCCAGGACCCGTCCAGCTCACGGTTAGCATATTAAGCCATGAAGTTTTAAATACTGTATTTATTGGCACATTTGGCTTTATGATAGGACATGGGCTGGGAAGTGTAAAGAAAGCATAAAACAGCTTTTATATGCTCACTCACACAGGCTACCCTGGGATCGCACAGCCAAGTTGAGAGGATAGCTGCAGTACCGGCTTTCTCTTGCCAGGGGTGTTTTACGGGCTGCAAGCCGTTAGCTAATTGATTCCTGTGGCCAGCTCCAGATTATCCCTTGCCTAGGTCTGCCTCGCTCATTTGAGAAGCGAGGGGCACAGAGGTTCCTGGCCAGCATTGTTTCTTTGGGAGTCGTTTAGGCAAGGAAGGTTTGGGGAAATACAGGCCCATCATGACGCTCTTGTCTCAGTGCACTGTACAATTCGATATGCTCACTTGACAGGGCCAGGGTGGGGAACCTTCTTTGGAACAAGGGGAGCTGATTCACAGACAAAATAATCAGTCGGGGGCCACACAAAGCCCCTCACTGCTGACGTGGCCCCTAACTGAGAAGCAGAAAGACACTCCCCATGTTCTCCTCACACAGGAGGGGGTCCGGCAGCACATGGAGCCCATGGATCGGATCCGGCTCTGGCTTGCCTGACTCCGGCCTGCGAGGGTCAGGGCTCCTCCCCCCACAGCAAGGAGCCGGTACTGGCCCTCCAGCCCCACTGGAGCAGCTCTGAGGGAGTCTGGTGCACCAATATGGACTCCCCAATCCTGGGGGGAGTCCCAAGCCTCAGGGGCCAGCCCCAAACCCCAGGTCTTAGTTTCCCCCCCTTGCTATGGGGTGTAGTGTCAAGTGCAGAATAAGAATGTATCAAATCACTGATTTCTGAAGAGGAGGTCACCCCCCGTCCCGATCACATATGCCGGCATCTTCAGTATCCACATGGAGGGGTGCAATTCACCCCCAGTGAACAGGCCAGGGGCCTGGCTTATGCCCTACTTAAGACCCCAGTAATAGCGTGGCCACTGAATGAGCATCCTTTCATGGCCAGAGGTCACTTGAGAGCATCCTACCTCTCTCCCCCCCCCCCTCACTTTTCTTCAGGGCCTGTCAGAACTCACAGC
Organism: Pelochelys cantorii; assembly: GCA_032595735.1. Classification (NCBI taxonomy): domain Eukaryota; kingdom Metazoa; phylum Chordata; order Testudines; family Trionychidae; genus Pelochelys; species Pelochelys cantorii. The sequence goes on along the minus strand of CM064329.1, from coordinate 127,747,524 downwards.
TCGCACAGGTTTCAAACCAGGCCCCCACCAGCTCCCTTGTATTGAGTCCTCTGCTACATACTGGCCCCGTAGACCCGAAGCCCCATTCAGGGTCTCCTCATGAATCCAAAAACAAACACAGTCTTCTCCCCAGCTGGCCTTTACAATCCCTTCCACGCCTCCCTGCCTGCAGAAGTTTCTCCCCCTGTCCCCTCAGCTTTTTCCCTTCTGCCTCAGGAACCTGCCTCAGCTTTCTCGTGCCCTGAAGTCACTACAGTTACAGCCGCACCCTCCTCAGCCTTCCTCCTTCCCCCACCAGCACTCATTTCCCTGCACCTTCCTGGTCTATTTATCCTGGGATCACCTGAGAGACCCCAGGTGTGGCTCATTGTGTCCTCAGGACTGGGTTAGACCTAGGTGCACCCAGCCGCAGCCTGTTACAGCTCACTAATTGGGCTTCAATTGAATGCAGGTGGCACATAGACATTGTGCTGGCCTACAGGGGAAAGGGTTTTCAGAAGGACTCGCTGCTGGCCTCCCTGAGTTACCACTGAAGGCAAAGGGAGCTTGGCTAGGGGAAAAGTCTGGGAAGTAGGGTTGCCAGGTGTCTGGTATTGACCCGGACAGTCTGGTACTTTTGCCTCCTGTCCGGTAAAAAAATTCAGAAAATACCGGACACCTAAAATGTCTGGTATTTTCTGATGATTTTCCCAGCCAGGGGGCGAAAATACCAGACACCTGGCAACCTTGCAACACACGCGGCAACTCAGCCCCGGCCCCCCTGCTTACCTGGTTTCTCAGGGAAGCTGAGTTCTGGCTCCATGAAGAAAACAAAATGGCTGCCGGCAAAAAGCCTAAAGAACTGCAGCCTCCCCTGGGTCTTAGTGCTCAACCTCTCCCCTCTTGCTATCCCTATTCTGACTCTGCAGGCACTTAAAGCTGTTTTAATGCAGTTGCATTTTTTAATTTTTTTGTTTTGTTTAATAACTCCCCGCCCCCTTTTTTTTGTTTTGCTCAACAAGTTTGGTCTTCCTCTTTTTTTTCCCTCCACAGAATTTTTTCCCCAGTGGCTTTTTGGGGGGGGAGGGGTTCGGTATTTTTGGGCAAACCATCTGGCAATCTTACTGGGAAATGTGTCCCAGGAAGAAACACAATCTTAACACTGCACCACCTGCTTTGGTTTTCACATCTCCTTTAGCAAAAATTGGATCCTCCGAGGACATGTGGAGCCTCGTTACATCTCTAGCACCAGGCTGACACTTACATTTCAGTACTGATCAGCCTGAGACATGTTTTGCTTCACTGCACACAATATTCAACTGCCGGGGGACAAATTCATCCCTGGAGTAAAGGGTCACCATGCCTCCGACTCAGGATGTTGAAAGCCTGCTGACGCCAGGGCTGAATATCACCACAGAGATGCAGAATGTGGCCCGGTTTGCTTGGTTTGCCTAGCTCAAGGACCGTGGAGTGACCCACGAGCGCATGCTAGCCAGGCCACCCGATTGACTGTCATGGTAGATGAACAACTCCAAGTCCGCACAGCTGGGAAACTCTCTCCTCTGATGTCAGCAAGAATGGGCAAGATTGAGAGCACATTAGAAATCCAGCCAGCTCTCTTGAAATAAGAACCAAATATGGAAGAGGAAAAACATTTTTGATCATTCTGTTAGGACACACATATCCAGGCCTGCCCAAAAAGGCCTGTGCTTTAAGAATGTGGATGTATTCTTATAAGGGCATAAAAACAAAAACTCACAATTACAGTCTATTTGTAAATGATGGTCTGAGGCCTTGTTTTTAACTACTTATATTAAAATAAGGCACTTTGAAAAGGTAATTCAATTGAACACCTTCAGATCAAGAGAATAGCCCAGAAGTTTTAAATAAAACTTAGTTTGATTGCTTTCTGTCTGGCAAAGACCCCCCCTTATCAATAGCTGGGATTGTAAAGCCTCATTTGTTTATTGTTTTGTTATTATGCTCCCCATCTCCCTAATGCTTATCTGTATGGTCTCTGTTTGGTTCTTTGATCGGTCCTGTCTCCTGCATAATTAATTTTGCTGGGTGTAAATCAATGAAGGTGGTGGGCTAGACTTGGTTAGATAGTTGTGTTATAATATGTTAAGAATGGTTAGTTCCATTTTAGTAGAATGATTGGTTAAGGTATACCTGAAAATATTGCTATCTCGGACAAACAGGAAGTAAAAGGGGGAAAGAAAGGAAAGGAAACTGGAAGATTCATGCTGGCTGGAAGCTAACCCCCAATAAGCATTGCATTTTTTGCATTTCCGGACAGCTCGTATTGATATTCTCTGTTCATGTGAGAAAGACCAGGGAAGTGGGAGGGTGAAGGGATAAGCCCTCAAACACTTTCTTTTCCCAGGAAACTACAGAGCACAGCTTCCAAGCAGAACTGTTTTTCATCAGGCTGGACCATTGTAACTTTCCGCAAATAGAATCCTAGAACACTAGAACTGGAAGGGACCTCAAGAGGTCATCAAGTCCAGTCCCTGCCCTCCCGGCAGGACCAAGCAAATTTAGATCATCCCTTTTAGATGTCTATCCAACCTGCTCTTAAAGATCTCCAGTGATGGAGGTTCCACAGCCTCCCTAAGCAATTTATTCCAGTGTTTAACCACCCTGACAGGTAGGAAGTTTTTCCTAATGTCCAACCTAAACCTGCTGCAGTTTAAGCCCATTGCTTCTTGTCCTATTATCAGAGACTAAGGAGAACAATTTTCTCCCTTCCTCCCTGTGACTCCCTTTTAGATACCTGAAAACTGTTTTCATGTCCCCTCTCAGTCTTCTCTTTTCCAAACTAAAAAGTCCAATTCCTTCAGCCTTGCCTCATAGCTCATGTTTTCTAGATCTTTAAACATTTTTGTTGTTCTTCTCTGGACCTTCTCCAATTTCTCCACATATTTCATGAAATGTGGTGCCCAGAACTGGACACAGTACTCGAATTGAGGCCTAATCGGTGCAGAGGAGAGCGGAAGAATGACTTTTTGTGTCTTGCTCACAACACTCCTGTTAATGCATCCCAAAATCATGTTTGGTTTTTTTTGCCACAGTTTCATACTGTTGACTCCTATTTAGCTTGTGGTCCATTATGACCCCCTAGGTCCCTTTCTGCAGTACTCCTTCTTAGACAGTCGCTTCCCATTCTGTATGTGTGACATGGATTGTTCCTTCCTAAGTGGAGTTCTTTGCATTTGTTCTTATTAAACTTAATCCTATTTACCTCAGACCATTTCGCCAAAGTAATGTGTTTGTTAATGAGTTCATCAAAATCACAGCCTTTAGTTACATTTCAATGGTAGATTTATTTCTGCAGCTGCTAATGAGATATCTAATCAATGGCGCTCAATGGAAGAGAATCTCAATTCTCAGGTGTCACCACCAACGATGGAGGCAGTTCGGATTCTTTCTGTACAAGGTGCTCAGGACAATTGGACCATTGGAAAGGTCTCGTCAAATGCACAAGTCCATAGAATAGTTGGTGTTTGTGCAGAAAAATATAATACTGGTCTAACAAGTGGACTGGGTCAGGAGTAAGGATGTGTTCTAACATCCATTGAACTCGAAAGTCATTATTCTCTGCTTAGTGAGTGATGGAAGAAGTAGAATGGGGGTGGAGAGGAGTGTCGATAACAGAAGGAAGCAAAACTGAAGGGTCACAGATAATGGGTCTGAACTCAGCAGGGACCAGAAAAAGCAAGAATTGAACGATAGGAAGACATTGCTCAAAGGAGAGAGTGAGAGGATTTGGGCCAAAGGAGAAGACTATGAAGAAGGAAGTCATCACCATGAAGTACCTAAGAGAGTTGACTAAAGAAGCAATATTGTAAATATATAGATGCTAGTTCTCCTGTGCATTACTCAATAACACAGCAGTGTAGCTCGCTGAGAGGGAATGGACTTCAACCAGCATGAAACTAATGTGAACCAAGTCCATCACTTATTTTGCCATAAGATATAACGTCCAAACATTTTTCAGCACTGACATGTGCCATCAGTTTCCTTCTGAGCAACTTTTCTGACCAACGGTCTTTATTCAGAAATGTTCCTCTGTTTTTCCTAGCAGTAAAGGCCAGATTTGGTCCATCTGCAGAATTATTTAATCCCACAACTTTTTGGCAATATCGAAGGCACCTAAGAATGTATGTTTCAACATGCCCTCAAAACATGCAAAGACACTTATCGTTGTGAATGGAAAAACAGTGTGGCAGACTCTGAGCTATTAGAAACTGGCATGGCTCCATTGAAGTCAATGGCAATGTATACCTCCTGCAGGTCTGAATCTATAGGTGTACAGTCTGGTTTAGATCAATGAAATATCTTCATGGTTTTCCAGATTCAGAGTTCACCTCAGTCATGTTTGACTCAGAATGGATCCCCTAGGATATAAGTTGGGGGACAGGCCGCTTGGGTAAGTCACCTGTGGGGGGTCACAAGATGTGTTGTTAATCTAAGCATCCACAGACACAGAGACCCACAGCTCCCATTGGCTGTGGTGTGCCATTTCCAGCCAAGGGGAGCTGCAGGAAGCGGTGGCCCCACCCACAACACATCCCACAATTCCCCTTGGCTGGAAATGGTAAACCGCAGCCAACGGGAGCAGCAAGGCTCCATGCCTATGGACACTTAGGTTAACAAAGCACCTTGCAGCTCGTTGGCGGTTTACCTAGGTGAGCCGGCGACCCGACTTTGAAACCCCCTGCCCTAGGCAATCCCATCAGCATTCGGACTAGCTGAGAACGATTGTGGTTACATGGATGGATCTTGAGGATCGTGGAGTCAAAACTCTTGTGCAGCATTTTATTTCACCGTCTTTAGATGTGCAGAGGGCAGGGGAGAGGTGCCCCACCGTTGTGTCTTTTTATTTACTCTCCAACCTCCCTCGTCTGGCAGATCACCACGGGCGAAGAACAGATCATTCTGAGCAAGGGAAATGAGCCATTTGGCAAGAAAGGGATGAGGACACCCTGAGTGTCTCTTGAACTACCTGCTGCTGAAAATATTACAGCACAATAAAGTCACTGTAAAAATAGAATGCTGCAAACTCAATAATTAAGACAGAAGAATTCATTACAGCCACCCAGACAATATGCAGACAGGCAACGATGAAAGGCTAGGCCGTAGCCACGAGTCGCTGGCCACCATGCAAGCAGAGTTGACTTGTAACAGCTCAGAGTCCAGTCCCTTGTGCCCTAGAGAAGAAATGTGCATCAGCCTTGTAGCTGGTGCAACTCACTTCTTCACCACTCCGTGCTATGGCCCAGGGGAATAAGGGACACATTTCTGTCCCTTGGCACACATTTCTGCCCTTGGTTTACTCTTAATCCATGCCGCCAGACGCCACCCCTTAGAGTGGATTTCACAGTGTCAATTTAGCCAGACGAAAGAACCTTGTTAACTGTATTTTTACAAAGATCAGTAAGACCCGTCCCCCCCTCCCATTTTTGTAAGTACTAACACTCATCAGCACATTGCTCAGTATTCAGTGGTTTCTTTTGGACTGTACGAAGGAGTACTGTGGAAAGGGATCTGGGGTCATAGTGGACCACAAGTTAAACATGAGTCAACATTGTGATGCAAACATGATTCTGGGACTCATTCCCATGAGTGTTGTGAGGAAGACATGAGAAGCAATTCTTCTGCTCTATTCTGTGCTAATTAGGTCTCAGCTGGAATGTCATGTCTAGTTCTGGGCATCACATTTCAGAAAAGATGCGGAGAAATGGGAGAACATCCAGAAAAGAGGAACAAAAATGATTACAGATTGAGAAAACATGACCAATGAGGAAAGGCTGAAGGAACTGGGTTTGTTTAGGCTGGAAAAGAAAAGATTGAGAGGGACATGATAGCAGTTTTCAATTATCTAAAAGGGGTGTTACAAGGAAGAAGGAGAAAAATTGTTCTCCTTGGCCTCGGAGGGTAGGACAAGAAACAATGGGCTTAAATTGCAGCAAGGGAAGTTTAAGTTGGACAATAGGAAAAACTTCCTACTTGTCAGGGTGGTGAAGCACTGGAATAAATTGCCTAGGGAGGTTCTGGAATCTGCCTCATTGGAGATATTTAAGAGCAGGTTAGACAGACATCTATCAGGGATGGTCTAGATGGTGCTTGGTCCTGCCATGAGGGCAGAGGACTGGACTCAATGACCTCTCGAGTTCCCTTCCAGTTCTAGGGTTCTAAGATTCTATGACAAAGAGCGACGTAATTTACTCCCCTCCCTGGCACAGTGGGGAGGAGCTGTGAGTTTAGTTGTCCAGCGCAAGAGCAACCTTCTCTTCCTCAGAGTGCCCTGGAGAATTGCATCTCATCTGTGGAACTGATCCTCGCTTTAGGGGTGACTCCCCATTGAGCAGCAACCTGTAGAGCAGATTACTCAGTGGGATTAAACAGAGCAGGGTCCGTAATTATGCAGCTTGGCAAGCCTTTCCTCACGCGTGGTGTTTCCTCACACCAACCATGGTGGGGGGGCTCCTGTCCTATTCTCAGGGCCCAATTGCCCTCTGTGGCTTAGCAAGTGCTTGTCCCAGTGACTAGCCTTAAACATGTGCCTGTGTTTATTAGCAATTGACAATGAATCAACAGAACACACATGCTAAGATCTAACCCTCACCACTCCCAATAAAGCGGATAGTCGTGGCGCCTCTGGGCCGGTCCTGGGATGCCTGACTGTGGCAGTGGCACCTCTGGGGCCAGCCCCAGGCCACAGTAGTGGCACCTCCAGGCCAGCCCCAGGCTGCCTGGCAGCCGTGGCGCCTCCAGGGGTGGCCTGTGGCTGCGGCACCTCTGGAGCCTGCCCCGAGCTGCGTAGCCACATCTGTGTCACTTCTGGGGCCGACCCTGGGCCGCAGCACCTCTGGGACAGCCTGTGGCTGCTGGCCGGAGAGGCAGGCCTCGTGGCCATGGCAGCGGCGCCTTCGGCCTCTGAGGTGACCTTTGGCTGCATTGCCTTGGGGCCGGCCCTGGACTGCATGGCAGTGGCAGTGGTGCCTCCCTCTAGGGCAGCCGTAACAGCGTGGCTGCAGCTGTTGCTTCAAGAGAACACGAAGCCTGGTAAGGTTCCCCCTTGCGCCCAGACCTCCCCACCCCAGTCCCATCACTTCCCTCCCCCCCAAGACTCAGCACCCCCAGCTTGCTCCCACCCCCTCCCTTGTTCCTGCTCCCTCCACCTGGCCAGATACCCTACTCCCAGCCTGCTTCTGCACCCCAGCTCCCTCCCAGATCCTGCACCCCATCCCTCTCCTACTTGCTGGCAGCCTTGTCTCACACATTGTACCCCTCATTTTTGTCCCTACCCCAGAATCTAAGGAAGTCCAAAAAATTCACTAATTCCAGAACCCCAGAAAATAAATCTGGTCTCTGGAAAACCCTGAACCTCAGTTTCCCCCTTCCCTTCCATTCCACTCCCGTCACCCTGTGAGGATGGGACACCAGAGGAGTGAGGTATCTCGGTTGGGGTCACATCAGTGAGCATTGGGGGGTTTTGCAGGATATTTTGCTTCTCACTTGTGTGGTCCCCAACTGATTTTTTGTGGGTCAGTAACCGCAGGCCCAAAAAGGTTCCCCACCGCTCCCATAAATAAAGAAAACATTGATACCTTTTGTGTTGGACGTAATATTTTACTTTATTTAAAATGAAGTTTGATAAACTAACATAAGAAATTTAAAACGCTTCATCTGCTTCATCATCTAAATTAAACCGTTCTATCTAGCTGCAGCTGGTTCCAAAAATAAGGTTACTGTACCCAGCAGGGTAGTTCTCAACTCCGCCCCTTCTGCCTGAGGCCCTGCCCCTTCCAACCAAGGCCCCGCCCCTTCCTTGTCGGCCCATGGCCACTTCAGAAATTTGTGAAGTGGGCCCCCCTTCCAAAATTATTGCTCACCCCTAATCTAGATCTAGATCTCAGTCCCCGGAAAAATCATGGAGGGGATCCTCAAGGAATCCATTTTGAAGCACTTGGAAGAGGGGAAAGTGACCAGGAATAGTCAACATGGATTCACAAAGGGCAAGTCCTGCCTGACTAATCTGATTAGCTTCTATGATGAGGTAACTGTCTCTGTGGACATGGGAAAGTCAGTGGATGTGATATACCTTGACTTTAGCAAGGCTTTTGATACGGTCTCCCACAATATTCTAGCCAGCAAGTTAAGGGAGTATGGATTGGATAAATGGACTGTAAGATGGATAGAAAGCTGGCTAGACTGTCGGGCCCAACGGGTAGTGATCAACGGCTCGATGTCAGGTTGGCGGTCGGTTTCTAGCGGAGTGCCCCAAGGATCGGTTCTTGGACCGGTTTTGTTCAACATCTTTATTAATGAGCTGGATGAAGGGATGGATTGCACCTTCAGCAAGTTTGCAGATGACACTAAGCTGGGGGAGAGGTAGATACACTGGAGGGCAGGGATAGGGTCCAGAGTGACCTGGACAGATTAGAAGATTGGGCCACAAGAAATCTGATGAGGTTCAACAAGGACAAGTGTAGAGTCCTGCACTTGGGACAGAAGAATCCCAAGCACTGCTACAGGCTGGGGACCAACTGGCTAAGTAGCAGTTTGGCAGAAAAGGACCTGGGGATTACAGTGGATGAGAAACTGGATATGAGTCAACAGGGTGCCCTTGTAGCCAAGAAGGCTAATGGCATATTGGGGTGCATTAGGAGGAGCATTGCCAGCAGATCTAGAGAAGTGATTATTCCCCTTTATTCGGCTCTAGTGAGGCCACATCTGGCGTATGGTGTGTAGTTCTGGGCCCCCCACTATAGAAAGGATGTGGACGCATTGGAGAGGGTCCAGCGGAGGGCGACCAAAATGACTAGGGGGCTAGAGCACATGACCTATGAGGAGAGACTGAGGGATTTGGGCTTGTTCAGTCTGCAGAAGAGAAGAGTGAGGGGGGATTTGATAGCAGCCTTCAACTTCCTGAAGGGGGGTTCCAAAGAGGATGGAGAGAGGCTGTTCTCAGTGGTGTCAGATGACAGAACAAGGAGCAATGGTCTCAAGTTGCAGTGGGGGAGGTCTAGGTTAGATATTAAGAAAAACGATTTCCCTAGGCGGGTGGGGAAGCACTGGGATGGGTTCCCTAGGGAGGGGGGAATCTCCATCCCCAGAGGTTTTTAAGTCCCGGCTTGACAAAGCCCTGGCTGGGATGATTTAGTTGGGATTGGTCCTGCCTTGGGCAGGGGGCTGGACTGGATGACTCCTGAGGTGTCTTCCCGCCCTAGGATTCTGTGATTCTAGATGTGGGCAGGGCATTGGACTTGATGATCTCTAGAGGCCTCTTCCTGTTCTAGTATTGTATGATTTTATCATTCTATGAAGAAAGAGAACTATTAATGACAGATGTGCAATGGCCACCCTTAAGATGTAAAACATTTGCCAGCATAACTGATGCACCGAACAGGGAGCTATCTCTTTCAGAGACCCCTGCCGGGGAGGTAGGAGTAGGTTGAGCGTTACTGTTGCTGGGCAGATTTGGCCTCCACACCCAGAAACTTCTGGAGCTGTGTGTGGTCGTTTGGGGTCAGATGCCATGAGCCAGCAGGCAGGGCAGATGCTTTTCTAAGGCCTGAGCCAGGAGCTGAGCAGCCTGTTTTTCCTCGCTCTGAGGCACTTTGCAGCAGGTAATGATGTTGTTAACCCTCTCCCAGGGCACATGGGCAATGCTAATTATAGCCAGGGGAACCTGGGAGGGGAAAATAACTTCTCTAAGGGTGTATCTAGACTACAGGGTTTTTTCGAAAAAAGTGGCCTTTTTTTCGAAAGAACTATACCAGCGTCTAGACTACCGCCGCGTTCTGTCGACAGTAAATCGACAGAACGTGGTGGTTGTGTCGACGGCGGTAAACCTCATTCTACGAGGAATAACGTCTTTTTTCGAAAGTCATCTTTCGAAAAAAGGTGCTATTGCATGAAAACAGGGCTTTTTCGAAAGAGAGCGTCTAGACTCTCTTTCGAAAAAGCGAGCCGCTTTTTCGAAATATCTTCTTGTTGTCGAGACACTCGTTTTCGAAAGAGGCTTTTTCAAAAGATACTGTCGAAAAAGCCTCCGTCGAAAAAGGCGTGCAGTCTAGACGTAGCCTAAATGCTGTTTTGATTTTAGCCAAATGGTTCTCGATATTTTCTCAGTCAGGGCGATTCTTCAGCTCCTCTGTCAATGCAGCAATGGGGAAAGAGTCATTTATCTTTTGTTGTTCTCATGTTTCGTGGTTTCTTGTCACAGGGTTTCTTTAAGTCAGTTCCCTTGTGACATGACTGACTGGTTAATCCAGGGCTGGGCAAAATACGGCCCGGGGGCCCGCCCAGCCACCGGATCTGGCCCACGGACTGCCCAGCTGGGACCCTCAGGCACACAGCGGCCGCGATTTAAAGTGCAGTCCCTGTGTTTCTCTGCTCTGCAGGGAGAGGGACGCTTCATGTGATCTCCCCACCCCCAGCCCAATCCTCAGCTCCTATTGGCCAGAAACAGCCAGCCAATAAAAACCGACCTCAACCAATCTCTCAGCTTCTATTGGCTAGAAACAGCCAGCCAATCAGAGCTGAGAGATTGGCCTGGGAGAGGGGGCAGCGCAAGCCTCTTCCCCCACCTGGAGTTGAAAGCCATGTGGAGGGAGCAGCCTGCAGTTTCAAGGGGACTGGGGATGCAACAAGCAGGGAGTCAAGGCTGCCTTGTGGGTGCCGCAGGGCCACTGGCTTAGGTAAGAGCCTCCCAGCCAGAGCCTGCCTCCCGCATCCCTGCCCCCACACTCCCCCCCCCCCAGGTCACCATCCAAATCCTCAGTACCCCCCGCCCCAAGTCACAACACCCTCCCAGACCCTGTACCCCCTCCTACACCCCTCCCCCAGGCCAGAATCCTCTCCTGCACCCACACCCCCTCCCATCTCCTGTACCCCCTCCTACACCCTTCCCCCAGGCCAGAATCCTCTGCTGCACCCAAACATCCTGCCAGACCCTGTACATGCCGAAGGCCACAACTTAAGTGTGGTTGCATATTTATGCAAGTATATGCAAATATATGCAAATAGTTTCTTTCCCACAATGCCCTAGTGCTCCCGGCACTTCCCCCCTGAGGGCTAGCAACACCAACACCCTGTATCTGTCTGTTCCAGCCAGCCCGTCCGCTTACGTCTTTCAATGCTCACCCCGCCTGAGAGATGCCTCGCCATTGTTGAGCGTGTTCCCAGTGGAGGCTATGTTCAAATGATCCCACCTGTGGGCCGTGTGTTGAGTCCCGCGTAAACCCAAAGCACATCAGGGGCCGCAAACAAACAGACTGCGGGCAATATGTGGCCCGCAAGCCATGTGTTGAGTAGCACTGCCTTAGACTGAACTCTGGGTCTCCAGTTACTTTCTATGGCAGTTAGGGTTGCGAGGTGTCAGGTTTTGAACCGGACGGTCCAGTATTTGAGCTTTCTGTTGGGGAAACAAATTGAGAAAATAGAAATGGCCGGTACTTTCTAAATAAGAAGTAATGTAGATTGTGATGTAATGTCAAGTGTGTCCAGTATTTTTGTTGAAACCATCTGGCAACCCTAAGAGGGGTTTTCTTTATTTTAGACACTGGCAAAGGGCAGTGAAGTCCAGCCCACCTAAAGGTGACACCAGCAGATACCAGATAGGGTCAGATTGACAGTCCCTTAGTTGTGAAGAACAGTACCTAAGCCCATGAGGAGTCCCATTTGAGTTTAATGAACTACTTCAGTAATAAGGGATTAACACTGGTTGTAAAGAGCTGTAGAGAGGAAGCCATTCATGAGGCACAAATTTGTCTTGCCCAAATCAGGAGCTATGCTAGTAATTGTCTATGTATCTATAAAGAGACATAGAACAGGCCGTGAATCACAGAAGATATTAGTTAGAATTTACTGGGACATGACAACTTCTGAGGTTTTCTTGCCACATACATCTAAGAACTCCCAGAACCAAAGGAACTAAATGGTCTATTTGATGTTAAGTATACGAGCATATTGTATGAATGTTAAAAATACGACTGGTAAAACAGAAATTTGTCTAAGGTGTGATCTTTTCATAACCTGTCTTTGCAGTCTGGTTACCACTTTTTTTGTGCTTGTGCTTGGCTCTGACTACCTGAATAACAAGTTATAATTTTGTGATGGAAACTGTAAGGGAGGGATAAATAGGAACACACTATTAAGGGAGAAAAAATGAAAACTGATCGGAAATTCACTTTATCGCTGGGATGTGAATCACCAGGGGGAAAATGTTCTGTTTTGGAAATATATGTAACTGCAAAGGACACCATGAAATGCTTTTCTGAGAATCGTGTTTTAAACCCAAGCGAAAGTAGGTCAAAGCTGTTTTGATTCTTTGTAGCTGGAAATGTGAAGGGTAATGGAATATGTAACTGTCTAGATCAATTGACCACGAGGGTGACATTTGCTGTTAATGGACTGATGCTAACCCATGTAGCTAACCACAAATTGTAATATATGCTAAACAAGAGGCCTATAAAAGACTGTAACCCCGCTTGGGACAGGTTGAGTAGCAGACAGAGCCCCAGGACTGAGGTGTACCACATGTTCTGTGTGCATTGTTTTCATCTGATATGGCTAATCTATGACTAATAACCCATTTTGTGCTTGATCATTTGATGGCTCACAAATCCATAAACAGAAGGAACCCTGTTTACTGCTCTCCAAAATAAAGCTTTTGCACTGGAAAAAACAAAACCTTGCAAAGGGTTTCGTAAAATGGAGTTGGCCAACAGAGGTCTTGAGATCCCTTATTTCTTCCTGGGGGCAATCAGAGAGAGAATTCACGTTGGATCTTTGGACCCTTCCCATTGATAATGTTGTCAAAATGATACATCCCCACACATAATTTCAGCTTCAGCAGAATGGCATAATTTGCCACAACAGTGTTTTGCCACAAATGTTACATAAAAACGGCCGTACTGGGTCAGATCAAACATCCATCTAGCCCAGTGTCCTGTCTTCTGACAGTGGCCAATGCCAGGTGCTCCAGAGGAAATAAACAGAACGGGTAATCATCACGTGATCCCTCCTCTGTCCCCCATTCCCAGCTTCTGGCAAACAGAGGCTAGGGACACCGTCCCTGCCCATTCTGACTAATAGTCATTGATGGACCTAACCTCCATGAATCTGTCTAGCTCTGTTTTGAACCCTGTTAAAGTCCTGGTCTTCACAAGATCCTCTGCCAAGGAGTTCCACAGGTTAACTGTGCATTGTGAAAATAAATTCTTCCTTTTGTTTGTTTTAAACCTGCACCTGCTACCTATTAATTTCATTCGGTAACCCCTAGTTCTTGTGTTGTGGGAACAAGTAAGTATCTCTTCCTTATTCACCTTCTCATACCAGTCATGATTGTATAGACCTCTATGGTGTCCCACCCTTAGTCTCCTCTTTTCTAAGATGAAAAGTCCCAGTTTTATTAATCTCTCCACATATGGCAGCCATTCCAAACCCCTCATCATTTTTTGTGACTCTTTTCTGAACTTTTCTCAATGCCAAGAACTCTTTTTTTTTTTTTTTTTGAGAAGAGGCAACCACATCTGTTCCCCCTCACCTCTCCCATTAGTCATTGTTACAACTGTGGAATCTCCATCACTGGAGATATTTAAGAACAGGTTAGAGAGACACCTACCAGGAATGATCTAGACAATGCATGATCCTGCCGTGATGGGACCCCATCCAGGGGACTGGACTTGATGCCCACTCAAGGTCCCTTCCAGTTCTTTGAGTCTATGATTCTGGGGATATTGCAATCCCCCCCAGCATTCCCATGCCTGTTTCTCCCTCTAAATAGGAAGAAATAATTGCAGTGCCAATATCTGAAGCATCCATGGAACAGGCAACGGTAGAAATAACAACCCGTGTTAGGTCTGGCACCACCAGGCTCTGTCTGCCTCTGCTCACGCAGGGGAGCAGTTCGTCATAGGAGCAGAACTGTGAAAGTCAAGGAGATCGCAGCTCTCCAGTGTCTGTTGGGAGTTCACAGCCTGCCTGCCATTCATAGCTACGATACACTCATGGGCAGCTCCTGCCCTGGCTGAAATCAATGGCAAAACTCCCACTGATGGCAATGGAAGCTGCAGCTGGCTCTGGTGTGCTCTTGTGTCTCAAACTCCACCCAAAGCAGGTGTGCAGTGAAGGTTGAACCTCTTTAGTCCAGCAGCCTTGGGACCGGATTGGTCCTGAACCAGAGAATTTTCTGGACTCCGGGAGGTCAATATTGTCTAGCAGCATTACCAACACTTCCACTGCTTCCTGGGCTCTGAGAAGACATTTTGGGGTAAATTAGAGCTACATCACTGCACAGAACACTGGGAACAAGGCCTGGTGGCTGTAAACAAACTTTACGGGACTGTGGGAAACTTGGCCACACCCATGAAAATCGGTCATCTGGCTAACTTAAATCATGCCGGACCACGGATGTTTCTGGACCAGAGAGTTCTGGACTAGAAAGGTTCAACCTGTAGTTTGGTGCTTGGGAACAATTCTGAAGTCTTTCGGGCAAGACTTTACTAGACTTGTGGATTTAGTGCAACACCTTACTCCACAAGTGGGAACTCTGAAATCTATGGGACTTCTTGCCCCTAAGCTGCAATTCACCCTGAGTGAGGGTACAGAAATCCAGCCCTTAATTCTTAACCCGGTGTCTGAGCCTATGAAAGGACTGTCAGTGCACGGAAATCACTGTGTTGTACAATACCCCGACAAATGAAACCAGCAGGTCAGCTGGTGAGATAAAGGGCTGCTTTATGATGGTTGAAAGCACGCTGCACAAAGCTTTAAGGCAGCCATAAAATATTTAATTACCCCTGATTTTCATTTTCGACAGCGGAGAGTTATGTTTTCACATCCGCTTGCCCATATTTCCATTAATAAAATAATTCAAAAGTCATCGAAGAGAAAAATCCAGTGTAAAGCGTGAGCTGAAGACGACAGCTCAGAAGTGCCCCAAGAATTAATTTCGCTTCCCCCTCCCTTAAATAAACAATCATGAAAGATCAAATTGCATCAAGCTAAGTGCCTCCGCTGTCTGGGTAGGAAAGGGCTGTGGAGACGACCTGGATGTGCAGTTCAGATGTGATTCACGCAGGAGGAATGCTGTGTTTCGGTGAGTCTCATAAATCCTAAAAATACCAGAAGAAATAATGTTTATTAAAACTACTGGAACTTCATAAAACACTAGAACTGGAAGAGACCTTGAGAGATCATCAAGTCCAGTCCCCTGCCCTCACAGCAAGACCAAGCAACATCTAGATCATCCCTGATAGATGTCTATCTAAGCTGCTCTTAAATATCTCCAGTGAGGGAGATTCCACAACCTCCCCAGGCAATTTATTCCAGTGTTTAACCACCCTGACAGCTAGGAAGTTTTTCCTCATGTCCAACCTAAACCTCCCTTGCTGCAATTTTAGCCCATTGCTTCTTGTCCTGTCCTCAGAGGCCAAGGAGAACAATTTTCCTCCCTCCTCCCTGTGACACTCTTTTAAATACCTGAAAACCGCTATCATGTCCCCTCTCAGTCTTCTCTTTTCCAAACTAAACAAGCCCAATTCTGTCATACTTCCCTCATAGCTCATGTTCTTTAGACTTTTAATCATTTTTATTGCTCTTCTCTGGACCTTCTCCAGTTTGTCCACATCTTTCTTGAGATGTGGTGCCCAGAACTAGACACAATATTCCAATTGAGGCCTAATCAGCGCAGAGTAGAGCAGAAGAATGACTCCTCGTGTCTTGCTCACAACACCCCTGTTAATGCATCCCAGAATCATGTTTGCTTTTTTTGCAACAGGGTCACACTGTTGACTCCTATTTAGCTTGTGGTCCACTATGACCCCTAGATCCCTTTCTGCAAGACTCCTTCCTAGACAGTGGCTCCCCATTCTGTATGTGTGAAACGGATTGTTCCTTCCTAAGTGGAGCACTTTGCATTTGTCCTTATTAAACTTCATCCTATTTATGTCAGCCCAGTTCTCCAGTTTGTCCAGATCATTTTGATTTATGACCCTGTCCTCCAAAGCCGTTGCAAGCCCTCCCAGCTTGGTATCATCTGCAACCTTGATAAGTGTACTCTCTTTGCCAATATGTAAATTGTTGATGAAACCACTTGGTGGTGGCTTCCATTTTGGGCTCCTAGCAGCCAATCAAAGTCATTTTAAAAAAATCTAGGACATAGCTTTAACATAGACTTCTCTAGGCTACATGGTATCATAAACATTGGGGGATAAGAATCCTTCTGACACCCCGATATGGGATTCTCAGATCTTGGGTCCACTTCTTGGGAATAAGCAAAACACTCACCTCTTTACTCCTTCCTGAAAAGAGGTGGGCAGGGAATAAAAGGAACATAAAATAGCCATACTGAGTCAGATCAAGAATTCATATCTGTCTTCTGACAGTGGCCAATGCCATGTGCTTCAGAGGGAGTGAACAGAACAGGGAATCAACAAGTGATCCCTCTTCTGTTGCCCATTCCCAGTGGCAGACTGCGTCTAGGAACACTATCCCTGCCCATCCTGGCTAACAGCAACTGATAGATCATGAATGTGTTTAGTTGTTTTTTGAACCCTGTGAGAGATTTGGCCTTTGCAACAGCCTCTGGCAAGGAGTTCCACAAGTTTACTGTGAGTTTTATGAAGAACTTTTGCACCCCCTATTATTTGTTGACCCTAGTGGCTAAGCCAATGCTGGAAGGATGTGGAGGTAAGCATAGCCCAGCGGAAATTACTAGCCCCCAGGAGAAGGAGAAATTGTGACACAGAGACATGTTCTTGAGTCACCACGATGCCTCAGATTCCTCGTGTGATGACGCAGCTGCCATTCATTGCTCAGGAATTTGCCAAAAGTCACTATCTAGTCCAATTTAGATAAATATTGCTTACTACAAATATTCTGTAGAGCAGAGGTGGGGAACCTTTTGTGAGGTGGGGGCCATTGACCCACAGAAAAATCAGTCGGGGACTGCACACAGTGAGAAGTTAACAAAACCCCCAAACTTCTCACTGATGTGGCCCCCATCTGAGAAGGGGAAAGACCCTCCCCACATTCCTCTCCCACACCAGAGCCTAGGGGGGGCCCATTCTAATACATTTTGTGTGTTCCAGCCCCATGGTGGGGCAGGGGGGTGGGATGGAGCGCCAGCACGGGCTCTCCAATTCTCGGGAGGCCACTGAGCCTCGGGGGTGGATCCAGCCAAGCTGGGGGCCACATCCGGCCCCCGGGCCTGAGGTTCCCCAACCCCGCTGTAGAGGATGATTTTGTTATGAAATGACACGTCGTACAATCTCTTGCAAAACAGTGTGTTATCTGGCTGGCTTTAGACCAATTACTTGTATCTCCTATTCCGTTCATAATGATAATAACAATGACGATAATAATAAAAATAATCTCATCTACGTACTAGGTGTTACAGTAGCAAAACTGACCGTTGTACCATAGCAGCACAGAAACTCTGTATGGTCGAAAATGTGCTGGCAATGTTTACATGCTATAATTGCACAGTGGGGCCCACCTTGGAGAAACAGCTTAGGGTTGCCAGGTGTCCGGTATTGAACCGGACAGTCCGGTATTTTCGCCTCCTCTCTGGTGAAAAAATTCAGAAAATACCGGACACCTAAAATGTCCGGTATTTTCTGGTGGTTTTTCCCTGCCAGGAGGCAAAACTACCATAGACCTGGCAACCCTACGGACACACTTAGCAACCGGGCCCAGCCCCCAGCCCTTCCTGGACCCCCAGCCAGTTCTGCAGGGGCTTGTCTTGTGGCTGGAACAGAAAACCAAGATGGCCACTGGCAAAAAAGCCTCCTATATTTTTTTCGCTTAATAACTCCTGTCGGGGTCCTTTTTGGTTTTTTGTGGGTTTTTTGGCTCAACAACTTTGGTCTCCCCCTTTTTGTTCTCAGCAGAATTTTTTCCCAGTGTTTTTTTTTGGGGGGGGGGAGGTGTTTGGTATTTTTGGTTAAACCATCTGGCAACCCTACTCAAGATATGATTCATGGGATGCAAATTTGGAATCATTTAAACCAAAACTTGGAAACTCCATGCAATCGAGTCACTATTGTCTGCCTCAAAAAGATTTCATTGTGTGGTGAGTTAGAAGGTGCAAGAGTCCTTTCTCTCTATTGGACGATGGCTGTCTTTAAACTCCGCTCTTTGGGGATATACGTTCCTGGTCGTTTCTGAGTAAACAAGACATTTGATTTCATCCCTGACCACTTCAGCAATATCTTAGTGGCAGATTAGGACCCATGTGGGAAAATGTAACACTTACTTTCCATAGTGTTGTCATGTGAATTGACATTCAAAATATCAAAAGAGGCAGTTTCTGATGAGATATAGCTCACAGTAATTTAATTTCATTTCCAACTTTACATTATAATGTCACGGATGCTAGCAGCAGGATGTGTTACTTGCTGTTGGTCTCCAAATTGCAGCATAATAAGTTCTTTCCTCCAACAATTTCCAGCTTCTGCACATTTCAGAAAATCTGGTGCTGCTTTAAAGTTTCCAGATGTCAGATGGTGTCAGGTTTTTTTTTTTTAAATATAGGCTGCTTTTAAGTGTATCAATGTAGCTGCAGCTAAATAAATCTAATTATAAACTTATTCACTTCTGAACTATCCTTTTAACTGTGAATATTAAATCAGGATAGCTATATAAATCTCTTAATATAGTCTAGTAAGATTTACAGCAGTTCTAAAGTTTTGATCTTCTACAAATTATCTCTAAGTCCTACTGGTGATTTCATTTTTTAGGTCAGTCTTTTAACTATAGTGATTTTACTGCTACATGGCTGTTTTTAAAATAAATTGGCACATGATACTGAGCGCAAGTGGAGAGCAAAACGGGTTATGTTTTAAAAATGTATTGGCATTGTTTCAAAAGATGAAATTAAATGAAAAATGTAGTCTCCGACTGACTAACTCCCAAAGCTTTGGCCCTTGGAAACAATCAGAACAAGTCCCCTTCAGCACAAAGAACTTTTCCAACTGCAAAATGCTAGCAACATTTCAAATGGTGACAGTTGAAATTTTGACAAAAAGGCAACTTTTCAGATATAGTTTCCTAATTTTTTTCTCCCTTTTATGAGATCAGTTGTAATGCTCGTCATTTTTGTTTGTTTCAATTTAAAATATATATATAATTTTTTTTTCAAAAAGGAGGTACAGGTCTCTAGTCCGGCATCCTCTAGACCTGCCTGGTGCCGAACCAGAGAATTTGCTGAACCACGGGGGGTCAATACTGTCTAGCAGCATCACCAACCCTTCCATTGTTTACTGGGCTCTTAAAAAACATTCAGGGGTAAATTAGAGCTAAATAACAGAACAGTGAGAGCCAGAACTGGTGGCTGTAAACAGACTTTATGGGACCCATGATAAGTGGACATCCAGCTCAGTAAAACCATGTTGGACCACGGATGTTTCCAGACCAGAGAGGCCAGATTAGAGACGTTCAACCTGTAAAATGTTTTGAAAAAAATATATTGTGGATTGTTTGCCCCCTATTTTGCTCATTCAGTCCTAGGAACACTAAAGGCATGGAATTAAATATGGAACAATTTTTTAAGAATAAAATATTCAACATCTTTTAAGAGATCGTAAAAGTTGTTCAGCCAGGAAGGAAAATGTTGGTGTTTTTCTGAGCTGACCTTTTGCTTTGAGTTTTTTACTTTTGTATTGTTTCCCCCAAATTTTCACTAGTCAAAGATCAGGAAGAAAATATCTCTTTTTATCATTGACAAAAAAAATTGTTTTATGGAAAATTCAGTTGCTGTTATTAAAGGCTGACTTCATTTCCTAAAAGACAAGCACACAGGAAAGGGGAGAAAGAAAAGCACAGCCAAAAGAGCAAAATGTGCATTTTGTTCCTGGCACTGGCTGTTAGCTGCACTGTCACTGCTGGAAACACACAGGCAGGGCACAGCCCTTCAGAACCTGGCACACGTGGGCCAGCATCAGATGGTGTGGGGGCATGGTGTCCAATGTGCTAGCCACTAGCCACGTGTGGCTAATTAGCTGGATGGGTGTGGCTAGTTGGCTCACAAAATTGTTTACATTTTCAAAACACTGCATTTCAGTGCCTCTCTGGTCACAGGTTCACAGCCCTGAAGCAGACTATACAGTACTGGCCAGCTAACCCAAACTGATATTAGACACAGGACATAGAAAAGAAATGATGTGGGGAAGGAAAAGGACGCATGGGGGAAGGATCGACAGCAGGAACCACGTCTAGCACCCCATGTGGTGGCTGGGACTTAGCTGAAGCAGGCGGGCGTGTCAGTGTCAGCTGGGTTCCTTTTTTTGGTGTAGTCAGGTCACGGCTTTGCTCAATTCAGATGAAAAAAGCTCAGTCGTGCATAGGTGGATTCCAGGAGAGGATGAAGATGGCAGCCAGGATGGTAACTCTTGCTCCTTTCCCGCTCTTCTGCCTTTTAGTCAGCAGTTGGTGTCTGAGGGAGAGCCAGGCAGTCAAAGCTGGCTTTATAGCTCAAACCGTAGAGACTCCTACACTAAGCTCTCAGGGTCCGTCTAGTCTACAAGCCTCTTTCGAAAGAGAGCATCTAGACTACAAGCAGATTTTTTGAAAAAGCGAGCCACTTTTTTGAAAGAGCGTCTAGATGCTCTCTTTCGAAAAAGCACAGTTTGCATTCAATAGCATGTTTTTTCGAAAGAGTACTTTCGAAAAAAGGCGCTCTTCCTTGTAAAATGAGGTTTACCGCAATCGAAAAAACTGCCACGTTCTTTCGATTTACTTTTGAAAGAACACAGCTGCAGTCTAGACGCAAGTGAAGTTTTTTGGAAAAAAGGCTACTTTTTTGGAAAAAACCCTGTAGTCTAGACACACCCAAGGGTCCCAGGTTCTGTTCCACCTGCAAGCAGTTACAGAAGCACAAACTGCTAGGCTACAGAGTCACTCTAGTGTTTTCTCTCTCCCTCTTTGGCCCAGTGACTCATTATTTTATCATCAGTGGACAAGCTTCAAGAGGAGAGACCTGCATCGGGCTATCCCAGAGCTCAAAACACTCTTCTTAGAAGTAGGTGAGCTCTCTCCAAACCCTTCCTCCTGGTCTAGCATAGGGGAATTGAACACAGGTCTCACACATCTTCAGTGAGGCCTGTAACCAGGGAGCTAGAAGTTATAACATGGGTGGGGGAGAGGCAGCAACTTCTTCACCAGATGGGGCCCACACCAGTTAAGAAGACTTTGGGCATGCCTACCAGATCAGGCCCTACAAGTGAGCTAGGTTCTCCTTCAGCCATCTGACCCAGTTTGTCATTTGCTCTGGGGCTTAGGCAGGAGAAACACATCTGGAGGGTGACAGCTGGCCAAATGCCCAGAGGCAGAAACGTAGGCACAGAGAGAATTTTTATAGTGCAAATGTAGGTACCAAGGGTGTTTAGGTACTTACAAGGTTAGGTGACAACTAAAAGGGGATGTGGTGGATCACAGTGGGACCTCAGAACAGGACTTAGGTGACTAAATATTTCCAAGGATCTGGGCCAGAGACACTTTGGTAAATTTTATCCTTCATATTTACCTTTGTTCCCGAGTGAATTATTTTACAAGTTTCCTCAACTGAGTCGCCAAGTTTCAAACGCTGGCCGTCATTCCCCAAGGAGTCAATCGATGCTAACCACAGGATTTTACTGAACCTCGGTAAATAGGACAAAATAAAGCAGTTAAATATGAGCATCGTGGTCTGATATTTTCTAAAAGGCTAAAACTAGTCTCTAATGAGTCTGCGAGAGAGATGAATGTTCCCTCCTCCGTTGGAATCATTAGGGTTATTAGGACATCCGTGGTTCCACAGGAGGTCTTTAATGACTTCCTTCGGGGAATAAAGAACCCATTTATAGTGCACTTCTTGTATGTGTCCGCACTGACTAGGTGTAATAAGGACTCTCTTGTCCTCAACTAAGTTCCTTTGTTATTACTGCCTTGCTCCTCTTTAATAAGACCTTTTGGGGTTTCGGAGCACAAGCCCACCATGGATAAGTTTGAGCAAAATGAAATTCTAGGGGTAGAACACAGAAGGAAGGTTTCATACTGCAGCTCCCAGACATGGATGGCATGTGCCTGGAGCTGTTATTTCTTTGCTTTTCAAGTGGTAGCGTAATGAAAGACTCCTTCCAATGGACGCTGAAGAAAAATGATGAAGACCTAAAAATAAATAAATCTTGGAAATGTTCTAGTAAGGCCCAGAAAATACGAGCAGAAAGAAAAACAGCCCGTCAAGTGATGCTTTCTGAGTCCCCGGAGGATAGTAGAGGTTTGTTGTAAAAGAGCTACTTTGTGGAACAGTTAGTTCAAACCTGGCCAGTAATTCACGTCTACACTGCCCTCTCTTGTGCAAAAAAATATGCAAATGAGACGAAGCGTGGAATATCACCATGCCTCATTTGCATAATTAATTAGGCTCCGTTTTTGCGCAAGAGGCTTTTGCACAAAAAGGAACCGTCTACGCAGCTCCTTTCTGTGCAAAACCCCCCTCTTGCACAAGAGCCGTTCTTCCTGAAAAAAAGTGGAAGAACGGCTCTTGCGCAAAAGCCTCTTGCGCAAAAATGAAGCCTCATTAATTCTGCAAATGAGGCACAGCAATATTCCACACTTTGCCTCATTTGCATATTTTTTTGTGCAAGAGAGGGCAGTGTAGACATAGCCACAGAGTCTTAACACGGTCCATTTGAGCTCTGTCTGAGACACCCAAAGAAAGAGAACACAGCGGAGATTTGCTTAGAATAAAGACAAAAGCTTAAGTGGGCAGGAGGTGGTTTGCTAATGTGAATATCAGCTGAGGAAAATACCAGTGTTTGCAAACAGTCGCCTCCAAGCGAACCTGAAAAAATCCATGAACCTTGGAGGGAAAGGAAGTGTCTCAGGGTACATCTACACAGGGACACTATTTCAGGATAACGCCCGTTATCCCAAAATAGCGTTCTGCGCATCTTAACAGCAGACCTGTTACTTGGAAACACATTTGAAATAACAGGCTTGTTAGTCCGACATTCGCTGCATGAGGATTAAGGGACTCATCGGAATAGCACTCTCTTTTGAAATTAGCGATGTTTCGACAGCGCCAAATTTCAGAACAGGCTATATCAAAATAAGCTCAGCAATTTGCGTTGCTCAGATTGTGTAGTTTATTTCGAACAGCACGCTGCTGTGTAGATGCACCCTTGGAGACATTGTATAGCTCTGTCCTTCAATCCAGTGGCATGAACCAGGTTTGAGATTCCTGCATCATCGAGAACTGGAAAAATTGGGGGGTTAGTTTGGGATGCATCCAATATCCAGGCTAGGAGATGAAAATTTGTCCCAAGGCTTAGTAAGGAACATGGGGTGGCATTTTTCTCTTTGCTGCTCTTGAATTTTACCTGGAAACCTGAAGAAGTAAACTGCTAGCACATCAGATGAACCTGGACAGCCTGTTGCTAACCCCAAAATGCCTGTTATTGCAGTACAACAACCGCTGCTTTTGATTTACTGTAAATTAACTTGCACAAAAACACTCTTGAGGTGTGGACGCT
The DNA here is from genome assembly GCA_032595735.1 of Pelochelys cantorii. Taxonomy (NCBI): domain Eukaryota; kingdom Metazoa; phylum Chordata; order Testudines; family Trionychidae; genus Pelochelys; species Pelochelys cantorii. Next base: position 127,724,014 of record CM064329.1, on the reverse strand, counting down.
CCACGGGTTTTTGCGCAAAAATGGCCATTTTTGCAAAAAAATCCTGTAGTGTAGACATAGTCTGCACCTCCCCACATCAGGGGGGGAAAGATAGCTCAGTGGTTTGAGCATTAGTCAAGTAAACTGAGGGGTTGTGAGTTCAATTCTTGAGGAGGCCATTTAGGGAGGTGGGGGTGAAATCTATCAGGGTGGTGCTTGGTCCTGTTGTAAAGGTAGGGGACTGGATTTGCTGACCTTTCAAGGTCTATTCCAGCTCTAGGGAGTAGGCATCTCTGTTCATTAGAAACAAAGCAACCTAGTAGAAGACAGCCTCAGTACATCTAGACAACAGGCTCTTGTTGACAGATTCCATCAACAAAGAGCATCTAGACTACATCCAGTTCTGTCAACATGAGAGTGTAGATGCAATAATGCCTTCTGTTGACAAAAGGTGTTATTCCTCATAGAATGCAATTTACAGCTGTTGACAAAACTGTCCAGTTCTGTTGACATTATGTCAACAGAACTCAGCAGCAGTGTAGACGCAGGTATAGTTTTGTCGACAAAACTCTGTAGTCTAGACACACCCCCTGAGAAGGAAGGGCACATGAACCTCTCTCGTTCTCTCTCTCACACACACTTTCTCCACCATGATCCTTCTCCAGCGGCCATGAGTGGTTATTAGTAGCTCAAACTGGAGCCTCCAAAGCATCAGGAATCCCAAATGACTCTCCTTTACCCACCCCCAGGTCCTATGGTTTTGAATATTGCTGCTTTGTAAATCTGGATATACATACTTTCAGGGGCGGCCCGTCCATATAGGCAAACTAGGAGGTCACCTAGGGCGCCAAGTTAAATGGGGCGCCAAATGGTGGCGCAATATCGTTGAGGGGTTTGGAGGTGGGAGCGTCGATTGCATGGTTCGCCTAGGGCGCCAGTTGCGGGCAGCTAGTCTAGGGCCGCCCCTGCATACTTTACATGGAAATGCCACTTATTTGGTTAACATTTAACAAAAGTCATTCCTGCATTATATGTCTTTATCCTGCTGCATCTGTCTGAATGTCATGTGTGCATATGTGTGTGGGGAAGGGGGAGAAAAGGGAGCTTATCAAAATTAAAAATCCTGCAAATGAATTTGCCCTGATTTCTGTAAAAGGTTTCTCGCATGCTGCATTGTACTAGTCTCAGGTTTCCCAGGGAACGAAATGGTGTTATCCACTCTGCTCAGAACCATGGGCGTGTCTAGACTGCTTTCGAAAGCAGATATGCAAATTCGGTGCAAATTTGCTTATCTTCTTCCAATCCCGTTTTTGGTAGAGTTTAAAAAAAAAAAAAAAAAAAACCCAGTCCAGACATGGTTCTTTCAGAAAAAAAACCCTTTTTCAAAAATACCCTTTTTCATAAAACAATGAGGTCTACCAAATGAGAAAAAAGGGTGTTTTTTTTCGAAAGAACTGTGTCTAGAGTGCTTTTTTTTAAAAAAAACTCTTCCGAAAATGGAATCGGAAGGAGATATGCAAATGTGCACCGAATTTGCATATCTTCTTTCGAAAGCCGCAGGTAGTCTAGACGTACCCCATATGTTTTATCCCTACTGTAAACTCCTCTACAAGAGCATATTTATGATGGCCAGCAGAGCAGGAGGAATTTGTATCAAAAAGATGGATGATTTAGAAGGTCTATAAAGAAAGAAAATGAGCGGTGAAAATCCATCCCTGATCAGAGACGAAGGTGGTCTACTGTTTTGCAGTGCACTTGTTCATATTCAGAACACTGGGCTGAGGATTTGAAGCAGACTGCTTACAGAATACTCTGTTGGAAATCTCTCGTCTAAACGTGGAAGCTAAATTTACCCTCTGGTTTCAGATACCTTGACTTTTCGGTACATAATCAGCAAAGAAAATCTGTTTTCATCACATCAACAGACTGCACCAAGTGACAGATGACAAGTTCATTTCACAGCTCCCTGCATGATCACACGAACAATCTCCAGACGAAGCGCGGAACTATTTGCTTTCACGCGTTTAGTATATGCAGATTGTCGTTAAATTAATGATGTTTGGTTTTTTATGTGAGAGACAAGGCAGATGAGGTAATAACTTTGATTGGACCAACATGGGTGAGTGGAAGGTAAAGCTTTTGAGCTATACAGAATTCTTTCTCGGGTCTGGAAAAGGAAGGAGGGTCTTTTTATTACTGCGTCAGGAATTCCTTCCTCAAAACTCTACATCTGGTCTAGAGGAGTGAATTCTTGACCCATCGCCCTGCAAATAACCAGTACATTCTAGGGCAGAGTTAAGTACAAATGAAGTTCCAGAGGGAATGTCTAGGACACGTAACACCTGGACGCTCTGGAGTGGTTTCTGAAGAGAAAGAGCAAGTATAGGCCAGGTGCAGCCAGCTGCCTATGAACCTAAAGAAAAGTCAGAGTGGCTTATCAGCATGTGAGATTATTGCATAAAAATAAGCCACAGCCAGTTGACCCAGAGGGAGGGAACACAACAGGTAATCCTCACGTAATCCCTCCCCTGTCACCCACTTCCAGACAAACAGAGGCTAGGGACACCATTCCTACCCATCCTGGCTAATAGCCATTGATGGACCTAACCTCCATGAATCTATCTAGTTCTTTTTTGAAGCCTCTTAAAGTCCTAGCCTTCACTACATCCTCTGGCAAAGAGTTCCACAGGTTAACTGTATGCTGAGTGAAGAAAAACATCACAATACTGGTATGGCTAGGAGCTTTTACTGGTATCAACATGAGAATGATCAGAGACATGACCCTTTCAGTTTACACCGATAAAATATTTAGACGCTCACTCTGGGCCATTATCTCTCTCCATATATGTACAGGTTGAACCTCTGTAGTTCAGCACTCTCAGGTCTTGTGACCTCCGTGGTCTGGCATGATTTTAGTTAGCAATATGTCCAATTATCATAGGCATGGCCAAGTTCCCCACACTCCCATAAAGTTTGTTTACAGCCACCAGTCCTGGATCTCAGTGCTCTCTGCTTAAAAAACAACTAATAGTCCAGCAGCACCTTAGAGACTAACAAAACATGGAGATGGTATCATGAGCTTTTGTGGGCACAGCCCACTTCTTCAGTCTATGAAAACTCATGATGCCATCTACACATTTTGTTAGTCTCTAAGGTGCTGCTAGACCATGGGTTCCCAAACTGGGGGGCATGTCGCCCTGCAGGGGGGCATGAAGAAATTCCGGGGGGGGGCGCGAGGCGACCCAGCCACACACACACCCATCAATCCCATCCCAAGTTTTGCTGCTATTTTTTTGGGAGGAGGGGGGGCGTGAGGGTTTCTCAAAAATCAAAAAGGGGGCGTGATGCCGAAAAGTTTGGGAACCACTGTGCTAGACTATTTATTATTTTTTAAGTTTTTCCAGTTACAGACTAACACAGTTACCCCCTCCCCTCCCCGAAGTGTTCTGTGCTATTATTTAGCTCTAATTTACCCCTAAATGTCTTCTAAGAGCCCAGTCAGCAGTGGAAGTGTTGATAACGCTATTAGACAATATTGACCTCCCACAGTTTGGCAAATTCTCTGGCTTGGCCCTGGTCAGGTCACAAAGGTGCCGGACTAGAACTCTCTTTTTCTCTTGTCTGTCTGTCTTCCCCCATTTCACCCACTCCTGGAACCAGAGTCCTACTACCCACCTACCATTGACTTAATGAAGAAATGATTTATTGCTCCTGTCAGCTGTGTGTTGATCTATTTTAGGGCATCGAGAGGGTACCATTTAGCATGAAAGGAAGCTCCTAATTAAGGTTCTGTATGTAATTTCCCTCTTACTGCAACATTTCATCTGATCTTCTTGCTTAAAATAAACTTTCCCAATGACTAATGGTGCGAGGAAAGGAGATTCATCTGAAATTTGTTGTGCTTTATATTTAACCAGATCTCCACACTACAACACCTTGCCTCATTTCAGTGCTATTGCCTCAGATTGTTTTTTTCCTGCAATGCGAGTATTACAGGCTAATACTGACTTTAGGGGGCTGAGAGTTAGACGAAGGGGAGATTTTCCAGTGGCTTGAATGGGAGCAGTTTCAAGACCTTTGGGCACATCTACTCAGCAGGGCAAAAAGTCGAATTAAGCTACGCAACGTGAGCTACGTCAGTTGCGTAGCTGAAGTCGAAATAGCTTAATTCAGTTTTGGTGCTGTCTACTCAGCAGGAAGAACATTCCTCCTTCGACTTCCCTTACTCCTCATGAAATGAGGGTTACAGGAGTCGGAATAAGAAGTCCTTCAGCGTGCCATTATTTTGAAATAAAGGCTTGCGGTGTAGATGTGCACTATGTTAAGAACATAAGAACATAAAGAACATAAGAATGGACATACTGGGTCTGACCAAGGTCCACCTAGCCCAGTATCCTGTCTGCCAACAGTGGCCAATGCCAGGTGCCCCAGAGGGGGTGGACCGAAGACAATGATCAAGCGATCTGTCGCCTGCCATCCATCTCCAGCCTTTGACAAACAGAGGCCAGGGACACCATTCCTTACCCCCTAGCTAATAGCCTTTTATGGACCTAACCTCCATGAATTTATCTAGCTCTTTTTTAAACTCTGTTTTAGTCCTAGCCTTCACAGCCTCCTCTGGCAAGGAGTTCCACAGGTTGACTGTGCGCTTTGTGAAGAAGAACTTTCTTTTATTAGTTTTAAACCTGCTACCCATTCATTTCATTTGGTGTCCTCTAGTTCTGATATTATGGGAACAAGTAAATAACTTTTCTTTATTAACCCTCTCCACACCACTCATGATTTTATATACCTCTATCATATCCTCCCTCGGTCTCCTCTTTTTCAGACTGAAAAATCCCAGTCTCTTTAGCCTCTCCTCATATGGGACCCATACCAAACCCCTAATCAATTTCATTGCCCTTTTCTGAACCTTTTCTAATGCCAAAATATCTTTTTTGAGGTGAGGAGATCACATCTGTACGCAGTATTCAAGATGTGGGCATACCATAGTTTTATACAGGGGCAGTAAGATATTCTTCATCTTATTTTCTATCCCTTTTTTAATAATTCCTGACATCCTATTTGCTTTTTTGACTGCCACGGCACACTGCATGGATGTTTTCAGAGAACTATCCACGATACCTCCAAGATCTCTTTCCTGATTAGTTTATTGTTATTATACAGTTATTCTGAAATAATGCTGCTGTGTAGACATACCCTTCGTGAACACAAGGGCTGGAAAGTCCTAGTCTTATTACAGGGTTGGCACAGCCAAGTGGACAAAGAGGAAAAAATGACACGTATATTGGAGAACAAATCTGATAGTGAAGTATGATCTAAAGGTTTTATCAGCATCTGTTATGGGATGGGCACATTACTCACAAATAAATGGTCATTCCCACAGGAAAGCCAGTAAAAACCTCTGACCATTGCATGAGCTTTATATGCCACAAATATTTTGGAAATATTTTACATTAGATAGAACTTTTTAAAAAAAATATTACTCTACATATTAAATCAGGCTAATATATTTATCATGTGTCCAACTATATAGGATTTGGAGAGAAAGGAAAGTTATACAAACCATTTCTAGTAGCCTTGCTGTTTCAAGAGTATGAAGCGTCCTCTTCCAGCCCTGAAAGATCACAAAATATCAGACCTTAAATTTGTCTCTGGCATGGGACTGAATATTGCCTGTCTGGACGTTAGGTAGTATAATAATTGGGTGGAGGTGGAGAAGTTGACATTTGGAGTGGTGGGTTCCCACTCAGGTAACAGACAGCTAGGACCGGTACACACTCTTTCACCAGAGATGCAGGGTAGGTCAGTCTAGTATGCTGTGGGTGACAAGAGGAACTGTTTTTGTGCTGGTTTAGTTTTTTGTGAAATGGGGACTCCTAGGAGCTGCTTTGAGGGAGTTTCAGCAGAGATGAGTTGGTGGGCAGAGTGCAGGTGAGGTAGTTTGAAGTGCATGACAGATAAGGGTTATCACCGTTGTGCGTGTGGAGGCCCGCCCATACCGAGGGAGGGCAAAAGGGGAAGTTGCCAGAAATTCAAAGAGGCCCAGGGCTCCTGGCTGCTGCTACTGAGGCAGTCGCGGTATCCAGAGCCCAGGGCCCTTTAAGTCACCACTAGAGCAGCGCACCGTATGCAGTACTCCATGTGGCTCTGAGGGCTACTGGGAGGGAGCACAGAGAGCTGGCTGGTCTGGCCACGCCTCTTCCATATGAGGCCCCACCCCTTTTGGGCACCAGCTCACCCCCAGCTTGCTCTGGGGCCTGTGGAAACTGTTAGCTTGTGTGTGTATGTGTGCACGCATGTGTATGATTTAATCTCTATTCTATAGCTGTTCAAATTTGTTTTTTGATTAAATACGTATTTTTTCTCTTCAGTAAAATGGACCCCTTCAAAACTTTCAGATTCTCAAATGTATTTAGGTGCCTATCAAAAGTTAGATGACAAAGTACCTTTGAGCCGCTGGGCTCTGGGCCGGACACAGGAGAGCAAAACCATCCCGCCTGCTGCCCTGTAGAAATTCCACATTGTGCCACTCTTCCTCTAGCAACTTCATGAAACTTTCGGCATCATCCACTTTCCAAAGCAATTCCTTCATTTCCTCCTTGTCCAACGATGGTGCATTAGATTAATTCAGGCCATGAATTACTGAGTAACTCCACGAATTCCTGTTACGGGGGTGGCATCTTCCATGACCCATCAGACACTGGGCAGCTGCAGAAGAACTTTGCTTTGTGCTCTCAAACAAAATAAAAGTTGATGAATTGCATGGTGATGGTGCTGTGGGGGATAAAAAATGTAGAAAGCCCATTCATTTTTATTATTCTGAAACGCTTGAGTATTATAATATTGTGAGACCAAATTAGGGAACTAATTTTACAAATCTATATATTTAATGATATTGTTTTTTTTTTTAAATATTTCATGAAATACTGTTATTATATTCTGTTCATCTTATTTTCCATATTCAAATATCCAGTCACATATAGCAATGTTGTCTGATTAGGTAATATACAAAGGCAGTTTACATTCATTGTATGGGTAGTGTTGGCAGAATTCTGTTTCGGGTTTTTTAAAAATAACTTCAATGGATAATGTTGATATTTATTTTCAGCATTTTTCCCCCAATTTTTATCAATTTGAGGAATTATGAGGGGGTCAGACAATGGGAGAATCAGACAGTAAGTGTGTAATGGCAGTCAATGTTGAGATTAAAAGTTACAACTTCATAACTCTTAAAACCCAAATTGAGAGAGACGAGGTAGGTGAGGTAATATCTTTTATTGGTTCCTCATCTGTTGTTGGAAGGGCCAAGCTTTGAGTTCCCCAAAACTCTCCCTCCGGTCTCAAAACACAAGTTGTCAACAACATGTGTCAAAATATACAAAGCGAATATCAGTAAATCAAACCCTAAAACACAGCTGGGCAAGATTCGTCTGGGGGACGAACCCGGCCCACTAACACTTTGATCCAGCCACTTTCTATTTATAGCCTGCTGCACGTACCAGCGAATTTCCAGGTGGTGGTTCAGGCTGCAGGATCCTATTTAAATGGCTCCCAGTCATGGTGCTATCTTGGCAGGGAACTTTAAATAGCCACAGTAACCGTGGCGTCTGCCAGACAATGCGGTAGCAGCAGGGCCAGGAGCCGCAAGACCTTTGCTATGTTTTTAATTCAAATTCTCCAGCCCCAGACAAGTCTGGGGGGTTGTTAGTCCCCCACCCTGCCCCTTCCTCCCCGGGCCAGGCCCCTTCCTGGGTGGAGACAGTCCATGACCTCTTACCAAAATTCATTAAGTGGCCCCCCTTGTGAAAATTATTGCCCACCCCTGCCCTAAGAAATTCTCAAGCAGCATATTTCTTACGTTGTCTCTCTGTACTTTTTGACTATTATCAATGGCAGTATTCTTATCAGTCTGTGTACGGCAAAATCAACTTTCGCCAACAAAAATCTAATTCCTCCAGGCTTACTTATGGTCAATATTATATTCTTTTGCGTATCTGTCAATCTATGGCAGGCCAAAAGAGCCACAAGAGAAAGTTCCACTCATGCATACAGTTAATTTTTAATCACAAAATTGTTGGCAGTAGTACGAACATTCACAAAGCCAACCATGTTAATTATTAGAATGGGCCAAGGCAGTAAATTTGGAAAACTTGGATTCAGAATTTAAATGGAAGATAACTCTTAGCTTTAACACTGCATTGAGTAAGGCTGGAGAGTCACTTTTCCAATATATTGGTATTATTATTACTTCATCATGGTCATTATGGTACTCAGATGGACCAACCAAGACTGAACTCGTGTTGTGCTGCGCATGTTCTAAATATGGAGGGGTAGACAATTCCTGCCTCAAAGAATATAATGCAATCAAAATAAGTCCTTAATTAGCTGATGCTCCTTGGAACTAAATTTACCTCTCTAACCTTTCTTTTGAAGACTCCTTGGGTGCGTCTACACTGCACCTTTATCTCAAAACGAGCTATGCAATTTGAGCTATGCAAATTGCATAGCTTCGTTCGAGTTAGTTTCAAAGTCACTTATTTTGAAATTTGTCACTGTCTACATAGTGCCAAATTTCAAAATAGAGAGCTATTCTGAAACGTCCCTTAATCCTCATGGAACGAGGTTTACAAGGATGTCGGAATAGCGCGCCCATTGTATTTTGAAAGAACAGGAGCACTCAAAAGACGCGGAATTGCTATTTCGGGATATTTCCAGCATCCCAAAATAGCTCCACAGTGTAGACGTAGCCCTCCTGAGCTTGGAGGCTATGAATTCCCTACCTTTGTTCCCCACAAAATCAAAACAAAACTGACCAAGCGAGATTGGAATCAAGGAAAAATCCAGATCAGCAGTTCCGAGTAAGTTGACTGACCAAATTCTCAGGTCAGCATCAGTGTTCCCTGTATGCTGTGTGCTTCTGCAGCCACTCAGGGGAGATTCAAATGCTGCGCAGCTGATTAGCAGAGAACTCACAACTAGGTTTTTTTATTTCTATTGGTGGTGCACATTCACACTCCCTGTTGCACATAAAATTATTCTGCACACGGATGGGAAAAAATCCACATGGATGGAAAAGATCAGAGGGAGCATTGGTCACCGTCTCTCCCAAGTCAAAAGTCTGGTTCCTTCATCATCTGAGATAAAAGATAGTATGTCTACACTGCCATCCTAGTTCGAACTAGAGTGGCTAATGTAGCCATTCGAACTTGCAAATGAAGCCCAGGATGTAAATATCCCCGGCTTCATTTGCATGTTCCCGGGCGCCGCCATTTTTAAATGCCCCGTAGTTCGAACTACCTGCCCACGGCTACATGTGGCACGGACTAGGTAGTTTGAATTAAAGCTCCTAATTCGAACTACCATTATTCCTCCTGCAAGGAGGTTTAACGGTAGTTCGAATTAGGAGTGTTAATTCGAACTATCTAGTCCGTGCCGTGTGTAGCCGTGGGCACAGAGTTCGGACTAAGGGGGATTTAAAAATGGCGGCGCCCGGGAACATGCAAATGAAGCCCGGGATATTTAAATCCCGGGCTTCATTTGCAACTCTGCTTGCCCTCATTTGCCTACCTAGCTCGAGCTAACGAGCTAGTGTAGACATACCCAGAGAGAGAGAGACTGAGAGAGATACTTTGGGATTTTTTTTGTCTCTTTTATAGTGTGGTTGCCTTTTGATGTGGACTCTTCTGAGGATTACCCTTCAAAGCAAAGTGCATTCTGAGAATAAAGAAGGTGGCCTGCAGTCTGGTGACGGAGTTGGCTCCATAGTCTTCCTTCTGCCTTGTGCATCTTTCCAGTTTCTCCTGTTGCTGTCTCAAAGAACCTTTTGACACCTTCTGTGTAAACTGAGGTAAACTGACATTGCTTGGTGTAGGACAGGTCTATTTAAATTTTTCCTAATCAGGGTTGTGGGAACTTAAACATGTGGTAACAACACCATAGAGGGGAAATGTATAACTTTACATACATTGTTGCTACATCCATTTCGCCAAGGGGATGTCTAGACTGCAGGCTTCTTTCGGAAGAAGCTTTTCCGGAAGAGATCTTCTGAAAAAACGTCTTCCGAAGATAGTGTCCACACTGCCAAAGCGCTTTGAAAAAGTGATCTGCTTTTCAAAAGATAGCGTCCACACTGAATGGACGCAATCTCGCATTTAAGCTGTGATTACTGTGGACGGAGTGACCACCAGGGCACCTGTGCTTTTTCCTCTTTCCTCTTCTTTCAAAAAACTCCCTCTTCCATGTCCACACACGCCTTTTTCCGAAAGAGCTCTTTCGGAAAAGGCATTCTTCCTTGTAGAATGAGGTTTACCAATGTCGGAACACCCCCGGCGTTCTTTCAATTTTCTTTTGAAAGAACACAAAAGCAGTATGGACGTAAGTGAAGTTTTTCGAAAAAATGGCTGTCTTTCCGAACAAACCCTGCATCTAGATGCACCCCAGGATATTATTGACCAGTGAGTTACTAGTTTTCCAATGAGACCTCCCAAGACCTGTTTCTGTACAAAGATTATTTTAGTAGAGTGTAGAGTGTGGAGAGAGGGCTGCTTTCAGTCAGAGGCCTATATCTGCCAGTGATCATTCCTTGTATCCTTTTCTAAAGAGGTTAGAGGTTACTGAGGCAGGGAGCCTGCAGTTACGTCCTGGGAAGAGGGGCTTGGGAGGCTGACGAACCTGGAGAGATGGATTGCACCTGCAGGAATGGGCTCTTCACAGCTAAACAGGCTTGTCTGGAGCTACCAGCTTTTGCCCCTACAAGATAGAAAACCTCCTCCTTCCGCTGCCTTTTGTGGCATTAGAGAGCTACCTGGCTCATTCTCACAGAAAACCCCTCAGGGACCAGACTCCAGGGTCCTCCTCACTCTGGAGCTTGGCAGGCCTCTCAGGATCCCCAGACCTTCCTCTGAGCCTGCGGGTTCACTCATCAAGCCCCGCGCCTTCACAAACTCTCCTATTTGCCCAGGTCCAAGTCAAATGGCTCCTCCTGTCTTGGAGGCATCTCCCTTGGCGTTGCCTGAACCGCCCTGAGTCTTGGTACGCTTCTGACACCTGGTTCCCTCGTTCCTCCTTTTCGGCTGGGGAGTTTCCTCTGCTCCAGCCCTGTCCTCCACCCTGCAGACAGCCTGGGGAGAAGCCAGTTTCCTTTAGCATCCCTAACCTCTTTATCAAAGTCATTGTTTGACCAGGGCAGAGGCATCGCCTGTTATGTACCTGTCATACTCTTCCAGAACTGCTTCCAGGCAGGGAGTGAGCATCGTGACATGGGCCCTGTCAGCCAATGACTGAGCGCTCTGAGGATTAAGTCTACCGAGAGCTGGTAAAGTCAATCAGCATCCCGAAATTGTGCACAGACAGATTCCCCCCCATACGCTCTACATGATCTGGGCTGTCTTCCAGTCCGGGGCTGCATTCCACACTCCCTCATTCCCCAGGAGTGCCGGCGGCCATGGGTGGTTTCCTTCTTCACTTTTCCGGGCCTCGATTGCTTGGGCGGTGTGGCTCTTGTCTGAGAACATGGGCCATGGGTCTGTCCAGAGGTAGCTGCATTTCAGCAGTGGATCCAGTGATTTCTGTAACTCTGTAAAGGACTTTGGACATGCTCTGGGGGGAAAAAAGGGCTACATACACGGAAGTGATGGGGTCAGCTTTGCTTGAAAGGATCAAGAAAAGAACAAGAAATTAAAACTTCCTAAGTGTCAGGGAAGTTAAGCACTGGAATAAATTGCCGAAAGAGGTTGTGTAGTCTCCATCGCTGGAGATATTTAAGAGCAGGTTGGACAGACATCTATCAGGGATGATCCAGACCAGTGTTTCTCAAACTTTTTTTGCTCATGGCCCCCTTCTGAGCCTGATTTACCTCTGTGGCCCCCCTCATAGCCGGGGCCAATTCCCCGCCCCCCGCCACGGCATGGAGAAACCCTGGGGCCGACCCCCACTCCCACAGTGCAGGGAAACCCCGGGGCCGAAACCCCTGCGCTCCTCCTCCGGGGCTGACTCACTCCTCCTTCAGTGCAGAGAAGTCGCCACGCTCCTCTTCCAGGGCCGACGGCCCCTCCCACAGCACGCCCAGCATGCCACAGGCATGAGGGAGGGGAGCAGCCAGTACACTTCCAGAATCCCCGGAAGTGGTGCGAAGCTGCAGGACTTCCGTCCACCCCGCGGGAAGCCGGCACTACCTCCATTGTCACTGGAGGTAGGTAGTGGGGCTTATCAGCGGTGGGGGGAAAATGGGGGGGGGGGACCGATCGCCTCATGATCGACTGGTCAAGGCCTCGCGATCGACTGGTCGATCGCGATCGACCGGTTGGTGACCACGGGTGTATAATATACTTGATCCAAAAAAATAAGATTACTAAACCACATAAATAATGCTGCTGAAATTAGCACAGAGAATGAGATGTGAGGATTATGACAAATTCATCATATGCCTGGCAGTTAAGTTTGGGTGGCACCCTCAGAAACTTTGGGTGGCCCCTAATGTTCCGTTTTTTCCATGTGGCCCCCTAGAAGTAAGGTGTGACCCCCTGGGGAGCCATATGGCCCATGTTGAGAACCACTGATCTAGATGGTGCTTGGTCCTGTTGCGAAGGCCGGGGACTGGACTTGATGACTTCTTGAGATCCCTTCCAGTTCTAGTGTTCTACGAGTTCTCCGCCACCCCCACACCTCTCTGGGCCATAAAGGGACTTGAATCTGACCCTAACTCTCCAGCAGGCATAAAGTTGCCATATCCAGCTTTGAGACAGCACACACACACAGTCGCAGACCCAGTCAGCACAGGGGGCATGCTGGGAATGGGGAGGAGGAGTAGTCGGTGTGCATTGTTCTTTGCCTAAGCCCAGCTGTCAGACAGCCACTTGGCAACCCTTTGCTAGCTAAGGATGATTATGGCAGCCCCGGGTCTGCTCTGCACTCTGCTAGGATCCAGCCGGGAGGAGTATCAAGGATTCACATCCTGCCCCTCTCCCTGCTGCACCAACATATTGGGCAGATCACCTATATCGCTGCCAAACTCTATGGCTACATCTAGACCGTGGGCCTATTTCAGGATACCGAAAGTATCTCGAAATAGCAAATCCGCATCTTTAAATGCACCCGTTACTTCAAAATATATTTCCAAATAATGGGTAGGCTGTTCCAGCATCCCTGTCACCCTCGTTCCACGAGGATTAAGGGACTTGTCGGATTAGCACTTTATTTCGAAATTTGGTGCTATATAGACAGCACCAAATTGTGAAATAAGCTATTTCAAAATTACCTCAAAATAAGCTTATTTCGAGGTAAAGGTGCAGTGTGGACACACCCCATGGCTTCTAATGGGCCACAACCTTCCTATCCCATGCTATTGTTGTTTAATTCCTGCCACAAAATTCAGTCCTTCTTCACATTGAGTAGCCCCAATGAATTGATGGGATTACTCAGGTGAGGAATAGTCTGCAGGCTTTAGCATCTATCTCTGATGCCTTCTAGTCTTTATTCATAGTATTTAAAGTGCTTAGCACAATGGGCTCTCGGACGGGGCTGCACTACCGTCATAAAGAATATTCTTAACACAATCTTCCTCAGACTGAACACATGCTGCAGATGGCTATCTGTCTGTAACCCAGTCTTGCATGTGCTATCACTTTTTGTTAATTTCATCGACATTTTCATACAATGCTCTAAGTGCTTGCATTCCGAAAACACAATTTCATTAATTTAATCTTGCACTGCAGAACATTGTAGGAGACCTTAAAGAAACTCCATACTGTGCATTAATTCCTTTCCGCATAATTGTATTTATATTTCAACAAATAGACTGGAAGTACATTATTATTCTAAAATGAGTGCTAATGGGTTTCAGCACTTTCATATAGCTAATCGTGCATTTATTTCACAGCTTTGATGGCTCACAAAGATTTCCATTTCTTCATTTACATGAAACAACTGTGAAGGACAAATTAAATGCTTACTTCTTTCATCTACATATTTTTCTCCATGAACATTTCTGTACAAACATCCGCAGCTTGAGCACAACATATAATTCTTTTGAACGATGCAGGCCATGTTAAAATTGTTGAAATGATAGCTCTACAAATGAAATAATATGAATTTTAATCTTTTTATTACAATACATTACAAAGCAAATCCTTCGTGTCAAAACAATGAAACTATTTTTCACTGCATTATCCCAATGTCAAGATATGTTGAACTGACATGAATCGCAAAGATCCAAACAGTTAAGAGTATTCACAAAAACTTTATCATTTTGATATTACACAGTGCCAGGTAGGCGCAGAGTTATTTTCAAGGCTTCTCTTTCATTTACTCAGTTCCACGGCAAACACAAATGCATTCATTCAAATTAAAAGTTTATTGATTTAAATGGGAGAAAAGAAGAAGAAATGAAAACAGGCATGCCTATTGAAATTGTGGTTGAATGATTATGCATAACAGACTTGGATATTAAAGGACCTGACTTTCTCCTTTCAGACGTAAAATATAAGTCTCTTGTTTTCAGAACAGCTCTTCTTTAAAAAGGAAAGGATTCATTTTACTCAAGGTCCAAGAGGGCATTCTCTTACCCTGTTCCTCATAAACAGACAAAGGTGGAGGAGAGGCAGACTCGAGATGATGGATGAAATGTAGCTTTTGTGGGTGTTCCAAACGGAGGCCTTGACGGGTAAGTGAACCACGCTATCTGCTGCTTGGAACCTAATCTATAGTCCGTTCAGGGAGGTCTCCGATTGGTCCTTTTCCTTTTATACCAGGTGGGATTGGAAGGAAAGCTCTTAGTTGACTTCAGCACCTGCTGAAAAGTTAAGGGAGAGGAGGTGAAGAGGGGTTGAAAATAACACAGCTGGGGATGGGAAAACGATACAGGATCTTTCATGCCCCGTAAGCACCAGCTATTGGGGTAAGGACCCAAGGATTGGAAGTCAAGGGTGTGATATTCCCACTGTGCCACCCAGGGGCAATGCAGAGGCACAGCCAGGGAGCTCCATGGAGAGGAGGTGCCACCCAAGAGACCCAGAGTGATAATGCCTGGCAGCCAAGCCGACAGCAATTCTGTCGACAGCAAGTCTGGACCCCGGGGCAGAAACCAATATGCTCCTGGTCCCCTCCTTTGGCTGGAACAACAAGCCTTCCCCTGCCAGTACAAGCCCAAAGCACACACCCCATATCCCTTTTTCTCATCATCTCTTTCCTTCCTCTCTTGGCTCAGCGGCACTGGCTTCTGGCCACCAGAGACCTGCTGGCCCTGAGTCTCCTTTAACACTTGTTTTGACCACAATGTGATTCTACTGACTCCTGATCAGAGCGGGTGGGGAAATGATGGCAAATTATGAATTAAACCAACCCTCCAAAATCTGGTCGGCTCTGCCAACGGGCGTGGCCATTAGTGGGGGAAGAGACAGCCATAGGGAGCAGGAGGTGTGTGGAATGTGGTGGACTCAGCCAGCAGATCTGTTGAAGGGAGGCAGCCAACTGGGGAAATAGCATAGAGGGGTAACCAACAGGGTACGCGTGTGAACCGGGCTAAATCTGGGGAGTGTGGGTCACGCCCTTGCTTGTCTGGGGACCTAGCCATTGTTCTAACCCTTTGTGGGGCGCTGGGGTATCTCCTCTCCCTACACTGGCTGCCACTCCAGCACAAGGTGTGTTGACAGAGGCAGTGAACAGGCTCGGGGTGAGGGAGTGTTCCATGACGTACCTGCGCATGGGGTGTGGCTTGCCCCCCAGGGCAGGCCCCTAAGCTGCAGAGAAGTTCAGAGATGTTTTGTTCTTTCCTCCCGGAGGCAGGAAAAAAGCTGTTGGTACCAGCCACCGGCAACCAGCTCCTGGGAGCTGCCTATGTATCTTCTTCCAGCAATGCATAGACCTGGCTCTCTTCTTCCGAATCATGCCTGTGTTCGCTGTTTCAGGGACTCCACCGGCTTGCACTAATCTATCAATAGGGGGCTGTGTAATAATAGGAGCCTTACTGCTGCCCCCCCAGAGTGGGACAGGAATGGAGCAAATAGATAGAGCCCCATGTGGATACAAAGCATCTACATCTGCATCTGCAAAAACGATCCGTGGGTGTCTGCGTCCACATCCGCAGATGCCTGTGGACACAAAGTGGGTATCCACAGATGTGCAGGGTTCTAGATACAAAATTGGTATCCACATCTGCAAAAATGTGCCGTGGATATCTGCAGACACATCTGCCAATGTGGATACCAGTAGACATAAAGCGGATATCCATGGATTTGCAGGGCTCTAAAGATGGACACTCCCCCTTCTTCAGTACTTCCCCGCACATCAGACATATTCTTCATCCCACCTCCACAGCGTATATCAGATTTGGTATCTTTCTGGGACTCTCCTAACCCACTTAGGGTATGTCTACACTACCACCCTAGTTCGAACTAGGGTGGTTAATGTAGGCATTCGAAGTTGCAAATGAAGCCCGGGATTTAAATATCCTGGGCTTCATTTGCATCTTGCCGGGCGGGCGCCATTTTTAAATGTCCTTACTTCGAACTCCGTGCCCACGGCTACACGCGGCACGGAATAGGTAGTTCGAATTAGGTTCTCTAATTCGAACTACCAGTACACCTCGTTCCATGCAAGATGCAAATGAAGCACGGGATATTTAAATCCCAGCTTCATTTGCAATTTCGAATGTCTTCATTTGCATCCCTATTTCAAAATAAGGTGCAAGTGCAGACATACCCTGACTCACTGCTTTATAAAGCCCTGACCTTCCTGATCGCTTCGCCCCCTGACTAAGGCTCAACCTCGAAGGAGGCTTCGAGATTTCAAACCTTGTTTAGAAGCTCGCAGCGTCCAACTGCCAGTCACAGTACACAGTCTTTCAAACAATCAGACAAACACAAGCTCAGCACACAGCAAGTAACCCCTAAATACACATACACACACTACAGACAGCCACTTTTTGCTCACAAAATGTGAGCAGGAAAGCCAGTGTCTGTGGGGCAGGAATGGGGATGTAGCACACATGAAACGTGTGGTTGGTTTATTTATTTTTGTTAATGAGTGCAGACAGATTTCCCCCACAGATGTAAAAGGCACTTTTGCAGACTCCCGCTGAAAGTTTCATTCCAAGGACAGGCCAAAGCAATGATTTAGTTCTTCACCAGGAAGGGAAATGAGAGGGCATAGTACACTAGGTCCAGTCATGTGCAAGGCCAGTAAAATCACCGATGGGCTTTACAGGTGTGTGATGGGGCACGCTAGCCTTGCACTGGTACTAAGAGGGTTAATTGCACTCTTTAGGCTGAGGAAGCCACGCCCCCCAGCCCTGCTGGGCATGCTCCAACTGGGAACCAGAGACAAAAGGCAGAAGCTCAGCTCTTGCAGGGCAGATGGCCAGAGAGGAAGGATCCGTGGCAGAGGCTCCCACTGAAAAACTGCTGACCCTCTGCTGTTAGGGCCCTGAAGTGGAACTTGGGGGCGGGGGGAGAGACACAAGCTACCATGATTGACTCTGGCCATTGGGCCGTGCTGCCCTGAGAGCAAGGGCTGCTGTGAGTGACTTTGACTACTAGGCCTCACTGCCCTGAAGGCAGGTCGTAGAAACAGACTTAGGCCGTTGGGGTGCGGTGTCCCGGATATGAAAGTGGGACCATGGGGAACATAAATATCCCCTCCCTGTTCCAGAGGGGTGAGGGGGGGATGCACCAGCTCCTGTGACACGGTGCAAATGTTAACATTGCCGTTTGCTGAGGAGTTTGTGTTTGAGTTTAAAAGTGGCTGCACAAGTGTTCACACCTGCAAGTATGGACCTGCACCTCCATCACTGGAGAGGTGGCTGCAAACATAAATGCCCTTTGGAGTATATAAAAAGAAATACTAACAATGAAGGCCACTGGGCTAACACAACGCATAGTCCCTCATTTGTTCCAGGCTATTATGCACACAGACATCCTGCGTGGAGTGTTCATGTTAGCGTTTACCTCCAGGGCTATGTCTAGACTGCAAGCCTCTTTCAAAAGAGGCTTTTTTGAAAGTATTTTTCGAGAAAGCTTCTTTTGAAAAAGAGCGTCTGGACAACAAGAAGATTTTTTGAAAAAGCATCTCGCTTTTTGGAAAGATAGTCTAGATGCTCTCTTTCAAAAAAGCCCTGTTTTCATGCAATAGCGCCTTTTTTCCAAAGATGACTTTCGAAAAAAGGCATTATTCCTCGTAGAGTGAGGTTTACTGCTGTTGACAAAACCGCCATGTTCTTTTGATTTACTGTTGACAGAACGTGGCAGTAATCTAGACGTAGGTAAAGTTTTTTTGAAAAAAGTCCACTTTTTTCAAAAAAATCCTGTAGTCTAGACACACCCCAGGAGTTTTGCAGTACCTTAAAGACTCACAGATGGAGTTGTCCATAAGCTATTGTATTTTGGAGCTTGCATCATTGGATGGAGATGTCAACAAGTGGTGTCCGGTGTAAAAATAACACAGCTGATCTATTTGGCATTGTATAGGGAGCAGACCACATTACCCTCCAGGATCAGACTAGTTCCCCGTTCCTTGTTCTAAACTGGCTGCGAGTCACTCCTGTAACTATCAACATGCAGCGTGACCATGGCTGTTGGGAGGGTTGTGCCATAGGGTACATCTAGACTACAGGCTTTTGTCGACAGTTTTGTCAACAGATACTGTTGACAAAGCTTCTGTCGACAAAGAGCATCTAGACTACATCCAGTTCTGTCGACAAATCAAGCCGCTTTGTCGACATAACAGCGTAGACACAAAGGACAGTGTAGATGCAATAACGCCTTCTGTCGACAGAACTCTGTCGACAAAAGGCGTTATTCCTCGTAGAATGAGGTTTACAGCCGTCAACAAAACTGCTGAGTTCTGTCGACGTTATGTCGACAGAACTCAGCTGCGGTGTAGATGCAGGTATAGTTTTGTCGACAAAAGTCCACTTTTGTCGACAAAACCCTGTAGTCTAGACACACCCGTAGTGGGAGATAAAAGCAACAAGCCGTTCTGCCCGCAACCTGCCATTACAGAAGCCCAGTTAATTCTCTGCTCAGTGGCTTTTTTCTGAATGCAATGCCTCCAAAGATCTGCTCAGCAATTCATTCACTTTCCGAGTGGTGTAGACTTCCTCCATCCCACATCTTGCATTTCCAGCATGCTAAAAATAAGGACACACACGGTGTGATTGAAACAGCCCACCCACACCCGGCCAGCTTTTCTGTGAAAAGCTGCCTGGAGAACCAGAGAACCGTGATTATTCTGCAATGGGAGGTACAGGCCGTCTTGCACGATAAATCCAGCCTTTGAAATGGTTTCCCCTCCTCAGATGGGTTCACAGCAGGGGATCAATCATGTCACAAGTGCACCGTTGACAGTTGACGCTAGTGCACATTGCATCAGGGAATATGAAATGCCCGTTTTGGGCTGTAAAGGGAATGTCACATTTTGACATGGCATTGCCCACTGAGTTCTCTCCAATTTCCGTTTTGTGTCTTAGGCTGGTAAGCTATGACACAAATAACACTGGAGCCTGTACTTACAACATGTGTTTTTCAAGGTCTGGGAAAACCTTTATCACCCTTGAATGTTCGGTCACGTTAGGTGCTGCAACATGTGATTAAAGGCTAATTCTGTTGTCCTGCGGTAAATGTCACGGATCTTCTAAATAGTGCTTCCAGTTTCCCTGAATCTCCCCATCATTAGCCAGCTCGTCAGTTCAGCTTAGCCAGGCAATGCTATTTATCTCTTGTGGTTTCCAGCTGGGATTTCCAAAAGAGCACAAGAGAGTCGGCCGGGGGGGGGCGGGGGGGGAGAGATGGGCACCTATCTCCTTTTGTTCAATACCTTTGTTAATGACCTGGATGAGGGGATGGATTGCACCCTCAGCAAGTTTGCAGATGACACTAAGCTAGGGGGAGAGGTAGATACGTCGAAGGGCAGGGATAGGGTCCAGAGTGACCTAGACAGATTAGAGGACTGGGAAACAAGAAATCTGATGAGGTTCAACAAGGACAAGTGTAGAGTCTTGAACTTGGGACAGAAGAAACCCAAGCACTGCTACAGGCTGGGGACCGACTGGCTAAGTAGCAGTTCTGCAGAAAAGGACCTGGGGATTACAATGGAGGAGAAGCTGGATATGAGTCAACAGTGTGCCCCTGTAGCCAAGAAGGCTAATGGCCTATTAGGGTGCATTAGGAGGACCATTGCCAGCAGATCCAGAGAAGTGATTATTCACCTTTATTCGGCTCTGGTGAGGCCACATCTAGGCTATGTCTACACGAGTGGCTTCCTGCGGAAGAACATCTTGCGCAAAGGTTCTTGTGCAAGAAGTCTTGCGCAAGAAAACGTCCACACTGCCATGTGTGAGCTGTGCTTTTGCGCAATAGCGCCCATGGCAATGTGGATGCTCTCTTGCGTGAGAAAGCTCTGATGGCCATTTTAGCCATAGGGCTTTCTTGCGCAAGAAATCCCTGCTGAGTGTCCACACTGCCCTCTTGCGCAAGATCTCCTGCGCAAGAGGGCTTACGCCTGTTAGAAAAGAGCATAGCTCTTGCGCAAGAAGTCCTCTCTTACCATGCCATACTGTGAAGTTCCTTGTGCAAGAGCGGGGCGGGCAGTGCAGACGCTCTGCAGATTCTTGCACAAGAATGGCTGTACTTCCGCAATAACCCGCCAGTGTAGACATAGCCCTCGAGTATTGTGTCCAGTTCTGGGCCCCCCACTACAGAAAGGATATGGACGCACATTGGAGAGGGTCTGGCGGAGGGTGACTAAAATGATGAGGGGGCTGGAGCATATGACCTATGAGGAGAGGCTGAGGGATTTGGGTTTGTTTAGTCTGCAGAAGAGAAGAGAGAGGGGGGATTTGGTAGCAGCCTTCAACTTCCTGAAGGGAGGTTCCAAAGAGGATGGAGAGAGGCTGTTCTCAGTGGTGATGGATGGCAGAACAAGGAGCAATGGTCTCAAATTACAGTGAGGGAGGTCTTGTTGGATATTAGGAAAAAACTATTTCACTAGGTGCGTGGTGAAGCGCTGGGATGGGTTCTCCAGGGAGGGAGTGGAATCTCCATCCCTAGAGGTGTTTAAGTCCCAGCTTGACAAAGCCCAGGCTGGGATGATTGAGTTGGGATTGGTCCTGCTTTGGGCAGGGGGCTGGACTCGATGACTTCTGAGGTCTCTTCCAGCCCTGGGATTCTATGATTCCCTTCAGTTAATTGTCTTCAGTGGGGATGTACTGGGGCGAATGGACCCACCCACATGGTGCTGCTGAAGGAGGTCTGGGGCCCGCATGAGTCTGAACTAAACTGAACCCAGGCCTTGGTCACCCTTCTCACCCCTTGACCTTCAAGTTCCAGTCATGCTGCTGCAGGAACGAGCAGCAAAACCTCCCTCGGCTTCCTAAGGCAGCTCCGAAGCTGCCTCCGTGCCAGGAAGGGGAGTGGGTGCAAGCCGAAGGGTTCGTAGTGCAGGGTGAACACAGGGCTTTGCAACCGGAGGCGAGCCTCCGAGGACAGCGATAGGTGAAGTGTTAATAAAGCAATTTCAAGCTATCCCACAAATTACCTCGGCTGCCTCAGCTCCCCCAGAGTTGGTAAGTAGAATAAATTAAGTACAAATACACTGTATAAGCTCTTTAAAAGATTTCAAATGGACTCAGGAGGCGGTGGGAAAAATATTATTTATCACTGTGATGGTGATATAATGAGGGAAGTTGCTGATGTTGTCAGTTCTTCTCCTTCTTTTTTTAAGCTATAAACAATAGGATCCTCCAATTCACAAATGTAGTGGGCTGCATTTTAACGAAGCCGCCGTGACACTATTTTAAAGTGGATTTGATTTATTTCTCACCAGATTGGGTTTGCTGGTGCTCCTTCCCTCTGCTGTGGGATCATATTGAAGAGGAAGCAATGGAAAATTGCGGCGTTGTTGTTTTTCTGTTTTGTTTTTCATTTAAGTTAACGATGCCCTTTAAAAGCAGTGGCACAGATGTGAACATTGAAGAAGTGGCCCAGAGGGAGTGGGAAAAAACCAAAACCAGCCTCCAAATGCACGTACCTAAGTACTATGCTGGGAAGTTTTAAAAGACTCTGAATGACTTAGGAGCACAAGCCAACAGCTTGCAGTGCAATTTCTGCTCCTGAATCACCCTCGCTCACATTCTCACAGGTACTTAGGTGCCTAACTCTCATTGACTTAGGGAACTTAAATCCCTTTGAAGATCTGGGCCTTAGGATCTTTTGAAATCCTTTCTTAGCTGTGTAGAGAGAGTAATGAATCAAGAGCTTTGTGATGGGCTGGTAATCCAAAGTCCATTGAAGTCAATGCGAGGTGTATCACCAACTTTCGTGGTGTGGTGTGGTTTAGTGGCCCCAGACCAGGCCCCAGCCCTCTTCCATACGTGAACCTGTTGCTGTGGTTGAGCTGAAAGCTGGAATCCTGAGCAAGGTTCATTATTAATCAGGGTTTGGCAAATAATTCCCTGCTTTGTCAGGACACATGGGTCCTGAAGTACCCTCAAGTCTCCATTCAGGTGATGTGGTTTTCAACACCTGGCCAGGTCAAACACACATTACAGGCCCCAGATGGGCAGCTAGACCTATGGCGCCAGCTCCCTGGGCCTGTGGGGTCTGCATGGGGGCACGGGTCTGTCTGCTTCAACCCAACTGCAGGATCCGAGTCTAGTCCTGCAGCCCTTACTATGCAGGTGGGCCCAGTGAGCACCATGAGGATACTCATACAGTGAAGACCCAACCAAACATGGCCCAGTACAGGGAAATCAGGGGAAGAGTACAAACATTGGTCCAGGTTGTGTGGGCAACAATGTAGCTTTTCCTTCTGCAAGCCAGAGTATGATCTATACTGGATATTAGGAAAAATGATTTCCCTAGGAGGGTGCGGAAGCGCTAGGATGGGTTCCCTAGGGAGGGGGTGGAATCTCCATCCTTAGAGGTTTTAAGTCCTGGCTTGACAGAGCTCTGGCTGGGATGCTTCAGCTGGGATTGGCCCTGCTTTGGGCAGGAGGTTGGACTCTGTGATCTCCGGAGGTCTCTTCCAGCCCTAGGATTCTAGGACTCTATGATCTAGGCGTTGGAGTTTGGTTGTGGAGTCTGGTTGACCTGGATTAATTAAGAGAGCAGTTGGCTTTCAAGATAATGTCTCATAGAATCACAGAATCGTGGAACAATAGAACTGGAAGGGACCTCGAGAGGTCATTGAGTCCAGTCCCCTGCTCTCATGGCAAATCCCAGTACCATCTAGACAATCCCTGATAGAAGTCTATCTAACCTGCTCTTAAATATCTCCAGAGATGGAGATTCCACAACCTCCCTAGGCAACTTATTCCAGTGTTTAACAACCTTGACAGGCAGGAAGTTTTTTCTAATGTCCAACCTAAACCTCCCTTGCTGCAGTTTAAGCCCATTGCTTCTTGTCCTGTCCTCAGAGGCCAAGGAGAACAATATTTTTCCTTCCTCCTTTTGACACCCTTTTAGATACCTGAAAATTTCTATCATGTCCCCTCTCAGTCTTCTCCTTTCCAAACTAAGGCCTCTAAGAGGTCTGAGGCCTAGATTTACTCCCTGGTCTCTCCACTGACCCCTGCCATACCAATGGCACAAATATGAGGGAGAACTCCCTGTAGCTTTGAAAGCCCTGCCCTCCTTCTGCAGTGCTGAAAAAGGAGCAAAGTCCTGAGACCTGTGGCATGGGCGATTTGCCATCAGTCCCAATCCTTCTGGCTGACACATCGCCACAGTGGATGGGCTGTACTGGCATTCCGAGAGGAAACGTTGGCATAATAGTTCATCCTTGTATTTACCAGACCTTCCCCACCAGGCACATTCCGAGCGCTCCAGAGGAATTTGCAACTCAGCCGTCTCAACACAACAACTCATCAAAAGGCAAATCATGCGGCGTGATGAAAAAAGGCCAGAGGACCTTGCACAAGAGCCACTAGATGCATCAGGCCATGGAGACAGGAAGTAAATGCCACCATCCTGTGCAATGCTTTGCCATCTGAGATACCAGCACTCACGATCAGCCTCATTCTCAGGTCTCATTTGGGCACCGTTCCCTCTGACTGATATGCGTTTTGACTGGGCCCTAGCCCAGGTTAGAGGAGAACAGTTTAATGGGAAAATAAAAATCAGATCCTGCCGGCACCTTTTAACCTAAAATTGTCAAACTCAATTAGCATTCTCATGGTTCCTCCATTATCCTCTCCAGGAGTGACATCCTTCCTCACGCACTTTCCTTTTTAATTTCCTTTGCTGTCCTAATTTTGACACACGTAGTCTTCCTTGCCCAGGTTGAGTCCAAAGCAAATTGCTCCATGCCCACAGGCACTTAGAGGGGTTGGAGGAAAAGTGAAAAAAGCAGGCCCAGCCCCTTCAGCGCACTAGACTCAGAAGATTTCATGCAGGTCAGATCTCAAGGCTTAGAACACTGCAAACCATCAGCCCATAAGAACAGCCAGGCTGGGTCAGATGGAGTCCTTCTAGCCCAGGATCTTGTCTCTGACGGTGGCCAGCCACCTGCTTCACGAACAGAACAGGGCAATTCTGAGTGATCCATTTTCCCTTGGTATCTCGGGAGCATGGGTTCCACTTCTGGGCAGACTGTTCACTGACAGTGCTGTTAACCCAGTGTCCAGGGCAAGTTCTTAGGCACACAGCTAACTGCACAGCTTGTTAACGCCCTAGGGAGACCTGTTGGTGAGGTAATAGCTTTTACCAGACTAACTTCTGTTTCTTTGCCCTAGGGTACATCTACACTGCACGGCTATCCCAAAATAGCTATCCCGCGTCTACACAAGCTGCCCATTATTTTGAAATATTTTTCAAAATAACAGACATGCTATTTCGCCATCCCAGTCAATCTCGTTGCATGAGGGATAAGGGATGGCTCAAAATAACATGTTATTTCGACATTTGGTGCTGTGTAGACACGCCAAATTTCAAAATAGGCTCTTTTGAAATAGATTCAAAATAAGATACACAATTTACGTAGCAGAAATTGCGTCTCTTATTTCAAGTTCAGGGAGCTGTGTAGATGCACCCCTGACCTACACTAGAGCTTTATTTTGAAACAACCCCCTTCAGGCTGAATTAATAAGCAGAGCGTCCACACTACCAAGCCCATTATCATATATATCGTAGCCCAATGTCTGTGAGTCTGTAATGCTGATGTACACGGCCCTGCCCCCGGCCGTGTACGTCACCACCCTGCCCCTCCTCCCCCGCGGTGGCCCGGCTGAGCGTGGCAACACTCAGCTGAGCCACCACGGAGGGAGGGGAAGGGGGTGGGGCGGTGACGTACACAGCCAGGGGGCGGGGCCGTGTATGTCACTGCCCTCCTTCCCCTCCCACTGTGGCGCTCAGCTGAGTGCTGCGCCCCTCAGCCGGGCTGCTGCGGGGGAGCCAGTGGCGCAAGGGGCCATTTGGGCTCTGCCGTGGCGGGAGGGGAAGGAGGGGCAGGGTGGTGACATACATGGCCCCGCCCCCAGCCGTGTACATCACCACCCTGCCCCCCTCCCTCGCCACGGCCCAGCTGAGCAGGCAGCACTCAGCTGAGCGCCATGGCGGGAGGGGAAGGGGAACGGGAAAGGGAAAGGGAAGGGGAAGGGGGGCGGGGAGAGACGGAGGGGAGAGAGAGGCAGGAGGAGGAGGAGAAGAGAAAGGGAGAGTGAGAGGCAGGAGGGGAGAAGAGAAAGAAAGAGATGGAGAGAGAGGCAGGAGGCGGAGGAGAGCTGAGAGAGAGAGGGGGAGGCAGTAGGAGGAGAGAGAGAGAGAGAGAGAGACCGACAGACAGACAGACAGACAGACCGACCGACCGACCGACCGACCGACCGACCAGAGGCTCAGGAGAGAAGACCAAGGTGGAGGAGAGACCTGAAAATCCCATCTTATGACGGGCTCATTGGCTAGTTTTGAAATAATGGGCCTCTTATTTCAAAATCTGTGCTCCTTCTTTCCTCGGGGAATAAGCTAATTTTGAAATGTTTATTTCAGAAGAGCAGTAGTGTGGTTGCTCTGGTGCCGCTATTTCAAAATAACGACTCCCCAGAGTAATTTGAATTAATTACTCCCCAGTGCTTCATGGGGCTCTCAGTCAAGGTCAAGTGTCCACATTAACAGAGCCTGCCTTGGACTAATTTCGAGGTTTCCCCATAATGAGGAAATACTATTTTGATTTTGTTATTTTGGGAGTTATTAAATCGATTTTAGTTATTTTGAAGTAGTTTCCTAGTGAAGACATGCCCTTTCTGACCCACAGAAGTTGGTCTAATAGATGATATTCCTTGCCTCTCTTACCCAAGGACCACCACAGCCAGAACAACCCTACAAACAAATATTAACTCCCTAGACTTTTGCCAGCCTTTGTGTAGAGTATGAACAGTTCCCTTGGAAACTCCAGACCTTCTTGACACTAAGTGAATCCCTCTGATATTAGAAGCATAGAAGCGTAGAACGCTAGAACTGGAAGGGACCTTGAGAGGTCATCAAGTCCAGTCCCCTGCACTAGGCCCTTTTACTGTGTTGTCACAGAAAATCCAAGTGATTCTGTTCAAAAAGGACCATTTGCCACTACAGGACATTTCCACATTAGAGCTTCCTCCTTAGCCAATTAGGCAACACTGAACCCTTTCCAGTTATGATTATACATAGGCGTTATTCATTAAACTAAATGGAAGCGAGAGGCATTTACACAACACTAAGAACTCCAAAGACACAGACTGACAAAGATGCAGACTTAGGTTATTAACCTATACGCTGTCTAGTCAAAGTAACTGTTGTGCTTAAAAGAAGCACCCAGGATCTTTTTCAGGGGGATAAGGCAACACGCCACATGTATAGAACATACATAGATCAATCAATACTTTATCATATGCATATGATACATTACACGCATGCAGTCCTCATTCACACACACACACACTCAAGCACACTCCATCTTGCTGTTACCAGTAGTTGCTCCCCCTAACTGCACTGGCCAGGTGAGTTAGATGGGGGGGGAGGGGTGGAGCCGGGCTTCTGCCAATCCGGATGGATGCTCCCATGTTGATAAGATGAAAAACCCGGGATCCCTCTGCAAAGATGCCTCCTATTTATCCCTCTCATGCAGCCAATTAGTCATCACCTCGCCTTTCTTAATGCTGCTTCAAAGAGAGTTCTTCCAAGGGCAGGCACTTGCTGCTTCACTCCCAAGGTGTCTGTATGTCCAGTCTTCTTTTCAATGAGCTCACTTCGCACGTATTGTCTTGGATCTGACTCCTAGACCCTCTCCACCCTTGCAACTGCTGCTGGAGGTGTTCCCCTTTCATTCTCCATTCACATCTCATTCATTTCAACAGGGCAATCAAGGAAAGGGGAGAGATCTAGTCTACTCCGAGCAAAAGACATTTTCCTTTACCTTATCTATTCCTACGACCCATAGCATAAAGAGCTTGAAACAAAGTTTCTATGGGAAAGACCAGATACAAAGTTTCTCTTAATACAAGGATTCTATAAGAAAGCTTAACATAAAGATATATCTAAGGATGTGTCTAGACTACATGGCTCCGTCGACGGAGCCATGTAGATGAGCCTTCTAGACATAGGGAAATGGAGGAGAATAGTCATTTTTATTATTTAAATTTATTATTTATTTTTATTATTTATATTTATTATTTAAATCGCCGCTTCATTTACATCAAAATGGCTGCCACACTGTGCCGATCAGCTGTTTGGCGGCATAGTGCGGTAGTCTGGAAGCTCTGCAGTTGACAAGGGAAGCCCTTGTTGACCGCCCCATTATGCCTCGTGGAATGAGGGCTTCCCTTGTCGACTGCGCAGCGTCCAGACTACCGCGCTGTGCCGCCAAACCGCTGATTGACACAGCGCGGCAGCCATTTTGATGTAAATGAAGCGGTGATTATTTAAATTGCGGCTTCATTTCCCTTTTTCAAGTACACTAATCTACATGGCTCCGTCGACGGAGCCATGTAGTTTAGATGTACCCTAAAAGAACAAGATATGTATATATAAAATCTCTTAATACAAAGTTATATGAGAATGATACATGGTTATATGGACATGTTACAGAGATTTATCCACATAACAAAGTCTTAGAGGTTCACCTTCTGAGGTTTATTAGCCTTTACCTGGCAGGCCAAGTCCTTGCCTCTTAGGAGCCAGTGAGGTAAAAAGAATCTTGTTTCCTTATGCTAGGCAGATTTTATCCAAAGAACCTGCTATGTGACTGTCCGGACAACAGGGCTGACAGAGGCAAAAATGTGGGGCCCATTAGGAGAAGTACACGGTATGATTCATCCCTCCATGGGAATTTCCCTTTCACCACAGGCCCATACCCCCATTTTTCTACGTGCTGTATTGAGAATCTAGCTAGGTGTTCCCTCTGGCCATGTTACTTTTTAATGGGTATTCACAAAACGCCCTCAGGCCTGCAACCATTTCTATGAGCAAAACTCAGCAACAATTAATGGCTTTTGACATCCTGGTGTGTCTCAGCGATGTGAGAGTTATGTAGCACAACTGTACAGCTGTTCTTCTGAACGTGAGACACACCAAGATTGGCGCTTGAGTATGACCATCATTAGGAACATCCAAATGCAACATACATTCTGGCAATTTGAACAACGTAATTGTAATAATGTTCTACCAGCATTGAGCCTGGAGGGGTCTTAGCTGCGACATAGACCTGGAGTTTGCCGGAGCCCCCTGCATCATGCCATCCGCTATTGTCTAGTCCCAGCTTCTAGAGGGGTAGGTGCATCCAGAACATGGGGTTGCATCCATGACCATTCTCCTCCATGAACTAATCTGTGCTCTTTTGAACTTGTCCATGAGCCAACACAACTAACTAACTTGAGAGCAGACACACACAGAAGCTTTTTGCGGCATCAGGGCTTTGGAAAATACAGTCGGAAGCATCTGAAGCAACCGCATGTTCAGGGTATGACTGCTCAAACCATTTGGAGTCAAGAAAGAATTTCACCATAGGTCAGATTGAGAAGCATTCCCAGGGCTTTCACCCTCTGCTGCTGCACAGGGCATAGGCTACTTGCTATTTTCACCTGGAGTAAGTGGTGGATTTTCTGTAAGTTGAAGGCTTTAAATCAAGATCTCAGGACTTACTCAGCAGAGGTTATGGCCCCATTACAGGAATGGGTTTGTGAGGTTCCGTGACCTGCAGCAGGCAGGAAGTGAGCCCAGATGATCATGATGGTCCCTTCTGGCTTTAAACTCGATTAGTCTAAGCTGCCCACTGGACGGTTGAGGGTGAAGTAGGTTGTAAAAGAAAATAAAAACAACACAGGCGCCCTCCTGGAAGTGAGAAAACTCGATTGTCTTTGCTGTCACAAGCAAAATACAAGGAATTTCACCACCAATTTAAGAACCCATTAATTAATGGGGATGTCAGAGGCGTATTTAGGATGGAATAGATTCACTTGCATGACAGTGCATTTTCTTTGCAATGGAGAGGAAAAGGGGAGATTGTTAATTCTAAGCAAGTACCAAATCCCTGTAGGAGCTTTGTGTACTTGGAAGCTATAGAGAGAAGTTTGAGCTAAATAAGACAGCCCTATGCCACTGTTATACCCTTGGAAGAATATCACAGGATCTTTTTTAGGGGGATAAGGCAAAATGCCACATTTATTGACAATGTAACATTACTCTGTTATATGCATGTTCACACACACACACACACACACACACACACACACACAGAGAGTCTTGCCCATTCATTAAACTTACCAGTCGGTTGCTCACACTAATTCACTGGTCAGGTGATTTACATGCGAGTGGGGAGGAACAAGGGCTTCTCTCAGTCTGGACTGATGCGCCAACCTTGACAAGGGTTAAAATTCAAAACGATCTGGACAAACTAGAGAAATGGGTCTGAGGTAAATAGGATGAAGTTTTATAAGGACAAATGCAAAGTGCTCCTCATAGGAAGGAACAATCCGTGTCACACATACAGAATGGGAAGTGATTGTCTAGGACGGAGTACTGCAGAAAGGGATGTAGGGGTCATAGAGGACCACAAGCTAAAGAGGAGTCAACAGTGTGACACTGCTGCAAAAAAAAAAGCAAACATGATTCCGGGAGGCATTAACAGGAGTGTTGTGAGCAAGACACGAGGAGTCATTCTTCCGCTCTACTCTGCGTCAATTAGGCCTCGACTGGAGTATTGTATCCAGTTCTGGGCACCACATTTCAAGAAAGATGTGGACAAATTGAAGAAGGTCCAGAGAAGAGCAACAAAAATTATTAAAGGTCTAGAAACATGAGCTATGAGGGAAGACTGAAAGAATTGGGTTTGTTTAGTTTAGAAAAGAGAAGACTGAGAAGGGACGTGATAGTGGTATTCAAATATCTAAAAGGGTGTCATAAGGAGGAGGGAGAAAACTTGTTCATCTTGGCCTCTGAGGATAGGACAAGAAGCAATGGGCTTAAACTGCAGCAAGGGAGGTTTAGGTTGGACATTAGGAAAAACTTCCTGTCAGGGTCGTTAAACACTGGAATAAATTGCCTAGGTGGGTTGTGGAATCTACATCACTGGAGATATTTAAGAGCAGGTTAGACAGACACCTGTCAGGGATGATCTAGACTGTGCTTGGTCCTGCCGTGAGGGCAGGGGAATGGACTCAATGACCTCTCAAGGTCCTTTCCAGTTCTAGTGTATGATTCTATGAGACCCGGAGACTCATGCAAGACGCCGCATCTTTTATAGGACTTTTCTCCCATTCATGTCTATACATTTTGCTGCATCAGTTCTTAATCAATTGCCATCAATTCTATTTTAACATCTGTTTATCTGGAAGTTCCTCTTTGTCATCTGGCATCAACATGTTAATGCCTCCTTCCAGATGTTTATCTATAAAGGGGTGCTTGCTTTTAACTCTCAGGCCATCTGTATGGCCTGCACCGGTCTGCCTTATATTGGGCCCAGTTGATGGCACCTTGGTGCCCCCGAGTCTTTCAGCTTCTTCTTTCCCTTCTTTGACCATCTGGACTCTGACATTGTCATCTCTTTCCAAACACTCACGTTCCACACTCATTAACTCCCCTTCCCCAGGCACCACATAATTGCTTCACACAGGAAAAGGGATACAATTGTCCATACAAAAGGTATCAATCTATTTCCAGTAAAAAGCTTCTATTAGTACAAACTTTGAATCATTCACCATATTTTCTTTATAACACAATCTACAGTCTAACTACTCCTAAGAGCAACATGAAACATTATAACATGACACATAAATCTCTTTTGTCTCCACCACATCCATCCTTGAATCACTCCAGAACTGCTGCTGATGAGGACGAGCTGAGAAAACGAGCTCTGACCTTCCTAGGTTTGGGCACCTTAAATTACATTGTCACTTCAAGCATGGCTTCCTCCATACAGCTTGGTGGGAGGTGGGATTCAACTCAGCCAACGTGGGCTGACAGCCTGTCCTGGTATGGACATGTTCAGTGCTGTTTCTCCCTACATTTTTCAGCTCCTAAACCATATTCACACCTGTTGGGTGTGAGTTTCAAAAGGATGTCTGTTGGGTGTAGTATGTCTACACTACAAGGGTTTTGTGCAAAACCAAATGTTTTTGCACAAAAACCAGCAAAGCGTCCACACCTCAAGCTCATTTTTGCGCAACCCCCTGCCCTTTATTGCAGCATGCTGGGTGAACAGTGGAGGTGTACAAGGAGCGCACTTTAAAAAATCCATGCTGGTTTCGGAGATATTCCCAATGCCAGCAACGTTCCCTGCATCTGAAATGAGGACTATGTCTGCAATCAGTAATCTCTTCAAATACAGCATGAGCTTTTTAAGTAGACCCATGGTATTTCATTGCAGTCTTCCCAGATACGTATTATAAGCCTGCAGGGGTGCACGCCAGTTATGTTCCATTAGAACCTGCAGGAGGCTCTGAAATACCTATGTATTTTCCAAAATCAGCTGCTGTTCTTACAAGAAACATGCAGATAGGTGCCCATGTAGCTGTATCACATCGGAGTTCCTGTTCTTATAGCATGGGGTGACAAAGAAAAAGCCGCACAAAAAGCTGTAACATTTCTACCGGGTGACAAATAATTGCTTGTACTTTCAACGTTAGGCTGAGGGGCCACTGATCTATTTAGTCTAAGCAATGCGGCATTTCTCACAATGATAAGCACGCCGAATCTTAAATAATTTGCTGTGCCAACCACTTTTACATTTACATTTAAAAGAAAAACATAAATGAGCAGAAGCAGCAGCCTTGCTCCAAATTCTGGAGGTGCTTTCATTTCTGTGAAAGGAATCTGGCACTTTGTTTCATTTCTCTAGACCAGAAGAGCCTTTATCCAGCACGCATAGTGCCAGGGAAAGCATCAGCAGAGCTGCAAGAAAGATCCCGCATGGTTGATTAACATCACTTCCCGGTTTTGACAAAAACGCAAAGGCAGCTCCCAAAGGTCCCTCCCGTTGGCAGAGGAAAGGGCAACGTCTCTCTGTGAGCACCGCTGCTGGGAAAAGTTGTCTACACAAATGGAAAAAAAAAAAGATTGAGATGACGCTGTAGGAGAAAGAAAGAGAAAGAAAGGCCTAATGGTTGGCTCAAAGTAAGCAAGAGTTCTTCTATGAGTAACAGACAGGCCGGGTCAAAAGCAGATGTGTGTTTGCAAGTCAGTGTCTCTCGGCACTAGAATTGCTAGCACTACTAAAAGCACATGAATACATTCCACTAGGACAGTACAGGGACTATGATAAAATAGTTTGAAACAACAAAAGTAAAAACATAACAATGGGTAGGGGATGCTTTGGAGGAAAGTACAAGGGGAGGTGCATTATAGATTGTTCATTTTTGTTTATAAATGTTGGAGTACCTTAACTTTTTGGCCAGCCTAAAAGCAGTAGTAAAATCCATACTATTAATTAAGCCATGTCCGTGGTCACGGGTACAAACGCATAAAAGTTCAAAGGCAACCTAGCTACCAGCAACTATGAATGCACTTCGATCAACAATAAACCTGACTTGGTTGCTTTTGTATTTTATTTAAGTCTGTGGTCTTTAAAGGTTCTCATAAAGTCTATTATGCTAGCTACCGGCACAGAGCTGGCATGATATACAAAAAAAGCATACAAAAGCACACACAGCCAAACGTTTATCATCTCTAACAGAGCAAAAAATCTTGTCAGGTCACCACACCAATAAATCCTAAATTGACTACATCACTGTCCTGACCTACTATAGATGACATGG
This sequence comes from Pelochelys cantorii, assembly GCA_032595735.1. Lineage (NCBI taxonomy): Eukaryota > Metazoa > Chordata > Testudines > Trionychidae > Pelochelys > Pelochelys cantorii. The sequence continues at coordinate 127,690,827 of CM064329.1, read as the reverse complement.
AAGAGGTTTGCAAGCACTCATGAAAATCAGGGTTGGAAGGATGAAACTGCTTGTTTCTCACAGATCCAGTCTATATCCGATGTGCCTTTTATTAAAAATTACATTAATAAATGCCAGGAAAATCCATTTGTGCTCCCCCTCTTAACTCAGCTGGAATTCATCCTTTCAGTTATGCTATTGCTGGTTTTTTTCCACACAATGCGTTTCTCACTTACTTCCATAAGTTGTCAAGAAGTTACATTTTGTGAGACTGAAACGCGTTTGCAATTCAGATTCATTGTAGCTGAAGTGGAATTGTTGGATGAAGGAAGAAGCCCTTTGCCACACCGTGATCACTGGTTCAGCCATGCCCTCCTTGTTGGTGACACCTTTTCACTCACATTCTAACAGCTGGTTTTAGACCAAAGAAAATTAACTCCTCAAAATAGAAGTTCTGCAGAAGCAAGGAACATGAGTCTGAAGAGCTGGGATACTGTAGCTGAGGAGATGACTGGCTTTCTCTCAATGAACAAAGAAAACACACATGTTTTCAAACATCTTCATTTGAGTTCCATGTTGATCGGTCTGAGTGCATTGCAGAATCGGGGCTAGATCACTGGGGTTGGAAAGTCATCACTGTAGGATGGATAAAAAGTCATGAACTGGCCTACTGAATGAGATTTGAACCTAGACAAGTTCAGATTGGGAATATGGCACTAGTTTTTAACAAGGGAGATGTTTAACCACTGCAACATCTTACTCCAGGATGTCATGGGTTCGCCACCATTCGGAGGTTGCAAATCAAGATTGGATGATTTTTTTAAAAGATATGCTCTAGCTTGCATTGTAATGACATCCCTTGCTCCCATTCCCAGGATCTGGAGAGAGTTGTAGAAGGAAAAGCCCTCATGTTTGAAGGAATAACTATCCTTTTGGGGGGAAAGAGAAGTTAGTTGAGATGCTGTTGCTGCCGCTGCTGTTAAAGCCCAATCTTGTTCCATCGCGGATGGTGTTTCGGATTCTGCTGGTGCGGGTAGAGGCGGCACTGTGTCTGGGTCCCTCTCTCTGGGTCGATCGGGTCAGGACCTCACTTGGGATTCGGAAGAAGGTGTCCCTAGGTTCCAGGAGATAGGAGAGTGGTAAACATAATGATGGAACTCATCCAGTAGCCTCCATCTTCTCGTCCCTATTTCCCCCCAAAGTCTCTTTCCTTAAGGCCCCTCCAAGAGAATGTGGGAGGAACAGACCATCTCTTCATTATTTTGTCCACATATTAGGCTTTGTTGCTGACACATCAATTTTGGCTCATTAATTTCCTGTTCCTCATCTTCTATTTTTACCAAGCCATCCTTGAGCTATGTTAGAAGGCTTCATTGTTTGGACTACTCCACTTATGTGGTCTGGTTTTCTTGTACTTGTTCCCATCAAGATGTGTTTTTCAAGGTTATCATGACATCTTCTGAATAAGGCTCTGCTTTAGTCACAGATATTTCTAAAACAAAAGGAAAAACTATGTAGCACTTTAAAGACTAACAAGATGGTTTAATAGGTGATGAGCTTTCATGGGCCAGACCCACTTCCTCAGATCATATTCTGGAAGAGAATTGGCATGACCATAAATACCAAAGGAATTTCTAGTAAAAGTCATGGGCAGTAAACAAAAATTCACAGTCCCCGACCTGTCCTACACGCCTGACTACATTTTGGGAGTGCTGTGGGTGCTGGGGGGGGGGTGACTTTGGGTGCTTAGGGGAGCGGTAATATGAAAAGCGGTAGGTGGGCAGGGGCATAGTTCTGGGGGCAGTCTGGGAGGCACCACAAGTGCTGGCGGGGTGGTCCAGGGACCCATCAGGTGCATGGGGTGGAGGTGTTGTGTCTAGCAGGCTTCCTGCCCCAGTGTTACAGAAGCACCAACATGTGTGACCTGACCTTAGATTGTGTATTCATGGTATAGAGTATTTTAGAAACCCTAGTTATCACTTTGAGGGTTGACGGGCACTTGACCCAGGATCAGGCCCAGAATTTAAATTATTCTCAAGTGAGGAACCCGATATGCACTGTTGCAACACTCGCACTGTGGAACTCTTGTATATTTACAAGCATTGTTTATTAATACATTTAGAGCCGTCACAAACACCGCAACTTAACACATGGACAGGGAATGTGCATCTGAGCTCCCGTATGCTCACATCATTCCTTGAACACGCAAAGTGTTAGCCATCATCTTCCTCATCGCCATCTCTTCACCATCATCACAGTGGCCACCATCCTGGCACCTCCCAAGGACGACATCTCCTTCTCCTACAACCCCTATTGTAGGAGGCCACTTTCATCACATGTCTTGCTTCTTGTCCTCTCCTCAGAGGCCAAGGAGAACAATTTTTCTCCCTCTTCCTTGTAACACCCTTTTAGATACTTGAAAACCGCTAACATGTCCCCTCTCAGTCTTCTCTTTTCTAAACTAAACAAGCCCAATTCTTTCAGTCTTCCCTCATAGGTCACGTTCTCTAGACCTTCAGTCATTTTTGTTGCTCTTCCCTGGACCTTCTCCAATTTCTCCACATCTTTCCTGAAATATGGTGCCCAGAACTGGACACAAGACTCCAGTTGAGGCTGAATCAGTGCAGAGTAGAGCAGAAGAATGACTTCTCGTGTCTTGCTCACAACACTCCTGTTAATGCATCCCAGAATCAAGTTTGCTTTTTTTGCAACAATGTCACCCTGTTGACTCATGTTTAACTTGTGGTCCACAAGTTAATGTGTTCCTTGTGGATCTTGAGGATCTTTTCACATGAACAGACTCCACTGGTGTTTTAGTACGGAAGAGACTCTGGGAGCCATATTTAATCTCATGTTCTTCTCCCTTCTATTTGGAGACAGTAAGATAATTTGTATGTGACTCCTCCAGGCAGTCTATGAATTTTGGACAGCTATTCTAGGGGGTTTTATTGCATACAGAGAGAATAATAATAAATATTGTGAGAGGAGGGAGAAAACAGGGAGAAGCATAAATAGAAAAGAAGGCGCAAGGAAAAGCTATGCCATCTAGCTTTGCTCTATGAAGACGGGCAATTAATGAATTGCTCTGTTTTCTCCTTGTCAAAGCTTTTCTTAAAAGCAGCTCCAACAAACAATGCTCTCAAAGCCACACAGCCGGCCCTTAATTGCGACTCAAGTGATCAGCTTCAAAAGGTTAAGCTGTAGCTTTGATTTCAGCATGGAACTGGGTGTTTGATCTGCAAATCGGGGCATGTCAGGCCGAAAGATCTGTCCACGTCCTTGCTGTGTGTGTTCAGATATTGCAGGCTGGAGTTAAGCCATTGGAATTGTGCTGGGGCCTTGGTTGACCTTAAAAGGGATTTTGATGCAAATATCAACCTTTGCTTGGGCCTGACAAAGAGGTAAAAAGTGGGCAGACTGTTTGGAGCCACGGGGCTGATTCCCGAGTGACCTCACTGAATTGGTAACCAGAGCATGGCGACGGAATGAGATCATCCTTGGAAACGAGGACCATGTGCTACCGTCCAATGGGAGGCTCTGAACTGACTTCAACAGGCTTTTGGGCTGACTCTTGAGGAGGCCAGAACTTACACGGTCCTGTACACAGGGAAATGAAAACAGACACACACACAGGGGTTGGTGCAGATCTGAAAGGAAGGAGAGGACTCAGACTTTCCTGACTGCAGTAGGGAGGGTTGTGACGTTTTCTACACGTTACGCCCTTTGAACACACCCAAAAGCAAGGAGCAAATTAACCGGGCCCCTCGTCGCTCCCTTCATGGAGCAAATTGCAGATTTCCATAGAAATCGTCTCCCTGGACAAACATGCGGAGAGCTGGAGCACAATGAAAGGCTAAGGCCTCAGACCTGCCATTGATAGCCTCCCCTAGTGATGGACCGGAGCTTTGTTCAGCCACCAGCTGTTTGCAGCAATAACTGCACTCTCTGGAGATACCCTTTGGCATCCTATCTTCCTTCTGCGTAGGGCGGCACAGCCACAGGGCAGGAAGCAGGAGGGTTGGACGGGGGCAGGAAGTCCTAGGGGGATGAGGAGCAGGGGGAATTGGATAGGAGGTGGAGATGCCTGGGTAAGGTTGGCAGGTGTCCAGACATAAAATGGGCGTCTGACGGAAGGATGACTGGGATCACGTGGAGCAGCTCGGGCTAGCTGGGAATAAAAGGGGCCGTGACTGTATTTTGGCCCCAGTCAGTCCTTTTTTTTGCTCAACAAGTTTAGCTGGGTTTTTTTGTTGGTTTTTTTTGGCTCAACAGAATTTTTTCCTGTTTTTTTCAGGGGGGTTCGGTATTTTTTGTTAAACCATCTGGCAACCCTATGTCTGGGGAAGGGGAGGGGACAGGAAGTGAGGGAGGTTGTAGGGAGGCCAGGGTGGAGACAGTGGATGAGGAGTAGGCTACACCTAGATGTCTGGGACATGGGTTCCCAAACTGGGGGGGTGTGCCCCCCCTGGGGGGGCGTGAAGAAATTCCAGGGGGGGGCACGAGGTGACCTAGCCCCCCCCCATCAAGTTTTGCTGCCCTGCTCAGTTCCTTTTTTTTTTGCTCAACAAGGTTTTTTTTGGGGGGGGGGGAGCATGAGGGTTTTTCAAAGATCAAAAAGGGGGGCGTGATGCTGAAAAGTTTGGGAACCACTGGTCTGGGGAGACACAGACTCTCCTACCATACCCTTCCCTTCCCGGCTCTCCATACAATTTCTGAAGCCCAATGTGGCCCTTAGATCAGAAAATTCACCCACTCCTGCTATGACTGATGTGCCATATTCCTACATTTCAAGATATTGCAAGAGAAAAACCATCAAAATGTATTTGTGGATAATTATATTATTTGAAGTTTCATTTTCTTACAGGACATGTTGCAAATCTGATTCCTAGCAGCAACGCTGATGCGGAAATTAAACACTGATTTAAAAAAAATGCCAGTAAATGATTTAACACTGACTGATATAGCAATTCCCTGCATGTTCCTGGGAGTTCTTATTCAGAATTTCCCAGCTTGTTCATCCAAAAACAAAAAAAGAAGAAATGGAAGCGAGAAATTGGTTGCTAACATTTTTCAGTTATCTTTCAAACAAGTTCTCTTTAACAGTGTTTGGCTCTCTAGTTTTGAACCAGATTCAATACTTTTTTGGACAGCGAGGCTGTTACTAAACACAGGTTTTTTTAAAAAAATGTTTTTCAGGTTTCAGATTTGGAAAAAACCAAGTCTCGGGAAGTTTGGCGGAAAAAAGTTAAATTTAAAACCAAACTTGCCTTGATAAACAATTTCCATCTGTGCTGGGTTCTTTGCAATGTTCCTGCCTTTCTCTGCATCGTGGTATAGAAAGTCTGCACGCCAGCCAATGCTCTCAGACCTGGGGATGCACCCAGTCAAAATCTTGCCTAGTGAGCACCAACCAGCCTTTCTAATTTTCTTATTAACTCAGTGCCAGTTCCCCCCCATCGGTCCAACAACATACCCACACAGGTCAGTAAGAGGATATAAAGTGTCTTCTTATTACCTCCTTGTGATGGATTCCCTCCCCAGCCCCATGCTTTATGAAATGGACTTATGGACACAAATGCACATAACTCAGAAGTGCTTTGGACAAATTGATTCATGTAAACTATCAATCTTCATGTCATAATCCACTGGATTTGTTTATCTTCTTTTAGTGTATGTGTCATTCCTGTGTGTGAAATTAGATATATAAAGTAGGGAATATTTCATGGATTTTAAATGAGTGAATGAAAATAATCAACATAGGCCTCAGTGTCTGGGCGATCATATGAAAATTAGTCTTAGCAGTGGTTGGTCTGGGGAAGTTATATGTCCACCCCAAATGGCTAGGTGACTTCCCATGCAAAAAGGGACTCTTTAGAAACAATAGGAAAGGAGGAGTTTTTTGTGTCTGGCTGGCAAACCCAGGGGCATGAACCAAAGGCCCCAGGGAAAAGGAGACATCCCTGGTTTGGAAGGCTTGGCAGGGAAAGAAACAGTTTTAGGGCGAGTTTATCGTAAGTTTGTAATAAGTTTGTACTGAAGTTTCAGTGTAGAATTAGCGAAGCGTTTTCTGTTACTTTGAGTTTCTACTCTACTTTGCTCTGCCTGTTCTCACCTATTACCACTTAAATCCTACTGCTTGTACTTCATAAAATCCCCCCCCTTTTTTTTCTATGGATAAATATTTGTTCTATTAATAAATATTGTTCTATCAATAAATTGTAACGGGGGGGGGGAGCAGCAATCAGTGGGCACATTCCCCCTTTCATTGTTAAAGGGGCTTACCCAAATAATCCACTGGGGGTTCTGATCCCATGTGGGGAGTGGTATCATGGGAAGCTGGCCCCTAAACTGCATTTTCCTTGGACCTGAAGAGATTCAGTGTCTGTACTTCTTCTCAGGGGCGGGGAGTGATTCTCAGCTCTGTGCCTTGGCTGGGGGAGACTAGGGGTCTGGCCCAGCAGGACTTAGTGGCAAGAAGCCCCAGAGTGCAAAAAGGAGGGTGGCAGTGGCCTTGTCAGCACCCCGGGAATCACTCCCAAGGGATCGTCTGTGATCTCACTCTGTCACACTCCTGCCAGCTGTTCGTGCCCGCTGGTAGCAGAGCATGGTAAAAGCAGGCGCTGCATAGCACAGAACCCCTTTCTGAGCAAGCAGGGGGGCCCTTCCCCTCTAAAGCTCCCCGAGCAGTTCACACAGCTGAGTGGGCACAAAGGAAGAAGCAATTTGCTCTTGCCAAAGTGGGCTGCCAGCGATTTCTTCCCTCTCCTCTGGACAATGGGGACTCAAGGACCAACTTGGGCCGAGATTTCTGCTCTTGTAGCAGCTAGATCCATGCTGCCCCTCAGTGGCGCTTGTGGCAAAGACTTTAAAAGAGCCCTGTTTAGAGAATCAGCAGTCATACCACAACACTGAGGATGGACCTGGAGAATTGTGGGTGTCCACTGAACCTAGGCAGTCGTCTGAGGGCATTTTCTTTTTCTCCGCTTGTGTCATTCGCACAACTCCCCCCGCAACTGAACTCCCTCCCACAAGTGAAAGTGTGTTGGGCACAAGTACCTGCCCCTTACATATACCAAATGGCTGCCTCTAAACAGGTATTTGGAGGGACAAATTGTGCCCCGAATTCACTGTCATGGACGCAGTTTTTCAGCGGTGAGTTGCACCTCGCCACACAGGTTGGCCTGCTTTTCGGGAACCTGCATTGTGTCTCTGTTCTGTGCACGGGGGCCAACGGGATGGCCGGGCCCTTGGGCAATGTGGGGAAGGCCAGCACCGTGCTCCCAGAAGGGCTGGGCCTTGAGCGGAAAGGGCGAGGCTGGGGCATCCAGCCCTCAGGGCCGCCCACCCTCCAGCCCCGCTGGCCCTCAGAGCTGCCTGGGACACACAGCGGGAGGCTCCAGAACATTCGAAAGGGCCCGGGGCTCTGGCTGCCGTGGCTGCCATAGGAACAGTGGCGGGGACTGGTAGTCCTGGCCTCTTTACAATCACTGGGCCCTGGGGCAACTGCCCCCTTTGCCCCCTCCCCTGTCGGTGGGCCTGGTTCTGTCACAGCCAGAACTGTTTGGCACAGGAAAGCTGAGATGAATGGCCTCTGATATGGCTATTCATGTGAGGCAGCCTTCTGTATACCACATACGTGGCAACCCCTTTCCGCCGGCACGGTGTAGTCTAAGATGAGGGAAATGCGAGAAGGGTGCACGGGATAACCCATCAGCAATCGATCCCCTGGCCTACGCGTCATTTCTCATTCTGTGTAGGACATCCGTCCCAGCTGCTTATTGATTGAAAATGAAAATAATATGGTCTGAAGCAAGGCTGAACAAACAAGATCGTTAGGCCGTTAAACAGATCGTCCGCAGCACATTGCACGTTGTTCAACGGATCGAATTAGGATTACGAAAACGACCGGGGAGATTCAATCCCTTTATCAAACTGGATGGTCAGGCAGGCCCCCGGGAATGATGCGGAAGAGGGGAGGCGTGTAGCCGCTTTAAAAGTGAAAAAGCCAAAGGTGTTATCAACCCTTTCTTACCAAATCTTTTGTGTGTGCATTAGTATGGATCCTGCATACTTTATACTAATGAGGCAATGAAGTATTACCACCTGTTCCAGTCCTGTAGCCATGATGAAAGAGGTGACTTGCACCTCTCCTTGCGTTGCTTGATTTTATTTAGTAAATGCAAGTGAGATTTCTTTCATGAACATTATAGTAAAATAGCTACATTACAGCATTCTTCTAGGGCTGCCTCTACTTACCCAAAATATCCTCCACTTTGGAGTTGCTCCATATAAATACCGCTAAGGTCTAGCAAACACGGCTTCTGAGTTCTATCTGAACTGCCTTAGAGAGCTTTTTTCACAAGTGTGGGTGACGTGGGGATTCCCCCTTGTGATAAGATACCGCACAAACTGTAGAAATTACGTATCAACTTACTGTGAAGATTTTGCTTTCTGTTGTGTTGAAATTCAAATCCAGACATGCACAAGCCAGCCTGAATTTGGAATTGTTGGACAATTTCTTTAGAGCTTTTATCTCCAATAGGAACGTATGAATGACCATAATGGTCAGACCAAAGGTCCATCTAGCCCAGTGTCCTATCTTCTGACAGTGGCCAATGCCAGATGCCCTGGGGGAATGAACAGAGCAGGGAATCATCAAGTGGTCCCTTTCCTGTCACCCATTTCCAGCCCCTGACAAACAGGCTAGGGACACCATTCCTACCCCTCCTGGATAATAAGTATTGATGGACCTAACCTCTGTTAAAGTCCTAGTCTTCACAACATCCTGTGACAAGGAGTTCCACAGGTTGACTGTGCGCTGCATGAAGAAAAACTTCGTTTTGTTTGTTTTAAACCTGCTACCTATTCATTTAATTTTGTTACCCCTAGTTCTTGTGTTATGGGAACAAGTAAATAACTTTTCCTTATTCTCTTTCTCCAAACCTGTCATGATTTTATAAACCTTTATCATATCCCCCCCTTGGTCTCCTCTTTTTTAAGTTGAAAACTCTCAGTCTTTTTAATCTCTCTTCATATGGGACCCATTCCAAACCCCTAATAATTTTTGTTGCCCTTTTCTGAACCTTTTCCAATGCCAATAGATCTTTTTTGAAATGAGGGGACCACATCTGTACACAGTATTCAAATAGCACCATCTTTACATACAACCGGGAGGCACAGGAGCCTCTTGGTCCAGATTTATTTGGGAATGGACATTTGAGATCATGTTAATAAATATAATTGAAACAACCAGACAAATGCTTGTTGGCTCAGGGCTAAAACAATGATGGCTACAAGAGAGAAGCAAAGTTAGCCATCTCCATTCTGTACAAATAAATTAATTAGCTTAATTAGCAATCTCAAGTCGAATATCTCACCGCGCTCCCAGAAAACAACTGGAGATAAATAGAGATGTACTTTTCTTTTTTAAATGAAACTTTGGCTTTTAAATCATAGTAAGGAGCTGCTCTCTAATTCTTCGTAGAAATACTTTGTAAAATATGAGTCCTCTAAATCTCATAGTGGTGTAGCAGACGGTGCATTTTAATCAACTATGTTTTGTAAATATACTCACTGTGGCATCTTAATATACTCCTCTGTGCTTTTGGAGGCAAGAACAGCTGTATTTTCTAACTGCTTTAAAACTCTGAACAGATGTCGCCCCTTGCAAGAAGGCAGTGCCCTGCAAATCATCCCCTTTTGTGGAACACAGACACGTAGACCTCCCAGGAAAATTCTGAAAAACTTATATAGCTAGATTTCTCTTCTTCTACCCAAAACAAAGTTTGTGATAGGACCAGATTAGATGCAAAGGGACAGATTCCTCTCACACGTACTCCAGGTTGAATCAAAAGTGGCACTACTGAAGTTCCACTGATGTAAACATATCAACTGGTCCTGCCGGTTGATTATTTTGATCGCTAGAATATTATATAACATCATTACTGCCAGCCCTGTAGCATGAAGCTAAAGAGGACAGGGATCTTGCTACTCCGATCCGATGGTGGAGAAAGAGCAGCCAAAAGCTGATAAACTACTTGGAACTCCAGATAGATAAAAGCTCAGTAGGGGAAGAGCTCTCTGCCCCCATCTATTGGTAAACAGGGGGAACTACAGCTACTGAGAGAGTTCATTTGCATAATCTTTCTACCCAGAATTCCTCCAGGGACACTATAGGCTAGTCACCATCACTGTACAAGATCTCCAGTTGGGCTGGGTGGTGAGACTGAGTATTTTTGTAAGGCGTTTACATGCTATTGTGATGTGTTTGGAAGAAGTGAGGTGAGTTTTTGTGGAAAGAGACAGTGGGGAGGTAGCGCTTGGCTGAAGCTGTAGTGGGTAGCAACACAGCTGGGTGGACTATGCTGCTTACCACCAAGTGAAAATGCTCTGGGTGAAGGAGCCATGGAAAATACCTGGTAGCCTTTTCCCTTCTCTGCTGGAGATAGGCCTGCCTGTTTACATATATCCAGGATGTGGAATACTCTCCCCACAGACTCTGAACTCAGTGGGGAAAGGAAATTATGTTAAAGGGTCACTTGTCCTTTGGATGTCTGCACCAGGGGCGGGTCTGTCGCGTCTGTCCTAATGGCTTGTATTTGGAATGTCCGATAAAAACCTTTGTTAGGGTTTTCAAAATAGTTCGTTGGAAAGGATCAGCTCACACAAATAATCAACAGCCGTCGTGGGTGGGTCTACACAGAGGCACTAGCTTGAAATAAGCTACGCAATCTGAGCTACGTAGCTTATTTCAAGCATACTTCGAGATAGTCTGTTTTGAAATTTGGTATTGTCGACACAGCACCAAATTTCAAAATAGACTGCTATTCTGACAAGTCCCTTAATCCTCGTGGAATGAGGTTTACCAGGCCGTCGAAATAGCAAGCCTGTTATTTCGATTGCATTTCAAAATAACTGGCGTGCAGTTAAGATGCAGAAAATGCTATTTCGGGATACCGGACATATCCTGAAATAGCACCGCTGTCTAGACATACCGGCTGTGTCTAGACTGGCCAGTTTTTTAGCAAAAGCAGCCGCTTTTGCGCAAAAACTTGCCAGCTGTCTACACTGGCCACTTGAATTTGCGCAAGAGCACTGACCTTCTAATGTAAGAAATCAGTGCTTCTTGTGCAAATACTTTGATGCTCCCATTTGGGCAAAAGTCCTTTTGCGCAAAACCTTTTGCGCAAAAGGGCCAGTTTAGACAGCTCAGTTTTGTTTTGTGCAAAAAAGCCCCGATGGCTAAAATGGCGATCGGGGCTTTCTTGAACAAAAGCGCGTCTAGATTGGCCATGGACGCTTTTGTGCAAAAAGTGCTTTTGCGCAAAAGCGTCCGTGCCAATCTAGATGCTGTCTTGCGCAAATACTTTTAACGGAAAACTTTTCCGTTAAAAGCATTTGCGCAAATTCATGCCAGTCTAGACGCAGCCACCCTGTGTGACCAGTGACAGTAGGAAAGACGCTTTGGTCTCCTAGCAAAACTGTGAATTACCAAGGCCGGTTAACTCTCCTTATTGCACCTCGCTGCTCAAGTTACTAAATGAAACTCATTACATGCCCTCATTACATGCAACCAATGGCCCTGTCTCCTTTTCAGAGTCTTAATAAAGCTGGTATATAAGAATGATCTTAAACCAGTGCTCAGCATTTAGTAATTTACCACCGTTGACCTTCCTCACTGCAACTGGATTTTCTTTAATCAACTCCAATTACTTCTAGCAATTCTTAACGTGTTCTCATTAGTAGCTCCTCCAAATTAATTAGTTCCCTTGTTAGCCTCAAATAGGTATGGAAGAAGGCTGAGCGCTTGACTATCTACCCTGATATGAATAGATGTCTCTGCTTTCAGAGATGCTTAAAATGCTGCAGGTTCCTTTTCCAGGATGATTCCTAATAAGGAAGTGAGGGGTTTTTTGCTACCTCATGCTGTGATCTCTTTCCAAGGCTGGGTTTTAAGGTAAAGTTGAAAGCAGTGTAGGACGGTTTTCTTACTAGTTCCAATTCAAACATTATTGTTTTGCTTTGATGGGTCACACTCCCTGGCAAGATGAGAACAACATTGGATGCACCGGAGAAAATCAGAGAATCCCAGGGCTGGAAGAAACCTCAGGAGTCATCGAGTCCAAGCCCCTGCCCAAAGCAGGACCAACCCAACTCAAGCTTCCCAGCCAGGGCTTGTCAAGGCGAGACTTAAAAACCTCTAGAGATGGAGATTCTACCCCCTCCCTAGGGAACCCATCCCAGTGCTTCCCCACCCGCCTAGGGAAACAGTTTGTCCTAATATCCAACCTAGACCTCCCCCACTGCAACTTGAGACCATTGCTCCTTGTTCTGCCATCTGCCACCACTGAGAACAGCCTCTCTCCATCCTCTTTGGAACCCCCCTTCAGGAAGTTGAAGGCTGCTTTCAAATCCCCCCTCCCTCTTCTCTTCTGCAGGCTCAATAACCCCAGATCCCTCAGCTTCTCCTCGTAGGTCATATGCTCCAGCCCCCTCATCATTTTGTTCGCCCTCCGCTGGACCCTCTGCAAAGTCAAGTGCTCTAGCCCTATAATCACTTTCATTGCCCTCCGCAGGACTTTCTCCCAACCTTTCTGTAACGGGGGGCCCAGAATTGGATACAATACTTTAGAAAATCCACAACCATAAATTCCCACTCTACTTTTAGTCCCTCTGTCTGCAAGTCTTCCAGTCGTCCTCTTGGGGCTGATCAATCTGCCTGGAATATGCCTTCCCAAAACATCTAATGCCACCTTGACCTCTCCACAAGCAGCTGGTATTTTGCCCCATGGAGACTCTCCCAGTTGGCAGGCCCAGGAAGGACTACAACATACTATGTACCACAGCCGAGCGGGCAGATGTGACAATGACTCAGACATAGCCAACCTGATTTTGGCCAGACTCTTTCAAAAATGTCCCACTGGGTTCCACGCACGGGAAATTTCAGCTTTGTGGTTATATAGACAGGCGGCCCCCAACTTGCAATGAGATCGGTTCCTGGGGAAGCATCGCAAGTAGGGGGCGTCATAACTCGAACCCTCATTTACAATAGGCACCATGTGCCATTGTAAATACGGGCCAAGGGCGTAAATCGGGGTGGTTCGGCCCCTTCCACACCTACAAAAATGGTCGTAAGTATGGGGGGCGGGTCGCAACACGGGCCGTCGTAACACGGGGTTTCCTGTATATGTTTTTGTTCAGAAAGTTCTGAGCAATTGAGTAAAGGACCGGTAGGATGAAACTCATCCTTTAATACAGTGCCCATTGTCTACTGCTACTGCATGGTGCCGGTCTGTACTTTGTGCCTCTTTCCATGTCTCTATCACTAGGGCTGGTGGACAGAGAGAATACTTGATAGGGGATGATCAAGGCTTTCTTGGCATGTGTTTGGGATGGCTGTAGTCTCCTGGGGAGCATCCAGGGAGTTTTGAAGGTCATCCCAAAGCAGTATTGATAAAATCTCTCTCTGTCCACATCCTTGGGTAGTCTGTCTACGTGGCATACATGACAGAAAACCTATTTCAGGCACGTAAGCATATCAGATTGATATTTTTTCCCTCTGGCTGTAAAGGCAGGTGCCTTAGTTATGAGGCTCCTGGTCTAAAGCTGATTCATGCTCACAGGAGTCTTTCCAGGGACTTCAATGGGCTTCGGATGAGGTGCCAGGGAGCTGACGATACGAGGCTTCTAGCCACATAACCTCCAGAAGTGACCAGATAGCTTTTCCAGACCTGGACATGTCGTGACTTTAAAACTGTTCCCTGGCATCTTCATTTGACTGTATTGTTATAGAGAATTATTTCACACCAGAGGTTTTGTGGTGGGTCTGAGGTACGTACTGTGTAGAGCAGCAAAACTGGGCCATGAAAACTGCTTGTCAGCAATCTGCAAAGATCCCCCGAGCCTCTAGCTGCCCAGAAAATGCTTCCTGCCTGGCCGGGCATTGACGCAGAGAGGTTGATTGCCTTGGCTTGCTCCTCGGTGGCTTGGAAACTCAGCCGTTCCCTCCAATCCAGGCAGGCCTGTACCAAGCGGCTCCCCTGAATGGTCCAATGTGTGGGGGAAAGGCAATCTGAGGTTGCCCTCCGAGGCCCAGAGTGGCCTGGCCCTTGGGCAGCCTCACGGATGCAGGGAGACTCACCAGACTTCCTCCTGGCATAGGTGTGCCATGGCCTCCCTCCGCAGCGGCTCTGGCGAGCACAGGAATGGCTCACTTGGGTTCCGCCCCTCCCCAGGGAGCAGGACTGCGGAAAGAAGGAAAGGAGGGTCTCGCCCCAGGGCACACAATCCGGGAGAAGAAGTTTGCCCTCTTCCGCAGGAAGGCAGCAAGTCGCACCCAACCCCAGAGCGCTGGGAGACAGACCATGCCAGGCTACGTCGCATCTACGCTGGTGGTGGCTGGGAAGGGACACGTCGCTACATGCAGCAGGGAGAGGACCCAGCAGTCGGGCACTGATTTGAGGATGGGAGGCACCACTTGGGCAAGTCGAACGCCACGTGGAATTACCCCCCCCATGGCTCTTACACGTCTTGACTCTTCTTGCCTGGGCCTGCAAGGACTACACTCTACATAGCATCATTGAGGTAGATCTATCCTGAGGTGGCCTCCTCCTAGCATGCCCTTTGGGGTGGGGCCAGCCCCACGGCCCGCTCAGCAGAGTTGTGGCACGAACGATCCGCAAGGCCCCAAGATAGAGCAGACGCTTCCACCAGCCATGAGTTACGCGGACCCCCCCCGGTCGTCAGCCAGTCTCTCACGCACTGGGCAAGGCCACCCGCTGTCCTTTGGCTGTCATCTTCTATCAGTTCCAAATGTGTGATCTCCGTCGTTTCCTGCACGTCCAGCCCAAATGGGTTCTTTTAAATATACGTGAGATACAATGAAGGGTTTCGTGGGTTGGAAAACAAGAAGGGCAACTAAAATGACGAGGGGTTTGGAATGGGGCCCATATGAGGAGAGATTAAAAAGACTGGGACTTTTCAGCTTGGAAAAGAGGAGACTAAGGGGGGATATGATAGAGCATGGGTTCCCAAACTGAGGGGCGTGAAGAAATTCCAGGGGGGGCGCGAGGCGACCCAGCCTCTCCCCCCAGTCAATCCTCCCCACTCTAAGTTTTGCTGCTATTTTTATTTTTTGGTCCCAGTCAGTTCCTTTTGTTGTTGTTGCTCAACAAGTTTTGCTGCTATGGGGGGGAGGTGTCGTGAGGGTTTATCAAAAATCAAAAAGGGGGCGTGATGCTGAAAAGTTTGGGAACCACTGTGATAGAGGTGTATAAAATCATGCGTGGTGTGGAGAAAGTGAAAAAGGAAAAGTTATTTACTTGTTCCCATAATATAAGAACTAGGGGCCACCAAATGAAACTAACGGGCAGCGGGTTTAAAAAAAATAAAAGGAAGTTCTTCTTCACACAGCGCATAGTCAACCTGTGGAACTCCTTGCCTGAGGAGGTTGTGAAGGCTAGGACTATAACAGGGTTTAAAAGAGAACTAGATAAATTCATGGAGGTTAAGTCCATTAATGGCTATTAGCCAGGATGGGTAAGGAATGGTGTCCCTGGCCTCTGTTTGTCAGAGGGTGGAGATGGATGGCAGGACAGAGATCGCTTGATCATTACCTGTTCGATTCACTCCCTCTGGGGCATCTGGCATTGGCCACTGTGGGCAGACAGGACACCGGGCTGGATGGACCTTTGGTCTGACCCAATGTGGGCGTTCTTATGTTCTTATGTTCAATAAAACATTATAGAGGGGACACACCAGGTGCCGGGTTGGGTGAGCCCTTCTGAGTCTGTGTAGTGGCTTCCCTGCGATTCCTTGGGGCATTGCTCTCTTAAAGATGGAGCCCCGCACTGTGTCTCCAAGGAACTGTTCTGTTTTGATGCAGGCACTTTATTTTTGTGAGCCGCTTGCAAACTAGCCCGGAGCCTCAGACATTTCGCGAGAAAGCACTGCCAACATTCACCATTCTATCCCGCGTCCCCTGATGTATCTTGAGTTTTGGTAAGGGTTTGACATTCCCATAAGAACGGCCACGCTAGGTCAGACCAAAGGTCCATCCCACCCAGTGTCCTGTCTGCCGACAGTGGCCAATGCCAGGTGGCCCAGAGGGAGTGAACGGAACAGGTAGCACAGAACACCGTAGAAGTGGGGGTCTAGCTGAAATGACTGTACGATGGGTGCACACCCATTTGAAAGACTGTTCTCAAAGAGCAGTTCTCAGTGGCTAACTGGAAGGGCGTATCTATTGGTTATACAGAAGGGCACCGTTTCGGGAGGACAGAGGGGGCAGCAGCCGTGTGTACCGGGATGCGGCTTGCTTTTCCTCCCATTCCCCTGACTAGCAGGGAGCGAGGGGAAAGTACATGGCTTTTGTGCATGCCTCTCACTTCTGGTGGGTGAAAGGAGGGGGAAGAGGAGTAATTCACGGAATCCAAGTACTTTCCCCACGCTCCCTTATCGTGAGGAGAGCGGGAAAAAAAGCAAGCTGGGTCCCAGTAGGGCCGGCTGTTGCCACCTCCCCCCGTCTCCTGAAACGGTGCCCCTGGTTATCTTCAGGTGAGTCCTGGGTCCAGAACTGTTCAAAAATCACTTGGATAACAGAGTGGTAAATTTGCACGTCAAATTGGCAGCGGGCACTAAGCTGACAGGACTTTGGAGGACAGGTTGAGAATTCAAAATGACCCTGACCAGTTGGAGAATTGATCTGAATTCAATGGCGCGAAACTCATTCAAAGAGAAGTGCAAAATTCTCCACTTTTGGAAGGACAGATCGAGTGCACCACCAAAAATTGGGGAATAGCCAGTGAGGCAGTAGTACTGCTGAAAAGGATCTGGGGGCTGGAGTGGATCACAGACTAGATATGACATGGCAAAGTGATGCGGTTGCTGAAAAGGCTAATATTTCTGAGGTGGCGCAGAGGGGTCACGGAGTTCATCTGTAGCTTTGAAACAATGACTAGTCCAGTGGGATCTTAGGGTATGTCTACATAGCATACCCTAAACAAAGAGCATGTCTACACAGCAAGCCGTTATCCTGAAATAATGTCGAGCTGGAGGACTTCTTACTCCAACTCCTGTGACCTTGATTTCACTAGGGCTATGTCTATACTGGCAGCTTCTTGCGCAAGAACAGCCGTTCTTGCGCAAAAACTTCCCTGCTGTTTACACTGCACGTGTGTTCTTGTGCAAGTAAATTTATAGTATAGCATTGTAAAACAGGGCTTCTTCCGGAAGAGTTATTCCTCTCCCCACGAGGAATAAGCCCTCTTGTGCAAGAGCTCTTTCACAAGAGGGCAGTGTAGACAGGCAACATGAATTTCTTGCGCAAGAAGCCCCTATGGTTAAAATGGCCATCAGAGCTTTCTTGCACAAGAGAGCGTCCACACTGCCATGGATGCTCTTGAGCAAAAGCACATGCCAGTGTAGACGCGCTCTTGTGGAAGACTTTTTGCGCAAGAACTCTTCCGCAAAACAGTTCTTGCACAAGAAGCTGCCGGTGTAGACGTAGCCTAGGAGTAGACAGCGCCAAAAGCTGAATTAAGCTATTTCGACTTCAGCTACGCAATTGACGTAGCTCAAGTTGTGTTTCTTAACTCGAGTTTTGCCATGCTGTCTAGATGTGCCCTTAGAGACTAACAATAGATATATAGAAGCTTCAGGGGGTAGCCGAGTTAGTCTGTATAGGATAGACTTAAAAAACAGCGAATGGTCTGGTAGCACTTTATAGAGTAACAAAACATGTGGATGGTATCATGAGCTTTCGTGGGCACAGCCCACTTCTTCACATGACCCATTTGTTGTTTTTTAAGTTTTATATATATATACATACACACACACACACACACACACATACACACACACACAGATACACAAGTTGCACCTCTGTTCCGGCAACATCTGTGGTCTGGATGTTCCAGGAGAAGAGTCCTGGCATGCTGTGGGGGGTGGAGCCGAGACCCTTGGTGCGATGCGAGGGGGGGTGGCAACACAACTGGGCTGAGGGAAGGGGAAGAGCTGGGAAGCCTGGCGTGCAGCTCAGCTGGGCAGGAAGCCTGGTGGGAGGGCACAGGGGGGCCAGCGGGGGTGGGGGAACAGACCAGAAATGACCTCCCCTGGTCTGGCAAAGTCCCTCATCCAGGACCAGCCAAGTCCCAAGGGTGCTGGACCAGGGAGGTCCAACCTGCAGTATCATGAGCTTTCATGGGCAAAACCTATGTTGTCTGCAGTGGCGGTTTGTGTACATGTGTGTATATCTCTGGGTGCATGTGCAACATGTGGGATGTAACTTCCCACTCTGCCCGGCACTGGTGAGGCCGTAACGGGAGCCTGGCGGCCATTTCTGAGCGCCATACTTTGGAGAAAGGTGTGGAGATATTGGAGAGAGTCTAGAGCAGGGGACTGTCACTGGGGGTATGAAGAGGAACCCCCCTCCCCGACTTAGACTTCTCCCTTTTTTTAAGTGTGTCAGAATAACATGTCAAGTAAAAAAAAAAGCCAACAGCCCCAAGCCATGCATTGTGCGGCTGTGTGTCTACTTCCTGGCTGTCGAACACAGCTAGCCTTCCTGTTTCTCCAAGCCACAGTCTTCACTTTGAAAGGACAGCAGCGGGGCCATGCTCCATTCTTAGGGACCCTCAGTCTCCTCCTTCTCACCCACCATCTTGTGTAGTCTGCCATGACCGCCCTGTAGATGCTTGTGGTCAGACTCATGACATTCGGCTCTATGACCCATGTCTCCCCTAACAATGGTGGAACAAAAGCCCCGTGCATTCTGGGCCCCTTTTTGCCCCCCTCCATCCCTGCCCCAGGCTGGGAGGAATCTGGGTGTCACCGAGATGTAAGAAGCCCCCAGCACCCCCCATCTGTCATCAGACATTTCTCGCAGCCACCAGGTAGAACAGAAGGGTGATTAGTCCACAGGGATACAGCGTAGAACAGACCTGTCAGCACAGGGACCTGGAGCAGTCAGTACCATCCATCCTGGGGAGAGGAGACTCAGGGCCAAGGGCCCTGCCCCCATCTCTGCCCCCCAAGCCAGCGGGACTCACTCACATACCCAGCAGCCCATCTCCCCCTGCAGCCAGCCCCCCCTCCAGCCTTTGTCCAGCAAAAGGTGTCACCTGGTCATACCCCCCTCCCAGGCTCAGGTTACAGAAATCAGCCATTGTGTGTGTGCAGGATGCTGTCACAACCAAATTCCCACCCCCACCTCACTATTGGTACAGTGCCCACAACATAAGACCATAAGAACGGCCACACTGGGTCAGACCAAAGGTCCATCTATCCCAGTATCCTGTCTGCCGACAGTGGCCCAGAGGGAGGGAACACAACAGGGAATCATCACGTGATCCCTCCGCTGTCATCCATTTCCAGACAAACAGAGGCTAAGGACACTATTCCTACCCATCCTGGCTAATAGCCATTGATGGACCTAACCTCCATGAATTTATCTAGTTCTTTTTGAATGCTATTAAAGTCTGAGTCTTCACAACATTCTGTGGCAAGGAGTTCCACAGGTTGACTGTGCACTGCATGAAGAAAAACTTCTTTTGTTTGTTTTAAACCTGCTGCCTATTCATTTCATTTGGTGACCCCTAGTTCTTATACTATGGGAACAAGTAAATAACTTTTCCTTATTCACTTTCTTCTCACCACTCATGATTTTATAGACCTGTCTCCTATCCCCCCTTAATCTCCTCTCTTCAAAACTGAAATCTCTCTTCATATGGGACCCCTTCCAAACCCCTAATCTTTTTTGTTGCCCTTTTCTGAACCTTTTCTAATGCCAAGGTATCTTTTTTGAAATGAGGCAATCACATCTGTACACAGTATTCAAGATGTGGCCATACCATGGTTTTATATAGAGGTCATAAAATATTCTCTGTCTTATTCTCTATCCCTTTTTTAATGATTCCTAATATTCTGTTTGCTTTTTTGACTGCCACTACACACTGAGTGGATGTTTTCAGAGAACTATCCACTATGACTCCAAGATCTCTCTCTTGAGTAGCTGTAGCTAAATTAGTCCCCATGATGTAGCGTAGTTGGGATTATTTTTTCCAATGTGCATTACTTTATATGAAACTGAGGCGTGCCCACAGGGTTACGATAGGCCAGTAGAATCCCATGCACCAAAACCAAGCAAACAGGGTGAATACTATCCCCACTTCACTCCACGAGACCCGGGGATAAACTAGCCAATAGGGCCCTTTGTGGGGTAGGTTACTGCTCAAAATGAGTAAGAGACGAATTGTGCTAATATCAGTACAAATAAAAAATACTGACAAATATTGCCAGCTGACAGTCATCAGAGAAACTGCAGACCACCCTTTGGTTTAAAAATCCTTACGTATCAAGGGTATTTGCGATACTTTTGCTCCCAGTGTCTCCTTTTATTCTCATGTTCCCTAAACATAACATAGTCAGAAACCTTGCTGAGTCCTCCCTAATGAACATTTCTCTGTAATCTGTCTTCCAAAGCCGATGCCTGAGCATCACGAAACAAGAATCCAAGCTAAACAACGGCAAGTGCCACTTGGAACTATAAACACACACTAGGAACTTCTCAGCCTGTTTCTCCAGAGAATACGAGAGGCTTGCTGCTGACGCACTTTCAAGGAGCGAGGGGAATTTGGCAGTGGGAAGTGTGAATTTTCTGCCTACCACACAAGATTCCAGTATACAGTGCAGACAAAGCCCAAAATAATTAGAAGGAGTCTGAACTCGTAAACAAACACCCACCTCCAACGGAGGGTGGAAATTATTTTCTACTGCGCCTAGTTTCCAAGGGGTCGCTGTGTTAGTTTGTGACTGAAAAAAAAACTTTAAAAACAAATGGTCCTGCAGCACCGTAGAGTCATCTGAAGAAGTGGGTTGTGCCCACAAAAGCTCATGATACCATCTACATGTTTTGTTAGTCTCTAACAAAACATGTAGAGAAGAGAGAGAGAAAAAGACTTGGACTTTTCGGCTTAGAAAAGAAGAGACTAAGGGAGGATATGATAGAGGTCTATAAAATCATGACTGGTGTAGAAAAAATGAATAAGGAAAAGTTATTTACTTATTCCCGCTTTTTTTCTAAACGGAGTTGTTTTCGGAAAAACGGCAGTCTAGACGCGGATCTGTCGAAAATAAAGCCTTTTTCGACAGATCCTGTATTCCTCAAAAAATGAGGTTTACAGGATCTGTCGACAAAGGCTTTATTTTCATCAGATCCGCATCTAGACTGCCGGGTTGTTGTTGTTTTTTGAAAAAACTCCGTTTCGAAAAAAAGTGGCGGCCATGTTTATGCTAATGAGGCATGGGATATTTAAATCCCAGCTTCATTAGCAATTTCGACGTGCTTGATTTGCATCCCTCTGTCGACAGAGGGATGCAGTCTAGACAGACCCTGACTCTGTTGTCTGACACAAGAATATACCTTACCGTTCTGATATCAGCCATGTAGCATTGGGCATTCAAAGGTGCTAGTCAATGGCATTATTATTATTGTATTTATTACTGATTGTCTGTATTAACCTATTACCTGGGGACTTAAGTCGTGAACCAGGATCTGATTTTGCTAGCTTCAGGAAAAATATTGAACAACAAAAAAATGTCCCAGAGGGCTTGCAATCTAACATCTCTGGCTACACAGTTGGCTGAAAAGGCAAGGCAACTCTGGCCTGGGGGTGCTTTTATAATCGGACCCCCAGCATTTGCAAGGATAAAGTCCAGACTCGTAGTCCATCCCAACAAGATAGAATCATAGAATTGTAGGAACTTTGAGGGGTCATCAAATCCAGTCCCCTGTCCTCATTGCAGGACCAAGCACCATCTAGATCATCCCTGACAGGTTTCCTTCAGCCCTGAAATCTCAGTGCTGCCCTCTTTGTTCCTGAGGTACCGAGCAGGTGACGGGTCTTTAGAAAACAAGAATCTATGTTTTCATTTTCTCCTCTTCTCCCTCTTCATCCAATATGGTTCAGGCCACCTCCCATCTGTCTTTAGGAAATTGCTACCCCAGAAGCAGCCAAAGGACCCAGAAGTGGAGTGGAGGAAAAGCAGCCAAAATCTTTATTTAAAAAAACCAAAACCATTGGAAGTGGGTTAAACAGAAAGGCTGTGTTAATGGAGATGGAGGAGGAAGAATGTAACTCCTACTTTTCTCTCAGAGGTGAAAGGGGACTAATGGATTCAGAATCAGCTGCATCCCTACTGTGTATTTACCCAATCTGAAATAAAAAACAAGAAAACTCCATTAGTGTAATACATTTTTCATGCAGCTGCAACCCAACAGTAGCTTCTGTATGGAAGCAGAGAAGCCATTTCCCCTTCTCAGAGCATCAGTATGGTAGAGTCATCTTGGGGGGAGAGGAGAAAATGAAAACATGAGGATTCTTGTTTTCTAAAGACACATCACCTGCTTGGTCTGGTGGTGGAACTCTGGGTATGGCCCCTGGGTCCTGCACTTCCTGGTGGATTTGGGGGATGCCTCAGAGATTCGTGGTGACCCTTCCACTGCCTCTTGTTTCTCTTGGAGGCGAGGGTTCCCCACTTACTGAGCCATTGTCATCATAGGCCAGTCACTAGCTCGGAGGGAAAAATCTCGCGTGGTCCAAAAGTTCCCTTTTCCCACCGGGCATGGGGATGGTTGGGGGGAACCCAGCCCCACCCTCTTACTCCAGGTTCTGGCCCAGGGCCCTCAGTAGCAGCCACTAGCGGGGCTCTTGGCCTTATCCCCATAAAACAGTAGCCTCTCCTTAGGCTACCTTCCCAGCTGCTCCCATGGTATCTTCTCCCTAATGCCCTGGAGAAAACTTCTCCTGCTTGCCACCTTCAGCTTGCCTCACTCTGTGCTTCTGCCTCCTCTCCAGTCCATCGCGCTTCTCCTTCCCCTACCTCACCTGAGGGGAAGCCTTGTATAGTGGCCCAGCAGGAGAAAAAAAAAAGCAAAAACAAAAGAGAAAGTGTCAAACAAGAACCAAAAATAAAATTGTCGGCAATAGAACAGGGAAGATCGTGACGAAAGAAAATGGAGGGCAAATCGTGTCAACGTAGAATGACAGGATGGTGAAGTAATGACAGGATGGTCAGGTAATACCTTGTGTTGGTCCCACTTCTGTCGGTGAAAGGAACACTTGTCTGCTTCCTGCCTGGGAAAGGGACTCAAAATATTACAACTAACGTCAAGGTGGAACAGATTGTTGAGCATAGGTGGTTAACACATTTGTAAGAGACCATTCAAGGTAAAGTTCAGACCTTCACAGTAATCAGATGAAAAGCAGGGGTAAGCGAGTGAGAGGTTGTTGTAATGAGCCATAAATCCAGCGTCTTTCAGACCATGGTTTTTAGTGCCCAGCAAAGTTATGAATTAAAGCTCCCAGATGTGTCTTTCACACTGGAGCTGTCCAGATTTCTTGTGAGGATGGGGATTGAGAGGTCAGATACGGAGTGATGATTTTGTGGAAAGTGTTCGCCCATGGGTGATAAATTGTGGTTTTCTTTTATCATTTTTCTGAGGGCACATCTACACTGTAGGGGTATGTCTAGACTACACGCCTCTGCCGACAGAGGCATGTAAAATAGGCTACCCGACATAGTCAAGGAAGCGGGGATTTAAATATCCCCGGCTTCATTAAAATAAAAATGGCCGCCGCGCTGTGCCGGCTCAGCTGATTGTCGGCACAGCGCAAGTCAAGACGCAGATCAGTCAACAAGGGAAGCCTTTGTCGACCGCTCCTGTAAACCTTGTTTCACACAGGCTAAAAAAAAAAAACCACACACACACGCACGTGTGTCCACTTGGCCCCCTGGCATTTGTCTCTCCTGCACCCTGCCCCTTGGTGCCTTCCCCTTTCTCCTGACCTGCCCCCCTCCCCTCAGCACAAGCTCCTTCCCCTCCCCTACCTGGCGTCTGCCTTCCAGTTTGGGGGTCTGCGGAGCCTTTTTTAATCCAGCGGTCGCTGGCCGTGACGTCACGATGCCACGTCACGCCAGTGTCCTGGCGTCTGCCAGCGTCCCGCCCTCTGGCTCGCGCCCCGCCTCCTCACGGCGGAGCTGCATGCAGGCAGCCCGGCGGCGAGAATCGCCACACTTCCCCCTCCCCGGCGGTGCTCCGCTTCTCCGCCCGGCCAGCGGATCGGATGGGGCCGCGCCGCCCGTAGTCGGCACGGGCCGCACAGTGAGGCCCTGTGGCCCGTATGTCATGCAGGCCTGACATAGGGATTGTCTGGTTTATATGTTAAAAGCTGCGTTGCCTGTTAATTTCCTACCCTGGTAGTGATTTTTTTTCTGATTAGTCCTAGATCTCAGAGAGATCCCTCAGTTTGCTCTCAAACTTTTTGTATTTCCTTTCCTTTCTTTTCTCTTCTCCTCCAGCCTTTTCTCTCCCCTGAACTTCCTTCCTCTTCCCTACCCCCACCTCCTACTCACTTCCCTCTCAGGAAAAGCCTGCCCCTTTCTGCCCCACCTCAGGAACTCAAGTAGGAAATTGCCTTAGAAGCTGGGCTCTTGCAGCCTTGGCAGGTACATCTCTGGTGATAATGCTTTTACACAATGCCCTGCAAAAGCCCAGGCCCCTCACTCAGCAGAGGTTTCAAAGCAACTTGGAACTCCTTGACTTTCGGCTTGTTCCTCCCTGTGCACGACCATTGTCTGGAACAACTTCCTCACTGGCCCGTTGTGAATCTGCAGAAGCCTGAGGCGTCTCGTGCGGTCTCAGGCTGTCACGTGCACCCATTAAACAGCTCTGTTGTCATTCACGGCAAGCAGGGGGTTATGTGGTGGTTTGTCAAGCACCGGCAACAAGCTTGGCTCTGGATGAGACACAGATAGAAACAGGCCCCGCCGCCGGGCATTCACTGGTTGTTGTCCAGATCCTCCGCAGACGTACAATTTTATGGACCAGGGTGTGACGGAGCTCCCCTTGCTCGACTCTTCTCAGACTGCAGGGAGGGGAGCCAAACGCTGAATCCTGCGTGCCCTTTGCTTGCAGGGACACAGCAGGGTTAGGCGTTGGCTCCGTGTTTGGTCCTCCAGGCATGCACTCTAGGTGTAGAGTAGACCTTCTCTCTGGCACCCCTCTTGGCCGGGAGGACCAGGCCTCAAAACAAGTGCCTTCTCCCCCAGCCTTCCTCGGCAGCTCTTGCCTATTCCCTAGACCCCCAGTGGTGGGATGAGACTTCTGGGTCACAGGTCATCTCCTCAGCACCGTGAGGTAGCAGATGGAAATAGGTTCTGGCTTAGCAAAAGGGTTCTAACGGCATTATTCTTGACGTAAAAGACATGGGACATGGTTCGAAAAGAACAGGCGAGACAGAGGCGGATGGGGTAGAAAGGCACCTTTATTGCAGATACTTGTTCCATCTCAACATGGGATAAGGTTCCCCCAACCTGGGATGCGAGTGAGCAACAAATTAACCACAGCTACACCTTTCCATCTTCGTTAGTATGTAAACAGGCTTCTCCATTACATCGCCCGTTCAGCCCTAATTTAGCCGTGCGAACACCCATATAATGCATAATCACAACCCTGTGGGGGAATATAATTCTACCCACCCCCATTTGCCGTGTACAGCTTTTTAGCTGACGTGGGCTGTTCTCACATCACAGTGCTCCTTGAACCAGCCACTTGCATGGGGGAGAGGAGATGGGACCCTGAATGTCTACCTCAGTGTGAATGGGAATGGCTCAGGGGGCAAGGCAGGTAATGTGGTTAACACATAGACCATTCACAAAAAGTTGCATCCCGGGTACAGGTAGGGGCTTATCTATCCCAAGCAAGCAGAGAAGGAGGAATCAAAACAAGTCTGTAAATCAATAGAAGCAGGGTCTGCCTGGGCCGTGCCCCATTACCATGGTCGCATTTACCAAGAATCCTTAATTAACCCTGACACACCCCAACACACATCAGAGCAGGGATCATTTTTAAAACAACCGTGTCCTGAACACCGTGCCCCACGGGCCAGCTCCCCCTTCCCTTGTGCGGGTCTATCTGTAATATAGGTTGGTAGGATCTTCCCTCCCTCTGGCACTGGGGTGTCCAACACATTAGCCACAAGCCACATGTGGCTATTTGGCCAGTTGAGTGTGGCTAGTTGGCTCACAACATTATTTACATTTTCCGAATAATGTGACTAATTTGCTCTAGCAGTAGCTACTGGTTGGACTCCGCGGCTCCAGCACTGTTCAGGTTCTGCCGTAGCTGTAGCTAGTGACAGGTGCTGATAACTGAGAGGGCTCTGGCCCTTTTATAACGTTCTGGTCTCCTCTGCCTCGTGATTGCCAATCACCCTCAAGAGGTGACCACCAAGCCCAGTGGAGGCAGATTCATCTGAACTAGCTAAGGATCTGCTCCCTTTTTTCCTTTTAATACTGAAAAAATTAAATCAAGCATCGAGGCCGACAGTAGTTCCCTGGGTGCATTGATATTTAACATCAAGCTTGTCTTGGCCAATTAATGGGTGCAAATGGTTAGAAATTAATTGAAGGGTTCATTGTGTGATCAACCACTGAAAATGGTAGCTGATTGCAATTGTTCCTTAAAGAGTACACCAGCAAAAATGTTGTTACACTCCCATCTCTGTATCCCTTCCTTCCTCTCTCCCTCCCTCCCTTCCTTCCTCCTTTTCTTACTTTGTTCCTTCCGCATCTGAGGACGTGAGTTGCTGCTCACAAGTTATGCTCTAATATCATAATTAATTTCTTCGTTTTTAAAGTGCCACTGGACTCCTCGGTGTTTTCGCTGAAACAGACTAACTCGGCTCCCCCGCTGAAGAATGTGACGTTACAGCCAGCCAAAATTTATCTCAATACAACCTGAAACAGCTGAGGTAACAAGCCTCCCTCTAAATCATAGTTGAGAGTCGAAATACTAACTTAGCCTTAGCTTAGCAGCCCTGCTGACACTGTTGGAATACTGATTTCTTTTTGCTCTTTTGTGAGACCAGATAAAACACACTGTAATTGCAGCCTACAGACCTGTAATTGGGAGGTTGTACACAAGACTTTCACAGGGGAAAATTCAGTGAAAAATCCTTTTTTTTTCTTGAGGTGGCAAAGAGGAATAAATATGTAGGAAGGCCCGTTTTTCT
Organism: Pelochelys cantorii; assembly: GCA_032595735.1. NCBI lineage: Eukaryota > Metazoa > Chordata > Testudines > Trionychidae > Pelochelys > Pelochelys cantorii. The sequence goes on along the minus strand of CM064329.1, from coordinate 127,663,777 downwards.
TTTTCATGAAAATCCTCTACAATCCTTATATAGATCTGTGTCTCAGGTTGAGAGATCAAATTCAAGTAGTTTGAGCCAACAGTTGTACTGCATGGTATTGTTGTACAGAACAAAAATACCACAGGGACAGACAGAAGGTTGTCGTGTATTGATTAAAGTCACATATAGTAGAAATCAAATGTGAGTCCCTTATCCACCTCTGGAAACTGCAACCTACCTTCATATTTATTTGGAGGACACCGTTTTCCACAAGAATAAGAGGTGCTGCTCAGTTTTGGAGCCTCTTTGCCCACAAATATGCTAACAGGCAGGCACAGAATAATTCCCCCCATGTGATCTCACACACCCACAGTGTGTCATACCACTGCGGTGTGATCACCTAATGTCGGGCCTTGTTGTAGCATGTTCTGCACTGATTAGGCCTCAGTTGGAGGATTGTGTCCAGTTCTGGGCACCACATTTCAAGAATGATGTGGAGACATTGGAGAAGGTCCATAGAAGAGCAACAAGAATGACTGAAGGCCTAGAGAACATGAGCTATGGGGGAAGACTGAAGGAATTGGCCTTGTTTTGTTTAGAAAGGAGAAGACTGAGAGGGGACATGATAGCAGTTTTCAAGTACCTAAAAGGGTGTCATAAGTAGGAGGGAGAAAAATTGTTCTCCTTGGCCTCTGATGATACAACAAGAAGCAATGGGCTTAAACTGCAGCAATGGAGGTTTAAGTTAGACATTCGGAAAAACTTCCTACCTGTCAGGGTGGTTACACACTGGAATAAATTGCCAAGGGGGGTTGTGGAATCTCCATCACTGGAGATATTTAAGAGCAGGTTAGATAGACATCTATCAGGGATGGGCTAGATGGTGCTTGATCCTGCCTTGAGTGCAGGGGACTGGACTTGATGACCTCTCAAGGTCCCTTTTAGTTCTAATGTTCTATGATTTTATGATTTATCCTCAAGACAGCAATGCAGTGCAGCGTCAGGATGGTGCCAGGATGGTGGTTCTGAATCCTCAAAGGTATTTAGGCACCTAACGTCTATTGAAAGCAAGGAAGTTTGGTGTCTACATACCTTTGGATAGCCAGGCCTTTGCATTGGCTGAGACTGCCTTTATAAACCCAAAATACATTTTCCCGCTGACGTTTTGTCTGACATTGACTGTTTATGGGATTGGACCATCCCAGCGAGTTTTTACTTTTGTATCTTTCTATTCCAATAGCCTCAGAGGTCCTAAAACTAAGGAAATTAATCTCAGGGCAAAGAAATCTGGTTAACCACCTTCTAAGACATTGACTTTAGAGAGCAATGCTTGCCCGGTGGATTGATGGCATGTGGGTCCATCCGGGAAGCTCCAGGTGAAGTGTGATATGTCAGCAGAGGCACACCGTGATTTCCAGTTTTTCCTTCTCACATCATTTATCATGTATCATGAGGGCCCCATCTTTCTGAGACCTTGGGGATATTGTGTGGGGGGGGGGACATTTTGGTGTAGGTTGTGTAGAGCACGACTGGTTACTTGGTGGGAGCACCTTGTACTTGGGTTGTGAGAGACTTTCAGGATGGAGTCAGACAGGCTGCTGATGGGGGGAGGGGAGAAAGAGGGTAGTTTTCCCTGGGCCTGGGGCTCCCAGCCCCTCCAGGAGTGGCAGCGGGCAGAGCCCCGGGCCCTTTAAATTGCCACCAGAGCACTGTGTAGCATAGTCCAGGTGGCTCTCAGGGCTGGCTGAGGGGGGCAGTGTGGCCCAAAATGCTGTTGCCCCCTGCCCCGCCCCTTGTGCCTGAGGCCCCGCCCATTCCAGGAGCACAGAGCTGCCCCCGCCCCATGCATTGCCCAGGGGCATGGTGTAGCCTGGGAAGGAATTGTAGTGAATTTTAGGTGGGTCAGGCTCGCCAATCTGATCAGAGATTCTAAGTTCCTCCTCCCTATCCCCAGTAACAAGCTGGTAGAATGATAAAATTCCCCCTCACAAGGGTCTGCAGGTGCCGAGTGACAGTCACACTTCAGATCGGGAAATGCAATTCTAATAAGCTTTATTCCTGCCGGAATCAATGTAGCAAACAATACAACAAAAATAGCACCGAGTATGCAGATTAATTGAATCTCCTCTACGGATAACATTAACAAAATCAAACTGGACTTATCTAAGCATACAGATCTTAATTACCTAATAGAATTTCATACTCACAGGCTTTTCTCCCCGCAAAGGCCGGGCGTGGAAGGACAAGCCTCCCTTTCCTGAGGTACCTTAGTGCAGGTGGAGTACGAGATACTTGGAAGCAACACATAGATGAAGCAAGACAGAACTAGAAAGACAGAGAGAGAATAGAACTTGGTTTCTGACCTCAAGAGAAAACACCGGAGCAGGCTTTAGCAGCCTGACTTCCTTAATCCCTAGACCTATATTCCCTTTTTGGTGCCAAAACGTCCCGGATGTCCAAACCCCTAACCAAAGTTGGGCCTAGTACCTTAAGATTTCTGTGGGTACCTATAACTGATTGGAAGAGATATTGGGGGGGAGTGGTGTCTGTGAATATGCATAGACGTGACGTCTTCTTGGACCAATTCCCGGAACAGAGAAAAAGAGTGGAAACATTGCGGTTAGGTGCAGGAAATCTGGGCACTTCGGTTTTTGTTGGACTTGCAGATTTTACTTATGTTTATTCCTGCAAAACTGAGTAATGGTCTCAAAGTTAACTGTCAGGATTAACCACAAAGGCCTTTTGTAATCTTTGCACAATTCATATCTCAGAAAATAGCAAAGAAAAATAGAAGAAATACATATTAACCCTATCCTTATCACACTACTTTTGCTAAAGCGGGGTCATAAAGATAAGTTTGATCCTGTAGACATCTTGCATTATTAGCATACAATTAAAAATATATCACGAAAAGGATAGGATAGGAAAGATATGTCTTAGCAGGCTACAATGGCAAGTCTGTGAAGGCCACTTTGGCCTGAACAAAGGCTTCCATCCATCCATTGTCTTCCAGTCCATTTCCAGTCAGCTCCTGACCTGCCGTTTTCATATGAAGCTCACCCAGCCTAATGACACATTTGTCCTATCCATACCCAGCCAGCCAGGTCCACTGTATCAGTGTTGTTGTGACTTAAAGGGGTGATCCCCTGTGATCACTGGCACTTGGTATGGGTGTCGGTGGTGTGGGGCGTTCTTTATCACATCCACAGCAGAATGCATCATTGCCAGAGACTTGGAGCCATCTGGAAAGGGCGGAGGACGCACAATGAAGGCTGGGTCAGAGTCAGGCTCTGGCTGTTTGCTGGCACAGCAAAGGGCCCGGGAAATGTCTTGATCTTCAGTAAAGCTTTCAAGACTCACTGCCTGCCTTATTTGTTCCAGCCACCTGCATCCTCCTTGCACGGCCTTGGCTGCAAGCATGGGAGCATTGGTTTGCTTCACATTCCAGGGAGGGACAATTGTGTAAGACTCAGGGAATGATGCGGGTACGACTCGATGACCTCCTGGGGTCTCTTCCAACTCTAGAATTCTATGATTCTATGGCATTGTCTTCTTCACTGATGCTTGAGTACTGAGATGCTGAAAAAGTGATACCCAAGGTTTGTGGGAGGTGTCTGTTGCTATGGTGGAACTAGCTTCTGGCCTATGTTGTTTCTGGCTATGGTAGTGAACCCACCACCGTGAAGCTGTAGATGACAGACAAGATTCTCATCCTCAAAGTGTTGGCATACACTGTTTGCCGTGATGGTAGAGATGGCCAACAATCTGTCACAGGAAGTCGGCAATCCAAATTTAAAAATGGTCTTTAGTAGGCCATTTTTTTCATGTCTGTGTATGAAGTGTCAAACCAATGTAGACCAGCAAAGATGTTTCTCAAGCATTAATGTGGTATGAACTTTCTGTCCATTCATGGCCTAACACCAATGGGCAGAACCAAACCTGGGACCTTTGTGCATGAACCTCTACCACCCGAGTTCAAAGCCAGCTGGCGCTCAGCTAAGACTGTAGAGCAAACTCATTTGTTCTCTCTGTATGTGGTCTAAGTGCCACTCATTGGGACAGCGCACCACACCCAGTAGGTGTGTGGGTTCAAATGACAATGAATGTTGTTGGATTGCAACATTTGTGTCAAAGTGAAGGGAGCTGGAGGAGTGGAAACTTGTTGTGAGTTTAAATGTTTTGGACCATCCACTATCATGTTCATCAGAGTGATCGGGCCAGCCATCCTGGGACAAACTATCCAGTCAACTGTGGTTTTATTTGAAACACGACCCTTTGAATAAATTTTGCTGTTTGGAATGGATGAAATGCTGCTTCCTCACATATTTTTTCCAGAGGGAGTGTCCAATATCCTTGCACGGAGCCCATCATATCCTTTGTTTTGTGTGTGGAAATCTGGAGTGTATGCTTATGACAATCAAAATTAGTATATAATGGGTCCTAACGTCCCTTTGAAAGCCAGGTGGAACCAAAACACAGACTACATCCCTGGTAGGCAGAAGGGTAAAACAACACTGTCTACTGATGATGACAATGTTGTTCAAATAGCAGCCACAGATGGCAAGGCACAGGTAGGTGACGACCCCATAGATGAAAATCTTTGTTAGGTCATGCCCTAAGACTGTGTGGTAAATGTCATGCTTTTGTCATAAAACCCACAATTCCATCTCTCTCTCTCTCTCTTTCTCTATCTCTTTTTTTATGCAAATCTGATCGGCTAAAGCAAACAGAAATTCTTTTACCACATTTCTCTCAGTTCTCAGTAATCTGCCTTTGTGTTCTTTCACTAGCCACAGAGGTTTGGCTGTTCTCTAGCACGCTGTGAGCAGGGTATCTGCCCCACACTGCCCTAACAGGGGTTAATAGAACCTGAGGGAGGATGAGGCAGCCAGTTAGAGAGAGGCTATTTCAGTTATTAAAAGAAAAATCCCTGAGCATCAATTATTTGTTTCAGCGTTCTTTAAATTGATATTGAACTCAAAATGACTTTTTGTTTAGAAATTCCCCTCACTTTTATTTTATTTTTTAAAAACAAGTCAAACCTTTAAAAAAGCTCACAAGAGAAAACAAAACATTTCATGGAGCCACGTTTACTTTTTTTACGTTGCTTTTTATGAGCAAACACCGGAAAAAAATCATCACCGCGTGTTGACTGAAAATGAATTTTGGTTTTCATTCTGTTTCAGAAACTCAGGCATTCACAGAGCTCTTATTTGGGAGCGTGGGTGGTGGGTAGGCTAGGCAGGGGAAGGCTGCCTGTCAGCCTGCCCCCACCCACAACCTGGCCCCGCCCACAGTCCGCCCCCAGAATGCCTAGTGTAGGCGTACTGGGGGTGGAGAGTTGCTTTCCCCCAGCACCTGCTCTCCTCGTGCTCTGAACTAGGGGCCCTCCTCCCTCCCCATGCTCTGGGGCTGGGGAGGCTGGGGCACATGCGCCCACCCACCTCCCCTCCCCATGCTGGTGAGGAGTGCATGCACATCGCTCGCCTCCCCATGGTGAGGGGAATGGGGAGGCGATTTGGCTTCCATGGGGACAGAGCCTCAGCAGAAGGGGCAGGGCCGGGGGTGGGGTTGGGGGCTTGCCTCCCCCAGTCCTACCTTCACCAACTGCCCATGTCTGGAGGTTTGTGAAAAGTAGATTAGTGACCTAAAACAATCTTCTGGAAACAAAGTTCTGAGTTAACAATAAGAACAGCACATAACATAAGAGAAAAGGTTGCTCTGTCTTTCAGCCGTCCCCTAGCTGGTGAGGTTTGGGCCCATTCCAATTCTCCTCTTGTTCCTTGTTCTTCAAGGCCATAGGTCTTTGTTCTCAGTTTTCCAGATTTACACATGTCCAAAGCCAGTGTGGTAAGCTTCCGAAGGAGCGGTCAAGCCAGAACGTTAAACAAAAGACATTGCGTAACATAGACCCCGGTCATCAGCAGGCAAAGTTGACCTTCCTGAGCACAAGGAATCTGCCTCTACCAGCATGAGCTCAAAGCCAGCTGGCTAGTCCCTAAGGCTGTTGAGCAGTCTCAGTATTCTTTCTGTAGCTGGTCTTGGGACAGTGCACCACACTCAGAAAGTGTGAGGGTTACAGTTGCATTATCTGAATTGTCTTCTAACAACTCCCCTACTCAGTGTCTGGAGGGATGTCTTCTCTCAAGTCATCTTCTTGCCTTCAAGTTCCTTTCCCAGCAATGCTGTTGGTGTAGGCCAGAAAAGCCATACAGTAAATATCCCAATAACTAGGTCAGGATGCAGTATTCATAAATTATTACAAGTAGTTCCACGTCCCACACAGTCAACACCTCCCTAAAGAGGTCTAAAAATAGATGAATTCAGTTAAGAGAGATCACCACAGCGGCGCAGAACTTGCTGTTTTGCTGCCTTTTCAACACGGAGCTACAATCGATGCTCCCATTTTCCCCATTTGCTGCCTTTTCCCTCAGAGCCACACAATTGGGTCTCATGATTTCCAAGCCCAGCATTTGATGGGGGGATGAATTCAGAGTGGTCAGACAAATACCTCAGTGATCTCCAAATCATTACTGACGGCTATACTTGCAGGATATAATCACAGAATTTCAGGACTTGAAGGGATCTTGAGAGGTCATCTAGTCCACTCCCCTGCACTCATAGCAACACTAAATATTATTTACAACATCCCTGAATGTTATGTAGATCATGCCTGGTGGGACTAAGAACTTGTCTCAGCTTACCCCAAGATTGACGCTCTGGGGATCAATCTCCCAGGATTTGATTTAGCGGGTCTAGTAAGGACCCACTAAATCAACCACTGATGGTGTCCACATTGACCCCAGTACTCCATGGGGAAAAGTAAGGGAAATTGCCGGGAGAGTTTTTCTTGTCCGCCTCCCACAGTGGGGACACTGCAGAAATTCAGACTAAGGTACCTCGACTCGAGATATGCTATTCTCGTAGCTTGAGCTGTGTATCTTAGGTTGACTTTCTCCCCTACCATAGACTGAGTCTAAATATTACCTAAACCAGTTCTCATGTCTCTCCTGAAGGTCTAATTCATTATCAGATTCAGAAAAGGAAGTACAGCATGATTCTGTATTGCTTTCTCTGACCGCTGAGTTAATTCCCAGATCGTCTTCTCAGTTGCACTCACAGAACAAGTTGTTCACCTGAGAGCAGAACTGTCCTTAAAAATGAAAGAGCCACATATAGCAGATGATTGGCTGTGAGAAATAGCTAAAGAGAATGAGGAAGGCAACTAGTTTAGGATCATTTTAGATCTAGAAAACTTGCCTTACAGTGAAAGATTTAAGAATATAATTTGGTTCAGATTATCTAAGGGTATGTCTACACTGCCACCCTAGTTCAAACTAGGGTGGCTAATGTAGGCATTCGAATTTGCAAATGAAGCCCGGGATTTAAATATCCCGGGCTTCATTTGCATGTTCCTGGGCGGGCGCCATTTTTACATGCCCGTAGTTCGAACTACGTGCCCGCAGCTACACGCAGCATGGACTAGGTAGTTCGAATTAAAGCTCCTAATTCGAACTACCATTAAACCTCCTTGCAGGAGGAATAACGGTAGTTTGAATTAGGACAGTCCCTAGGACTCATGGTGGGGCTAAGTATTAGCTAGATCATCCCCAACAGTCTAAACAGTTTTTAAAACACTCCAATTACAAAGCTTTCACAACCTCCCAAGGCAATTTGCTCCTGTGCTTAACTGTTTTCACGCTTGGGAAGTTTTTCCTAATGTCCAACCAAACCCAAGATTAATAAGGATAAATGCAAAGTGCTCCACTTAAGAAGGAACAATCCATTTTACACATACAGAATAGGAAGCGACTGTCTAAGAAGGAGTACGGCAGAAAGGGATCTAGGGATCATAGTGGACCACAAGATAAATATGAGTCAACAGTGTGACACTGTTGCAAAAAAAGCAAACATGATTCTGGGAGGCAATAACCAGAGTGTTGTGAGCAAGACATAAGAAGTCATTCTTCTGCTCTACTCTGCGCTGATTAGGCCTCTGTTGGAGTATTGTGCCCAGTTTTCGGCACTATATTTCAGGAAAGACGTGGAGAAATTCGAGAAGGTCCAGAGAAAAGCAATAAAAATGATTAAAAGTCTAGAAAATATGACCTATCAGGGGAGACTGAAAGAATTCGGTCGGTTTAGTTTGTAAAAGAAAAAACTGAGGGGGGACATGAGGGGAAAAACAACTGAAGAGAGTTGGCAGTTTTTCAAAGGAACATTTTAAGGACCCAAAAGCAAGCTATTCCTCTGCATAGGACAGATAGGAAATATGGCAAAAGACAGCCTTGGATCAACCAGGAGATCTTGCATGAGCTAAAAATAAAAAAAAGGAGTCATATAAAAAATGGAAACTAGGACAAATTACAAAGGATGAATATAGGCAAACAATACAGGAATGCAGGGGCAAGATTAGAAAGGCAAAGGCACAAAACGAGCTCAAACTAGCTACAGGAATAAAGGGAAACAAGAAGACATTCTATAAATATATTAGAAGCAAGAAGAACACCAAGGACAGGGTAGGCCCACTGCTCAGTGAGGAGGGAGAAACAGTAACAGGAAACTTGGAAATGGCAGAGATGCTTAATGGCTTCTTTGTTTCGGTCTTCACAGAGAAGTCTGATGAAGGAATGCCGAACATAGGGAATGCTAGTGGGAAGGGGGTAGGTTTAGAAGATAAAATAACAAAAGAACAAGTTAAAAATCACTTAGAAAAGTTAGATGTCTCCAAGTCACCACGGGGCTGATGAAATGAAAACAAAGGGTGGAAATAAATGGTAAATTTTCACAATGGAGGAGGGTAACTAGTGGTGTTCCCCAGGGGTCAGTACTGGGACCAATCCTGTTCAACTTGTTCATCAATGATCTAGAAAATGAGGTAAGCAGTGAGGTGGCCAAGTTTGCAGATGACACAAAGTTGTTCAGGACAGTCAAAAGCAAAAGGGATTGTGAAGAACTACAAAAAGATCTCAGCAAACTGAGTGATTGGGCAGCAAAATGGCAAATGAAATTTAATGTGGGTAAGTGTAAGGTAATGCATGTTGGAAAAAATAACCCAAATTACACGTACTACATGATGGGGTCAAATTTAGCTACGACAGATCAGGAAAGGGATCTTGGAGTTATAGTGGATAGTTCTATGAAGACATCCACGCAGTGTGCAGCGGCAGTTAGTAAGGCAAATAGGATGTTAGGAATTATTAAAAAAGGGATAGATAATAAGACAAAAGATATCATACTTCCCCTATATAAAACTATGGTACGCCCACATCTCGAGTACTGCGTGCAGATGTGGTCTCCTCACCTCAAAAAAGATATATTGGCATTAGAAAAGGTTCAGAAAAGGGCGACTAAGATGATTAGGGGCTTGGAAAGGGTCCCATATGGGGAGAGGCTAGAGAGACTGGGACTTTTCAGTTTGGAAAAAAGGCGATTGAGGGGCGATATGATAGAGGTATATAAAATCATGAATGGTGTGGAGAAAGTGATTATAGAAAAATTATTTACCTTTTCCCATAATACAAGAACTAGGGGACACCAAATGAAATTGATGGGTAGTAGGTTCAAAACTAATAAAAGGAAATTTTTCTTCACACAGCGCACAGTCAACCTGTGGAACTCCTTGCCCGAGGAGGCTGTGAAGGCCAGGACTCTATTAGGGTTTAAAAAAGAGCTTGATAAATTTTTGCAGGTTAGGTCCATAAATGGCTATTAGCCAGGGATAAAGTATGGTGCCCTAGCCTTCATAACAAGGGCAGGAGATGGATGGCAGGAGATAAATCACTTGATCATTGTCTTCTGTTCTCCTTCTCTGGGGCACCTGGCATTGGCCACCGTCAGCAGATGGGATGCTGGGCTCGATGGACCTTTGGTCTGACCCAGTATGGCCATTCTTATGTTCTTATGTTAATACTCAAGGAGCTGATAGAGGAGGTATCTGAGCCTCTAGCTATCATCTTTGGAAAATCATGGGAGACAGGAGAGATTCCAGAAGACTGGAAAAGGGCAAATCTAGTGCCCATCTATAAAAAGGGAAATAAGAACAACCCAGGAAACTATAGACCAGTCAGTTTAACTTCTGCACCAGGAAAGATAATGGAGCAAGTAATTAAGGAAATCATCTGCAAACACTTGGAAGATAATAAGGTGATAGGGAACAGCCAGCATGGATTTGTAAAGAACAAATCATGTCAAACCAGTCTGATAGCTTTCTTTGATAGGATAACGAGTCTTGTGGATAAGGGAGAAGCAGTGGACATGGTATACCTAGACTTTAGTAAGGCATTTGAAACGGTCTCTCATGAGTGGGTGCATAACTGGCTGGATAACCGTACTCAAAGAGTAGTTATCAATGGTTCACAATCCTGCTGGAAAGGTATAACAAATGGGGTTCTGCAGGGGTCTGTTTTGGGACTGTCTCTGTTCAATATCTTCATCAACAATTTAAATATTGGCATAGAGAGTACGCTTATTAAGTTTGGAGATGCTACCAAGCTGGGAGGGGTTGCAACTGCTTTGGAAGACCGGGTCATAATTCAAAATGATCTGGATAAATTGGAGAAACGGTCTGAGGTCAACAGGATGAAGTTTAATAAGGACAAATGCAAAGTGCTCCACTTAGGAAGGAACAATCAGTTTCACATATACAGAATGGGAAGCGACTGTCTAGGAAGGAGTACGGCAGAAAGGGATCTACGGGTTATAGTGGACCACAAGCTAAAGATGAATCAACAGTGTGACACTGTTGCAAAAAAAGCAGACATGATTCTGGGATGCATTAAGAGGTGTGTTGTGAGCAAAACACGAGAAGTCATTCTTCTGCTCTACTCTGCACTGATTAGGCCTCAGTTGGAGTATTGTGTCCAATTCTGGGCACCACATTTCAAGAAAGATGTGGAGAAAATGGAGAAGGTCCAGAGAAGAGCAACAAAAATGATTAAAGGTCTAGGGAACATGACCTCTGAAGGAAGACTGAAAGAATCGGGCTTGTTTAGTTTGGAAAAGAGAAGATTGAGAGGGGACATGATAGCAGTTTTCAGGTATCTTAAAGGGTGTCACAAGGAGGAGGGAGAAAAAGTATTCTTCCTGGCCTCTGAGGATAGAACAAGAAGCAATGGGCTTAAACTGCAGCAATGGAGGTTTAGGTTGGACATTAGGAAAAACTTCCTACCTGTCAGGGTAGTTAAACACTGGAATAAATTGCCTAGGGAGGTTGTGGAATCTCCATCTCTGGAGATATTTAAGAGTAGGTTAGATAAATGTCTATCAGGGATGGTCTAGACAGTACTGGGTCCTGCCGTGAGGGCAGGGGACTGGACTCGATGACCTCTCGAGGTCCCTTCCAGTCCTAGTATTCTATGATTCTATGATAACAACTTTCAAGTTCTTAAAAGTACATTACAAGGAGGAGGGAGAAAAATTGTTCTCCTTGGCCTCTGAAGATAGGACAAGAAGCAATGGGCTTAAGTTGCAGCAAGGGAAGTTTAGGTTGGACATTAGGAAAAACTTTCTACCTGTCAGGGTGGTTAAACACTGGAATAAATTGCCCAGGGAGGTTGTGGAATCTCCATCACTGGAGATATTTAAGAGCAGGTTGGACAGACACCTGTCAGGGATGGTCTAGACATTGCTTGGTCCTGCCGTGAGGGCAGGGGACTAGACTTGATAACCTCTCAAGGTCCCTTCCAGTTCTAATGTTCTATGATTCTATGATTCTACCTATTCTGTTCTATGATGCTATTGAAATTGTAACTCTTCATGGCAGAGACTGCCTCCCATTGTGTCTCAGTACAAGGACCTAGCATAATGGGACCTGGATCTGCATTGGGGCTCTCTTCTAATACATAAAATATTCTGTGTGTTACAAAAGCAAGAGTCTCTGATCTCTTAAAAAAAAAAAGCAGGTTTTCTCTCTGCCTGCCGCATGCCGGCAGAGTTTTGTTTTACAAACGGTACTGGTTTTGCCCGTGATTTCTGAAATCTCCCATTTGTATATCAGACATGCTACGTGACTGGCTCTGAGTCTGGAGATTGCAGTTCGTGTTGCTAAGGATACCTGCGATACAGATGTCTCGTTCTTGCCCCCACTTTAGCATGGATCACAGAGTGAGTCTAAATTCCTACTGAAGGGAGCAGTCTGACCTCCTGTGATACCCAGACGCAAGGGAATCATATTAGCAAGCCCAGGCTGGTACCAAGACAACCTCTTGGAAGAAAGGGCAAAGGTAAGCTGACTCTTTATTGATTCTAGAAATGAGGGATCATGCATCTCCATCAAGTAAAATAACACTCTTTGCTCCTTCTGCTAAAACACAAACGAGCAAAAGGGGCCCCTCACTCTAGCTGCGTAGCTTTAATTATGATGATGCATTGCATGGCCTAATTCATGAGGAGTTAACGACGGGGGACAAGCTGGTAGTATTTCAGTTTTTGGCCAACGCTAGCACTTTCTTCCTCAACACCTAGTTATACTTGAAGCGACATGCATCGGGTTCGGTTCATAAGAAAAGAACCGAATGCATGAGCAGTGAAGCACTCTGGTTTCCTATACTTCGCTTTGCTGGTTTCAAATCCGCAGCAGCTTTCTCTCATCTGAGCGGGTTTGGTGGGCAAGGTGCAACGATCTCCTGGCAGACCATCCCGGCAGCCTCCGTGAGCTTTGTTTGGCAGCTCCATCCTCGCAGCACAGTGATCGGCGCTCGTTTCCGAGCACTTGGACTGCGCGTGGATGGGCATCTCCCCAACAAAGCCCGGCGTTCTAAAGTCCTCGCTGTTTCTGCACTCGTCTTTGTCTGCCTGGGGGCATGGCTCATGGGTCTTTGTGGCAAGCGTTTCAAGATTCTCTAACTGAGTCAGCTGCAGAACTTGTCTGTCCTTTGAGGGAATTATGGGACGGGCACTGGAGGACAGCCAGTACTTGAGTGATTTTTTTTTTTTATTTTGCTTGCATCCTAGCTGCAAAGTGGATGGATTCCAGCCCAAGTGAAAGCAAAGCCCAGGTTCTAGTCTGGCTGGATGGTCTAGCCAGTGCTTGGTCCTGCTGTGAGAGCAGGGGAGTAGACTTGATGACTTCTCGATCCCTTCCAGTCCTAGTGTTCTATTTGTTGTGTGCTGCTATCTCTGGCGTTACTTTCAAAGAGACATTCCCGTCCTTTCTGCAGAATTACAGCCAGCCCAGCACCTCATTAAGTCATTTTGCACTTAATGTATCTCAAAGACCGTCTGCATCTTTAGATGCCTTTAAAGATTTTTTCCCTAGTTCATGTCAGACGGCAGAGGCAGACCAAAGACATGACCCCCAGTCTCCAAGTCCCAGGCTAGCACCCTAACCCTAACCTTAACCCCTGCACAATTTCTTTCTTGGACCCCTGTCCAAACGAAATTGAGGCCCTCTAAATGCAATGGCCTTAACAGAAAGCGTCTGTGACGGTTCACCCCCTTCCTCATGCTTTATGAAATGGATGTATGGACATAAATGTACATAACTCAAAGGCGCTTTGAGCAAATTACTTCATGTAACCTATCAATCACCATACCTTAATCCACTGGGTCTGTTTATCTTATTTTGATGTGTGTATCATTCTTGTGTGTAAAGTTAGACACATGGAGTTGGGAATACTTTATGGGATTTAAGTGTGTGAATGAAAGTCACCAAGGGAGGCCTCGGTGTCTGGGAAATCATATGCAAATAGTCTTTTGTCCTTAAGTCTTAGTAGTGGTTGGTAGGGATGGGCCAGGTGACTCCCCATGCAATAAGGGAATCTTTAAAAATAATAGGAAAGTAGGTGTGTTTTGTCTTTGGCTGGCACACCCAGGGGAATGAACCCCAGAGGAAGAGATGTTATCCCTGGTTTGAAGATGCAGCTGGAACAGAAACAGTTTTTGGGTGAGTTTGTAATAAGTTCGTACTGAGGATTTAGTGCTAGAAGTAGCTAAGCATTTTCTCTTCCTTTGAATTTGTAATCTACTTTGCTCTGCCTCTTCTCACTTATACCCACTTAAATCCTATGGCTCGTATTTAACAAAATCATTTTTCCTTGCTATCAAGCCCAGTGTAAATAATTATTACCGGGGGGGGGCGGTGTGTACATTCTCCTTTTTATTGTTAAAGGGGGCTCACCCAAATAATGCATTGCGGGTTCTGATCCCATGTGGAGAGTGGTGTCCCAGGAAGCCGGTCCCAAAACTGCCCTCTCCTTGGACCTGAAGCAGTTCAGTGTCTGTACTTCTTCTCAGGGGGGCTTTCATCTCAGCTTGGGGCCTTGGCTGGAAAGACCAGCGGAGCTGGCCCAGCAGGACCAAGCGGTGAGAAGCCCCAGAGAGCAGGAAGGCAAGTGGCAGTGGCCGTGTCAACACCCCAGGGAGCCCCCCCAAGAGGTCTTCTGTGACCTCACCCCATCACAGCATTTCTTTGGGGGCGATAACTACAGTGTGAATGGCAATTCCCACCCTAAATCCAGGGGATCGCTCGCGAGGATGCCTACGCTCTATGGAGAGCTGCTCCTTGGCTCATTTCCATAGATCAAGATACATAACAATGGAAGACAACCATTTCAAGCGTGGACCTGTGTCCCCCGCTGAATGGACACCCATGCAAAGACTGTGTAGAATGCCACCAACATGACATAACTGAGAAGAACAGCTAGATATTTGTGTTATGGTAGCACCTCGAAACCTTGATGAGATCCAGATACTGAACAAACACATGGACAGACAATTCCTGTTCCCAACGAGGGGCAGTCAAAGCTGGCAAGACCGAGAGAAAGGAAAGATGACCCTTGCCAATGAGCAGGTAAAGAATGGAGGCAGAAAAAGACACACACAAAGATTTGATCGTGTTACTCTCCTTCTATTCGACTTGACGACACAAATCAGGAGGTGAAAATCTGGACCGGGGAACTGTGCCAAAGCTGTACATGAAACCTCCATCAGGTCTGGGAGTTCAGTCCAGATCTCATGAATGCATCAATGGGGCTTTAACCACAAGACCATCCTTCCTCTGTTTGCTGGGCCAGTGACATCTTAGAGATGGCGACATTTCAACGATCAAAGGCAGGGACTCAGTTTTACAGCATTGGCAGGAGGTAAAGGGGAGTGTTTTGATGTGCAACTTTGCGCCCATTCATCTAATCCTTGTGTTCATTCTGCAGCTTGCTGTAGCAAAAATGCACGAGGAAAATGGATGTCAGCTCAGCTGATGAATGCATCATACACACGTTCGCCAGAACCTGGTGCTCTGACACACGCTTCCTGAGACAGCAAAATTGTATTTTCTGCATGAGCAGAACAGGCAGATCCTCTTCTTTATATTCTTTGTATTTTAAGCTAAATGAAATGTGACCTCTCAAGTCAAGTGCCAGGTATGCTAGTTTATTTGTCTGTGTTTTAGGTGTCTGATCATAACACTTTATGTTATTTCTGCCAATTCACAGCTAATCCTCATTAGAGCGGCGAAGATACATGAAAGAAATGTTGAGGGCCTTCACTATGAGTAATAACAACCATGATAAAGGTAGACAGCTGCGCTGCCTTTAGTCAGCTTGATTCCTGGTGTCAATATTTAATTTGCAATGAAAAAATCCTGATGGTTATATGGTGGTTTAGGCAGTTCAATGCCTGAAGGTTGATGAATTTCATAACGGGGAACTGGTGGCTGGGTGTGTTCCTTGAATTCTGGCGGTTCTGAATATGCACATAATTTATATGAGAATTTGCTGACCGTGGAAAGGGAATGTTTACATATTTTGCATTACTATTTACATTATATAGGTCGAATCTCTTTAGTCCGGCACTCACCGGTCCGGCAACATCCGCGGGCCGGCATGATTTTAGTTTGCCGGATGTCCAATCATCATGGATGTGGCCAAGTTTCCTGCAGTCCCATAAGGTTTGTTTACAGCCACCAGTCCTGGATCTCAGTGGTCTGTGCTGTTCTTTAGCTCTAATTTACCCCGCAATGTCTTCTCAGAGCCCAGGAAGCAGTGGAAGGGTTGGTAATGCTGCTGTGCTCTATGTTTTATGGATTGTACAAATACAAACTAAGAATTATTTCCTGCACTGAGGAGCTCACACACGGGAGCTGGGATTTTCCAAAGCACCCGCATGACTTAGGACTAGGGCTGGCCGGAAAACAACAATTCCATTTCACACCAAACATGGAGGTTGGGAGTAAGACCCACTGTACAAGAACCAGTAGTGTCCTGCTTCAAGCCCATGCCTGGGAGACCTCCAGCCATGTCTGCTTTGCCTGAGGTGAAGCAGGGACTTGAAGCTGTCTCTCTCCCATACCAGCTGAACACCTTACCCACCAGGCCATTCCAGGCTGTGTCCCACTTTTCTCACTGGTTTGGACCAGAAATTAGATTGAGACTCGAGAAATCTTCCTGATAAAAGTTTTCCCAAACTCAGCAGGTTTTGGACAAATCGGCATATTCTGACACAAAAGAGTTTTGTTAAAAAAATTCCCAACCAATTCTGTGGAGGATCACAAGTCCAAGTCAGGTTCCTGTTTGGAAATCCCACCCTACATAGCCAAGACGGACAAAGGTGGAGGCAAGAAAATACTTTCTCCTCATGTTACCAATGGGGAAACTGAGGCACGGAGTGAGACAGTGACGTGCCAGAGTCATCGAAGATGCCTGAGGGAGAGTTGGGAACTACACCTGAACCCCACAACCTTATTTTTTCTCACAGGACTTTTAGAAAATTGCAGCAAAGTATTCAGCTAGGTTCATTTATTGCTGTCTCGGATTACTCGAGGCAGAGTCAAGACCAAATACCATGGCTCCCCTTGATAAAAGCCCATACCTCCTTGTTTCCTATTATACAGTTAGTTGCATTGTGCCTTATATGGTGGTGCTCCACAACCTTCTGGCGTTCACCGTTTGTGAACAGCTGAATGGATGCCTGCACTTTGACAAAAGTCTCTACTGGACGTGTGTTTGCTGCAGAAGAGAGGTGGTGGATTGTAAAAATGAAAAGTGACGTGAAAAGTTACCACAAGCTTCTCATTGTTGTGTGGTAGGAAAAGAGGAAGATTTAAAACTCCAGTGGCATATTCTTCAGCAATGTCTTCCTGTGTTATAGGCCATGATTCTACCACCACATTCCCACCTAAGAAAAGTGAACCACAACCCAACAGAATGTTCAATGAATGTTCAATGAATGTGCACAGATCTTGCTCTGTTTCCTTTGCAGAAATGTCCCTCCGGGATATTTGAAATCTCCAATACATTCTCAGTTTACTCTCATTTACATGCAATCACTCTGTAATAAGGAGAGATGACTTCCTCTTGGCTCCAGGGCTTCTGTTCATATTGCTGGGTGCCTGAGACTACCTTTAGCATCTCAGAGTACAGAGACATATTTCAGTTCCCGGTTAAGGAAAAATCGGTGCTCCGGAGGACTGTGCGAGACTATGCAAAGCATTCTCCTTTCCCCCATTCCAGAAGCTGAGAGGGAGAATAAACAGGATAAAATGGCCCACTTCCATAGTGTTCACAAGCACACGGAACATTTGAGACAATGTCAACCAAGCCTTTTCTAAGCCTACAACCTGCATAATGAGCTACTACAGATATGCTTCAAAGTATCCCTAAAGCGTCTTATTTGAGCAACAAGGAAGGAATATAAATGTCGGTGTGAGGAGAGAGAGCCTCAAACCCAGCTTTCATTTTTCCCCAAAGAAAAGAGAGCAGTTAATTGCACTAACCTCAGTGGTGAAAATAGTTGAACTATTTTGGCACAAACTTTCCCCCCGCCAAAAATCAGCGGAAGGCAGAAATCAAGCCTGTAATGTGATAAATAATGAAGAACAATGGGTTCTAATTCAAGCTGGTGGGCACATTTTTGGCGAAATGAAATTTGGGCAAAATATGAGGGACTGTTGTTGAAACGTTAAGAACATAAGTTTCAGAGGGGTAGCCGTGTTACTCTGTGAGGCTATGTCTACAGTACAAGGTTTTTGCACAAAAACGGCCATTTTTACGCAAAAACTCACAGAGTGTCCACACCTCAAGTGTGTTTTTGCACTAGAAAATCTACAGTCAATCGACAGAACAGAGGGCTTTTTGCGGTGTAGGTATACCTCCTTCTACCTCCTTCTACAAAGCTACAGCTCTTGCACAAAAAGGCATGTGTAGACGCTCCGCAGGGGTTTCTTGCACAAAAAGAGCCTATCCGAAAAAGTGCAGGTGTTCTGATGGCCATTCTGTGAATGGCCATCAGAACTTTCTTGTGCAAGATTGTCCATGCAGTGTGGATTCTGTCTTGCGCAAAAGCGCTTTTGCTATGCGCTTTGAGGTCTGGACGCGCTCTTGCGCAAGACCTTTTTGCACAAGATCTCTTCCGCAAAAGGCTTCTTGCACAAAAACCCTGCACTGTAGACAAAGCCTCACTGAAAAAACTTAAAAAATAACAAATAGTCTTGCAGCATCTTAGAGTGTGTCTACACTACAGGGTTTTGTCGACAAAAGTGGGCTTTTGTCGACAAAACTATACCTGCGTCTACACTACTGCCGAGTTCTGTCAATATAATGTTGACAGAACTTGGCAGTTTTGTCGACGGCGATAAACCTCATTCTGCAAGGAATAACGCCTTTTGTCGACCGAGTTCTGTCGGCAGAAGGCATTATTGTATCTACACTGTCCTTTGTGTCTACACTGTCATGTCGACAAAGCGGCTTGCTTTGTCGACAGAACTGGATGTAGTCTAGACACTCTTTGTTGACAGAAGCCTGTAGTCTAGACGTACCCTTAAAGACTAACAAAACATGTAGATGGTATCAGGAGCTATTGTGGGCACAACCCACTTCTTCAGATGAATGGAATTAAGGGGTCCAGGTTCCAAATAAATAGCAGAGAAAGAGGGGACCAGAGGGGGTGGGGGACAGAAGGAAAAAGAAGGGGAAAAAAAGGGGGGAAATTGTCAATTAGAGTGTCCATGCTAAATGAAGCTGATAGAGTGGGTACTAAGTGCTCTTAAGTATCTTGTGCTTGGCTTTTTATGTCATTAGGATGTGGGATGTAGCGGGCCAGCGACGGAAGGTCTTTGTTTAGACCTCTGTTGCAGGTATCAAACTTGTAAATGAAATTAAGTTCTGTATCTTCCCTAATGAACTAGTTTTTGAAACTGGCTTGCAATAATATGGTAACTTTGAGACCCATTAATGAGTGTCTGGGCAAGTTAAAATATCCCCAAGCAGGTTTCTGTGTGTGGCCTTTTTGAATATCTGATTTGTGTCCATTTATCCTTTGTCGTAGAGACTGTCTAGTGTGGCCAATGTCCATGGCAGAGGGGCATTGCTAGCACTTGGGGGCATAGATCACATGAGAGGATGTGCAGCTGTATGAGCCTCTGATGTGGTGGTTTATGTGGTTGGGTCCTGTGATGATGTCGCTTGTATAGATGTGTGGACAGAGTTGGCACCGGAGTTGATTGCAGGAGTGAGTTCCTGGATGAGTATGTTAAGACCAGCCAGACTGGGCCAGACTAAAAGTCCATCTAGCCCAGTGTCCTGTCTGCCCACAGTGGCCAATGCCAGATGCCCCAGAGGGAGTGAACAGAACAGGGAATCATCACATGATCCATCCCCTGTCACCCATTTCCAGCATCTGACAAACAGAGGCCAGGGATGCCACCCCTACCTATCCTGGCCAATAGCCATTGTTGGACCTAACCTCCAAGACATTTCAGCTTCAAGCCAGATGCCTAGATTACAGCACAGATGGGTTGGGGAGATTTCTGAGGCTCAGGGTCCTCTGGCCACTCCTGGCCTGAGAGAGAGAGAGGTAGTACATTTGGCCTCCTTATGTAGCCCGCAGCTTTGTTTTACAATGGAAATCCTGAACTGAGAACTATCCCAGGTGTTGTGTCGAAAGATTAAAATGAGGCCAATTTATCCTAGTGCGCTTATAAACTAGGTGCAATTTTGTTTTCTGTCACCCTCGTGTTGGCCCATAAATGGATTGAGCCTTAAATGATGAGTGTGAGGAAAAGAAAATCAATACTTTTCTTTCTCTTTGTAGGCATTCATTTGCTGTAGCTATGAACTGGCCAGTTCCCAGCATAAACCCTCTGTATGCTCTTGAAGCCTGGCTGTGTCCAGAAACATTGGGTGGGGATCAATAGAAGTTTGTAGTATTGCATTATTTTTGTGTGGCTAATCGGCTACTGCTGGGCCCTGTAAAACCAACCAGAAATATTAATTCAATGCTGAGAAGACAAATGAGATTGGAGGAAATTACTGAGGCAAACCAAAAATGGTACCAGAAAAATCTATATTGCTCTCTGGATTCCCAGCGTTTGCTGCCAGCCAGTTTCTCTGTTTCCTGCCAACATGCTGAAAGCTGTTTCGAGCCTGTCTATTAGAGTGCCTTGCTTCGCAGTTGGGACCTCGCCAATCCCAAGTCTTGAGTCAGGGATCAAAGTGTAGAGGTTTTCCAATGTTTCCAAGTAGTTCCGTGGATTCTTACCCTCTATTTCTCTTTCACTTCTCCTCTACTATGTCTACACTGCATGCTTATTTCAAAATAACTCATGGTAGCCTCGAAATAACGGGCTTCTTGCTCCGACTCATGGTAATCCTCATTTCACGGGCAGTAAAGGAAGTCAGAGGAAGAGGGCTCTTCTTTCAACTTCCTGCTGTGGAGACAGCGCCAAAAGTCGAGTTAAGCTACTTCGATTTCAGCTACACAATTAACATTGCTAAAGTTGCTAGCGTAACTCAACTTTGTCCCACAGTGTCGACGTACCCCTCTTGTGCTGACATAACTTCTCTCCTCTTCTTCCTGCTTTGGCGGGTGAAACAGCACTGAGGCAGACGGTTAAGGGGTCACTGTAACTTGCCATCTTTGTCACTGTGGTTTTTACGTTCTAGAAATACTTGGTTGCAGAGCATGCGAGGCCTGCTGTATTTTTAGCATGTAATCAGTGTGTTCCTCTCACCTCCGGCTACTGATTTCCGACTCTTCCTCTCCAGTACAGATACTTTGCTAGCTACATGGACAATGCTGAGGCCACGTCTCTACTTATGCAGACGTTCGAATGAAGAGATGTAACTCCAGCTACATTCATTGCGTAGCTGGAGTCGATGTACCGTCATTTGAACTTCAGTGCCATCTCCACCACGGGAGATCTATGGGAGTAAATGCTCTTGTCAACTTCCCTTGCTCCTCATGATTCAAGAAGTTCCAGTGTCGATCTCCATGTAAGTATAGACAATGCCTTAGAGACGTAGACATCGTCTGGATGTGGGGAGGCATAAGAACATAAGAACAGCCATACTGGGTCAGACCAAAGGTCCATCTAGCCCAATATCCTGTCTGCCGACAGTGGCCAATACCAGATGTCCTAAAGGGAGGGATCACAACAGGTAATCCTCACGTGATCCCTCCCCTGTCATCCATTTGCAGACAAACAGAGGCTAGGGACACCATTCCTACCCTTCTTGGCTAATAGCCATTGATGGACCTAACCTCTATGAGTCTAACTAGCTCTTTTCTGAACCCTGTTGAAGTCCTGGCCTTCACCAAATCCTCTGGCAAGGAGTTCCATAGGTTAACTGTGCACTGAGAAGCTATATCCCCCGTCTCAGCCACAAAGAGATCTTTCTGACACAGAAATTCATCTTTTGAATATTGGTAGCTATGTAGACATACCCTAGTCTGCCTACTTAATATCAACCAGGCATGAGGTAGCTGTAAATATAATTTCCTTTCTGCTGCTGTTTATGCGCTGGTCTCTAATCCTATCACCAGTCCCTAAAGAGACCTCTATTAGGAGAGAGCCATTTGCAACCTAATGGAAAGATCTGCTTGAAGATATTGTGATCCACCGCAAAGAGCCTGAAAGCAGCAAGCTCACTGGGTAATTGCTGTGCTGGTCAAGCCAATGGAGAAATATGTCTATAGCCATGTATTGGGAGGGACAGAGAACAACGTCGGTCTTTTGTGTCTGTGGAGTTACACGGAGAGATAGCAGTGTCGACTGGAGAAGGGAGCTAGCTTGGGGGTGCGTACTGCTATGCAATGTAGTGCGGAAGAGGTATTGCGATTCAAGCTGAAGGCCTGGGTGCCAGAAAAGGGAGCAATTGTATTTTTATGTATTTATTCCGACCTTTGTGAAGGCTGGTTAACAAAAATGTAATGTGTTTAACCCAGCGTGTATTAATAACAATCAGGTGGAATATAGCAGCGCATAGAAGCCAAAAATCCCATTACGTTACTGGCTGCACAAACATCCAGCAAAGGAAGACAATCTTTTCCCCCATCTTAGCTACGTCTAGACTACATGGCTCCGTTCACAGAGCCATGTAAAATAGTTTATTCGGCATAGTCAAAGAAGCGGGGATTTAAATAATCCCCGCTTCATTGAAATAAAAATGGCCACCGCGCTGAGCCGATGATCAGCTGATCCAGCACAGCGCGGCGGCCATTTTTATTTTAATGAAGCGGGGATTATTTAAACCCCCACTTCTTTGACTATGCCGAATAAACTATTTTACATGGCGCCGTCGGCAGAGCCATGTAGTCTAGACGTACCCTTAGTGTAATACAGGTAGATATGGGTCACAGATGGGGGGCGGCCCAAGGAAACAATGAAATACGCCGGCCGGCCTCAACAGCCACATGCCCCTCTAACCTGCTGTTTAATTGTCGGGGGGGGGGGGGGGTCGGTAGCCATCTCGAGCATGCAGTGTAGAGTTCCTGAGCCAGCAACTGCATGGGAAGTATCTTGAAAGGCATCGGAAGGTCAGGTGGCTAAAGGCCATGCAGCAGGATGTGTCTGATCCATTTGGAGGGGAAAGCACATCATGAATTTAGTAGAAGTCGGGTGTGCAGGTAAGGAGTAGAGTTCGGGTAGGGAGTAGATTAGTGGGGAAATGGGGCTCATTGAAAGCTGGTTGTGGTCCCTTGATTCTCAGCCACCCATAAATTCCCACCTGTGGAATGCCCCCTATATCTCCTATGCCTAAGATCATAACATAAGAACGGCTGTACTAGGTCAGCCATCCATCCCAGTGTCCTGTCTTCCAACAGCAGCCAATGCCAGCTGCCCCAGAGGGAGTGAACAGAAACAGGGAATCATCAAGTGATCCCTCTCCTGTTACCCAATTCCAGCCTCTGACAAACAAAGGCTAGGGACACCATTCCTACCCATCCTGGCTAATAGCCATTGATGGACCTAACCTTCATGAATTTATCTAGTTCTTTTTTGAACCCCGTTAAAGACCTGGTCTTTACAACATCCTCTGGCAAGGAGTTCCACAGGTTGCCTGTGCACTGCATGAAGAAAAACTTCATTTTGTTTGTTTTAAACCTGCTACCTATTCATTTCATGTGGTGACCCCTAGTTCTTGTGTTATGGGAACAAGTAAATAACTTTTCCTTATTCACTTTCTCCACACTAGTCATCATTTTATAGACCTCTCTCACATCCCACCTTACTCTTTTCTAAGATGAAAAGTGCCAATCTTTTTAATCTCTCTTCATATGGGACCCGTTCCAAACCCCTAAACATTTTGTTGCCCTTTTCTGAACCTTTTCCAATGCCAAGATATCTTTTCTGAGATGAGGTGACCACATCTTCATGCAGTATTCAAGATATACAGGTACCATGGTTTTATAGAGATGCAGTAAGATATTTTCTGTTTTATTCTCTATCCCTTTTTAAATCATTCCTAACATTCTGTGTGCTGTTTTTGACTGCTGCTGCACACTGAGGCTATGTCTAGACTGCATCCCTCTGTCGACAGAGGGATGCAAATCAATCACGTCGAAATTACTAAAGAAGCAGGGATTTAAATATCCCATGCCTCATTAGCATAAACATGGCCACCACTTTTTTCAAAATGGAGTTTTTTCGAAAAAAACAGCAGTCTAGATGCGGCTCTGTCAAAAATAAAGCCTTTTTCGACAGATCCTGTATTCCTTAAAAAATGAGGTATACAGGATCTATCGAAAAAGGCTTTATTTTTGACAAATCCACGTCTAGACTGCCATTTTCTTCTTAAAAACTCCATTTTGAAAAAAAGCGGTGGCCATGTTTATGCTAATGAGGCGTGGGATATGTAAATCCCTGCTTCATTAGCAATTTCAATGCGCCTAATCTACATCTCTCTGTTGACAGAGAGGTGTAGTCTAGACACACCCCGAGTGGATGTTTTCAGAGAACTACCCACAATAACTCCAAGATCTCTCTCTTGAGTAGTTGTAGCTAAATTGCTCCCCGTCATATTGTATGTAGAGTTGGGATTATTTTTTCCAATGTGCATTACTTTGCATTTATCAACTTGAAAATTCATTTGCATTTATGAATATTAAAATTCATATGCCTGGGGTTGCAAGAATGGCTGGTACTGAAGCCACTTTTTGTCACTGGAGAGGTTTCCCCACTCGCGGGGGGGCGGTATTCTCCACTGGCTACCACCATCCATTGGAGTCAAGTTTGGGGCACCAACCCAAACTGGATATAGCAAACCAGAGAATCCACCACACCTAATCCCATCTGATTGCATAGAGACGTTCCTTGTAGTAACTTGCAACCTCTTTCAACGGCAAGAGATTTCTGCCACTTGAGGAGCACAGTAAAA
The DNA here is from genome assembly GCA_032595735.1 of Pelochelys cantorii. Classification (NCBI taxonomy): domain Eukaryota; kingdom Metazoa; phylum Chordata; order Testudines; family Trionychidae; genus Pelochelys; species Pelochelys cantorii. The sequence goes on along the minus strand of CM064329.1, from coordinate 127,639,208 downwards.
TACATGTAGGCCTCTGCTGTGATTTCAAGCTCTCTCCGTCACTAGGGTGCAGTGTGGAGCAGCAGCAGCCAGTAGAACCTCTTGGTGGCGCTAGCACATTTTTACATTCCTCCTTCCCCACCAGCACTTATTTCCATGCTGGCATTTTCTTCCTTCTGTTCTTGTGCCCTCTCTGCTAGGCAGAAACCTCTCTGGGCCTGCACGATGCAAAAGATGGGTGCTCGGAGCTATTGCCAGGGCATTCTGCATCTGTTCCCTAGCTGAATAGCACATGCAGGACCAAACCTTACAGCAGAGAGATCTCTGACGTTGCATCAACATACGCGAGCAAAATCACCAAGGATAGGGCATCCTAAACCCTTCATTTGCAGCAAGCGTGTTATTTACAGATGCTCTGCTGGTAGAAATTAGTGGTGTGGGAACAACACTGATGTGCAGCAGCTGAGAAACTGGTTGCGAGTCTTGTTTGGGGTATAAATTACAGTCAATTCCGTGTATTTCCTACTCCTTTATGAAAAGCTGCTCTCTACTCCCAGAATTCCCTGCACGTGCAAGCTAGGGCTGAGTTAGGAAATTGTGCATGGAAATTGTGAGTGTGTCTTATGTAAGCATAGCCACAGAAGCTCGGCTTTATTACAGTATTTCTTTCTCAAGATTTCCAAAATAATTATTGTTAGGTATGTCCATAAGTTTCCCATAAAAGCCATAAGTATTCCATAAGGAAACCAGATAGTATTGTAGGAGTCTTATAACTAGCATGAAATGAATACAGGAAGGTACTATATAAAGGATGAATCACCATTGAAATAACAGAACATCATGACGCTGTGGTCAGGTCTACACTAAAGGGGAAAGTCAAATTAAGATATGCAACTTCAGCTACATTAATTACGTAGCTAGAGTCACCATACCTTAATTCGAGTTTCCCTGCCATCCACACACAGTGCCATCTGCACAAGAGCAGGAATACTAGCCGTGGACGGGGCACCCTCTGAGTTCGATTTAGTGGGTCTTTTCTAGACTTGCTAAATTAAACTCCGGAAGATAGATTGTAGGAGTGTTGATCTTCCCCAGAGTAAAGACATGGCCTAATACTGAACCTATCCAATATTTGTCAGAAGATAGTCCCTGTCATTTGCCTTTAAAAAAATGTACCAAAGTAAAACAGATGCCATCGTTAGCAGATGTTATTAGCTATGCACATACACTCTTCACCCCAACTCCGATTAATGTGTTTTAATCCGCATGCTGCATCTTCCAGTCTGAAACAGCTCTGCACATGCTTTCATTCTGCCTTTGCAGCACTGTTCCAGTGTCCTAAAAGCAGGCCTGATAACAATGTTTTCAACATATCCAATATCTGCTACTGTTAAGAAAAAGGAGCATTTTCACTCTGAAAGTATTACTGATTCTGAGGCATCTCCAGCTGATGTACTGAAGAGTTAATAAGTACTTCAGGCATTGCGATCTAGATCAGTCATGTATTATCCTTAGAATGAGGCAAAACAATTCAGATGAGAGGATTTTTTTGTGAAAAAATTCAGGTTTGAGTTGACTGAAATATTTCCCCAATGTCAGTTGAATTCACCTAAGTGGTTTTGGTCAAAAGAAAAATAAAAGATGTTTTCTTGCAACATTTTTTATATTTTGCTTTAAACAGCTTTTTGTTTTGAATATTATCTCAAGTTTATTTTTTAAAGAGCCTCGAATTCAAAGGCATGTTGTGTTCGAAACAACATTCCTTTCCCACTCTTGGTTAACTGGAAAACTTGAAAAAAAATCATTTTGGTTCCACCCAAAATAATATTTTTTTTCTGGTTCAGCCAATGAACTGAAAAATCAAGTGTTCACACAGCACTAACTATAATGTATTCTTAATGCTGAGCAACCCAGTTTGCAAAGGACGGTATCTAAGTCGGAGCACACCACCCTTTAATTGGAGCAAGCCTTTAAAATGAACACAAATGTCTATTTGTCAGACTGTATACCCTAATTTAGGTGGCCAATATATTTGATGAAATTCTTTTGAAAGAATCAAATCTAACTTCTTCCCCAGCCCCTTCTCTGAGGCCATGTCTCCACTTACGAGAGGATCGACACTCTGGCAATCGATCTTCTGGGGTTCAATTTAGCAAGGCTAGTAAAGTCCTGCTAAATCAAAAGCTGAAGCACCCACATTCATGCCAGTACTCCTCGCGACAGCGTCAGGTCTTTACTAGACTCGCTAAACCAAACCACAGAACATCAATGGCTGGAGCATCACAAAGTATAAAGGAGAGAGGGATAGCTCAGTGGTTTGAGCATAGGCTTGTTAAACCAAGGGTTCTGAGCTCAATCCCTGAGGGGCCATTCAGGAATCTGAGGCAAATCTGTGAGGGATGGTACTTGCTCCTGCCTTAAGGGAAATGAGCTGGACTCAATGACCTCTCAAGGTCCTTTCCAATTCTATGAGCTAGGCATATCTCCTTATATTATATTATTATTGTTTCAGTTGATGGGAGAATTTCTCCCATTGTGCGGCTGCCCCAGAAAATTGATGTTGACACAATTCACGTAGATGGAGTTGTGTATCTTGCATTGATTTCCTCTGCCAGTGTAGACCTGGCCTTTGTCTGGTTCAAATGCAATATTCTGTCAAGATTACTTTTTAAAAATGAACATTTTCTCTTTTACCTATGAAAGATATGCAGTACCAGTACTGCCTGTTACAAGCATAGCTACGCAAAACTAATATGGCTTAACTCTACCCCTTGAAAAAGGGTGGTATTAAATGTAGAATAGTTCCCCTCTCTGGTTTCAAGAGACATACAAAGTTATTTTTAACATTTGTTTCTGAGACTGTTTTTTTTTAAATATATGTTAAGAAAATCTTTTTTTTCCCTAAGAACCAGCTGCGCATTTTGTCAAGTGACCCATACGTCCTGTTTGTTCGAGGTGTCTGATATAAACGAATTTGTGGTTGAGTAAATACATTAGTGCTGGGCAATGTCTTGTTATCCGTTTGGGGGGTTTTTTAATGCAAAGATCAACACATTTGGATAAAGAAAGGACAAATAAAGGAGAGGTTTGTGAAAAGGAATTCACTTATACATAACTTAATACTTTTGAAAAACAGGGCAGACTATTGCGGTAAGGTCAAGAAAAAATAGAGATATGTTTTTAAATTATAACAATATAGCAAGACAGAAAGAGAGAAGATGGGGAGATTAAATTTATATGATCTTTTATTCAAGCCAAACAGCCCTCACAGACACACACAAAGGACAATGAAGGAAATGACTTGCAGCATATCATTTTGAGAGGCATATTCCCCAATGACACTGCCTTCTTAATTGCACTGGCAAATGAAGTCAATAGAGCCTCAGCAGTAATGTGTCTACATAATGTATGCACATAATTTTACCGAGAAGGGAAGATCCACTGAATTCAAAAGGAAGAATTCAGAATTTTCCGAGGCCAGAAGGAATAACGGTTGGCATCTTGTCGGACCGCCTGTGCAAAATGGGGTCCAGAACTTCCCCCCAAAGAATACCTGTTTCAAATAGGGAATATCTGTTAAAAAAATCTAGCCTTGACTTCAGAACTGCCAGTGATGGAGAATCCACCCTGACCCTGCAAGTTGTTTGAGTGATTAAGCACATACATTTTAAGAATGTACACTGTTTCTGAACTGGTCTAGCTTCAATTTCCAGCCATTGGATCATGCTGTTGGCTGGAATAGAGGCCATTATCATATATGCATTTCCTGCATTGATTCTTCTATAGACTGGGACCAAGTTCCCCCAGAAACCTTCTGTTAAATTATATAGAATAAGCTTCTTGGGTCTATCACAATAAGGCACGTTTCACAGTCCTTGGATCGTTCTCTTGGTTCTCCTCTGAACCTTATCAACATCCTTCTTGAATTATGGACACCAGAACTAGATGCAATATTCCAGCAGTGGTCGGGCTAGTATCGAAGGCAGAGGTTGAATTTCCTCTCTAATCGTAATCTAATCTAAACTTTCATCTTAATCCCTATTTATGTTTCCAAGGATCTCATTGGTTCTGTTGGCCACAGCATGGTGCTGGGAACTCATGTTCATCTAATTATTCACCACAAACCCTGAAATCTTTTTCTAAGCCCCGGCTTCCCAGGAGAGAACCCCTCCCTTATCCTATAACTATGGGCTCCATTTCTTGTTCCTAGAGGTGTCCGCCTACACTTCGCTGTATTCAAACAAAGTATTGTTTGCTTGTGCCTAGCTCAAAAAGTGACCCACATCACGCTGTAGCGGTGACCTGCTCTCTTTGTTACTTACCACACACACCCCTCAATGTTTGTGTCACCTGCAAATTTTATCTGGGATGATTTTATGGGGGTTTTTTCCAGGTCGTTGGTAGAAACATTAACTAGCATAAGGTCAAGAACTCACCCCTGTGGGACCTCCCTGCAAACATTAACCACCTCATGATGATTTTCTGTTCACAATTACTAGTTAAGCTATTTGCAGAGATCACCAGGGGGTAGTGAGTGAGACAACTACTTTCCAAGTGGAAAAGCCCATTATTTACTGATTGATTTTCAGGGGTGCCGCAACCATTTGTATAGTGAGGGTGTGGAGAGCCCTTGAACCAACCTGTAAACCCTCATTCTCCAGCACACCTAATTCCAACACCTTTGCTCATTGTACATGTCATGCCTAATCATCATCATGTGAACATCAGAACGGCCAGACGGGGTCAGACCGAAGGTCCATCCAGCCCGGTGTCCTGTCTGCCCACAGTGGCCACTGCCAGGTGCCACAGAGGGAGCGAACACAACAGGTAATCATCACATGATCCCTCTCCTGTCATCCATTTCCAAACAAACAGAGGCTGGGGACACCATTCCTACCCTTCCTGGCTAATAGACATTGATGGACCTAACCGCCATGAATCTATCTAGCTCTTTTTTTGAACCCTGTTAAAGTCCTAGTCTTCACAACATCTTCTGGCAAGGAGTTCCACAGGTTAATTGTGGAACTAGTCGTGTGTTGCAAAACCAGATCCTGTATGATTTCTAATGGCCTAATCCCTGGCCTATTGAGGTCAATGAGAGTCTTCAGTGGGCTTTGGCTCACGCACTAACTGCTGGAGAAGGTAGCTACTGAAAGAATGTTAGTGGTAACACATGCATAAAGGGAAACCTACCAATGTCAGGTTTGAAAATTTGGTCTCCAAGGTTGTCAATCATCGACTGGAAATCAGTGGGAGTTAGGCACCTACATGACTTTGAGGTTCTGGACCTTAGTCTCGTATGTTTCACGAGGCATACCGGAGTGGTCGACAAAGGCTTCCCTTGTCAACTGCGCCGCATCTAGACTGCTGCGCTATGCCGGATCAGCTGATCATCAGCACAGTGTGGCGGCCATTTTTATTTTAATGAAGCGGGGATTATTTAAATCCCCGCTTCTTTGACTATGCCGAGTAAACTACTTTACATGGATCCGTCGACGGAGCCATGTAGCCTAGACGTACCCATAGAGTTGGAAGAGACCTCAGAAAGTCGTCGCGTCCAACCCCTGCTAAAAGCAGGACCAACCCCAACTCAATCATCCCAGCCAGGGCTTTGTCAAGCAAGGACTTCAAAATCCCTAGGGACGGAGATTCCACCCCCTCCCTAGAGAACCCAGCCCAGTGCTTCCCCACCCTCCTAGGGAAATCGTTTTTCCTCATATCCAACCTGCACCTCCTCCACTGCAACATCCCGGCTTTGAAGGCCCTCAGTAGAGTAGAATGCTCTCTGACTTCTTCTCTGTTGCATGTCACCTTTTCCCTTCTGCTCTGCCTCAGACATGAGCACAGACAACCCCTCTGTTTTATTCTCCCCCTTCCACCCAGGCCTGCTTTGATATGGACTGACTGTCCTCCTCAAACTGAGTCACCCAGCCATCTCCCTGGCATCATTCAGATCCTGCCCATAAACTCATTTCTGCCATGCTGTCTAGGAGAAATGAATGTATTGGTCATAAACTAGGCAACTAGTATAAGCCCCACCCCCCACCCCCAACCACTGTATATTCCATTGCTATTGGGGATCATTATCATTGATATTAGGGTAGAACCCCAAGGATCCAAATAGAATTGAGGCCCCATTGTGCTGGGCACTGTATAAGACAGTCTCTACCCTCTCACCCTCCTTGGCATAATCCTCCTGTTAAAATCCATATCCTACATCTCTTCTTCTATTTGTCCTCTTATGCCGTTATTAGTGGCCCTGTCTAGACCCCAACATTTAAGGAATGCAGACTATTAACTTCACTCACATAGGCAGCCACATGCATCTAGTAAAGCAGGTTTCATAGAATTATAGGAACATCAGGCTGGAAAGGACACTGAAAGCTCGTCTAGTCCATTCCCCTGTGCTGAGGCCAAACCCCGTAAGACTAGACCATCCCCGACAAGTGCTTGTATCTGGCTTTAAAAACCTCCAATGATGGAGATTCCACCACCTACCTAGGAGACCTTCACGACTCTTATAGTTTAGAAGCGATCTGACGTAGTGGGTCTTTGCCCACGAAAGCTTATATTCCAATACATCTGTTAGTCTATAAGGTGCCACAGGACTCCTTGTCACTTTTGCAGATCCAGACTAACACGGCTACCCCTCTGATAGTTTAGAAGATTATCCTATCTAACCTCAATCTCCCTAGCTGCAGATGAAGCCCGTTATGTCTTGAACAAGGAGAACAAATCAGTCCCAGTCCTCTTTATAATCACCTTTAACATCATTGAGGACTGCAATCAGGTCTCCTCTGCAGGCTTCTTTACGCAATACTAAACATGCCCAGGTGTTGAAATGATGAAAGGTCCAGAAAACATGAGCTGTGAGGGACGACTGAAAGAACTGGGCTTGTTTAGTTTGGAAAAGAGCAGACTGAGAGGGGACATGGTAGCTGTTTTCAGGTATCTAAAAGGGTGTCACAAGGAGGAGGGAGAAAAATTGTTCTCCTTGGCCTCTGATGGTAGGACAAGAAGCAATGGGCTTAAACTGCAGTAAGGGAGCTTTAGGTTGGACATTAGGAAAAACTTTCTTACAATCAGGGTGGTTAAACACTGGAGTAAATTGTCTAGAGGCACTGTGGAATCTCCATCTCTGGAGAGATTTAAGAGCAGGTTAGATAAACATCTATCAGGGATGGTCTAGATGGTGCTTAGTCTTGCCGTGAGGGCAGGGGACTGGACCTGATGACCTTTCAAGGTCCCTTTCTGCTCTAGTATTCTATGATTCTATGCCCAGGTTATTTTAACCTTTTTTCCTAAGTTACGTTTTCTAAACCTCCAATCACCTTTGTTGCTCCCCTCTGGGCTCTTTCCAGTTTGTCTACATCTTCCTTAAACTGTGATCCTCAAATTGGACACAAGACTCCAGCTGAGTCCTCACCAGTGCCAGGTAGCGTAAAACAAGTACGTCTGTGTGTTACATGCAACACTCCTGTTCATAGACTGCAGAATCATATTCGCCTTTTTTGTAACCCCATCTCATTGTCGGCTGATATTCCGTTTATCATCCGCTATAACCCCCAAATCCTTTTCAGCAGTACCACCACCCACCCACTTACCCCTCATTTGGTACTTGTGCATTTGAGTCCCCCCGCCCCCGCAAATGTCACACTTTGCACTTGTCTTTATTGAACGTTATCTTGTTGAGTTCAGACTTCTTCCCCAATTTGCCAAGGACGTTTTGAATTCTAGCCCTGTCCTCCCAACCGCTTGGGACCCTCCCAGGTGGGTGCTGTCTGCCAATTTTATAAGCATCCTCTCCAACTCATTAATGAAAACTTTGAACAGTGTCAGACCCAGGACTGACCTTTTGGCGCCTCACTAAATATGTCCTCCCACTTTGACAGTGAATCATTGATCAGCACTCTTCTGGAGCGCTCGTTCACGCAGCGGTGCATCCACCTTACAGTAATTTAATGAAGACCGCATTCCCCTAGTTTATTTATGAGACTGTCATGTGGGACTATGTCAAAAGTGTTACTAAAGTCAAAATATATCCTGTTTGCATCATTTTCCCTATCAACTGGGCCAGACACCTTGTCAAAGAAGGGAATTACATTTGGCATAATGTGTTCTTGCTTCAGAGCTGCTAGGGTAGCCCAGAGTGACTTTGCAGTTTTTAGGTCAGGAGCAATACCTCTGTTTCGAGCAGTGCCTACACCTCATCTTTGAATGTTCATGAATAATAAATAGCAACAATAATAAATAATTTTGCATCATGGGCCACACATTTATTGCTAGTTCTCACAATGCACAAACACAGAGTCCTCTACCTTTTCCAGACATCTTCCTTCAAGTGTAGCTATAAAAAAGATTTAATCGTTTCCAGGAAGTGCTTTAGAAACATATGTTGATATATTCCATTAAATATTTCTTTTCAGATGTATTTCGCTTACATTGTTCCATCCTTGATTCAAAAAAAAATTACTCCTGCTTTGTAATAAAGTCCTACTAAATTTCTTACAATGCACCATAAATAAGACCTTTTCCACAGTGCCTGGTTACTTCATGCCTTTACTGGTTTTCTGAAGTGATCTACATAAATATTTATGTAACCCTTATATTCCACTCTGTATCTTTCTTGTGTACCATTTTCTTCATGAATCAGAACAGCAGTCATTGGTCTAAGTACTACACAATGTAATTACCTAGAGAATTAGCCTCCATGCATATTAATCTTCCTCTTTTTTTTTTCCAGGGCCTACACTCTGAGTGTTCATACATGAGTTATTGGGATTATTTATAAAATAGGATTAAGACACCAGGCAAGATTTATTTGGTAAATTAGTCATCAGTCTACTGAGAAGGAAGGTCAGGAACTTCATTAAACTAGATTAATGTAGAACAACTATTATCTAATAAGACTGGAAGCCTGGAGGAGCTTCCTGCTTATTACAGCACTACCCGTCTCGCTCGTACGATTGGTGGGAACAACACAAGCTACTTTAGAAACACTATAGCTGCAGTCTAGAACACGACAGGAAATATATTCTATTTAGCCACTCCAGCCATTGATAAATTACTTCTTGTTTGGAATTGGCATTCTGTCAGTGAGCTGAAGGGGAGAACTCCAAAGAGCTGCAATTAGAGCTCCCTGTGGAGACGAAGCAATGGCAGCAGGCCTGTTTGTGGAGCGACGGAGAATTCCCGGCCTAGTTCATTATGCAGCCTCGATGGCTTATCCACTCCACTTCAGGCCCTTGGGAGCCGCATGGATGATCATTCCATACCTTGACTCCTTCACCCGTTTGCCCAGCTTGCAAAGCCGACTCTCCAAGAAGAAGCGACGCTCTGGGAGTTCCTGTGAGAGACAATCTGAGGACCATCTGTGGAGCGGTACGGACAGAATGAGTGTGGTGATTATGTCTCGGTCTCCTGCCCTATTAACCATTGGGGGAGTGTTGAAAACCACCCCACCTGAAACGAATCAAATTAAAACAGAGGTGAATTAATCTGATTCTTTAAAAAGGCAAAGAGAAATTCTGCCTCAAGCAAAGATTTTACTCCCAAAAGGGGAAAGACCCAGTGAATCCATGAAATCCACTAGAAGCTTCATTATGGCTATTGATTGTAGCTAGAAGGGGATCGGATACTACGTTCATGGGTGGCAGGATAAAACCCATAGACAGAGGCCTGAGCCTTATTCATAGTCTTCATCCCTCTGGCAGAATTAAAGAGCTGTAAAACAATATTATTTACACTCACTCTGAGGCCTGTTTACAGTGCCAGGATGGTAGAAAGCAGCCTCAGCCTAAATGAAAATAGGGCCCATGTAGAGCTAAAAGCCACATATACAAAGTGGAGCGAGCTGAAGTGCTTGAAGAGCATGCACACAGATTGCACAGAACACCAGAACTGAGAGGGATCTTGCAAGGTCATCAAGTCCAGTCCCCTGCCCTCATGGCAGGACCAAGCACCATCTAGACCATCACTGATAGACGTCTGTCCAACCTGCTCTTAAATATCTCCAGGGATGGAGCTTCAGGGGGTATCCGAGTTAGTCTGTTACACAAAAAAACAACAAATGGTCTGGTAGCACTTTATAGTCTAACAAAACATGGAGATAGTATCATGAGCTTTCGTGGGCACAGCCCACTTCTTCAGATGACCCCATGTCAAAGCACCCTCGAGCGCTTCCCAAGGACAATGCTTGTAGCAACCCTATGATAAACTAGCTGCTGATGCATTAACTAGGAACCAGAAATCCAAGATTTCTGGTTTAAGCAGATTAAACATAGCTTTACATTTGAAATTACTCACAAAGTCCATTTATTTCTTTAAAGACAAATTTAAAAGTGAACCGCAAAAGCAAAGGGAAATCTTCCATTCGATCGGCAGTGATTTCCTTTTTGCTTTGCTAGATTTTTTTGGGTGGGAGATATGTTTTGCGGTGGACCTAGAGCTCACTTTTTTTAAACTGATTTTCTTATTTTTTTTAATTGCCAGCAAACTGAAACAGCCATTATTTGCCTTGCTGTACTGACACCCTCAGTGTCTTAAAATGATACATAGTAGCATAACAACACTGAAGACAGTACTGAGACTAATTTGCCCAATCGTTTCCCATATGGAACTGCACCAATGAGAGCTTTGTGGCCTGATGGTGGCGAGGGGCAGGCAGAGACATGCTCTTGCTTTCTCTGCTCACAAAATAACCCTTGCCCGTGTCAGCCCCAAAATGCTGTCTGGCTCACAAGTATTCCACGGTGTTCAGCAATGATGGAGTATCATTGGGCAGAGTATTAATATGTGTGATCTTGGGTGTGTCCACACTGCACCGTTATTTCGAGATAACTAGCGTTATTTCCAAATAACTATGCGAGCGTCTACACAGCAAGTCCATTATTTCAAAAATATTTTGCAATAACGGACGGCTTATTCCGACTTCTGTAAACCCCATTTTACAAAGAATAATGCCTAATCCAAAATAGCTATTTTGAAATAAGGTGTGTGTAGACACTCCACAGCTGCTATTTCGAAATAGCCCCTCACCAGGGTCATTCTAAGTTACTAGCCAATTAGCCCGTCATAAGACGAGATTTTCAGGTCACTCCTCCACGTCGGTCTTCTCTCCTGAGCCTCCGGTCTCTCGCTCCGTCTCCGTCTCTCTCTCTCCTCCTCCTACTGCTTCCGCCTTTCTCTCTCAGCTCTCCTCCGCCTTCTGCCTCTCTCTCCATCTCTCTCTTTCTCTTCTCCCCCTCCTGCCTCTCACTCTCTCTCCACTCTCCTCTCTCCATTGGGGATGCATGCTCGTCCACGCCCCGCCCCCTGGGTGTGTATGTCACCGCCCCGCCCCGCTTTGCCTCCCGCCGTGGCACTCGGCTGACTTCTGCGCCACTCAGCCAGGCCACCGCACGGAAGCAAGCAGCGCAAGCTTGTTTGGGCCCTGCGCTCCCCATGCAACACAGGCTGGGCACGCAGAAGTCAGCCGAGCGCCACGGCGGGAGGCAACAGCACTGCCTAGAGGGAACAGCCAGCATTCAGCGTTACAGAGTCACAGACATTGGGCTACTATATATATGATTCCTCCTGGGGCTGTAAATCGAGCTAGCACGTCTACATTAGGGAAGCCTGCCTGGGACTCGTTTTGAGGCTTCCCTGCAATGTAGACTTGCTATTTCGAAACAAGCCATTTCAGAATAACTAGTCCAGAATAGCTTATTTCGAAATAAGCGTGCAGTGTAGACGTAGCCCTTGATATGAAAAATCCACCAACCCCATGCCCCGCACTCTGGACCCTAAAGCATGGCTGAGCAGAGTGGCTGCTGGGATTGGTCCTACCTTGGGCAGGGAGCTAGACTCAATGGCCTCTTGAGGGCTCTTCCAGCCCTGGGATTCTGGGATTCTAGGAGTGGATCATATCGATGCTGGAAACGTGATTGTGCAGCTTTGCTGGGCTTGGCTGCTTCTTGGGTGGGATGGGGGAAAACCCTAGAAGATTGCACTTCCCAGACACAGCCTTCCTGTGGCACCAAAGCAGCACCTCGCTCATAAGAAATGGTGCAGTGCTGCCCCCTCCCGCTGCTCCCTTAACACGAGGAATGAACGTGTTAGCCATGTTGACATTTAAATGATCGTACCTGGGCACCTGCGTTAACCCCTCCTGGAGATGAATGCATCTGTTTACACTTCCTAGCTCTTGTTCCAGACTCCCTGCAGACACCCCCAGCAGTTACCTTCAGCACCCAGTTCTGAGAGTTTCTTTGCAACCCAAAAATGAAAACTATTTATAATGGAAGCAGAGATTCTGCGGAGCAAGACAAGAGCCCTCCAGAGAGGTGCTAGGTCATACGATGGCTGTGTCCTGGGTCAATCCCAAACCCGCTTTATCCTGGGCTAGAGAGGTTTAGTTACAGGCCCTTTTGTTCTTGCTGGGACACGAGTTGCTCTGGAGCAGGTTGGATACCAAAGACAATCATTCACGGAAGAAATTAGCTGATGAAGACCTCTTCTAATTTTTTTCTCTTTCTGGTGCTTCACAGCTGATAGGGAAATTGCATGAGTTTTCTGTTCCTTCTGCTCTCTGGGTGCAGTTCTGACTCTTTCTATATATTTGATTTCTCACACACTGTGTCCATAATAAGAACATAACACAAAGAGTAGCCAGACTGGGTCAAACCAAAGGTCCATCTAGCCCAGTGTCCTGTCTTCCAACAGTGGCCAGTGCCAGGTGTCCCAGAGAGAGTGAACAGAACAGGGAACCATCAACTGTTCCCTCCCCTGTCACACATTTCCAGCCTCTGCCAAACGGAGACTAGGGAAACCATTCCTGGCTAAGTAAGTATTGATGGACCTATCCTCCATGAATTTATCTAGTTCTTTTTTGAACCCTGTTAAAGTCCTGATCTTCACAACACCCTCTAACAAGGAGTTCCACAGGTTGACTATGCACTGCATGAAGAAATACTTCCTTTCGTTTGTTTTAAACCTGCTGCCTATTCGTTTCATTTGGTGACCCCCTGGTTCTTACATAATGGGAACAATTAAATAACTTTTCCTTATTCGCTGCACACTGAGTGGATGTTTTCAGAGAACTATCCACAATGACTCCAAGATCTCTCTCTTGAGTAGTTGTAGCTAAATTAGTCCCCATCATATTGGATGTAGAGTTGGGATTATTTTTTCCAATGTGCATTACTTTGCATTTATCAACATTAAAATTCCTTTGCCATTTTGTTGCCCAATCACCTAGTTTTGTGAGGTCCTTTTGAATAACCATCAAAGTGACTCATTCTGGCTATGTCGTGGTACACCTTGATGTAGTCTGGTGAGTTCCCCTTCCTACCATCCACTGCGTCACCTTTTGCTTTCATCATGTCCCTTCTTACAGAGTATCCCTCTCTATTGTTCCTAACTGGCCACCTTCTCCTTCTCCTCTATCTGAAACGACAACTGTGAGATCAACGAGAAAACCAAATTGCTCTGCTAATCAGATTATACTACAGAAATTACCAATAGCAATTGATGTGTGTTGCCATTTCCTGCATGGCTAAGCAGCAGGAGCTTTTCAAGAGAAACATCATTTAATGTGGCGTGCCAAAGAACCAGCAAGTGAATAAAATGCCCAATGAAGACTCTTTGTTAGTGAAAACCAGATTGTGAACATATATAAAGTAACCCACCATAATGTAAGCTGGAGAAGTAATGAGGAATGGTTTATCAATCTGTGTGCTTCAAACACAGAGAGCTCTCTATCCAATCCTATATTTCTAGAGTGTGAAAACTAACGCTTTCCCTATGTGGAATACCATCCCCCCCCCCCCCCGTTCTATACTGAGCTATTACTATGGTAATAGGAATGCACCGAAGAGTAAAAGTACAATTTCCCAAAGTTCATAAAAAGCCATTTTTTAGGAGCATTGGTCGGGTGTCAGAATAAAATAGCCACGGAACAAATAACGCAGTGACTAAAACTGTTATTTGTTAAATAATTTATTCAACAATGGTGACTCAGAAGCTCTGGAGCAGGTCGGATACCAACGAAAATTATTCATGGAAGAAATTAGTTGATGAAAACCAGCAAAATTCAATAGCTGGATAGTGTTTGACTAGTTCTAATTTCAGGGGTCATTAGCCAACACACTCCCCGGCCTTTTCTCCAAGGTAAAGGTTTGTTCAACAAAGCAAAAGGACCAATAGCCGGCAATCAGCCTTAAGGATTTCAAACATATGGAGATATACTTATCTCATAGAGTCTGCATCTGTCTAATACCAAAGCCAGGCCAGGTACAAACAACTCAAGGACTGCATGATCACTACAAAGCAGATCCTCCATCTTCTAGTTGTTGGGAAGGGCAGAAGCGGGATCAGTCATTCCAGTGAGCTGGGAGAGTAGTGCACAGGGGCGATGTAACAGTTGCCTATTCCCACTGTGCATTCCAGACTTTTGGCTAGCTTAGCAGCAGTACAGGGCCTCTTCTTCTGCATTTTCACCTGCCGGGGCCGGGGATTCTTCCGCTCCTGGAGTTTGCAGCGTTTCCTTGTGTCTCTCCCAGTCATCTGGGCTAGGAGACAAGCAAAACGTTTGGCCTTAAATGAGAAGAATGCCCTTGCTGGGCACAGGAACCAGGACTGCAAGAGGTAGTGAAAAAGGCACAATCAACCTCTCAAAAGCTCTATCGCAGTAACGTCTCTAGATGGAGCAGAATGCTGCTGCCCCTGGTGGAGATCCCACCGCAGGTGCCATTGAAACCAAATACATAGGGAAGGACTGGAATCTCACTTTATCCACAAATTAAATTCACATGCTAATGGACTCAATCGAGATATGGGCTGGCTAGGACACTACCTACTTCATAACCACTGAAGGTGCTAACGGCTCTGTGAGTGGTATCCTTCCTGTCTTAGCATCTATCTATTTACTTTGATCTGTTTAGGTTTAAGTACCCATTCGCCAGATACTGTCAGCCGATGGCCGGGGTAGTGTGTGTGTGGTCTGTGAGCTCTATTAAACACCCGAGTCTTCAACTGCTAGGACAGGGTCCCTTCGCAGCGGGCAGCCTAGGGGAGGCTGACGGGTGCCCCAAAGTCTTCAGGGAGAGCTTATTACACCCGTGTCTTTGACTGCTAGGACGCAAAGTCCCTTCACAGCGGGCAGCCAAGGGAGGCTGACAGGTGCCCCAAGGGTCTGCCCCGTGGAGGCGGCAGAGCCCAAACGCCCAGCTCTCACTGCGTCTACCCCTTTGACCGGCTGGAGTTCTTTTAATTGTATCTGGTTCTGTTACAGCAACAGGAGGAGTCAGGTTAAAGCTTAAACAGTTACAGGTTTATTAAAGAGACTTATAAAGCATGTGGTTACAGTGGCAATTGTTCTATTTCTTAACTGCTAGCAAATACAGATCTTAAAATGGTTACAAAGGAAAAAGGAAGATAGAAAATAACGGTACCAAGTGACAGCTTAATCTTTAAAGAGCTCTACTCTATGCATGCACTGAGACAAAGGACACATACAGGTACAATTTTTACCCCCTTCTGTGTCTCTCGATTCCAGCGTGTCAGGCCAGGATCGGTCACTCAATTCCCCAGGAAAGACGAATACGAGGCTGGGCATCCCCATGTGGACCTCGGGAGGCAATTACCTAACCCGACCAGCAGGTAGATGGTAGATTGACACTCAAAGTGAGTGTGCTGCTGGACCCATCTTTATACCCGTGGGGTCACGTATTCTCTTTCTTATCTATGGTGCCAAATGGTGCTGGTTCATCTTTGTGACGCCAGTTCTTACAAGGGAGTTGTGAACTTAATTTACACTTGTAAGAGAGATAACTAAATTGGGAGTACTGGGCATTCTTTTCTCAGCGGGCGATTCCCCCCCATCCCCGCCCCGAGGATGGTCGTGTGATCGTATCAATATCAGTGCTAGCCAAGGGCAGTTTCTGCCGCCCTTGCAGGTCAACAATTGGCGTATCTCTGTTTACAGCCATCCAGGGTCACAGCAGCCAGCATATCCAGGCCTTCTGTCAAGGCTTCAAAGACTATGCTGATTTTATTGCTCTCTGTGCCCTGGGGCAAGCAAGATGGATGTTTCAGGGGGGGTTCCTGTCTGGCTACAGATACTTAAAGATGCCCTGTCTCACACACCCCTTCCTTTTTCCTTTTTTCTTTTTCTTCCTCCTCTCCTTCCTCTCTCCTATTTATTTCAAGTTTTCATATCCCCTACTCATAACTCCGGTCATCTGAAGTGGGCTGTGCCCGTGAAAGCTCATGATACCATCTACATGTTTTGTTAGTCTATAAAGTGCTACCAGACCATTTGTTGTTTTTATCGGTGTATGGTATTACAAAGGGCAAGGAGTGGCTGCACAGAGAACCAAGTGAGTCTGTACCGCTTGATGGTCACTACCTGTGGGAGCAGGGTCCTCTAACCACATCTTCACCACCCCATCTGCCATCACAAACCTCACAGCCATTCTTGAACCTGTAAAAAATTTACCCGGTAACCTACATAATTCCTCCCCTCATGTACCCATGTCTTCTGCCCTTTATATAGAAGAAGGCAATCATTTGGGTCTATGCACAATTCTTGGTAGGAAGTCCTATGAAGCCATGAAGAGCAACCAGAAAGTGAACCTTCATGATGCCCAGAGATGCCCTCTGCAATCCCCTTCCATCAGATGTTGTGTTAAAGAGGAAAGGAAATACCTCCAACCCCTCCTTGTGCTGAATATGTCTTACCGTGGGCTCAGGGAAAGGAACTCTTGTTCCGATTCCCGAGACGCCTGCGCTACAAAGTTGGTTTGATGCCAGTTATGTCCATGTACAGCCATCAAAGGTTGCATATCACTTGGGTACACGCACTTGGTTACTTGCATCGGCGCTGTGCATATTCACCAGGAGTGCCTGGGTCAAGGCAATGTCGATGTACATTTCAGTGCGTCTGCATAAGTATGCCAGTGTGCCCCATGCTCACAGCCTGTGCGATGCCTGCTGGGACGTTCACTGTGATTTGTGGAACCATAGTGAGTTGCCCAGAGATTTCTGGGAATAAGAGGCCAAGTTCCCACCGTGCCCCTTTCTATAACTCAGAGTATTTTTCACATTCCATCATTTTCACAACATGTTTTTAAAAGTCCCAGAGTCCCACCCAGTGCTTTTTGGTGTGTGCCACCTCCCTGGCAGAAGCATGGAGTCTGCAGAGCTCAGTATGGTCCTCTGGCGTATTGCTAGACCAGGCTGCTCAATTCTCCCACATGTGCACAGGTCGAGGGAGTCCTGCTGCCACCAGGGATGGCCGCGGGGATGACGTGGTGAGATCTGAGCACCGTAACAAGATGTGGACAGAAGCAAAGTCCCAGTGGCGGCTGGTGTTCACTGAAACGCTCCACATGGGGAAGTGCTGCCGCCCAGTCTGAGGGACAAGCATGGACTGGTGGGATCATGTTGCCATGCAGGCCTGGGCTGGCAAGCCATGATGGCAGAACTTTCAGATGTCACAAGCCACGGTCCTGAGCTGGCGAACCAAGCTTGCCCCCGTCCTCCAGTGCCGGAAGGCTGAAATGGAAGCTGCTTTGGACAGCAATGACGCAAGTGGTGCCCGCCCCTAGAAGCTTGTGGTGCTGGATGGTTTCCAGGCAGTGGATGGGCCGTTCAGAGTTGGCACAACCACAGTGGAGGCCATGGTCATCCAAATGGATGGCCACTATGAATCTGCACAGGTCGGTGGTTCTGGTGAGTCGTCCCGAGGTACCATTCCTCGCTGCAGGGGGCTGCTCTGGGAATTAGCTCTTTTCCAGGCCTGACACTTCCCTGTAGTCTCTCAGCCCTTCGCCCTCACCCTCCTGCCATCCCCTCTGACTTCCTGAGGTGCAGCTTCTTTGTTGCTGGGCCTTTGGCCGGGTCACTATGTGGTTACTTTTCCTGGGTGCTGAGTGTCACTGGCCGCACTGTTCAGGCAATGCCACTCCATCAGTGCTGTGCAGGAGAACTCGGGCCCAGCCACTGCTCCAGGTTCAAGCCCAGGGTCCTTGCAACATGCATCCCAGGTCTTTTCAATCCCCAGTCTTGCTGCTTTCTGCCTGTGCTGCTTCCTCCTCATCTTCCCCACGATGTCTTCTCTGTCCTTCCCTCTTCAGGGTCTGCTCTCAGACCAGGCTCCCAGGGTCCTACTCTTTCCCTGGGTCCTTCCCTGCCCTCTCTAATGCCACTGCAGACTTCTTCCTTGCCACCCTTTCTGTTGCCAGCTTCCTGGCTTTATATTCTTTACCATCAGCTTCCCCCTTAACTTATATCTATTGTGACAGACCTAAGCCAGCAGCCTGCTACACTCTGGGGGAAGGCAGGTGTACAGGGCACTGGATACGTGGTTTTCTCTTTCCAGAGTGAACTACCAGAGCCTGCTGAGATAAAATGAAGGCAGGAAAACACTTGGGGCGAATTAACTAGATTGCTCCCTCAGGCAAGTCACTCAACATCTGCAGCCAATGACAGCCAGTGGGGTTGCTTTAAAAGGCCTCCCCTAGGTAAGGAGAAGGGGAAGAGAAAGAGTGGCGGACTGGAAGGAGAAAGGGAGGAACAAGAAGAAGCTGTGTGTGAGCTGAGAGCTGGTTAACGGTACCAGGAGGAGACATTTTGGAGGGGTTGTTTGGGGAAGTGGCCCAGGGGAAAAGCTGCCATGTCGGGAGGAGAAACAGCCTTGACTGCTGCTGCTACTTCAGGGGCCTTGGGCTGGAACCCAGAGTAGTGGGCAGGCCTGGGGTTCCTCCCAAACCTCCCCCCACCAACACAGAGCCTGTCCTAAGAAGGGAGAGCAGGACTATCAGGGGGTTTTCACCCAAAACCATGGACTAGCCTGTGATCAGTATGGCTCACTAAGCTTAATTGGGGGTGGGGGATTTTCCATCTCTTAGTATCTTCAGATAACGATTGGATGCCTTTCTGGAAGTTTTGCTTTAGTCCAACACAAGTTATTGGGCTCCAAACAGGAGTCAACCAGGCAAAATTTAAGGGGCTCTGGTAGATGTTCAGGAGTTGAGACTAGATGAGCTAAATGTCTCCAAATGTGGAACCGGTGAAGGTACTTGCGCAACTATCTTTCCATATAAGTTTGGGGGCATTGAAACGAAAACCTCTGCTCAGATTCCCTTCCTTGTAGCAGAGGATACATTAGAAGTTTCTTCTGAACTGTGTTTCTTTGCCCTTTTCGTTGTGGATAAGAAAAAAGGCCCTGCAGACCAATCAGTCCCACATCTCTCATGCTGGCCGGGGCAGCCGGCTGACACAAATTGGTTCGGGGCCAAGGTTTTGCAGTCGTCTTTATGGTGTTTGATGAAGTCATGCAAGCAAAACACCCTTCAGAGACCTGCCCCCCTGACATCCTTCAACGATCTGCAAGTGAGTCCTCACCATTTATTACTGTGATGGTGCATTTGACTTTGAGCACTGGCATAACACCAGCCCCATTAGACGTGTCCACTGTAACCCTGGTTCTTAAAACAACCCATTAGATTCTGATGGACTCTGCAGCATTGACTGATGCTTCATTTACCCTTTCTTGTTAAAGTGGCTGGATGAGCTACAGCCAAATGGTTCTTTCAGCGTGTTTTCAATTCTGGGTTTTGATCATATTACAGTATCTGAATGACACCACTTCTTACTGTCCATTATAACGAGCGGGCCACCATCTCCTTACGACGCAACATTTTATCCTCTTACACTGCTCTGGATCTTACTGTTGTGCTAAATCACTTGGAATCTGTCTAGCCTTGACAGCCATTGCACTCCGCTGGGTGAGACGGTATGTACTGATCTTGGATGGTGCATTTCTTCTGATGCCACAAAGGGCTCTCGGCTGGACTCATTACAATTCAGCCTCGACACACTTCCTTTGAGCAAAATGATCTGAAGATATGGATAAGAGATCAGTTCTTATGCAGATGACATGCAGATTTATGTGAAGTTCATTCCTAATTATTCCTTCTCTTCTTCTGTTTTATCAGTTTGTCTTGAGGACATAGAGGCGTAGATGTCAATTCTTTTTGTATCTCCTTTAATACTCCTAAACCTTAAATATTAATTTTTGGTTCCAGGCATCAAGTTAAATATGCTGCTTCGTCTCCCAATCTGATGATCATAATACAGCTGTCATGTCTTGTAAGCCCGTATTCAGAATCCTTCCTTATTCAGCACAGCACTTACGTACATGCTTGACTTAGTCGGGAGTCAAATTCGGTCCTGCTTGAAGAGTTTCGGGTCCACTGACTACAGCTCCAGAAGTTTAGATGGGTTCGTCTTGTTTCTTTCTTCAACAAGGAAAATAATTTTCTGGGGGTGTGTCACACTTGCAACCTCTTTCGAGAGAGGGATGCAAATGCAGGTGAGTGAAATTGCAAATGAAGCGCGAATTTGAATTTCCCATGCTTCATTTGCATAATTGCGGACTACCGCTATTTCGAAATACCCTATTTCGAAATACCAAACGCTGTGTAGAAGCAGTTATTTTGGGAGAAAACCCTTTTTCCGAAATAACCCTTATTCCTCATACAATGAGGTTTACCAATTATTTCGGAAGAAGGGTTTTCTCACGAAATAACCACATCTACACAGCGTTTGTTATTTCGAAATAGGGTATTTTGAAATAGTGGCGGTCTGCGATGATGCAAACGAAGCGTGGGAAATTCAAATCCGTGCTTCATTTGCAATTTCACTCACCTGCATTTGCATCCCTCTCTCGAAAGAGGGCAAGTGTAGACATACTTAGTAAACACATGGATGTGCTCTTTTTCTTTCCTTTCCAGAAAGAGAGAGATATTTGGATTCATGGTTTTGGGGCTATCTAAATTAAGGGTTGACAGACTTCACTTATTGAGGGCTTGTTTATACCACAGAGAAGATTGACACTGCTGCAGTCGATCTTCCCCGGGTTCAAATTAGCAGGTCCAGTGCAGACCTGCTAATTGCAACTGAGAGGGAGCTCCTGTCAGCGCTGGTACTCCTGAGCCTCATGAGGTGTAAGGGAAGTCGACGGGAAGGTTTGCTTCCACCAATCTCCCACGGTGTGGACGCCACCCAAATATAATTTAAGATATTTCGACTCCAGCTACGTAACTAACATCGCTGGAGTTGGGCATCTTATGTCAACTTTCCCCTTTAGTATAGACCAGGCCTGACAGTCTAGCTTGCTCAGCTAGCCACCTAAAATCAGAGCAGAGTGCAATGGGAAGGATTCTAGCTGATAGTACTAAGTTCCGGCGCATGATCCCCAATCTTGGCCTACCTGCTTGAGGCCCAGATCCATAATAGGACTTAGGTATGAGTGTGATCCTCAGCAGTGGCGTAGCGAGGGGAAGGTGCGGGAGGGGGCAGTTGCCCCAGGGCACCGTACTAGGGGGTGCCAATTTGGTCCCCCTCCACCACCACCCGTCATCCTTTGGCTCGCCTGCTCCTCTTCTGCTGGCCACCAGCTGGAGCCTCCTCCATCTACACTGGCAGGTTACTGCATGCAGGGGCCCAGCCCCAAACTGGAGGGGGTGGAGGAAGACACACTACAAGCTCCCCCCCTCCTCCTCCCAGGGATGGGCTTAGCGGTGCGCCAGGTTCAGGGCCCCACCACACGGTGGCGGCAGGGAGGGGCGCAAATTTTGCCTTTGCCCCCGGGCACATAACACCCTCACTACGCCTCTGATCCTCAGAACCCTTTCTCAGCTGCTATTTAACCATGGCGGTGCCTACATTTTCACCATAGAAAGTCACCGAGGGCCAGGCCCACTGACGGAGCAGGGAGGAAAAGGAGGGAATTGTCCCAGGGCCTGGCAATTCTCATGGGCCCACGGCTCCAACCTCTGCCATTGCCACAGTAGCAGCGAAAGTGGCCACAGCCTGGACCCTTTTGATTTGCTGCTGGAGCACGGCACTGCATGATCCATGGGGCTCTGAGGGCTGCAGGGCATTGAGTGCTGACTGCCTGGTCCCGACTCTTCCACCCGAGGCCTCGCCCCCTTCGGGGTGTGGAGCCAGGCCCCGCCACAGCCTGCCTCAGGGCCCGTGGTGGCAGTGGGCCCACTGCTGAGGGCCTACATTTCTGCTGCTGGGCAGGTGCACAGTGCCTGAGTGTAGGATGCCTTCGCACAAGGCTCAGACCAGGTGAGGAGAGATGTTCCTTCACTAATGTTCCTGTGAGGCCTCAAAGCTCAGTGAGCTGCAGACAAACCAGCCAAAGGACGCCTGGCCTCCCTTCGGCCCAGAGATGAAGGACCTCAGGTGGTGTGTGGACAGCCGGTTCAATGTACCCCTGGCCCTGAAGTAGAGAAGGAATTTGATTGGGGAGCGGGGTCTCCTGCCTGGACTATGTGGGTCTTCCCCAATCTCTCCTGGTGTACAAACAACTAAACAGGTATTGGACATAAAGAAAGTGAGAAGGGCACCTGCCCCCGAGAAGTGAGGGAAACCCCATTCACTTTCCTCTGCGCAGAAGGGGACATTGAAGGAGGGTCTCCCCTCTCCTTGGTGAGTGTGCTATCCAGTAGGCTAAAGGCCACTGTCCTCCTTCCCCTCCACCTCAGGTAAGTGCTGCCTCCATTCTTGCAAGACACAACCCAGGTGCCCAACTCTGGGAGAGAGGTGGGGCTTAAGGCACCCTCTTTTCCTCAGCACTTTTATTGCTGATTTTAGTCAGCTCCCCACCTAGCACATTTGCTTTTGTGGGTTCTTCCACATCCACTGTACAGGACATGGAGGTGCCCAAGGCAAAGCTTGTGAATGCTGTGGGGTGACTAGGCCCTGTTAAGCATTGCTATCATTCTGGCTCACTCCTTTGGTGGATTAGGAGCCAACCTACCTTTCCAGTTTCTAATTCCACTATGGCTACACATTATTCCCAGGTTACTGACTGTACAAGGGCTGACGCGCTTCAGTGCTGATGAATGTCATTTTGGAGGGTCATGCTTTCTGCTCCTGCGTTCTGAAGGGTGGATTTGCTTTCAGCACAGTGTTGACCAACCATCTGCAGAGCAAATGCTTGTCGTGGAAATTATCCAGCAAAGATTGGTAAAGGATCCCCTTCGTTTTGTATCTGTGGGTTTTCTAACCTTGTGTTTCATTGTCAGCCTGATGTTCTTGTGCACAGTGTGCCTTGAGGCCTTAGCGCCTGTCATGACCCCGGATAAAACACTCATGATACTCCATGGTAGTTTTTAGAAGCCACTTATCTAAAGGAGATACAGGAGATCCTCGCAATTCATGGAATCACTATTCACAGTGTTCCATGTGTTCATGGGTCTCCTGTCCCGGCCTGGGAAGTGGAGGGGCAACAGGGACTGGGAGCTACGAAGAACTCACCATAGTTCCTGGAAGCTGCGGTGAGTTCCCTGGAGCTGCCAGGAGCCCTAATGAGTCCCCCTGTGGCTCTCGGCAGCTGCAGTAAGTTTCCCGTGGCTCCCAGCCCCTGAGGTGATTTCGGGAGCTCATCACGGGAGCTGGGCACCACAGCTCCCACCATTTGCAAATGTCTCCATTCGCGGTGGATGCGTTCCCACACCACCGCGCATGGCGAGCATTTCCTGTATTGTTTCAGACTAGTGTTGTGTGTCAGCTGTTGAACTCATTGCTAAATAGAAGTCTACTGCCTGCCTATTGATGGGCTGAGCTCAGCACCGGCATCATAATTTGGCAAGAAAGCTGACAGCCATATTTTAATGAGGGCGTAGGCCACAGCATCTGGGGGACCACCGGGGTCCGTTATCCACATCTGAGTGGTACTGTGGCCACAGTGGTGCTCACTTATCTCGGGAGGGGGTTCGTGTAGGAGCTCATTTCGGAGGTGGGGGTCAGATTGCTGTTGGCGAGAGGTGTGCCCGAGAATGGAAGGTGGGGTGGGTGCCATCTATGCCCCCCCTCACTTTCAATGGCTCGCTGCCAGAAGTGTCCCGCTCCCAATGAGATATCAGACTGCCCATTTTGGCATTTCGCTGGTGTATAATAGTAAGGATCCGGTTGTAAAGTGAAGATGTCTCCGAGCCAGCTCTCCTTGACGAAAATGCCAGCATCCAACAAGTGACTCCTGTGGAGACATTCATAAATGAATACGATGCCATGAATATCATGAGCAGCTATTGGACTGCTTTCAGGAATATGATTCATCCCATCAGAGAACTCGGTTATTAATGTACCTTCTCACTCCGGGAAGGACCATATGAAAATCAGACAGCGCCAAGTTTTAGGAAGACCTGATTGGTATACTTATGACCTTCTTGGTGGCCAAAGATCATCATAATTGTAACGTATGTGCATAAAATCCATGTGACATATAATAAGAACGTACTGCAAAATATCTAAAAAGGTACCATATATAAGTAAATTACATGCAGGGCAAGTGGTAAATCATTCTTTTGCAGCATTCATGAGCTGTATCTAATTTCTTCAGGATAGACAGTGTCACACTATTTCTGTATGAATGAATTAGTCCCTGAGCAAATTAACTGGAGAAATAATATAATTAAATGTTATTTCTTCTCCATGACTAATGTGTTATTATAAGCCATGGAAGATTGGGCAGATGGATGGAGATTCACATCGACAGCTGTATTAGTCATTTGCCATTTTCAATCTCTCTCCATCCCCAGATTCTGGAGGATAAATATGAAGAATTAGATCCTCAGTTTATATAAATCTGAATTGCTCCCTTTCCTTCGGAACAGTTATTCTGCCTTACAGAATCTTGACCGGAGAAGCCACTCTGTTTGCCATAAAAATTACCTTGAGACATAAAATAGGATTTACGACATTGAATATCGGTGATGATGCTTTAAGGAAATGGAAACGTTTAGATAAATAGACTTTACTCATCCCCGTCTGGTTTTATTTCCCAAAGGGGGACAGAAGGTTGAAAGATAGGGAACAATCCTGCAAAATCTTATTCATAGGAGGGAATCTTGCTTACACCAGTAGTCTCAACAAGTCAATGGGAATCACTTCTATAGGTGCTTAAGGATCAGCTCCCAAAAGTGTTTTCCATGTGTGACGGGGTGTGGTCACAGAAGACCGCTTGGGAGGGCTTCCTGGAGTGTTGACAAAGCCACTGCCACTCACCTCCTTGATCTCTGGGGCTTCTCCCCACCCTATCTTGGGCCAGCTCTCCTGGTCTACCCCCACCAAGGCACAGAGCTGAGATCACTGCCTCCCACCCCCACCCCAAGGAGCAGAACAGACACTGAAACTCTTCAGATCCGAGAAAAAATGCAGGTTAGGGCTCAGCTTTGATGGAAACCACTCCCCGAATGGGATCAGAACCCCAAATGCATTATTTGGGTGAGCCCCCTTTAACAATGAAAGGAGGATGTACACCCAGATTGCCCCCCCAGGTAACAATCACTTACACTGGGCTTGATAGGAAATACAAGTGATTTTATGAAGTACAAGCAGTAGGATTTAAATGGTTGTAAGTGAACACAGGCAGAGTAGATTACAAATTTAAAATAACAGAAAACACTTAGCTAACTCTAACATATGCTCAAGCTTATTACAAACTCAGCCTGAAATTGTTCTTATTCCAGCTAAGCCTCCAAACCAGGGACGTCTCCTTTTCCCTGGAGTCCTTAGTATCCTCTTGGGTGTGCCGTGCCAGCCAAAGAAACTGCTCACTTCCCGTTGTTTTATAGATTCCACTTCGGGCGGGAATTCTGTTTCTACATTCCACCCTTCCGTGGAAAGTTACTTGTTCAGACCATACCAGTTGGGGTGGTCACATGACTTCCACAGACCAACCACTGCTAAGACTTAAAGGATGACAGGGGCTCTTTATAGGTGACCAACCCCTGAGGGAAACACCCTTGATGGCTTTTGCACATTTAAAACCATAAAGCATTCCATACTCCATATATCTAACTTCACACACAAGAACGTCACGTACACCAAAATAAGATATATAGACCCAGCAGATTGAGACATTAAGATTGATAGTTTGCATGAGGTATTTTGTCCAAAGCATCTCTGAGTTATGCATATTTGTGTTCAAAAAGCGTGGAGTGGGGGGGGGGGGGTCACACCATGTAAAGCATAATAGGTCATAATCTTTGCAGATCTTGAGACGATCATTACTCCTCGAGTAGTCACATTGAAATCAATAGCATCAGAGTAAGTGCTACGCACTGTGTACTACAAGAACCTGGACTATTATGAAATAGAGCCAGCGGAAAAATTGTTGGAGGTTTCCCATTGGCACATAGCCATAGACATTGGCCCATGTCGACATAGCCATGTTGCTGAAAGTCAGGCACTGGAAACAATATTTGTCTCCACTTTTGCTGACAAAAAGTTTCCACCTCTGGGGTGGGGACATTTGCTTGTTAGCCAGAGAGCACTCCTGTGGACAAAGCACTGTTTACTCACACTTAGCACAGAAAAGTAATTCAGGGTTTATTTTTAAGCATCTGTGAACGACAAAAGCTTTGTCACTCAATTGCCCGTGGAGACAAAGTTAGATTGACATGGTTTGCAAGAACATGTCAATTTCAACAAAGCTTCCACAATTTTTTCAAACAACTTGCATCAAAATGGGGTATTTCAGTTTGACTTTTTCATATCATTTCAATGTTTAATGTTTAAAAAAATAATTAATACCGTTACCTAGGTGTAATGGTTTATGCTTGAATGTGACCATTTATATGAATGATATCGCCACCGTTAGATAATTGGAACCACTTTTAGACAACATATGTCATGTAAAGTATCAGTGAAAAAGTTAAGATATGCTAAATTAGATTCACCTTTTGCTGTGGGTGTACGTTTTCTGTTTCTGAGGTTCTGACTGTTGACTGTATGTCTGTATCTCCATTGTGTTTATTCTCAGGATAACATCCATAAGATAGTTTACATACAGTCTAGCCAGCACACTGTGAGTGGATTATTCAACTTTGTTTGCCTATTAGGGACACTTCACTCATGGTAGTCAATAGAAGAAATTCATCCTGCTCAGATAAGTCTTTCTGTGGATGACTTAGCACGATATATAATCTGATATAAGATTTGTATATGATCCGGTATATGATCTATTAATGATTTTTACTCTCTTCTTCTTTTCAGTATTAATAAACCTTTAGATTTTTAGTTTCTAAAGGGCTAGTGGCAACATGACTATTAGGTAAGATCTGAGTTATGTATTAACCTCCTGAAGTCAGAAGAAGCCTTTGATGAAATGGTTTTCAATAACCAACTCATCATAAAGTCTAATATCTGGGTGGTGAAATAATGCCCTAGGAGACTGAATTTTTCTTCTTCTTAACCTGTTCAGTGAGACAGAAGTTGACTTTTGTTATTGGCTTGCTAATGATCGAATAACCATCGGTTTAGGGTGTCTCTGCTCTATTTCTCAGTAGTTTGTCCTGAATCTGGTATTCTCATCTGTGACCCACCAAGGCGTGGTAACACTAGGGTTTTCAGAAAGCAAAGAAGAGGTAACTTACCTGTTTTCCTGACAGTATCAGGAATAAATCAATGAGGATACAGCTCCCCCAGCTGATTAATGACTGATACAAACCACAGTGTTTTTACCTAAAACTACTATTTTGTTTAGGTCCCAAGCACATACCCCTTATAAGGATAGGTTCCAAACACCCCAAAACATCAATACCAAAGTCTGAGTT
This sequence comes from Pelochelys cantorii, assembly GCA_032595735.1. Classification (NCBI taxonomy): domain Eukaryota; kingdom Metazoa; phylum Chordata; order Testudines; family Trionychidae; genus Pelochelys; species Pelochelys cantorii. Next base: position 127,611,612 of record CM064329.1, on the reverse strand, counting down.
AGTTTCAAGTGAGTAACAGTAGTTTGCCAATGGCCAACCACCCTCCCACCGACGAACAGGATGGCAGCGAAGACACTCCCACGACTGCTTTGAGGAACTGTTCTAAGGTATTTATTATTACCCAGAGGTGCTAACACAATTTTGAGAGTGGGGGTTCTGAGAGGCATTGAACCAAAAAGTAAACTTTCTATATCAGTGGTTCCCAAACTTTTCGGCATCACGCCCCCTTTTTGATTTTTGAGAAACCCTCACGCCCTCCTTCCCCAAAAAATAGCAGCAAAACTTGGTGTGGGATTGACGGGGCGGGGGGGGTGTGGCTGGGTCGCCTCACGCCCCCCCAGAAGTTCTTCACGCCCCCCCAGGGGGGCATGCCCCCCAGTTTGGGAACCCATGTTCTATATAATGGAAATCACTTCAAGCCAAAGGGTGCAGTAGCATTCTGAGCATGCCTACGTCCAGCAACTTTGATTTTACCTATTTTTATAGCTAACTTAAAGCAGGTAACTCATAGTGACTCCTAGCGAATAACCAATTCTCCTACTTTCACCAAATTACTCATTGTGTCTTATTAAGCATTTCCAATCATAATAACAATAAAACGTATGTCCGGGGCACTGAAAACCAATATTGCCTGTCCAAACATTCCATCTATTCTCATGGTACACTAACTCTCTGTCCCATCCTCCCCTTCTGATTAGAAAAACAGAAAACCATGCAGCTGTTTGCTTCTCAAAGCCCTATAGATTATTCCTACCTTTGTGGTATTGGGTTTTTCAGTTAGCAGTGGTTGGTCACACAAAATGGCTGACTGAAGTTTATTCAATTTCTTGGGTTGCAGTACTTCATCCCTAAGGGTACGGCTACACTAGCTCGTTAGTTCGAGCTAGGTAGGCTAATGAGGGCAACCGGAGTTGCAAATGAAGCCCGGGATTTAAATATCCCGGGCTTCATTTGCATGTTCCCGGGCGCCACCATTTTTAAATCCCCCTTAGTCCGAACTCCGTGCCTGCGGCTACATGCAGCACGGACTAGGTAGTTCGAATTAAAGATCCTAATTCGAACTACCGTTACTCCTCATGGAATGACAGGGTTTTTGCACAAAAACCTGTGAAGCGTCCATACCTCAGGTGCATTTTTGTGCAAAAAAACTCCAAAAAACAGTAAATCAACAGGGCTTTTGCCAGCAGAGTTATTCCTTTCCCCACGAGGAATAAGTCCTTTTTGTGCAAGAGTTCTGTGAATGGCAATCAGACCTTTCTTGAGCAAACGTGTCCATGCAGTGTGGACGTTCTCGCAAAAACACATCACTTTTCCGATGCGCTTTTGAGGTGTAGACGCGCTTTTGTGCAAGAAGTTTTTGCAGAAGATTTCTTCCACAAAAAGCTTCTTGAGCAAAAACCCTGCAGCGTAGACAAAGCCTAAAAGCATATAAATGCAAGAGTCATATGTTTGCCACTGGTCCATAGCTCCTATTTTTATAGTATTTGCATTTTAACATGTAACATTTAACTAAATTCTTGAATTGAGGAATGATCAAATGACCACAAGGCAGTATAATCTAAACAAAATACACTCGCTACTGAATGATTACTGTATTCAGCACCATGGCATCGAGCGCACTCATTCTGTGTAATTTAAACATTACAATGTACTCATCCAACTCGAATTCTGAGGAGACTCTCCCATAGTTGTTCTTCATGTGCCCATGGAAATAGAGGCTGTTTCAGAGCATGGATGGGCCCCTTTAAAAGTTTTCCTTAGCTTTTTTTGATCACTAGCTGGTTGTCACAAAGGCACCCCGGTCTTGGTCCTGCCATGAGGGCAGGGGACTGGACTCGATGACCTCTCGAGGTCCCTTCCAGTCCTAGTATTCTGTGATTTTAGTGAGACCAAGGGTCTAGCATGACCCCTATCCTGTTTCTGTATGGAACAAGGGAATTCTGAGAGATGTAGTTTTGTGAGGGGCCCTAGAAATTGTAAGCTGCAGCAAAGCTTGTGGGAAAAGAATGCCTGAAAATATGAAGATGCATTAAGATAGGGGAGAGCCATGGAAATTGTTAGTTAGGAGGAAGCCTGTGAAAGAGCTGGGAGATGGAGGCTGAAAGAGGCAGGAGATCTTGTGTTGTCCAGTGGAGGGCAACAAAAATGATGAGGGGGTTGGAGCATGTGATTTACAAGGAGAGGCTGAGATCTGGGCTTGTTTAGTCTTCACAAGAGAAAAGTGAGGGAGGATTTGATAGCAGCCTTTAACTACCTGAGGGGAGGCTCCAAAGAGGATGGAGAGAAGCTGTTCTCAGTGATGGCAGATGGCAGAACAAGGAGCAATGGTCTCAAGTTACGGGGGAGAGGTCTAGGTTGGATATTAGGAAAAACTATTTCCCTAGGAAGTTGGGGGAGCACTGGGATGGGTTCCCTAGAGTGGGGGTGGAATCTCCATCCCTAGAGGTTTTTAAGTCCCGGCTTGACAAAGCCTTGGCTGGGATGATTGAGTTGGGGTTGGTCCTGCTTTGGACAGGGGGCTGGTCTTGGTGACCTCCTGAGGTCTCTTCCAGCCCTAGGATTCTATGATTCTGTGAGAGGGCCGGCAGTTCAATGAGGTGATAGACTCTGACCTTCCACTGAAATGTGATGATTGACATCTATAGTAGGGGAAGCCTGAGCTAGGAGGAGAGGTATGACTTGGAACTGGCATCTTCTTTTATATAGAGGGTTATGATAGATGGGAAGAGTACTGCCTGTAAAAGGTTAAACTCCGAGAATCAGAGAATCCCTGAAAAAAATCCAGGAAGTGTTAGCAGGGAGCCAGGAGAGTCAATGGGAAGAAAGTGTTAAGATTTGAATTGAAAACCAAGTTGCCTGCTTCCGTCTCCTTTGTGGGAGTTTTAAACCGGGAGCTGGGGGAAAAGATGAATTGAACCAGGCAGGAATATTCATACCTAGAAATGGACTGGACCTTGAAGCGACGGCTATGTAAGTGATAGGGAATGGTTTTTAGTCAGACGTGATCAGGTTATTGTCTTTGGTTTGTAGTTTGGTTAAATTCTTCTGTGTTGAGTCCGTGGGCCCTGTAAGACCAGGGAATGCCTGCTCACACCTGTCACCTTTACCTATAAGGTAAAAGGGGCTTCCTCTATTACAATGAATGTACATAGGCCAAACTGTAAGGGGTTAATTGTGTCTTACGCTGAAAATGTTGGCATTCAAAAGCACTGAAAAGTGATGTTGTTTTGGAGAAGCACCCATCAAATAGACCTTAAATCTGTAAAACTGGGCTGCAAATCTCACAAAAAGAGACTTTCTCATGAGATTTCCAGTGCTTCCTGGTTTGAGTTACATGAGACATCATGAAACTAGCCTCTGTTTATTACTTTTATGATTCTAGGACCTAGTAGCTACACCCAATGCCAGGGTCCCGGTGTGAGGGTCACTCTACAAATGCACAAAAGTCCTAGCATTGACAGCTCCAAGTATTAATAACATTGAGTCAGGCCCCAAAAATCTTAAGACCAGCTTGATATCAGGAGGGGGTTTAGAATAATAAATGCTGGGTTCTCTTTATTTGCCTTCTGATTTGAGTCCCTTTACATTTTGACAGTTCTCTCCAGAAATCCCTTCTTATTCTCTGAAAACTGAGTTTGTAACACCACAGTCCCAGCCCTAAGTAACTTACGGTCTTTTAAATATGGAACAGTAGTTTGACACTTGTGTTTCCTCTTCTTGATAGAACTTGGATGAACACAAAGGAAGGATTTCAATATTTAAAAGTGAACTCGGTTTTTTACTATAAAACCCGAAAATTTGGCTTTGAATATATTTCAAATTTTGGAGAAAAAGTTTGCCTGTTTGTTTTAATCCAAATTTACTCATCTTTTAGATGCAAGTTTAATATTTAACTTAAAAGTCACCTGTTTGCCACCTACCATGTCCTTGAAAGGTGAATCTCTGAGCAGAGAGAAACACAGTCAACAGGAACCTCGATTTTTATTTGGTGAAATGCATCAGTGAACAGGACTGAATGCAGAAAAATGGTATGGTCTAAACTCTGCACAACACTCAGAAAGCCTGTAAAAAATGTTAGACGGAGAAGGGGGTGCGGGGGCCGGAATCAATTTCTTACAGAAATGTGCTGACTGGCTTGGTAAAGCTAACAGTATCTGAGGATGCCAATGTGACTTGTTATATGGGCCCTTTTTTCACAGTCCACTAATAATCGCTAACAGGACCCTGAGCCGAGGAATAACTTCCTTGAATGCGACAAACACCATTTAAAAAGATTTTTTTTCCTCTTTAGAAAAGTACATTTTCATATTTCGCAGGCTAATGCTAATAGGAAGTGACATGAGTCCAGTAATAGGAGGCTGCGTGTCATGACTTAATTAAAATAACCCAGCTAATTGGTGAAATGTATGCCAAGTGAAATAACATCAAAGATCCTGGCTCATCGGAGAAACACTTGCAAATGGCGCCTCTCTAAGAGACAGCTCATAATTCATGCAGGTCCCTGTGATTTTTTTTTTAATCTCAGCTGGCAGAGATGGAACTCAGATGTTCAGGCAAACAGGCATACTAATTGCCAGCAGTTTATATTGTGCAAGATTTTGATGTCAGCAATTAAAACTTTGTATGGCGGTTTTCTCCTCCGCTTGGCTTCCCCCCCAACCGCAACCTATTCTGCTCCCGGTGATCAGAAGAGTCACTATCCAGCCATGCTGAGGAATGAAGGGGTCCGTGAAATGTTCATCTATCATCTTCCTACCTCAAGGGGTCACTTGGCTAATAAGCTTAAGCTTCATCGGCTGATATTCCAGACAAGGGACATGCAGTTATTCCCGGCTGCAGGAGCATGCGAACCTCTGATAAACAGAGCTGTTTCAGAAGCAGAAGGCAGGAAATGAAATTCAGATGCCGGCTGGCTGGGAGCACCTCCTCAGTCACTTCCAAATGAGATGATCTTCTGGCTCCAGCGTTTCCTCCCGCCCCCCCCCCCGATGTTCCCTCTTACTGTCACCAGTTATTCCCGGCTGCAGTCGACGTACCTTAGGTCGAGTTTCCACAGCATCCCCACTGCAGAAGAAACTCTCCCGTGGACTTCCCTTACTCCTCACAATCTGGTAGTAGCGGAGTTGATGGGGCACCCTCAGCAGTTGATTGAGTGGGTCCTTACTAGACTAGCTAAATCAAACCCTAGAAGATCGATCTCTGGAATATCGGTCTCAGGTAAGTGTAGACCTGGCCTAAGATACCTTCAGTCCCCTAGTCTCTGAGAGGAAGAACAGGGACTAGATCGCGCATCTAGTCCAAAATAAGCTGGAAGGGATGAGGGGGAAGAACCCTGGCTCTGGGTCCTCTAACTCACCAGCTAGAGTAGCCAGACAGGCATACAGAGGACTCCTGTAGAAAAAGGAGTGGAGTTATCTACTGCCTCCGAGCAGGGACGGAGCTGTGTCTCTAGTACCCAGGGCATCCCGGAACTACCCCTCAGCTGGGGCAGCTCACGCAGCACCCTCGTCCCAGTGGAAAGGCAATGCTCTCTGGCACCTGTGTTTGCCCATTTGTGTAACGTTTCTGAGTGCATCCCCTGGGTCTGCTGTCAGTTTACATGCTGCATCAGGACCCAATGAGGGGACAGCGAAACGGAGCTGGACTCCATTTGGTGCCCACCTGTAGGAAATGGAATGGGATGGCCCTGAATAAAGGCCTGTGGAGGTCAGTAGGAATCCCACCAGCCAAGGAGAGCAGAGTCAGCCCCTGTATCCTTCCAAGAGCTGCAGTAGTAGATTGCGTTATCAGCAGGGCACCAAGAGCTTAGAAGACGTCTAGTTCCACCATCGGGCAGGACCAGGCCCGGTGAGGAGATGACCAGGGTATCAGCCTTGCTGCCAGCGGCTAACCCCCTCTGCGGTTAAAAATCACAGCACTGGGAGGTGGTTCTTCTGAGAGGCCACCCTGACTTGAAACCCGTTGGTGCTGCACATTGTCCTCGCCGTGAGCACCCCATTGCCGGGTTTTAAAATAGAAATCCGCCCCCCCCTTGATTTCTCAAGAACGTTTCCAAGTCAGCAGCAGCCTGTGAGAATGGGCAGAAGTGGGGTGGGAGCTGCATTTTGTTGAGGAGTACAGGATCTTTCAAAACGGGGTATTTCTGTCAAAAATGCCTCGTCTAAACTGCCATTTTTTTTTTTTTTCCGAAAAGCCCCATTTCGAAAAAAGCGGCGGCTGCCATTATGCAAATGAAGCATGGGATATTTAAATCCTGGCTTCGTTTGCACTTTCGATACGTCTAATTTACATCCATCTGCCGACAGAGGGATGTAGTTTAGACGTACCCTCAGTCTTCTCTTTTTCCACACTAAACAAACCCAATTCTTTCAGTCTTCCCTCAGAGCTCATGTTTTTGAGACCTTTCATCATTTTTGTTGCTCTTCTCTGGACCCTGTCCAATTTCTCCGCATCTTTCCAGAAATGTGGTGCCCAGAACTGGACACAAACACTCCCCAGCTGTGGCCTAATCGTGGAGTAGAGCAGAAGAATGACTTCTCGTGTCTGGCTCACCACACGCCTGTGAATGCCTCCCAGAGTGAGGCTTGCTTTCTCACAACAGTGTCAGACTGTTGACTCACACCTTGTGGTCCATTATGGCCCCTGCGCCCCTCTCCTAGCGAAAGGAAAGACGGAGCTCTCTTCTCCATTGCGGCCTTGCTGATGCTGGTTTGGCTTGATGTTGGCTTGCGCGTGGACAGCGACAGAAGGGAAGAAAGGAAAGGAAGGCCACTATGCGCCTGCTAGGACTTTTTGTCCAGTGCAGCAATAAAGAGCTTCCCCCCATGCCTTGGGGGGAAGAGGGGGATGCTGGTGGCACTGTCGTTGGCATGGGGGTGCAACAAAGGGGCTCCCTATATTCCCTGGCCGGCTCTAAGCAGAAACCCAGAAGCTGCTGCCTCTGCTGCCGGCTATGGATGAAAAGGAGGCTCCCCCCCCGCCACGGGCCAGGGACCGGCTGCCTGCACAGGCGGTAGCGGGCTGGGCTGTGCACATCCTGGCCCGGAGGTACAGCTCCTGCTGGTGTTGTAGTGCCAGAGGCTGGGCCAGGAGTGCCTGGCACATCCCCTGAGCTTGGGACAGGGCCGCAGCAGGGAAGAGAGGCTGGGCTTTTCCACGGGGAGCAGGACGCTGGGAGCGCAAAGGGCAGCCTGGTCCCAGGTTGCTCGGGGCGCTGCCCCCCGCCATGGCAAAGGCAAGGGGAGGTATCAGGCCGGGGCCTCCCCTCCCAGCCTGCAGCCCCAGAATGCAGGGGATGGCAGTGCCCAGGTGGGCCCCAGCATGGGGCTGCCGGCATTGCTGCCTCGGGCACGGCTAGCAGGGGAGACGCTGGGTCTGCCTCTCCCTTTTGGGGGTCCCCTGCCAGGGCCCTGTGCTGGGGCGCACCGGCGGCTCTGAAGCCACTGACTCACCTCTGCGGTTCCAGAGCCCGGGGTCCGGTCCAGCACAAGTCTCCAGCCAAAGTTAGAGCAGCTGTGGCTGGCCCACGGCATAACGGGAACCACTTGCGGTGTTCCCACAAAGATTTTCCAACCATGCGCGGGGGGAGTTTTGGCTTGTGCACCGATATTGAGGTCCCGTGCACTGGTTCGGATGGGTGCCACCTAATTTATCAACACACACATATTCCCAGCCGACCCCCCCCACCATGCAGCAGGTCCCGTTTCCCGCCCCAGCCGCCAGAACAGGCCCTGGCCCCCCTGCCACGTGGCAGCCCTGGCCACCGGAGCATGCCTTCCCCACCCCGCCACGTAGCCGCGGCAGACCCCGGCCCCTCTCCCCAGCGGTTCTCTCACCACACCGTCTCAGCCGGCCCCGCCTGAGAGAGCAGCCGCCTGCCGCGTGGCTCTCCAGAGGAGATGGGCGCGGGAAGAATTTTTTATGTGCGGCCGTGCAGGGGTGCACCTTAGCGGGAACGATGACCACGCCCCCTTGGGCACCCCTCCTGCCCCGTGGCAGGGGGCAGTAGCTTAGGAGCCATTCGCCCAAACGGCTCTACTTGGCGTGCGCCAGGGAGCTGGTGAAACCACCTTTCCAGCCAGGGCAGAAGCCACATTCTGGCTCATGGAGTGCACCCATGGGTCCCTGCACAGGGGAACGCAAACAGCGATCCATGGCGCTTCTGGACAACTTGGAGCCTGAGCAGCGGGGGGAAAGCGGCGGTCTGAGAGGCTAGGCGGCCCCTGAGAGGATCTCGGACTCTCCGATCTCCGCTGCGCATGAGCTGAAATGCCCAGCTGCTCAATGACACTGGCCATGCTCTTCCCTCTCCCTCTCACGAGCTTGTGCGCTCACAACGGTAGTGCGGCCAGGGTCGCACGGGCCGTGGCCAGCAGCTGCACGGGTTCACCAGGCCTACGGAGCTGGCAGAGAGGTGGCCCGTGACGTAGCTCCGTCAGCAAATGGCTGACTCAGTACAGCCTGAGGGAGAGTTGCACAGAGAGGCCATAGCCCCGAGGAGAGCAGATCCCCTAAACCATCCCGGAAGGAGGCAATCCAGGCCTCACTGATGTTTGGATGAGCCCTGCCACTGACGTCAGTGGGGACAGACCTCCTGGAGAACCTGTATCTTTCCAAAGCTGACAAGAGGCCCACGACGAGGGAATTCTGGCCACTTTACTTCTTCGGTAATTTCCATCCCACAAACCTGATGAGGCGCAAGATTTATTAATAAGTTATTTCAATGATTCGCTTTTGACTCCAGCTTTGTAATCACATTCCAGCCACCGTTCAGCCATTTAATAACCAGCCCGGCACATCTGCCTTCGCATGCATATTTATGAAGAACAGAGGGCTGACACTTACTTACCTTTATTCGTTCCGTTCCCGGGGAGGAGTGCAGCCCCTGTGAATCGCTCTCGGTGCCTGGGAGAGCTGCAATTACCCTCCCGGGAAGGCTCTCCAATCTGTCAGTGTGCCCCTGGAAGCAGGTGTGGGTTTGTCAAGAGCATTAAAGCCCAGCTAAAAATAATCTTAAAACTCGGCTAGAAACCGATCGATCAAAGGAATTCTCTGTCAGAGGCCCAGCCACCAGTTCTCCAGCTCGTTCAGCCCCCGGCAGGCTAATAAGCACAGCTGGGCCCCTGATTGCCTAAATTGCCTAATTGGACCAGGGATGAGGAGACTGGCTCTAAACTGCAGCCGGGCGGGGGAGGGGGCTGCTCAAGGCATTTACCTTTGGCTCTGTTATATGAGAGCGGTCTATAAAATCATGACTGGTGTGCAAAAAGTGAATAAGGAAAAGTTATTTACTTGTTCCCGTAACATAAGACCTAGGGGTCACCAAATGAAATTAATAGGCAGCAGGTTTAAAACAAACAAAAGGAAGTTTTTCTTCACTCAGCGCATAGTCAACCTGTGGAACTCCTTGCCAGAGGATGTGGTGAAGACCAGGACTTTAACAGGGTTCAAAAAAGAGCTAGATAGATTCATGGAGGTTAGGTCCATCAATGGCTATTAGCCAGGATGGGTAGGAATAGTGTCCCTAGCCTCTGTTTGTCTGGAAGTGGGTGACAGGGGAGAGATCACGTGAGGATTACATGTTGTTTTCCCTCCCTCTGAGGCATCTGGTATTGGCCACTGTCAGCAGACAGGACACTGGCTGGATGGACCGTTGGTCTGACCCAGTCTGGCATTTCTTATGTTCTGTTAGCTCCTGGATCTAGCTCTGGTCTTGACTTCCCTAACTCCAGGTAAGCTGGTTCTGCCATTCAGCTCTGATTCCTGTCTTGACCGGATCTGGCATCCAACTCTGATTCTGCCCCGCCTTCCATTTCCCTGCTCTGACCACTAGGGAAGACCACCCACATCCTGACCCCTTACTATTCATATTTAATAGGCACTTTTCATGGGCAGGGGTCATGTGTGTTACAGCTGCGGTTTTCAAACGTTCTCTCCTCGTGACGCAGTTGAAGACAGTTGTTGATGCCCGCGACCCAACAGAATGTGAGGAGCGTGGGCTCCGGGGTAGGGCTTCGGATGGGAGCTTTGGGGCATGGGAGGGGGCTCTGCATTGGGGGGGCAGGGCTGGAGCAGGAGGGGCTTCCCTTGAGTGGCTCCCGCTCAGTGGTGCAGCAGGGGGACTAAGACAGCTTCCTGCCTCCCCTGGTACTGCAGGCCCTGCTGCCCCCAGCAGCAGCCAGCCAATGGGAGAGCAGAGCTAGTGCTTAGGGCAGCGGCCTAGGAACCTCGGAGCCGGGCCTTCTGCTGGCTGCTTCTGGGGCGCAGCGCAGTCTGCGGTGCCAAGACAGGCAGGGAGCTGCCTTAGCCCCCCCCACTGGTCACCTGACCCCCCCCTGCAGCAACGAGACCCCGGGCCCAACACTCCACCCCCCAGCGCTGGGGCACAACCCCTAGTTTGACAACCGCTGTGTTGAAGTAATGTCTGGAAGCGCTCATCAAGAGCTTGGAGCTGGGCTCAGTGCTGCCCTCCACTCAGATGAGCTTACGGTCTGAGTAAACAAGACCCCCAGTGAATGGCGGACAATTGGAAACTGAGGCACAGACATTCAGCAATTGGACCGCACTCACGCAGGGAGTCTATGGCTGAGGTGGGAAAAGGGAACACAGGTCTTCTGAACAAGCGGGCTGAAATTCCGACTGGAACTATTGTTTGGGTAAAAAGTCCAGCTTCGGATTGAGGATAATGTTTTACACATTGGGGTCAATTCCAGTAAATTATTTCGGTTAGGGTAGGAGGAATATTTTTTTTTTACAAAAATATTTCCTTCGGATATTTTTGAAATGAAACGTTTTCACTCTGTTTCGAAATTACCCTTCATTTTCTTTTCACAGACTACGTCAAAAGGGAAAAGCGCAAAACCAACCAGAAACACTTTGTTTGGGGCAAAACTTTCTGTTTAACCCCAAACCTAAGTTTCCTGGATCACAAGCGTGGGTTGTGGTTTTCTTTTTGATTTTTGGTTTGGGTTTTTCTTTTCTATAATTCTATAAACCAGACCCAAAATCTGACTTATTTTCTCCTTTCCCCCAATCTGATTAAACCGTTTGTTTCATTCTGTATCAGTTTTCCTCTCCAACAAACACTCCTGCTTTCCCACCAGCCCGGTGGCAACAAACCTGAGTGTGCAAAGAAGGCCAAAGGAAGGGAAACAGGTAAACAGATTTCAGACTGCACACAAGTGAAGTACGTTCTTTGTAAACAGCCATTGGAGCTACAGGGTTCTTTACGCTGGTGGAAAGGGGTCATTCAAAACACTGTTTGGACAAAGAACCTTATTGTGGTACCTCTGGGATGTAGCCACATGGCTGAGCCTCAAGAAGTTTCTGCCAGGAGCAGTTATTTCTGGGCTTAGACTTTCCCCCCAAGGTTATTTCCTATATGTGAGTAGGAAACTTGGGTTTCCCGGCAGTGGTCCTGCAAAGGAATCCACTCTCTGGTTTCTGGCTTTCCAGCCTTGGCCTCTTTTGTCTGGAGACTTGGGTGACCACTGCCACATCCCCAGACCACCAGGCCTTCCAGTACCACTGGCGCTGGCATGACCTCACCCTTACAAACATGAGCACATCACACGTTACAGAGCACGCCCGTGTTTTCATCGTGTGCCAAGGGCATGTGGGTGGGAGCAGCTGGCGGTGCTTTGACAGAACGGCCTCCTCCATAAGAACGGCCACACTGAGTCAGATCAAAGGTCCATCTAGCTCAGTGTCCTGTCTGCTGAAAGTGGCCAAAGCCAGGTGACCCAAAAGGAGCAAACAGAACAGGGAATCCTCACATGATCCCTCCCCTGTCACCCATTTTCAGACAGAGACTAGGGACGCCATTCCTACCCATCCTGGCGAATAGCCATTGATGGACCTAACCTCCATGAATCTATCTAGCTCTTTTTTGAACCCTGTTCAAGTCCTAGCTTCACCATATCCTCTGGCAAGGAGTTCCACAAGTTAAAGTCCTGGTCTTCACAACCCCATGCATCCACCAACTCCACCAGAAAAGACCATATAGACCCACTTCTGAGTCTAAATTGCCACTGGACAAGGAACAAGAAGTTAAAAACCCAGGATTGTCCCGCCTCTATATGGGCAATGTCCTCCCGAGCAGAGACCTATGTTTTCTGCGAGCAGGCTAATCCCCTCCACTGCCAGCACCCCAAGCACAATCTGAACCCCAGCCGCTATCGTCCTTCGACATTCCCCTCCCCCACCGCCCCACGCCTGGGCTTTTCCAGACGTGTCATGTTCATCGTCCCCTTTGCTCCAAGCAAGACCCCTCCTGGGGAGAGAGGCCCTCATGTATCCAGCCTGGCTCCTCGAAGAGACTGGGAATGGGTAGGCAGGGTGGTGTGCTTAGGCCCGGCGGAAGCTGATTTGAAATACGGGACATCATACAGTCGCTCTCGGCTCAAAACCCAGCTTCAGGATGGTGGACTGGAGGGACAGCTCTTGCGTTCCCCTCCCCAGCCAAAGTGTGCCTAGGAAATGCACTTCTCTTGTGCTACTCCCCAAATTCCTCTGCCCGTTCCTCATAGTTCCCACCATCTGCCTTAATTCTGCCCTGCTCCTGAATGAATTCTGTGCTGCCCCCCCTTTAATGCAGGCACCTTTGTATTTTCAATAGGACCCCACCGGTGTTCAACTGAATTCACTAAGGTTCATATCAATTCCATGAGGTTTGTCCGGGATATTGCCAGATCCGGGGAGTTAGTTTGAAATAACCCCCCTTATTTCAAAATAATAAGCGGCGCGTCCACACTAGCACACCCGTTATTTCAAAATAAGGGGCTGGTTATTTCGAAATCTGTCCTCCTGCTTTTCTCAGGGAGTAACACTAATTCTGAAGTCATTTTTCCACAATAGCGGGAGTGTGGACGCACTGCTGCCGCTATTTTGAAATAACGATTCCCCGGGGCCATTCGAAGTAATTCCTCCCCCGTGCTTCCTGGGGCTCGAAGTCGAGGTAGCACGTCCACATTAACAGAGCCTGCCTCGGACTCATTTTGAGGCTTTCCCGTAGTGGGGACACGCTATTTCCATTTTGTTATTTGGGGAGTTATTTCGAAATAAGTTATTGTGAAATAATTTCCTCGTGTAGACAGGTCCACGCAGTGCGTAAGGAAATAGTTATTGTTTCTATCACAGTAGGAGGACAGCCAGCATTTTGCAATGGCAGAGCACACTAACGACCCACTTAACCCCCTGCCCTGAAGAGCCATTAAGGTCAGTGGAATCTCTCGTATTGTTAGAAGTCACAGCTCAATAATACTGTCTGTGCTCCAATGTCTGCATGCAACTGTTGTCTTTTGCATTAAACTCAGACTGGATTCTGTTTGGGGCAGTGTAACAGGGCAGACCAAGCCCTGAGCCCAGAAAGAGCCATAGAGTAGTCCTCCAGGAGGCTAGAGTGGGGACAGAAGAAACCAGCCAATCAGGGTCCAGGGAGGCCTACAAAAGGAGAGCAAAGCTCAGCAACAGCTCTGTATCTCTGGAGCTCTGAACAGTGAAGACTGGGTGGCTGGCTGTCTACGGGAGTAGCAGCCCCATAGGGTGACCTGTTAAGTTCTTTTCCAAGCCTATGATTCTGTGAAGCTCTGTGAGGGGGGCTAGTGTGGACCATCTGTTGAGACAGATAAAACCCCGAGGTCAGGGCACAGGAGTTGTCTTGGGAAGGGATGCTCCAGAGGCACCACTCTGGTCTGGAGTGGAGCAACAGAGAGACACTCTACACAGGGCACCGGGATGGGCCCCTTCTAAGTGGGTACTCAGAGGGGGTTTGTGATGCACCGGGTGTGACTCGGCCGGAGGGCTGAGCTGCCAAGAAGGCTTCAGACTACGGCAGTGCAGGAACCCACACTCGGCCAGATGAGGGGCGCTTGCGTGAGGTGAGTGCTGGGCCCGTTACAGGCCGGGATTGTCTTAGTTCAGTTTGTACAGCGCCTAGTACGGCGGGGTCCTGTTCTGCTCCCAGGCACCGAGGTCATGCAAAGAATAGTCTCCGTGGCAGCAGGATCTAAAAGGTTAAAGTCTGGAATAGCAGCAGTACAGGGATGCAAGGCTGTGCTTCTTCAGCCGTGTGTGTGTTGTGTGTGTGTGTGTGTGTGTGTATATGTTAAGCCGGGCTCAGTTACGTATCCTCACTCATGACTACGTGTGATAAATTTGCAGGCAGGAGTCAAATTGCCCCAAAACCGGTTCTAGCTGCTGTCCCTGTGACTGTGTTTCTGACCTTGAGAACCAGACTAGCATGTGCATGGCCTGAAGCCTACCCTGACCCCGACTCCCATAGTCCAGCCCCTGGAACTGAGGATGTACCAGCACTGTGGGAAGGCTCCCTTAGCATTGGTTAACATTCAGAAAAGGGCAACAAAAATGATTAGGCGTTTGGAATGGCTGCCATATGAAGAGAGATTAATAAGACGGGGGGTTCATCTTAGAAAAGAGGAGACTAAGAGGGATATGACAGAGTTCTATAAAATCATGACTGGTGTGAAAAAAGTGAATAAGGAAAAGTTATTTACTTATTCCCACAATATGAGAACTAGGGGTCACCAAATGAAATGAATGGGCAGCAGGTTTAAAACAAACAAAAGCAAGTATTACTTCATGCAGCGCACAGACAACCTGTGGAACTCCTTGCCAGAGGATGTTGTGAAGACCAGGACTTTAACAGGGTTTGAAAAAGAGCTAAATACATTCATGGGAGATAGATCCATCAATACTGTTCACTTTCTCTGGGGCACCTGGCATTGGCCACTGTCGGAAGAGAGGACACTGGGCTAGAGAGACCTTTGGTCTGACTGAGGGTGGCCATTCTGATGTTCTTACCATTCCATTTACAAAGGCTCAGCTGTGGCTTTTATCCACGCCCTTGAGTAAGGGGCGCTGGAGAGCCAGACGGACCATGGGGCACTGCTGTGCTTTAGGGAGATGGAATCCACCCGGGATCTCCCAGACATGCCAGGGGGAGGATGCCCACTGCACAACCCTGCCCACTCTTGACTCACGCTCAGGCATTGATGGGCATGTGCCTGCAGTCCTGGGGCCTTTGCAGGGAGTGTGGTGACGGCCCACCTAGGCATCCGGCGTACAAAGACGTGAGCCTGCTCCCGTTCTCCACGTCTTGTGCAGGAGCCTGTCCCAGCCTGGCACAAGTGGCGGCGCTCGTCGGCATGTGCAGACGATGGTACTCCTGTGCACACATCCTCCAAAGCAACCGTTTGGCTGGCGAGTGGGAAATGGCCGGCATTAATGACATGCCACGGTGGACTGAGCCGAGAGCTGTGCAATACAGCAGCTCCCCGCGTCGCAGCTCATGACTTACAGTCGGCAGGTAATAGGGGTGGAAAGGTGGATTCGCTGCATTTACTTTAGCGTTTTTTTTAGGTGACAAAACCATTTGGTGCCACTGACCCCATTCCATTTTTCTGTCCAAACGATGGGCCTCATATTTCTCTTCCGATGCCTTTCCAAGCCACCGCGTGTGCCGACACATTATGTCACCTCCAAGCAGTGTCCAGCCTTCCCCTTGTTTCTCTAGAGGAGGAATCCGTGAGCGTTTCATGTTCGCATGCTTATTGTTTTCCTTTTATGTTGCTGAAATCCGTGCTAATCTGACGCCACGTTCGCACGGCTGATAACGGCCTTTGTTTTGCTGCAATCGATATGGATTTCATCAATGGCAGATTTACAGTGAGATTGTCTCCCTTCGGAGGCGGGTCACATTAATAGGAACTTTCCACTGAATGCCTCAGACAAAGATAGCCGTGTTTAGGCACAGAAGTAAAACAGCCACGTTGAAATTGTCATTAGTCATATTTTATGCCAAGATAAGGAGGAAGTGTAGAATGGAATCAGTGCCCGAGATACGGATCCTTCGCCAGAGCTCAAACGCTGTTTGCAATGGCTTTGATCTGGCAATGCATTCTGGGTAGAAGTAGGCCTTCAGTGAGCCTCCCGGTCGGCTTCTGACTTTCCAGGTCTTGTTCCAGGCAGTGCACAAAACGTCTTGCTAGCTGTCAAGGCTGATTCCCCACTCTGGCATGATAAAAGCAGAAGTGGCGGTTCACAAAAGTACCCCAAAACCTGATCTCTCCAGGTTTTGGTATGAAACATACCCCCAAAATCCTAAAAACCTAGATTTGGGGGATAAAAAAGTCCGCTGCCACCGTCAAGTGCTTTTGAACCCACAAACGGGGGTGGACACTTGAAACCAATCCCAGGGCACCCCAAGTTCTATTCTCCAAAGAGCTTGAAAAAAGAAAGAGAAAATAGAAACTGCAGTCTGCTATCCCCTTGTCAGAGGCATGCAGATCCCACAGACAGATTTTCCAGGACACAGAACTGAACCAATACCAGGTTAATAAAAAAAGAAGGAACTTTTATTATCAAAACAATACTCCTGTTACATCGGCTAGATGGTAAGAGCCACCAATTAATAAACTCGTGGGGAATTTTCCCATGGGCTCAAAACTTAGTTACAAAAGGGAGGAAACCCCATTTCTAACAGCACAGACATCAGATCCAAAGCCCCACAACAGAAAACAATAAAACCTAATGGATTTATCTAAACTTTACCCTACTTACGCATTTTGAAGAGTCTTTTTCTTGGAGACAGACATATCTTCTGTCTCCCTCAGTATCTAGAGCAAAAACTGGCTCAGAGACAAAGGAGGGAAAACCCAAAATTCCTTTGTCTTAGTTTGAAATCCCTATCTACATTTCTATTGACTGACTGCTACCTTGCTAGGTACAGTTAACCCCTTAATCCCCAGGCTGCTGGCTAACCCTCATGGTCATGACACTAGCTGTGGAAGTGCTTGTGTCCTGCCTGTCCGAGCTCAGCTGCACTGGAGTGTCACCAGGCCTGGTGTAGATAAAACAATCTAGATCTGAATCTCATGCGAGCCAGTGGCCACAAACCTCTGGCCCGGCCAAACTATACTTGACAAAGGATGAGATGCACCCAAAGGATTGAGTTGCAGTGGGGGAGGTCTAGGGTGGATATTAGGAAAAATGATTTCCTAGGAGGGTGGGGAAGCACTGGGATGGGTTCCCTAGGGAGGGGCTGGAATCTCCATCCTTAGAGGTTTTTAAGTCTCAGTTTGACAAAGCCCTGGCTGGGTTGATTGAGTTGGGGTTGGTCCTGCTTTGGGTAGGGGGCTGGACTTGATGACTCCTGAGGTCTCTTCCCGCCCTGGGATTCTATGATCAGGCTGGTGGTTTCACATCTGGCATTGGCTGTTGTCAGAAGAGAGGATCCTGGCCTGGATAGACCTTTGCTGTGACCCAGTCTGGCCGTTCTCATGTTCCTGTGTAGGCGCTGTGGTAGCCTGGGGTGCGACATGGCGGCTGAAGAGCAGCTCTGAGACGTGGGTGGCCGGGCGGCCTTGTTGTTTAGGTAGAAGATGGAGACTTGGGAGGCCGGTGTTCAGGTCCCACATCTGCCAGACCCTCTGGCTGTGACTTTGGAGTTCATCTCTTGGGGCGTCATTTCTGCCCCCCCCCTCCCCCAGCCATCCCCACTTTCTTCTCTTGATTTGAATGTCAAGTGGTTCTTGTCCTGCTCTGTTCCAAAGCTCCTCATTTGTGACAAAGTCTTGCCGTTCGATGTGAAGGATGTACCTCCGGCATCCGTTTAGGAATGTCTGTAGCTTGTGATTTGAAGATTTTTTTAGTATGCCAGGTCTCGCATCCATACAAGAGCACACTGTTCACATTTGTGTTGAAGATTCTCAGTTTCGTCTTCACAGATATTATTTGTGACTCCATATGGGACAAAGGGTCTTGAATGAAGCTATTGCTTTTTCTATCCTAGCACTGATATCCTTATCTGTTCCTCTGTCTCTGCCCATAATACTCCCCAAGTAGATGAACGGCTCTGTATCTTCCAGGTCATCCCCTCCCAGTGTGATGAAATGTTGTTGGTTTGGTCACCCCACAGTAAATCATATTAGTTGTTGAGAGAGTTCGTGTTGCTGTTGTAGTGAGATTCTAATATGACACATGCACAAGTAAGGTTGTCAAATCAAGCGCCTCCCAAGTTAGGAAATGCCATCATGAAGGTGGCCTGTGAAATTTTACCTTAGCCTCCAGGTGGATCTGCATTGTGATATAGTCTTTAATTACATGACGACGTGCTCTCTTTCAGTCAGTACTGGGTTTACATGAGTGCCAGTGGCACCGTGGGGGCAGGCCCACATTCAGAAGGGGTGCCCTTGCCCCATGTTTGCTCCACTCCCTCCTCCTTGCAAATGGTGGGTAGGGTCTCTGGGAAGAAGGTCTCTGGGGTAAGGGCGTGGGGCAGAGGTCTTACATGCTAAGGAGGGGAGTAAAGGCTGAGCAGAGGTGGGGCCATGTTTCAGGCACTGAGGCCTACAAAAGAATAATCCAGCCCTATGTTCAGGTTGTAGCTTCTGCCATATTCACTGCCCCCGGTTCAAACCGTGCTCTGCAAACAGAACTGCTAATTTGTTTGTCAATTTTTCCTGTGCTATCGTGTCTGAGCACTTCATAAATATTAATGAAATTATTTTCACACCTCTATGTGATGGCGGGAGCTCGTATAGATGGCAGCTGAGCACAGAGAGATTAAGGATGAAAGTATCTGCTAATTTTGGGCGCCCAATTAGGAACCCATAGGAAATTTTTTTTTCAGAGTACTTAGCATTATATAGCACTTTTTATGTTCAACTCATCACTCCCATTGTCTGCAGCTGTGAATATTGCGGTAATAAGCAGGCCTACCAATTTACCTGAGCTGTGAGCTCAACTGACGAGGTTCATCAAATGTCACATAAACATATGAACAAACATTGATGGGAGAAGGTGCAAAAAAAAACCCATACTGAATTAGTACCGAGAAACAGGCTTGCTGATATAACTCCATGAGCGTGTTAAGATCATGCCAGGTAAACAGGAAAAATTCAGGACTGGAAATCGAGGAACCAATATTGGTGCGTCAAAATTTTGGTCTAATTGGTGGGCAGAATAATGGGGTAAACTGCTCAATCATCATTCCCTCTTGGCGGCCTCTGTGGCAAGTCATAGCATAGTAAAGCTAGAAGGGACCATGAGAGGACATCGAGTCCAGTCCCCGGCCCTCATGGTAGGACCCAGTACCATCAACATCATCCCTGACAGATGTCTGTGTCTATCCCACCTGTTCATAAATATCTCCAGTGATGAGGATTCCACAACCTCCTAGGCAACTTATTCTAGGCTACGTCTAGACTGGCATGATTTTCCGCAAATGCTTTTAACGGAAAAGTTTTTCCGTTAAAAGCATTTGCGGAAAAGAGCGTCTAGATTGGCATGGACGCTTTTCCGCAAAAGCACTTTTTGTGGAAAAGCGTCCGTGCCAATCTAGATGCGCTTTTGCACAAGAAAGCCCCGATCGCCATTTTAGCCATTGGGGCTTTTTTGCGCAAAACAATTCTGGGTTGTCTACACTGGCCCTCTTGCGCAAAAGCATTTGCGCAAGAGGGCTTTTGCCCTAACAGGAGCATCATAGTATTTGCACAAGAACACTGACGATCATACATTAGATCGTCAGTGTTCTTGCGGAAATTCAAGCGGCCAGTCTAGATAGCTGGCAAGTTTTTCCGGAAAAGCGGCTGATTTTCCGGAAAAACTGGCCAGCCCAGACACAGCCCTAGTGTTTAACCACCCTGACAGGAATTTTTTTCCTAATGTCCAACCTAAACCTCCCTTGCTGCAGTTTAAGCCCATTGCTTCTTGTCTGATCCTCAGAGGCCAAGGAGAACAATTTTTCTCCTTCCTCTTTATGACACCCTTTTAAGTACTTGAAAACCGCTATCATGTCCCCTCTCAGTCTTCTCTTTTCTAAATTAAACAAGCCCAGTTCTTTCAATCTTCCCTCATAGCTCAGCCGCG
The DNA here is from genome assembly GCA_032595735.1 of Pelochelys cantorii. Lineage (NCBI taxonomy): Eukaryota > Metazoa > Chordata > Testudines > Trionychidae > Pelochelys > Pelochelys cantorii. The sequence continues at coordinate 127,591,725 of CM064329.1, read as the reverse complement.
CGGTTTCGCATGGTTCTGCATTCTGCGCATGCGCAGATCGTTCTGCACCGGCTCTTCTGGGTTGTAATCTACTTGCCATGGGCAAGGAGATTACATTATTTGTCGAGCCCTGCTCATTTTTATTGCTCTTCTCTGCACCTTCTCCAATTTCTCCACAGCTTTCCTGAAATGTGGTGCCCAGAACTTAGCACAATACTCCAACTGTGGCCTAGTCAGCACAGAATAGAGGAGAAGAATAACTTCTCATGTCTGAACGGCAAGAGCTAAAGAAGAATGAGTTTTGCCAAAATGTCTGCTGCCCATACTTGGACTTCCTCATCCCAGTCCTGATATTGTTCTGACCAGAGTAGGCCAAAGAGATGGACTCCCGTGACATAATCCTGCTGAACCCTCAATGCTCCCTGGGATGGCAGACTGTCCCAGTTCCTGCTCCCACCTGCCTGTTGCATGTTCTTTCCCTTCCCCTCTTGGTTTCTTCTTCCCTTTTCCTTCTGTCTCATAAGAGTCTGGCTTAGCCAGCCAAGACTGCAGATTTAACAACTCTGCCATATGCCTGTGTCCAGAGAGCCAGTTAATGCCCTAAACAGTCCAGTGCCAAATATTAAAATAGTGCACTATTCCACCATCTTTCTTATTCCTCATGCAACAAGGTTTACAGGAAGCTGGAATAAGCCACCTGTTATTTTTTTTGAAATAACAGGTGTGCTGTTAAGATGTGCACAACACTATTTAGGATAAGAGACATTATCCTGAAATAGTGCCGCTGTGTAGACGTACCCTTAGGGGTAAATCAGAGCTAATAACAGCACCAAACACAGAGAGCCAGGATTGGTGGTTGGAAACAAATTTTATGGGACCACGGGAAATTTATCATGGGTGTGGCCAACCAGCTAGCTAAAATCAAACCAGACCACGGAGGTTGCCAGACCAGAGAGTGCCAGACTAGAGAGGTTCAACCTATAGTGTACTTAGATTTTTGAAAAGCCTTTGACAGCATTCCTCACCAAAGACTCTGAAGCAAAGCAAGTTCTCATGGGATCAGAAGCCAGGCCCTCTCCTGGGCCAATAACTGGTTACTAAAGAGGAAACAGAGGGTAGGCATGAATCCAGTTCTCTGAATGGAGGGTGGTGTTGCCCAGAGATCTGCCCTGGATCTAGTCATGTATGATCAGGACAAAGGGGTAAATAGGAAGATGGCAAATTTTGCTAGAGTGATACCAAATTATGCAAGCTAATTATGTCAAACGGAGCTGCAGAAAGGGGTGTCCCAGTCCGTGCTGCTTCCGGCAGCTCCCATTGGCCGGGAACAGTGATCCGTGGCCAATGGAGCTGCAATCACCCGTACCTGCAGTGGGGCAAGTAAATATAGCGGCAGCGGCCCACCAGCGGCTAACCCTGGAAAATCGGTTCTGCCCCGTGGGCCGGTATTTGTCCACTGCCGGGCTAATCCATTATAGATTGTGAAGCAGTCCGATCCCCCATGATGGGATGTGCAGGCCCATGGTTCCACTTGCTGCATTCACTGTTTGAGTGCAAGACATAAGAACATCAGAGAAGCCAGACTGGGTCAGACCAAAGGTCCATCTAGCCCAGTGTCCTGCCTTCTGACAGTGGCCAATGCCAGGTGCTCCAGAGGGAGTGAATATAACAGAGAATCATCAAGTGATCCCTCTCCTGCTACCCATTTCCAGCCCCTGACAAATAGAGGCTAGGGACACCATTCCTGCCTATCCTGAGTAATAAGCATTGATGGACCTAACCTCTATGACTCTATCTAGTTCTTTTTTGAACCCTGTTAAAGTCCTGGTCTTTACAACATCCTCTGTCAAGGAGTTCCACAGGTTAACAGTGTGCTGCATGAAGAAATACTTCCTTTTTTTTTTTTTAAACCTGCTGCCTGTTAAGAGGATGTGCCCCTTGGTTTGCTAATATGGTGATAAACATGTGTACAGCTCCCTCCTCAGAATGCCACACCCCAGCAGGTGAATCTGTGCTCCATGCTTTGGGAACCAGGACTGCAGACAGGAAAAAGACAGCCAGATGTGAAAGGGGGCTCTAGGTGGCCCAATACAGAGAAACCCTAGCTTTAGGGCATCTTAAGTACAATGAAACACCATCATCTTTTCCATAAAGGGTACCAGCACCACTCCCCACCTATCCGGAGGTGGGGGGCAGACTTTCTCAGGAACTAAAGAGGCAAGTGGTGGTTTCTCACTCCAGGTTTTATGTGTCTTCCAAAATGCAAGAATGTAGCTTGTGCTTTGGCCCCACTGGAGGGGAAAAGAAATCCAATGAGGTTCAACACGGACAAGTGTAGAGTTCTGCACTTGGGACCGAAGAATCCCAAGCATTGTTACAGGCTGGGGACCGACTGGCTAAGTAGCAGTTCTGAAGAAAAGGACCTGGGGGTTACAGTGGATGAGAAGCTGGATATGAGTCAACAGGGTGCCCTTGTAGCCAAGAGGGCTAATGGCATATTAGGGTGCATTAGGAGGAGCATTGCCAGCAGATCCAGAGATGTCATTATTCCTCTTTATTTGGCTCTGGTGAGGCCACATCTGGAGTATTGTGTCCAGTTCTGGCCCCCCACTACAGAAAGGATGTGGGCGCATTGGAGAGGGTCCAGCAGAGGGCAACCAAAATGATGAGGGGGCTGGAGCATATGACCTATGAGGAGAGGCTGAGGGATTTGGGTTTGTTTAGTCTGCAGAAGAGAAGAGTGAGGGGGGATTTGAGAGCAGCCTTCAACTTCCTGAAGGGGGGTTCCAAAGAGGCTGGAGAGAGGCTGTTCTCAGTGGGGGCAGGTGGCAGAACAAGGAGCAATGGTCTCAAGTTGCAGTGGAGGAGGTCTAGGTTGGATATTAGGAAAAACTATTTCCCTAGGAGGGTGGTGAAGCACTGGGATGGGTTCCCTAAGGAGAGGGTGGAATCTCCATCCCTAGAGGTTTTTAAGTCCTGGCTTGACAAAGCCCTGGCTGGGATGATTGAGTTGGGGTTGGTCCTGCTTTGGGCAGGGGCTGACTTGATGACTCCTGAGGTCTCTTCCAGCCCTGGGATTCTATGAACCTCAACAACCAGCTTCTCCCTCCAAGAAACTAACCCGCAGGAGTTTCCAAGGGAGGGGGGGTGAGTAGTGGTTTGTGTTCACACACCAGGAAGGTACCATCAATGTATCTGCCCCGGCGGTGCTCCGCCATTTGTCTCCTTCTCTCGGAGCTCATGGTCAGCGACACGTCTCACCGTGGCACTAGAGACTGTAAATCACATTCGCCGTCCTGTCGGTCATCGCATTGCACCTCGGAGCTGGGTGCCCTCTGGGTGCTGTTGGGTCAGTCAGTTGCCTCCCCCTTAGAAACAAACATGGCTGCCATGCAGCTCTGGCTACTTTACCACAGAGTCTGTCATCCATTCCTCAGCTTCTGCCGGCAGGGTGCAGCCAGGCTGGGTACGTTCCTCAAGGGCAGGAGTTCCACTTTGGTTTCGTGGTCAGAGGCATACGCACTGGATTGTCCTGTACCAAAAAATATCTCATTTTCTCTGTGCAGCTGAGGCTCCACTCCGAACACGGCTTTCGTGTGCGCGCGCGCACGTAGCAAAAGCAGTGAGTAGCAAACGCAGAATGGGGTGGAGCACGAAAGCATCCCACTGTGGCCTTTCCCCTGGGACTCATGTCCCTGATAAAGCTGAAAAAAGAGCCCGAATAGACCCCATTCTGGTCTTCCTGTTGAGAATCATACGCCGGGGTCATGGCGCTCCAAAGTGGGCCCATGCAGAGATGCCTTGTTATCTTGCGAGTGAGCCGACCGTCTGGGCGCTCGTCTCTCTGTGCGCCTGATCGCTTCCCACTGATGGCCGTGTCAGCTACACAAGCGCGCAGGAAAGAGTCCAGCCAAAGCCCTTCAGACCTGATTCTCATCCTCTCCACCCAGAATCCCGCCAGCAATAATGGGGCGGTGTGTTTGGGACTGTATTCCACTCCCCCAAATGGGCTACTCATGCCCAGCCCTGCAGGTAATACATCCAAAGATCACCAAGAACAGGCCCTTACACGAGGGAAGGGCTGCAAAGGATGTGAATGCACCGCTCATGTCCCCCCAAGTAAGTGTGAGGGGGCTCGGTTAGGGGGATGGGAGAATGCTGTGTTGTGGGGGGGATGGGCAGGCGGGGTTGGTACCCCACTTAGGAGTGAGTGGTGCCTCCAGGGCCTCTCCTCCTGGAGACAGTTTCATGCCCCTAGCTCAGGGCTTTACCTCAGCTCATCATTCTCAACAGCTCTTCACTGGGGCTACGTGATAGGGTCCAGAGTGATTTAGACAAATTGGAGGATTGGGCCACAAGAAATCTGATGAGGTTCAACAAGGACAAGTGCAGAGTCCTGCACTTGGGATGGAAGAATCCCAAGCACTGCTACAGGCTGGGGACCGACTGGCTAAGTAGCAGTTCTGTAGAAAAGGACCTGGGGGTTACAGTGGATGAGAAGCTGGATATGAGTCAACAGTGGGCCCGCCCTTGTAGCCAAGAAGGCTAATGGCATATTAGGTTGCATTAGGAGGAACATTGCCAGTAGATCCAGAGAAGTGATTATTCCCCTCTATTCGGCTCTGGTGAGGCCACATCTGGAGCATTGTGTCCAGTTCTGGGCCCCCCACTACAGAAAGGATGTGGACGCATTGGAGAGGGTCCAGCGGAGGGCAACCAAAATGATTAGGGGGCTGGAGCATACGACCTACGAGGAGAGGCTGAGGGAGTTGGGCTTGTTTAGTCTGCAGAAGAGAAGAGTGAGGGGGGATTTGATAGCAGCCTTCAACTTCCTGAAGGGAGGTTCCAAAGAGGCTGGAGAGAGGCTGTTCTCAGTAGTGAGGGATGGCAGAACAAGGAGCAATGGTCTCAAGTTGTGGCAGGAGAGGTACAGGTTGGATATTAGGAAAAACTATTTCCCTAGGAGGGTGTTGAAGCACTGGAATGGGTTACCTAGGGAAGTAGTGGAGTCTCCATCACTAGAGGTGTTTAAGTCTCGGCTTGACGAAGCCCTGGCTGGGTTAATTTAGTTGGGATTGGTCCTGCCTAGGGCAGGGGGCTGGACTTGATGACTTTCTAAGGTCTCTTCCAGCTCTATGATTCTATGATACATCTATACTACAAGTTTTCTCAGAAAAAAATATGCTAATGAGGGACTCATTTGCATGAGTTGCAATCTCATTTGCATACTTTCTGCTGATCTGTTTCTGCGCTGGGGTTTTTGCGCAAAAACAATCAGTGTGGACGTTTTCTTTTTGCGCAAAAAAACCTTTTTCCACAAGACCCTTATGCCCCAAAAAAGGAGGTTTACCGATCTTGCATATACCTGGGCTGTAACTGAGCTGCTCCAAGTCCTGCAGCTTCTTATATAGTCCCTCCTGTCCTCTGATTGGCTGATTTCCTCCTAACCCCTCTGGCCTCCTGGAGGACTTCTCTATGGCCCTTTTGGCCTTAGGGCCTAGTCTCATTGGAATTGGAATTGTTTGCAATTGGAATTCTTTTGACTGGTCAAGTTTGATGAATCAAGGTGACCTCTCGTTCTGAACCATTTTAAAAAAGGGTAAAGGAGAAAGCAAGTGGTGATGGGACAAGGATGGTGAATCCTCCTTGCTGCAGTGAAGAAGTCTGGGATCTTATGTGAATGATAAGAAAAGGGGTAATCTGCTCCAGCAATAACATACGCTTTTAGGTACCTTCCACCCTGAAGACTCCCAAACCATTTTCCCAACCTGTGGCCGATCTGCAACTAGTATCAATCAAGGCATCTTCCTGGCAATCAATGGAGCAGACCATTTTGCACCAGCCCAAGAGAAGGCTCATACACTTCAGCACCACTGACATCCCGCCACCTTTGTTACAGGCGGCTACTGCCAAGGACTGCAGACTATAGGACACAGCAGCTGGGTGGAAAATGTTCATTTAAGGGTTTCCCTCAATGACCTCTCCAGCTCGTCAGGGCAGGGAACGTCTTCTCATCTGTTCAATGAACTCCACGGCACCGTGTGAAAACATCAACTAGCAATCTCGCGGCGTCTGTGTCGGGGGCCAGGAGGTCCACACAGGGTGGAAAAGCCCTTAAGGGCTGATTGTGAGCCGTTGAGAGCACCTTTCATTCACACTGAAGTCAACGGGTGCTCCAGCGGCCCAGAACCTTGGAGCATACGACCACAGTTCATTTGGAAGTTCTCAGTCCACATCGATACAGCGATCGTGATAGATTTCAGACCGTTGGTTTTGTCTCGAGAGGCTTCCCTCCGATGGCAGACAAGCTGCTAGCTGGTATCCTAAATCTCTGCTCTAGCATGGAGAAAGTCCAGCAGCCTCCCTGTCCCACCGATGGAGGCTTCTGTAGGTTGCAAAAATCCCATGCTAGCCAGCCATTTCCCAAGCTGCTTGAACAATGTTTCCCTGGTATTCTCTGCTGCTCAGCTAACTCTGAAGCACTTACAAGGGGCATGTGATTGCACTCTTTCCACGGCTAAATTTAGACCCTGTGGCACTTTCCCTGGAACAAAAGCAGCGTGGTACTTTCAGGCTATGTTTGTCTACGCATTCCAGAGCATGGCCTGTCTTACAGGTGCCAGCCAGCTCAGTACTTACCTGCCACAAGGCAAGACAAAGGGGCTTTGTGACTGTCAGGCAGAGGTGCTAATGAAGAAATAGCAAGGAAAGAACTGATGAATTGTGCAGCCTGAGTATTTCATAGATAAAACCCTTCAGTTTCCTCCAGCATCCGGCCTCTGAAAGTTATCAATGAGAGATGCTGATAATGAAGACATTCCTGACTGGCTATAAATTAGACAATTCCTTTGCCCCCTCCCCTCCAGTTAGTCTTTTTCGTAGCCCTGCTGTGAATGTCTTCTGAGCATTTCTGATTTTAGACTATCGGGAGCAAATTCAGCGGCTGTTCTGCCATCTGTATCTCTTTTTAATAAGAACTGGTGTCTTTCAAAGTCTTGCAAATCATGTTGATCTGCATGAAGGAGCACGATGCTGAGACCAGGCTGGGTTTTTTTTTTTTTTTTCCTGCGGGTGATCAAAAGTTTGGAACAAGCAACCAGCTTTTTTTTTCCAGCTGACTAAAGTTTTAACAAAACTAAAGCTGGTGACCCAAATTAACAGCCCTCGAGCTATGACTTCCGGCAGCTTATTTTCACCTTCAGCAATGCTCGTTGGGATAGAATGGACAGCAAAAAGGTTTTCATTAACAGCCCTGCCTGTCATGTTGCTATGTCGGAAAGTCTTATTTAATTTCACTCTGTGCTTTCCCAGACTCGGTTAGGTGGTTTTTTTTCTCAATAAAAGAATGGAGCATAGGGGGTGATTCATGCCACAGCACATGCAGACTCTCCGTTGTAACCAGGGAAAATCAAATCATTCAGGGATTTGAGAGTGGGTTACCTCAAGCCCAGTGCATAGTTCACCAAAGGGCAAATACAATGATCTATATTGTAATGTGATTGTCTCTCCTGGGTGTTTCTCATTCATGAGTGCCACCCTAATGTCTGATTTTTTTGTCCAAAAAGAATTTGTCCAAAAAGTCACTTCAAACACCACTAACCACACAGAATCCCAGGACTGGATATAGTTCGGTGGTCAGTTTGGACCAAAATATAAAACAGCCAACGAGACTACACCAGAAATCCAAATGAAACAGAAGATTCTCAGCTACATAAGACCATAAGAACGGCCGTACTGGGTCAGACCAAAGTTCCATCTAGCCCAGTATCCTGTCTGCTGGTGCCAGATTCCCCCAGAGGGAATGAACAGAACAGGGAATCATGAAGTGATCCCTCTTTTGTCATCCATCTCCAGTCCCTGACAAACAGAGGCTAGGAATACCATTTCTACCCATTCTGGCTAATAGCCATTGATGGACATATCCTCCATGAATTTATGTGGCTCTTTTTTGAACCCTGTTAAAGTCCTGGCTTTTAAATCCTCTGGCAAGGAGTTCCACAGGTTGTCTGTGCTCTGAGTGAAGAAATATGTCCTTTTGTTTTAAACCTGCTACCTATTCATTTCATTTGGTGACCCCTAGTTCTTTAGGTTGCAAAAATCCTGTGCCAGAAAACCATTTTCCAACAATGAAATAACTTTTCCTTATTCACTTTCCCCATACCTTTCATGATTGTATAGGCCTCTATTATATCCCCTCTTAGTCCCCTCTTTTCTAAGCTGAAAAGTCCCCGTCTTTTTAATCTCTCTTCATATGGCACTCACTCCAAACCCTAATCACTTGCGTTGCCCCTTTTGAACCTTTTCCAATGCCAAGTACTTCACGGTATAAATCCTGACTAACTTTCTTGATTAGCGTCCAAATTCTTCTCACTCTCCCTCCTTTCTCGCAGTACTACTTTCCTTAGTGAAACCATAGCTCACCAGAAAGTATAAACTTCACTTGTGTCACTTTGAAGATGGGATACTCAGAATGTGATTGTTTGTCCCTTATTGATTGTCACTGCTTAACCAATGAAGTCATCAGTCCCCCTTCTGTTAGTCAGGCAGTCTTTAATCTTTCTACCTTTCCCCATCCAGTGACACCACTCTTTGATCCACTCACACTCCTTGAGTGAGACTATCCAGCTAATAAGACATAAAAGGACCATGTGTCTCAATCTAGCAGGGCATGGTGAAGCTTAAAGGAAAGCACAAAAGTATTCACAAAAAATGGCTCAGAAACAAAAGCAGTAAGAATTCGCAACATCATAAACACTAGTCTTAGGCTAGGAGAAATGTCTCCATGTATGTGAATTGCTTTTTTTTCCCCACCAAAATATAGATTTGAGTCAACTTGAAACAGCTCACAACTGTGGGGTTTGGGGGCAAATGATTTCAGTTGGGAAAAGAACATTGGAAATATCAAGACAGTCCATTTTGGCATCTTCAAAGTGCAGCCTTTCAACTTGCAGTGAAAAGACATTTTATCTTCTAAATTCTCTACATTTTATTTAAAAACACCCACTCGCATCTTTGTAAACCTTCACACTTGAACCAAAAGGGTTTGGTCAAACCGAAACCCTTCTGACATCTTCGTTTTCCTGAACATTTCAAAATGTTCACCTTGGGTTGTCATGACATAATTCCTTGTTCAATTTCATCAGGGCCTGTGTAATATAACAGGGGTTTGGGAGCACCTCTGAGAGGGTCAAGTCAGGGTAAATGGCTTAGAGACAGGGATACTTACAGGCCAAGACTGGTGGTCCTCCACTGTAATGCACACCAAGCTATCCACAAAGAGCACTTCTGTTTGCCATGCTGGCCAGCAAGAAGTCACACACGCAATCCCCTTAGTCACTCCAGCTTCTCCTGTGCCACAACCAGCACTGCACCTTACACAGAGGAGAGGTTATGAAAACCAGTCTTACCAATGCCAAACAGGTCCCTCTGATCCCAAAGACCAGACACATTCCCAGGTCAACTTATACCTCAGATCTCACCCAAAAGAACACTCTGTGCTGATCCTTTAGAAGCTAAGGGTATGGCTAGACTACAGGGGTTTTCATATCCCGAAAAAACTCCACTGCACCTAGAGAATGCATTTGTTCTTCCACTTTTTTTTGCGGAAGAGCAAATGCAGTCTTTCAGAAGCCCCTGTGTTCCCCGTCCCAGTCTAGACAGGCCAAATTTCAGAAAAGCCTCTACCGACAAAAGTATTGGAAAAAGATACGCAAAATGCGGAGTGCATTTTGCATATCTTTTTCCAATAGATCCTCACAGTCTAGACGTATCCTAAAGGTTTGTTGAAAGAAAGAAAGAAAGAAAGATTGAGAGTAAAATTGTTAAAGGAATCAAATTACATACACCAGTGCTAAGTTCCTAGTGCAGGATTGTAGCAGAGATGGCATAAATTGCTCTCTCAAACTTTTCTGGAATACATCCTTTGTTGGGATGGGCCATCAGTCCTTCTGGACCCAGGTCACAGCAAAGATGCTAATGACATGATGAGCTGGAATGAAGACAGGAATGAAGAAAAATATGGAGCATGTGTGTATGGATAATGCATGTCTTCCACCCCAGCATTCAACTGTGATGTGGAAGTATCAAGGGACCTCCCTTGGTAATACCACTTCACTTGATGCTTTGTTCCAATGGGTAAGTCGCTCCCATGGTTAATTATTTGTGCCTGGATTCCAATTTGAATGTGCCTGGCTTCTGTTTACAGCCTCTGGTTCAGGATCTTCCTTCCTCTGTTGGACTAAAAGGACACGAGTACCTGGTCTTTTCTGACCCAAAGGTACTTTCCCACTGTAGTCAGGTCATCCTTTGGATGAGCTAAACGGATTGAGCCCTTTGACTCTCTCACTTCCTCCAGCCCTTGAATCACGTACACGGTTCTCATGCCCATCTTCTCTCATTTTTCAAAGTCCCTTTTAAAATGTGAGCCCCAGAACCGGATGCATTGCTCCGTTATTGGTCCTCTCAGTGCTGCAGGCAGAGCTCAGATTGCGTCCTTGCGACTCGCACGTTAGATCACGTGAGGTCTTCTTGCCACAACATTGCACTGGGACCTCACGCCAAGTTGCTTGTTGGGTCTGACCTCTACATTTTCCTCAGGGCTGCTGCTTTCCATGATGCAGTTGCCCCTTCTGTATGACCTGCAGCCCTTGTTCCTAGATGAATCCCTTTGCATTTGACTTACAGTTGGTTCCACTTATGTTTTGGTGGAATGGGCCCAACTCACCAAGTGATCCAAATCACGCCCTAGAATTACCCTGTCCTCCTCATTATTTAACCACTTCACCAGTCTTTGGGCCACCCCCCAGTTTTTGTCAGCAGTGTTTTTAGAAGGGATTGAGGCTATACCCAAATCGATGAGCAAACAGAAGGTCATCTTTCCGGGGCGAAGGCGTGTCTCTACCACTGCTTGGGTCAAACTTCAACTCCACGGTGCGTGAATGACTTTATGCGTTGGCTCAAAATATAACGTGTAATGCTATGTGCGGGCAGATGGAACTGGTAAACAACATTCTAAGATCTCCCTTTGCTTCTTCCTTTCACTTCAGTAACAGCCTGAGCTTCCTTCTTGCCAATACATCTTCCTTTGACAGCAGCTGCCTCATGACATGAGGGTACCGTAAGCTCACCGCCGTTGTGATGATGATTCTCCCTCCTAATGCAGCCCAATCCCCCATTCCTTTCATCAAGCCAATAAGGAGAATAATATTGCACATAATTTTCACTTACCTTAAAGCAAAATCCCCTCTTAAAATCTTTTGTTTTTTAACAAGGGAAAATATTGCAACATGCTGTTTTCCGATGCCAAACACAACATTCGTAGCGAAGCTCTGCTCCAGAAATGTTTAGGGGGAAGTTCTACGGCCAATGCTCTAAAGAGGTCTGAGTCATTGATCACCGGGGTGCCTTCTGGCCTTGGAACCGACTCATCCACGGTGCGTCTACACAATGAGCTGCGGGGGGCGGGGGGATGATTCCTCCATTTTTGTATACATAGGCGCATTACTTCACATTGGTCTAGTGTGACTGTGGATAGCCGCAGCGACAGCAGAATCACGCTGAGCATGAAAACTGCCGGCTATGTCCTCGGCCCAGCTCATCTGTGCCTCCGTGGCCTCTCTCTGCGCCACCGCAGCTGTGCTGTTATGTAGACTCCTGCGCGTTCAATTGGCAGAGGGATTATCCCCAACCCACACAGCTTAATTGGATCCCCGTATCTAAGGAAAGCGCCAGGGCGACTGCTGTGCTAGAAACACTGAAACAGCCAGAGCAATGGAACAGCTCTCTGCGAGGACCAACCGAGATACCTTTACTTATGAACAGTGCTAAGGAAGAAAGCCTCATTTTTGGAGAGGGATCTTGAGGGTATATTTACATTTCAATAAAAGACCCATGACTGGCCCAGGTCATCTGTCTTGGGCTTCAGGGCTAAAAACTTGCAGTGTTATCATTTGGCTGTTAAAATCTCTCCTCTCGTTGGGTCTCAGCGCATGGGCCCCAGCCTGACGGAGATTATCTCCACGGCAATTTTATAGCCCTTCAGCCAGACCCTGGAGAGCCCAAGTTATAATATTGCTGTCAGGGCCCAGAGTGAGCCCAAGCCAGCCACGAAACCTTGCTCCCTGCGGGGCAACAGAGGGATAATCTGGAGTTCCCCACGGAAGAGGAAGGCAAGAAGAAGGGGGGAAAAAGCAAAGTCGGGTGTCTCGCTAGCACAGTGGTCAGCGCCTTACAGATGGAGCGGGCACACTGCAAATCTTACCTCAGACTTGCTCCTGCTTAATTCCTTGGAGTGAAGCAGGGCTCGGCTCAGCACTCGGCCTTTCAAGTGGGGCTGCTGCCAAAGGGGCATTGATCGTCATCGGAACGCAATCCGCCTCAGAACGGTCCTTCGTGGCCTCCACGCACTGGTTGAGTCGCACCTCAAAGTGGAGGCTGCTGGGGCCTTCTCAAAGGCAGCATGAATCAAGTGACCGGCGTACAAATGCACACAGGCTGGAGGCAAGGGCCGCTCGAGTGATGGTGGTGAACAGAGAATGGTGCTGGAGAAGCCTCGTCAGCGTAGGAGGGTTTCGTGGCCAAAGCCAGCTGAACTCTCATGCTTGGATGGCTTTGTAACGCCCGGGGTGCTGGGATGTACCCAGGCCACTGAACGGGAGACGAGTCCCATGCTGCAGAGAGATCTGTTGTTTGTTCTACAGACCAATGCCGTTGGGCCACTCGTCTCTGGGCTTGCTTGTCAGCAGCTAGCAACCGTCTGTGGTACCTCCCTGCCCCTGAAAGCTGCTGCCTGCCTTGATTCCCTCCACCGACATAGGGCAGCCATCACTGTCCTTTCCCCCAGCCCTGCCAGCCTCCTCTCAGCTGCATAAGAGGGCCTAGAACACTTCCCCTCCTGGGCACGTCAGTCCCCAGCCCAGCCCCATGGTGACTCTTTGGCCTGCCCAGGCCCAGCCAGACGGATTTTCCACTCATGCGTGTGCAGACCTGGATTCTGGTGAAGGAGGCAGGCCCTCGGGGTGGGACAAAGAGGCAGAGGAGCCCCAGGTGGATGGAGGAGAAGTCTGAGGAAGCCTGGGTGGACAAAGGAAGCCCTCCGGGGAGAAATGGGGCAGGGCGCCAGGCTGTGGATGAGGCCAGCTGTCCGGGGGTGGGGGGAGAGCTGTATGAGTTGCAGTGCAGGAGAGAAGGCAAGCCCCATCTCCTCACCACACAGGTGCACAGAAAGGGGGCAGAGCCTCCATTGTGTCCTGCCCCCCTCGTGACATCCAGTGGCGTAGCTACCCAGGTACACCCCAGCGCACAAGCTGTGCCACGCTGAACCCCGCGAGATTTACTCTCTCCAGCACAGCACAAGCGGGGGGGAGAGTCTGTGGTCCCCTATGTCTCATTCACCTTCCCAAGTGGCGCCAGAGGCAACACGGAAAGTTAAGCCCCGCATTCCCGGTATCACGCAGGTGCCATTTCCCGGTGATCCTTTCCAGGTCCTTCACAATGCAGCACCGGTCCCAGGGCCTTTCCGTCAGCATCGGTGTGTTGGGTTAGCGCTGAGGGCTTTGGAAAAGCCCACCGCAGTGGTCACCGTGAATGGAAAGACCCTGCCGCGTACAACTGTGGCAGAAACTTCACTGCGGCATGGGGCAGGGTGGGGTAAACTGCGTCCCAGCACCGTGGCGCTCCAAAGGGTATTAGATGAAATCGCTCTGGAGCTAGGAACAAGCGAGGTGGCTTTTCACCGCCAGCCTTCCCATGGAGTTTAATTCGTAGAACGACGGAAGGTTCTGCTCCTCGGGGTCATCTCACCTGTCTATTGACTGCGTCAGCTGCATGTGGGGAACACGCCAAGAGCCAATCCTCTTACGCGACTGAATGGCACCGCGCCAGGTCACTGAGTCATTCCAGCTGTGGGGGAAAATGTGCAGCAACATCCCAAAGGGCCTGACCCAGAGATACAGAGGGAAGTAACGGACAGATTTTGTTGGAAGAAGAGTCCTTCCCTTACAGCACGAGTCCCTGTGATGTCTGCCTGTCTGTGTAATGACTGTCCTGTCCTTTCCCCCACGAGTCCCTGTGACGTCCACCTGTCCGTGGAATGACTGTCCTGTCCTTTCCCCCACGAGTCCCTGTGACGTCCACCTGTCCGTGGAATGACTGTCCTGTCCTTTCCCCCACGAGTCCCTGTGACGTCCACCTGTCTGTGGAATGACTGTCCTGTCCTTTCCCCCACGAGTCCCTGTGACGTCTGCCTGTCCGTGGAATGACTGTCCTGTCCTTTCCCCCACGAGTCCCTGTGACGTCCGCCTGCCTGTGGAATGACTGTCCTGTCCTTTCCCCCACGAGTCCCTGTGACGTCCGCCTGTCCGTGGAATGACTGTCCTGTCCTTTCCCCCACGAGTCCCTGTGACGGCCGCCTGTCCGTGGAATGACTGTCCTGTCCTTTCCCCCACGAGTCCCTGTGACGGCCGCCTGTCCGTGGAATGACTGTCCTGTCCTTTCCCCCACGAGTCCCTGTGACGGCCGCCTGTCCTGGGCAGTGACTCCCACCCGCCCTGCCCCCCTTCCTACGTCTGCACTAGTAGTAGCCTCTCCAGCCCTTTTCCGTTATTTCTAGCCAACCCACAGTCCCACCCAAATTCTCCTCAGGTCTCTCCTGCTTTATCTGCCCCTTACCTCAGCCCTGCCCCCTCCCACTGCTACCAGACCTCTGTCACAAAGAGAGATCCCATAAAGGGATTCCACTAGATGTCGTGTGGGTGAGGTGACTTTCAGAGGAAGCCAATATAACAGAGAGAGACAAGGAGCAGCAGGAATTTCTTTTTAGACTGCACACGCTTTGGGGCAGGGACTTTCTCTTGCTATATATTTGTACAGCACCCAGCACATGGGGGGACCCAATCTTCACTGGGTCTCTAGGCCTTAAATACACATTGCCAAAAAGTGGAACACTGTTACATACAGCTTTATTTTACCAGCTTTTCTAAGGGTTTTACCTTCAAAGATCTTTGCAAATGCATTAATTAACTTTGTGTCCTGCTAAAATTCAAGTTTGCTAATTAACAAAAAAGTATAGCAGTTGTAGTTCTGGGTGTCTGTAATAAATCCCTGTGTAAACAAAAGCCATGAAACCATCAAAATGTCTGCTAAGCTCACAGTCTGATTTGAACTCAGCCCCCCAAAGGAATTGATGAACCAGGCTGAAGCACCGAGGAGACGCAGAATCCTTAATCAATTATGCTGTTTCATGTTGGCTTTAAAATAGGATGAAATTAGGATAAAATTCACCCTATTTAGCGTTTATTTTGAATTTATTGCTGAGTTTCCCCAAACCTTAAATGGATTTTATCTGTGCACGTGTGTGTGATTATAGACCGGGTGACAAAATACACATGATTGTATTATTAAATGTAAGCAAATTGTGTGTTTTTTGCTTGTACTCATACTCATCACAAATGACTATTAAATCAAATACCATTACTTGCCAGTGGCAGAACTCCTGTGAGCTGTACATTAGGGATTTGAACTCAGGCAAATGAGTCCCCATAGGTCGTTTCTTTCCTAGTTAAAATACCATTTGCCTGCTTGTTTTATTTTAGGGTGTGAAATCCAAATGGTGGGTAAAAGAAATATAATTGCAGCTGACAAATATTCTGCACAAACAAACTTCAGTTTAAGCATTGCACACAAAACTGACTGCCGCTCTTTGTATATTTGACATGATTTCTCTTCCTTGATTGGGTGATCTGACTTTCATCCATTTCGTCTACATTTCTTCTACATCTTCTACATTAACTGGAAGTTAATTGCATTTGGGGCAGACTCTACCATTCTCACTAAGAAAGAAGAATAGCTTTTGTGACTAAAATGTGTGATTCAATAGACCTGAGTTATGGATCCAAAATTTTGCTTTTCACAAATATTTGTACGCTCAAAATGTCACTTGTACAAATGTTCTTGCAAGGGGAATGAACAGCACTATGAACACACTCAGGGTCATCTAGACAGCACTCTTCTGTCGGAATAAGCTACGCAATTTGCATTATGCAAATTGCATAGCTTATTCTGAATGTAGGTCACAAGAGCTTATTTTGAAATTTGGGGCTGTGTAGACAGCCCCAAATTTCAAAATAAGGCACTATTCCGACAAATCCCGTAACCCTCGAGGGTTACAGGGACGTCTGAATAGCGCGCCCGCTATTTTGGGAAATAGCAGGCACGTTTAAAGACGCAGCGTTGCTATTTCAGGATACTTCCAGTATCCCAAAAGAGCGCCACAGTCTAGACAGACCCTCAGAGAAAACTGCTAAGAAGTGCTGGAAAATACATCCTGTTAATGAATGGCACAGTGGGTTAAATATTTAAAAGCACCTAAGGATTAACTCCTCCTCTTTGCGATCAAGGCCCCTCATGACGTATCCCAGCCCTACCTATCCTCTCTCATTCACTATTAAGATGTCAGCTTCTGCCTCTGATTGGTCCATAATGCCAACCTTCATCGCCGCTTGTTACATTTCAAACAAGCAGTGCTGCTTTCTCCCATGCTGCCCCCTCCCATTTTAACAGGAGCACCTCCTGGCCATCTGTGATGCTACCTCATTACCCAACTGCAAACCCTTCTTTACAACTTGCCTCCAAACCAATCAACAAGGCCGGGGCTGCTGGGCTGATGAGATCATGGCTTGTCACGCAGATGGCCGTTGCCTCATTGTTCCATGTACCCTGCCGTTTGTCTGGGCCTTGCTGTTGTCTTAAACATAGCCTGGAAGTAGAGCCAGGCAAGTAACTGACATATGCTGGCTCGTCTGAAAAATCAGAGAGGAAAAAAAAATCCATTCTGGGGAAATCCAAACCAAACATTGTTGGCTGAATTTTTGGCAATTCAATCCAAGTGATTTTGGGTCAAATAAAGTGTTGTGCTCTTCTCACAAGGGTTCGTGTGTGGGTGTTTTTGTTGCTGCAGCACTTCTCCCTCCTTTCCCACTGTAATCATGAGCCCACTGTTGGGCCCCTCCCCTCGGATGTCAGAGACACCAATCCCTCGCTGTGGAAGAGGGATTTCAATCCAGAACTCCCCCTTCCCGGAGGTGCACCAGCTATCAAGTTGTTCTCATACTCCCTCCCCTGGCCCAATGACTAGCCATGTATTTTAAACAAATGCATTTTTCTTCATGCAGTGCACAGGCAACCTGTGGAACTCCTTGCCAGAGGATGTTGTGAAGACCAGGACTTGAAAAAGGTTCAAAAAAGAGCTACATAAATTCATGGAGGATAGGTCCATCAATGGCTATTAGCCAGGATGGGTAGGAATGGTGTCCCTAGCCTCTGTTTGTCAGGAAATGGATGACAGGAGAGGCATCACTTGATTATTCCCTATTCTGTTCAATCCTTCTGCGGCACCTGGCATTGGCCACTGTGGGCAGACAGGACACTGGGCTGAAGGGACCTTTGGTCAGACCCAATCTGGCCATTCTTATGTTCTTATGTCTTGCACTGAAACAGTGAATGCAGCAAGTGGAACCACGAGCCCGCACTTCAATACCATGATCACTAGAACTAGTGAAACCCTGCACGAGGCTCGCACGGATGGATAATGCTCTTATGTTCTAAAGTGGAACGGTTTTCACAGGAGAGAAAGAATGACCTCCACTCCTGTGGCTTGGCCACTCCACCTCGCCTCATAAATCCCACATGTGTGTTCTAACCACTGGGCTGGAGATTAGAAGGGAAAGCAGTGGGCACATCGCCCCGCCCCCCCTCCCCGCCCACCCCGGTGAATTCCTGTCAAATGTGGGTGACTAGCTGGGTGACTAGTTCTGGGGCTGTCAAAAAAACTGTCTTTTGCAGTGAATAAACTGTTGGTCCCAAATTGTCACCCAGCTCCAATGTTCAGCTCCTTGGAGCAAGGGCCGTCTTTCGGCTCTGTGTGCGTACAGCTCCGAGCACCGTGGGCTCTTGCTCTCCGACAAGGTCAGACACCCACATGAGAATAGTACGTGGCGGAGGTGCCGGAGCCCAGGGGAGTGAGGCTTCTAAATTGCTTGAGTGGTTTGGAACCGCCCCCCCGCCATTCCAATGCCGACACGGGGAGGCGGGTGATCTTGACACACTCCCCGGCACTGCTGCTGTGGGATATCCTCACCCCGCCGAGCTGGAGGTCGGAGAAGGCAGGGCAGCCTTTGCCAGGCATGCGTGGCTCAGTCAGTCACTGGTTGAAAGTGCCAGATGTCACTTTGTCCCGGCAATGCCAGAGTGTTTAAAAGAATCTCAAGTATCAGAGGGGGAGCCGTGTTAGTCTAACTTCAGTACCGGGCAAATTAGTCGAAACAATAGTAAAGAATAAAATTGTGAGGCATGTAGAAGAACATAATTTGTTGGACAAAAGTCAACATGGTTTCTGTAAAGGGAAATCCTGTCTTACTAATCTATTAGAGTTCTTTGAAGGGGTTAACAAACATGCGGACAAGGGGGATCCAGTAGATAATAGTATACTTAGATTTTCAGAAAGCCTTCGACAAGGTCCCTCACCAAAGGCTCTTGTGTAAATTACATGGCCATGGGATAAGAGGGAAGGTGCTTTCTTGGATTGAGAACTGGTTAAAAGACAGGAAACAAAGGGTAGGAATAAATGGTAAATTTTCAGAATGGAGAGGGGTAACTAGTGGTGTCCCCCAAGGGTCAGTCCTGGGACCAATCCTGTTCAACTTATTCATAAATGATCTGGAGAAAGGGGTAAGCAGTGAGGTGGTAAAGTTTGCAGATGATACCAAACTGTTTAGGATAGTCAAGACAGAAGCAGACTGTGAGGGACTCCAAGAAGATCTCACCAAACTGAGTGATTGGGCAACAAAATGGCAAATGAAATGTAATGTGGATAAGTGTAAAGTAATGCACATTGGGAAAAATAACCCCACGTACAGTATGATGGGGGCTAATTTGGCTACGACAAATCAGGAAAGAGATCTTGGAGTTATCGTGGACAGTTCTCTGAAAACTTCCACACAGTGTGCAGCGGTGGTCAAAAAGGCAAATAGGAAGCTAGGAATTATTAAGAAAGGGATAGAAAGTAAGACCCAGAATATCTTACTGCCCCTGTATAAAACTATGGTACGCCCACATCTTGAATACTGTGTACAGATGTGGTCTCCTCAAAAAAGATATTTTGGCCTTGGAAAGGGTTCAGAAAAGGGCAACTAAAATGATTAGGGGTTTGGAACGGGTCCCATATGAGGAGAGGTTAAAGCGACTGGGACTTTTCAGTTTAGAAAAGAGGAGACTGAGGGGGGATATGATAGAGGTATATAAAATCATGAGTGGTGTGGAGAGGGCTGATAAAGAGAAGTTATTTATTAGTTCCCTAAATAGAAGAACTAGAGGACACCAAATGAAATTAATGGGTAGCAGGTTTAAAACTAATAAAAGAAAGTTCTTCTTCACACAGCGTGTAGTCAGCCTGTGGAACTCCTTGCCAGAGGAGGCTGTGAAGGCTAGGACTATAACAGAGTTTAAAGAGAAGCTAGATAATTTCATGGAGGTTGGGTCCACAAAAGGCTATTAGCCAGGGGATAAAATGGTGTCCCTGGCCTCTGTTTGTCAGAGGCTGGAGAGGGATGGCAGGAGACAAATCGCTTGATCATTGTCTTCGGTCCACCCTCTCTGGGGCACCTGGTGCTGGCCACTGTCGGCAGACAGGATACTGGGCTAGATGGACCTTTGGTCTGACCCAGTACGGCTATTCTTATGTTCTTATGAATCTGCAAAGGCGGCGAGGAGTCCTGTGGCACCTTATAGACTAACCGAAGGAAAAGACTCTCCTGTTTGAAGTGATGTTGCCGTAGGCTGCCTGGGGAACGGGAAGGGGGGGCAGAGAGTGCGTGAGCTGTGGCGTTTGCTCCTGAGAAACAAAACCCCTCGCACTGGACAGTTGCGCTGGGAGGAAGCCCCTTCCGCCTTCCCTTGGTCAGGTCCCCCTGAGAGGGATTTTAAGGGGGCCTCTGGCCACCTGCTGAACAAGGAGCTGGATAATCGGCAGGGGGGGTCTGTTATGTCCCCTGCCCCAGCCCCTCAGCTCTGCCCTTCCCTGTGATGACCTTTTTGCACCTCAGGAGCCCAACGGGGAGCTCTGAAAGAGCTCCTAAGGCCGGCTCCCTTGTGCAGCACTTCAAAGAGTCCGCTGCCCGCCGGGCGGAGCCGGGCTCCTTGTCAATTCAACTCTGCTTCTCCGAGCCAGGGGCAGGTGTGGGGCTCCCGGAGGAGTGGGTCGGGAATCGGGGGGCTCTTGAAGGGGAAAGAGAGAGGTGGGGGGAAGAGAAAGGTTTCCTCGTTAATTCCCCCCCACCCGCCCTGGTCTAGCAGGCCTGCCGACAGCAATTCCCGGCCCCAGGGCAGACCGGCCAATGGGCAAGCACAGGCCACGTCCACACGGACATGGCCTGCCTGACCTTGGGGTAATGCTGCACCGGCGCTGGTGGAGGCGCACCACGGTGCCAACTGGACTGCTGGGGGCTCTTCTGGCACAGCCCGGGCCTCAGCATGCCCACCTGCCACCTGTCGGATGGAGCAAACACGAAGACCCTGACCCTGCCTCGGTCCTTCTCTGAGTCCCCGGCCCCACCCCTTCTACTTCCCCTCCCTCCAGGAGTTACTGCCAGAGGGGGGTGCGGGTCACTTTGGGGGGGCCACCTGAGGTAGCCGCCTAGCTCCTGACCCCCCCCCCCGCCTCCCAACCCCTGCCCCACCCTGGGGACTGGACGCAAATTCCCTCCCGGAGATCACACCCCACACCTCCTCCTGGACTCAAACACCTTTCCAGAGCCTTCACCCCACCCTCACTCCTGTTCACCTGGCTGGGGCTGCCTGCCTTCATTAATGTAACAGGTTCACTTCCGCTCTAAAATGCCTTCTGTTAATTGGAACAGCTGCATCCTTGTGAGGCAAGACGGTCTGCCGGGGCTTTCCAAATTACGTGGATTCCACTGTGCTCGGGTACCGTACCCCCGTCCTTTTTTAATAAGAGATTTAAGGAGGGGTTGAATAGCTGATTTGTTACCTGCGCGGAGTCTCTTTCTCAGGGAGTCGGCAGTTGGCTGCATGGCTGCAGTGCAGGTCAGAGTTGCTCATCTCAGACAGGTTTTTGTTAGGAGAGATTTCCTTTGGCAATTTCACAAAATCTAAACGATTCCCCCGTCACAAACAAAAGCATTGCGTTGCCTACTAACCTGAGCCTTAGACTCTGCTGTCTGCATTTCTGCCTCGGCATTTACGTGTGTAATTTGAATTTATAATAGTGTCAGCTGCGGGATCCATTGTGTGGATTACAGTTCCATTTGCAGCCTTTTCATAATACCAAAATAAACACGGGGACATCCTCACAAGAAACTTCTAAATGAATCTCTCCATCGATTCTCTCTGGCTGGATACAAATAGTTTCCTCGCACTGGAAATGAGAAGATTTGTGAGTGCCTGTGTGTGTGTGTGTGTGTGTTTTGCCATGTAACAAATGTGTTTGGTTCCTGGAAGCAACAAACTGTACTTTGTGTGACATCCCTTTTATATGTAAGAACATCAGAACGGCCAGAGTGGGTCAGACCAAAGGTCCATCTAGCCCAGGGTCCTGTCTGCCGACAGTGGCCACTGCCAGGTACCCCAGAGGGAGGGAACAGAACAGGGAATCCTCAAGCAGTCCCTCTCCTGTCATCTATACCCAGCCTCTGACAATCTGCCAGTTCGATTGCTTTGTGTAGGGAGGTTGCCAATGAGCAATCACAACTAACTTGGGTCAAAGTTTGTTTGAGGTGTCACCCTCACATAAAAGTGGTTTGTCCTTATCAGAAGGCTTTTTGGTCCTTCTGTAAATTACACAAAAACACATAGGGCCTGTGATGGGGTGGACCAGGCCTCGAAGTCCCCTGCTGGAGACTTGTGGCCAGCAAACCATGGAGAAGTCCTCCAGGAAGCTAGCGTGGTTGCTAGAGGAACCAGCCAATCAAGCACCAGGAAGGCCTGTAAAAGGAGCTGCAGGACCAGAGTCATCTCAGTGTCACTGGAACCTTCAAGGCGAGAAGACCACTGGTGACTGGATGGCTAAAGGAGTCGCAGCACCAAGGAGAACTCCATGCGGGGAGCTATTGCGGACTGATGGACTGAAACACACGCTCTAAGGCAGGCGCATGCGGCTCTTCAAAGAAAAAATTGTGGCTTCCGCACCCGTGGCTCTGAAAGGGGCAGCGTGGTGTTTCTGTCTGAAAGAGACAGAGGCGGAGTCTCAGCGTTCCGTGCAGACTTCAAAATGGCCGCCTTAAAAGGCAATGCCTGCTCTGCTCTTAAAAGGGCAGCCAGGGCTTTTTTTTTTTTTTTTTTTGCTCAACAACATTATTTTGGCTCTTTGTCTGTAACGGGTTGGCCACCCCTGCTCTAAGGTAAGGGGTGAGGAGCCTGTCTCCTGTCTCAGAGTGAGGAACAGACCAAGAGGGACACTAACAGAGGGCACAGAGATGGGCCTCTGTTACATGTGTGCCCCAGAAGGGTTTGTATTTCACACAAGAGTGTGACTCAGCTGGAGGGCTAAGTAGCTGAGAAGGCTGACAAGCCATTAGAGTGCAGGCAAACACACTCTTGACCCTGATCAGGGCACTCGTGGGACGTGAGTGCCACTCGGTTACAAGGCCATTGACTTCAACCCCACTGAACTACCTGGCCCCAATGGAACCGCTGACCTTCTACAACCTGAAGATCAAGCACTGAATCTTTCTGGCAGGGGGCACCTGGATATTTAGGCTTCCATAAGCTCTGGGAAGTCTGCCCATATTTCTAGAATGCTCTGGCACACTCTTCTGGTCCATATGTGCACGTATTTGGGCAAGGGCCACAGTTATACCCTCTGCTGAGTCAGGCTGAGTACTTCTTTTTCTTTTTCTTTCCTGAAATACCTAAGAGGGCAGTTTCTTCTCCAAACACATTTTATTTATTTATTCTTTAAATCAAGCAGATCAGTGTGCTGACAGTGCATATGTAGGCTAAGGGTTGAGTCTGGCCCTAATGCCACCTGCAGAACATGCAGTTCGCAAGGCGTGGCCTGTAATAACCAACATGAGAAAGGCCACAGAGGAGATTGTGTTTTGGTGCAGCAGCATTTAACACAATTGTAGTTGGGTGAGGGGTTTTTTTGGGGGGGGAAGGGAGAATACACCAAAGTTTACACACAGTGAATTGACCAATGGAAAATAGAAAGGCCTACTTTCTGGCCAACGTAGGTATCTTTCAACAACCTGACGCCAATGAAAAGCCAAGTGCCAATTGGACCCATCTTCAATAACTCTGGGCACTAACAGAGAAGATGAGAACATAAGAACGGCCATACTGGGTCAGACCAAAGATCCATCTAGCCCAGTGTCCTATATGTTGACAGTGGCCAATTCCAGATGTCCTAGAGGGAGTGAACACAACAGGTAATCATCATGCTTTCTCTCTCCTGTCATCCATTTCCAGACAAACAGAGGCTAGGGACACCATTCCTACCCATCCTGGCTAATAGCTATTGATGGACCTAATCTCCATGAATCTATCTAGCTCTTTTTTGAACCCTGTTAAAGTCCTGGCTTTCACAGCATCCTCTGGCAAGGAGTTCCACAGGTTGACTGTGTGCTGCGATGGTCAGTTGGAGGCTCATCTTTGGACATGCTCAGTATGTTCCTTCCTCATCCAGCCCTCTTCTCTCAAAGCAGCTACTATTTGGCAGAGTGACAGGGCGCCTGCCCTGCACTGGCCCTTTAAGGCCTAGACTCAGGCCAGAGCCGGGGCTGAGAACAGAGCGGTCAGCTGAAGCCGTTAGCTGCCAGCTGGGCTCTCACTAGCCCTATCTAGTGAAGCCGTTAGAGGGGAGGGCCCAGCTGGGAGCTATATAGAGCAGCACAGTTGCTTGGTGGGGAGGCCAGTGAAGGGCTGACTGCAGGGGCTTCCAGGAGGGAGAACAGCTGGGGATAGCCAGCTAGGGCTGGGAGAGGGCCAGCCAAGGCTCTCTCTGGCTAGGGGCCGGAGGCAAGGCCCAGGGTTAGGAGACGGAGTACAACGTAGCCTAGGTAAGCGGGGCAGTAGAGATAACCCCAATGCCAGTGATGAGCAACCCATACAGACTGTAACTGGCCCTGAGAGGGGCTAGATGAGGACAGTCAGGGGGCACTGAGGCACGGGGGGGAGCGTGCACCCTGACAGATGGTGGAGAACATGGGCATGGTAACCCCACCCTGAGGCGAAAGGGGGCTACTGTGTGCAAGGTAGCCTTGGCCCGTTGTGGGGGAATTGGAGAAAAAAAAGGGGGGAAAAAAATTATGAATAAGTATTGGAGGGCCTGGGAGGCCCTATGGGCTAGGCCATGGAAAAGGGGGAGCCAGCCACTACAAAGGCGTGACCCTGGACTCCATAGTAAACCAGGCCCCAAGAGCTGGGAGCAAGGGCCGAGACTGAAAACTTGTTTTGCCTGTGGGCAGAGGGGACACCTGAAGAGGGAGTGCCCCTACGGGGTGGGAGCCGGGAGGCCCCACCCAGCTAATAGGGATAAAGGGAGAGCACCCCCTGTGAAGACAACAGGGGAGGCACAAACATATTGGCTCTGTGGGGAGCCTGGCCACATAAGGAGGGGGTGCCCTAGGAGGACCTGGGGAGCCCCGGCTAGCACGGGGAGAAGTGTGACACTACAAAGCGCCTGGAAGAAGATGTGGGACCACCGGCCCTCGATGATAGGGGAAACTAGAGGGCGAATAGAAGGTGGTTGGGATACTGACGAGGTCGACGAGCAAGGGAGCTCGGAGCGGCGTCCCCCCAAAGGGTCTTACAGGTGGGGGCAAGCAGGACGCCAGCAACCAGGCAACACCCGCACAGATGTGGCATACGGCCAGGTGATGTCTGCGGACCTCCGTGCGATACCACAGGACCGGACAAAGATTACCATTCAGGTAAAGTTAGAGGGAAAGCCAGTGACTGCCCTGGTGGATTCTGGGTGCAGCCAGACAATGGTTCGAACGGGGCTGGTCCCAGAGTGGGAGGCGGCAGGCGGTAATGTCTTGATGCAATGCATACACGGAGATGTCAAGGCCTACCCCACAGGGTGGGTCCGTCTGTCCGATGGGACAGAGGAGGTGATCTGCCGGGTAGCACTGGCCCCAAAACTGGTATACCCGGTACTCCTGGGGCGAGACTGGCTGGGTTTCAGATGCATCCTGTGTAGCTGGGATGGGCCGGTGCAGCCACCACCAGCAAGGATTGAGGATTCGAAAAGGGGAACACCCCGAGGCCCAGAGAAGGATTATGACCCTGAGAAAACCCTTGCTTCGGAGGAAGTAGAAGAGGAGGAGGACTTCCAACGAGAACAACGAGAAGATCCCTCCTTGACCCATGCCTGGGAACAGGCGGCGGAAGGGACAGGGGACCCCAGCTAGGGAGCCGCTACCCACCCACTCCCACGATTCGAGGTAAGAACGGACCGATTGTATCGGATTGCGTGGACGGCCGATGGGCAGACTGAAGTTAGCCAGTTGTTGGTCCCCGTACGATACCGGAGGCAGGTATTAGACCTTGCACACGCTAATCCGTGGGCAGGACATTTGGGGCGGGAAAAAACTCTCCAGCGCATAATCCAAAGATTCTTTTGGCCAGGGATTTATAAGGAGGTTAGAGACTTTTGTGAGTCCTGCCCTGAGTGCCAGAGGACGGGGCAGGGGGTGGTGCCAAAGGCCCCCTTAGTCCCTCTTCCCATAGTGGATGTTCCGTTCGACCGGGTGGCTCTGGATTTAGTGGGACCCCTGGAGAGGTCCCGACGGGGACACCAGTATATTTTAGTTATAATTGATTATGCCACCCGGTATCCCGAGGCCGTCCCACTCAAAAACACGACGGCTTCAACACTGGCAAATGATTTGGTGCAAGTATTTTCCCGGGTGGGGATCCCGAAGGAGATATTAACAGATCAAGGGACCAATGTGACTTCTAAACTGATGGCAGAACTCTGCCACCTTTTGAACATTAAGTCGTTACATACCTCAGTTTACCATCTGCAAACAGATGGACTTGTCGAACGCTTTAATAGGACCTTAAAGGGGATGTTGCGGCCGTTTGTCGAGCTAGACCCAAAGGACTGGGACCGGTTACTACCGGCACTGTTATTTGCGGTGCGAGAGGTGCCCCAGGCCTCCACGGGATTTTCCCCGTTCAAGTTACTTTACGGCAGACAACCCCGGGGAATACTGGACTTATTGCGGGAGGCATGGGAGGAGCAGGACTCAAGGGTGAAGGGTACAGTACCTTATAGTTTGGACTTACAACAGAGACTCCGTACCATAGGGGAGTTAGCTAAAGAGAACCTCCTCCAGGCCCAAAATAAACAGGCCCAATATTATAACCGAGGGGCCAAATCCAGAACGTTCCAACCAGGTGACAGGGTACTCCTGCTTTTACCAGCACCAGATTCAAAATTATTGGCCAAATGGCAAGGACCCTTCGAGGTCAGATGACAGGTAGGACCCGTTGATTATGAAATCAAATTATCAGGAAAACGGAAAGACAAGCAGATTTACCATGTCAATCTATTAAAGAAGTGGAACGCCCGAGAGGATATGCTTATCACCTTACAGCCATCAGAACCGGAGTTGGGACCCTGGGGAGGCGACTTGAAGGCAGAAGGGGCAACGCATATCGGGACAGAGTTGACGGAGGAACAACAAAGGGAGATGAACTCCCTCCTTCGGGAATTCAAACAAGTCCTAACTACACAACCGGGTAAGACTACTCTGATGAGTCATCATATCGCAACAGCCCCAGGTAAAACGGTGCAGGATCACATACGACCACTTCCCCGGAAAATGTAGGAGCCCGTACGGGAAGAGCTGCAGCGTATGTTGCAAATGGGGGTGATCAGGGAGTCAAGAAGCGAGTGGCACAGTCCCATTGTGTTGGTGCCTAAATCTGACGGCACAATACGGTTTTGTATAGGCTTCCGGAAAGTAAATGCAATGTCACGATTTGACGCGTATCCTATGCCCAGAGTAAATGAACTGCTGGAACGGTTGGGTAAGGCTCACTACATCTCGACGCTTGACCTCACTAAAGGCTACTGGCAGATCCCTCTGACACCGGCCTCCGAGGACAAGACCGCGTTCGCCACACCATTTGGCTTGTTCCAGTTCATCACAATGCCTCTTGGATTGAATGGGGCAGTGGCGATGTTCCAGAGGCTGATGGACAAGGTATTATATGAACATCGTGCGTATGCTGCTGCATATATTGATGACATTGTCATTTACAGTGAATCATGGCCGGAACACCTGCAACATCTGAAGGCGGTCCTGGGAGCCCTGGCCGATGCTAAGCTCACTGCTAACCCCAGTAAGTGCCACTTTGGACAAAAGGAAGTATCCTATTTGGGCTACGTAGTGGGATGGGGAAAGATAAAACCCCAGGTGGACAAGGTAGAAGCCCTGAGAAATTACAAAGCTCCCACCACAAAAAGGCAAGTCCGCCAATTCCTGGGCCTAGCCGGTTACTATCGGCGATTCATACCGGATTTTGCCACGATTGCGGCACCCTTAACAGACATAACCCAGAATACACGACCCCAAAGGGTCCAGTGGACCGCGCAGTACGAGAAAGCGTTTCAAGCGTTAAAGCAACGACTGACGCAAGAACCGGTTCTTTACCACCCAGACTTTACAAAACCATTTATGGTACAGACGGAGCAACTAACCGGGGACTAGGAGCCATCCTCTCGCAGGAGCAGGAAGGGGAGGAACACCTGATCCTGTATTTAAGCAGGAAATTACTACCGCGGGAATGACAATACGCCACGATTGAGAAGGAGGCCGTGGCAGTTAAGTGGGCAGTAGAGGCCCTGCGCTATTATCTGCTAGGGGGCGCCTTCACGTTAATAACAGACCATGCACCATTACGATGGATCCAGTCAATGAAGGATACCAACCCTCGTATCATGCGGTGGTATTTGGCATTACAGCCTTATAAATTTGAAGTCTACCACAGGCCGGGGAGAGCCCATAACAACGCAGATTTTTTTTCTAGGTCCATAGCCAATGATGAGACGGTGGAAGGGGATGGAGTCCTGGAAAGGGGGGTGAGTGATGGGGCACCGTTGCCCCACACTGACAGCAGTGGGGTGACCCTCTGGGGAGCACGCCTGCCGATGCGCCGACGTTGCGGCGCATGCTCAGAGGCAGCTAAGGCCTTGAGTGGAAACCAGATCCCGAGGGAAGGTATATGAGAGGCCCGGCTGGGGCCGGCAGAAGAAGGGAAGCTCGATCCGAAGGGGAAGGTGTGTGACAGGGCGCCTGCCCTGCACTGGCCCTTTAAGGCCTAGACTCAGGCCTGAGCCGGGGCTGAGAACAGAGCGGTCAGCAGAAGCCGTTAGCTGCCAGCTGGGCTCTCACTAGCCCTATCTAGTGAAGCCGTTAGAGGGGAGGGCCCAGCTGGGAGCTATATAGAGCAGCACAGTTGCTCGGTGGGGGGGCCAGTGAAGGGCTGACTGCAGAGGAAGCAGGGGCTTCCAGGAGGGAGAACAGCTGGGGATAGCCAGCTAGGGCTGGGAGAGGGCCAGCCAAGGCTCTCTCTGGCTAGGGGCCGGAGGCAAGGCCCAGGGTTAGGAGACAGAGTACAACGCAGCCTAGGTAAGCGGGGCAGTAGAGATAACCCCAATGCCAGTGATGAGCAACCCATACAGACTGTAACTGGCCCTGAGAGGGGTAGATGAGGACAGTCAGGGGGCACTGAGGCACGGGGGGGGGGAGCATGCACCCTGACAGGCAGGCATCAAGTAGATCCATTCCCCTTTGACTGGCAACTCAGCTATAATGCTCTGTCCTCCTCTTCTTCCTCCTTTACCCATGAGGCAGCCCAGTTTTCTTTGCTACACTCCCATGCATCCTCTCCGGGAACCAGTCTCACTGACGGACAGCTCAGTCCTGCTGCACTTAATGTCACTTGGCCCATCCTCAGCCTCTCTTGTTCAGCGGGCAAGAACCACAACACGCTAATCCAGGCAGCACGTCTGTTGTGCCTCTGTTAGGGCACATCTACACTCCGTGGAAGACTGAGGCTGTCCTCGTCGATCTTCCTGCTCCATCAAACTCAGAGGCCACCCCTGTCAGCAGTGTGGATGGGCACAGAAACGTGATGTACGATACGTTGACTCCAGTTACACAGTTTACATAACTGGAGTTGTGTCTCTGATTTCAACCTTCTGCTGTAGTGTAGACCGGGCCTTACTGTTGGTGGGGTTGTCAGTTTTGGGCAACCCCAAACATCAAAAAAAAATCCTAAATTGTGCTCTGAAAATCATGATTTATTTTTCAAAAAATAACAAAGATACGTTTTTTTATTTGTTTCTAGGTTTCTGAGCTGTTCAAGGATGATGCTTTTCTCTGCAACCATGAGGACAAGACACTTTTCTGAGGAACACTGAGATTCTGATGTAATTCCTTGATACCAAGAACTGGGGTGTTAAGATTTGTGTGTGTGTGTGGGAGAGGGAGAGGGAGAGGGAGACGGACGGACGGTAAAATTCAGAGAATTGGCCACATCAGGGTCCCACTGTGCTAGCCTTGGTCCAGGGTTCTGAACAGCAGGATTTTTCCTCTCCTCTCCTCTCCTGTGCTCTCCATCAATTAGCAAGCACCTGATTACTCTTTTCCAAGAGTACTTCTGTTGATCGGAGGCTGTTTATCCTCCTTTTGGCATGTGAAAATGCTCCTGTCACCTCACCCAATCAATCACTCATATGATTTGATTTTTCCCAGCCCTTCAGAGACCAGCGCAATAATACCAAGCTAATTAGCGGAAGCAAGGATGAAAAGGTCAATCCCGAGGCTTCCTAAGCCGAGCCAACAAATGAAAATGGTGATCGGACCGTTCACGGGTCGGGCTCAGCCTGGGAATGTCCCTAAGCAGAAGAACCAGAATTCCAGGTAATATAGATGTCACGCCTCTCAAATGCCAAATCTAAATTTAACCGTGAGACGGGGGTTGTTATTTTTTCATTTGCTATGCAAATCCAAGGGAAGGCACCCGCAGGGACAAAAGGAACAAGGCAATGCCGTTCAGGCAGCATTGTGGGCTAATCAAATGTCATTCTTTATTCAGCCTTTCATTAAAAAAAAAAAAAAAAAAGCCCTGTCATCCTCGAACTGCACGACAACACCAAGCTCGAGAAGACAATTCCCCTCTGAGTCCATAGGAGCAGATGCAGGGCTGTACTTTGTGTGCATACAAATGCCAACCAAGCCTCCATCTGAGTGAGGCAAGCAAGAGGCCTCTTACTCTGGAAGTGGGGAAAAGGACCAAGAACAACAGCTGACACCCACCAGGCTAATCCTGAGGAAAGCCTGCCCTGTACATCTCCCTGCAGCCTTTTCAAATCAAACTCCTATCATGAAGGGCACATTCTGCATTGTTTTGTTGTGATCTCTGTCTGGGGAAAAGTTACCGATAAATGTCGCAACCCCCGGCTGACTACAGCTTCAATCTATATAGGGGGCCCAGTTGCACAAATGAAGCAAAAGATCTGCCAAGCAGCAGCCTGGCCACAACTAGTATACTCCTCAGGTTGGAAGAGACCTCAGGAGTCATCAAGTCCAGCCTCCTGCCCAAAGCAGGACCAACCCCGACTCAATCATCCCAGCCAGGGCCTTGTCAAGCCAGGACTTAAAATCCTCTAGGATGGAGATTCCACCCTCTCCCTAGGGAACCCATCCCAGTGCTTCCCCACCCTCCTAGGGAAATCGTTTTTCCTAATATCCAACCTAGACCTCCCCTACTGCAACTTGTTCTGCCATCTGCCACCACTGAGAACAGCCTCTCTCCATCCTCTTTGCAACCCCCTTTCAGGGAGCTGAAGGCTGCTCTCATATCTCCCCTCGCTCTGCTTTTCTGCAGACTAAATAAACCCAAATCCCTCAGCCTCTCCTCGTAAGTCATCTGAAAGCATCTCTCCTCCCCCGCTAGGTTTCAGACTAAGCTCATTAGGGCCAACCTGAGACATGAATGATATTTGAAATGCTGCTAGTGATTCAGGGGCTGGAGTCCTAAGTCGGTACTGTACCACAGTTCTGCTGACTGCATTAGACCCAATTCTCCACGCCATTGAATGCAACATAAGGAAATGACTCCTAGGCTTTTGCTAGGCTTGCAGAAATGTGCTCCCGACTATTTCTTATCGTTGTAGATTCCACGACACTTTTTACGAGACTTCGGGGTTCTGTAGTCTGCAACATTCCATCTACCCGCATTCCCCACACAGTTTTAAGTATAGAGGGATTTTCATCAATTCCTGGCTTGCAGCTGTTGCCTTATGCCATCATACACGACACAGTGGAACCACCACCAGGCGGATTTGAGCCTGGGACCTCTGGAGCTAAGTATAGGAGCTTCTACCCTCTGAGCTAAAAGCCAGCTGGCTCCCAGCCCCTGCTGTAGAGGTCTCTTGGTCTTATCTGTTGCTGTGGTCTAAGTGCCACTGCATGGGTCAGTGAACCACACTGGGGGTATGTCTAGACTGCATCCCTCTGTCAGCAGAAGGATGCAGATTAGGCAGGTTGACATTGCAAATAAGGCAGGGATTTAAATATCCCGTGCCTAATTTGCATAAAAATGGCCGTCGCGTTCTGCCAACTCAGCACTTTGTCGGCAAAAAGCAACAGTCTAGAGGGGGATCGGTCGAGAAAGAAAGCCTTTTTCGACAGATCCCTTATGCCTCCTGCAAGGAGGCTTACAGGATCTGTCGAAAAAGGCGTTCTTTCTCGACAGATCCCCCTCTAGACTGCTGCTTTTTGCCAACAAAGTGCTGTGTTGGCAGAACGTGACGGCCATTTTTATGCAAATTAGGCATGGATATTTAAATCCCTGCCTCATTTGCAAAGTCGACCTGCCTAATCTGCATCCCTCTGCTGACAGAGGGATGCAGTCTAGACATACTCTAGGGCTATGTCTACGCTGGAGCGATCTTGCGCCAGAGCTATGCAAATGAGGCTAAGCGTGGAATATTGCCGAGCCTCATTTGCATATCTAATGAGCCCCCATTTTTTTCAGAAGAGGCTCTTGCGCAAGAAGGAGCTGTCTACACGGCCTCTTCTTGCGCAAGAAAAACCCTCTTCCGCAATGCCGTTATTCCTGAAAATAATCAGCGTAACGGCTTTGCGCAAGAGGGTTTTTCTTGCACAAGAAGGGGCAGTGTAGACAGCTCCTTCTTGCGCAAGAGCCTCTTCTGAAAAAAATGGGGGCTCATTAGATATGCAAATGAGGCTCGGTGATATTCCAGGCTTAGCCTCATTTGCATAGCTCTGGCGCAAGATCACGCCAGTGTAGATATAGCCTAGGTGTGTGGGTTACATAAGCACAGCTGCAGGATGGTTGTCAGTAGGGAAACCTGGAACATGAGCGTGCAAAACATTTTGAGCTTTCAAAATCTGGTTTCGTTCTGTGGGGAAAAGAAGAAGAAGAACCAGCAACTTCTGACAAGAAATGTTGTGTCCAAAAGTCAACCACCTCTTGCTGTCAGCAGCAGGGCCTTCTGGTTCTAAAAGTATGACCTTCGCCTCCGTGAGATAAAAGGCATACCTCTGTTCCCCCATCAGAGGTAATTGTATTATATTAGTTTGTGTGTTAATGTGTCTCCATTTACTGTTCCCATCCTCCTGTTAGATCGGACTCCTGTTGTTAATTTATTAGTCTCCATGTAACATTTATTTTCAGCTCTTAGGAAGCCCTGAACAGAGTGTTCTCGACATAATGAAATAATCACAGGCAAATAGCTATAAATCGGTTGAATTAGAATTGGCTGTACAGGGAAAATAGCTTGCCAGGTTCACCAGGCATTTTAGCCTTCCTAGACCAGCATTATTTGATGTGTGTGTTGTGGGGGGAAAGGCTGGAGGGAGCTGGAATGGGCGACAGGAGGTCAGAGCAGATGGAGAGCTGATGTCTCAGGCTACGTCTAGACTGCTGGCTTCTTTTGGAAAAAGCTTTTCTGGAAGAGATCTTCTGGAAAAACTTTTTTCAAAAGAGAGCGTCTACACAGCAAAAGCGCAATGAAAAAGCGATGTGCTTTTTCGAAAGATAGCATCCATATCGATTGGACACTGTCTTGCATTTCAGTTGTGATTAGTCTGGATGGAGTGGCCACCAGGGCACCTGTGTTATTTCCTGAAGGCCTCTTCTTTCAAAAGAACTCCCTCTTCCCCGTCCACACACGCCTTTCGGAAAAAGGCTTCTTCCTCGTAGAAAGAGATGTGCCACTGTCAGAAAAACCCCTCCATTCTTTCGACTTTCTGTCGAAAGAATGCAATAGCAGTGTGGAGGTAAGTGTCGTCTTTCCGGAAAAACTCTGCAGTGTAGACAGACCCTCAAAGGGACTTGAAACTCCTGAGCAGAGAACGGGCTGCAGGCAGATGGGAGAGGCCGAGACTGCGGGCCGCGAGGGCAGCAATGCGGTGACCATGGAGGTTCTCAGTTGCTATGGCGATAAGCATCTCTGACAGGGTGGACCAGCCGGGCACTGGGCAGGTGGGGCTTAACCAGGCTCACCTGGCGGAAGAAGCCCCGCCCCCGCAGCCCTGCCGGGCATGCTCAGACTGCAGGCCAGGTATAAAAGCCTGGGGAGTGGCTTAGTCTGGGCTGGCTGCCGAGGAGGAAGGAGGCACTGCCTGAGCTCCTGCAGGCGAATCGCCAGAGGGACCGGCCCTGGAAACCAGCCAGCCAGACACCAAGGCCGCATCAGGGGATGTGGAGGAAGGGCCCTGAAGGAGGCCAGCGGAAAGTGGTAGGAAGTAGCCCAGGGGGGAGCTTGTAGCCCAGGGCTCTCAGCGTGTTGCGGTGGGATTCCCCGCTGAGAGGGAGCAGTGGACCATGTCAGTGTTAATAGGGCCCTGGCTGGAACCGGTGGACTAGAGAGGGCCAGGTCCCCCTGTCACCTCCCTAATCCCCAAGCCAGGGGGCCAGCACCTCTTTACTAGAGACTCTGCCTGCTAGGCCACACTGCCCCAGTTAGAGGGGCATTGACTAGAGGCTCCGGCTGCTAGGTCGCACTGCCCTGATGGGAGGGAAGCCTGGCCTACTGCCGGGGTGGGGAACCTAAGGCCCAGGGGCCAGATGCGGCCCCCAGCTTGCCTGGATGTGGCCCCCAAGGCCTGGGGCTCCCTTCCCAGCCCCCTCCTGCATTCCTCCCCTTGCCCAGACCCCACATCCCAAGCCTGCTTCCCAGCAGCCCCCTCCCTCCCACCCATTGAACCCCTCATTTTGGCCCCACCCCAGAGTCTAGGGGGTCCTGCAAAATCTCCTAGCCCCCGAGGCTCAGGTGTGTGAGGGGAATGGGAGGAGTGTCTGTCTCCTAAATTGGGGGCCACATCAGTGTGGTTCCCCACCCCGGCCTAATGGTTAGAGCTGCAATTCCTGAGTGCCCAGGGGATTGTGGGGGGAGGGGGGCCAGAGCCCTTCCACCCTACCGGGTTATGACCCAGGGCCCTTTGGGCTGCCAGTGGCTGCTTAAGGCTGACCTCTCTGGGCTTTTGCCTCTCCTTGACCCCCTTTGCCCCCGGTGTGGAAACCCAAACCACAGTAAGTAAATGGGGAGTTTCCAAGGTCCAGGGAGGGCCCCTGAATCTCCCCTTGCTACAATTTAAGCCCATTGCTTCTTGTTCTATCAGCAGAGGTAACAGAGTCATTTTTCTCCCTCCTCTTTGTACCACCATTTTAAGTACTTGAAAGCTGCTCTCGTGTCCCCTCTCAGTCTTCTCTTTTCCAAACCAAACAAGCCCAGTTCCTTCCGTCTTCCCTCACAGGTCATGTTTTCTAGACCTTTCATCATTTTTGTCATTCTTCTCTAGAAATAAGGTGCCCAGACCTGGACAAAATCCCCAGATCCCTTTCTGCCAGACTCCTTCCTAGACCGTCGCTTCCCATTCTGTATGTGTGACACTGATTGTTCCTTCCTAAGTGGAGCACTTTGCATTTGTCCTTATAAAACTTCATCCTCTTGACCTCAGACCATTTCTCCAGTTTGTCCAGATCGTTTTGAATGAAGACACTGTCCTCCAAAGCACTTGCAGCCCCTCCCAGCTCAGGAAGAGGTGGTGCCCAAGTACCAGGAGAGATGGGTCCGTCCTGGGGGCCCAGCCAGGCAGGGAGGGCAGAGAGCACTGGGTAGCAGGAGTCAAGTCGGTCTGTCACCCCTCTCCCCCAGTGTGAGAGAGGCATGCAGGGGTGTGTGTCAACTCTCCACATGGGTAGGTGGGGAGTGGAAGAGTGTGTGTCACCCCTCCCCATGTGAACCCTAGAACCTGAAACATAAGAATCATAGACTCATAGAACACTAGAACTGGAAGGGACCTCGAGAGGTCATCGAGTCCAGTCCCCTGCCCTCACAGCAGGACCAAGCACCATCTAGACCATCCCTGATAGATGTCTGTCCAACCTGCTCTTCAATATCTCCAGTGATGGAGATTCCACAACCTCCCTAGGCAATTTATTCCAGTGTTTTCACCACCCTGACAGGCAGGAAGTTTCTCCTAATGTCCAACCTAAACCTCCCTTGCTGCAGTTTAAGCCCATTGCTTCTTGTCCTGTCCTCAGAGGCCAAGGAGAACAATCTTTCTCCCTCCTCTTTGTGACACCCCTTTAGATACTTGAATACTACTATCATGTCCCTTCTCAGTCGTCTCCTTTCCAAACTAAACAAACCCAATTCTTTCGGTCGTCCCTCATAGCTCATGTTCTCTAGACCTTTGATCATTTTTGTTGCTCTTCTCTGGACCTTCTCCAATGTCTCCACATCTTTCTTGAAACGTGGTGCCCAGAACTGAACACAATACTCCAACTGAGGCCTAAGATAAGAAAATAAATATAAAGACCTTAACTGTGCCATATTTCTTAACGGGGGCTCAGTCAACACGATGCTAATTGGAACATTTATATTGCATGTCACTGAGGGTATGTCTACACTACAGTGTTATTTCGAAATAGCTTATTTCAAAATAATGCATCTACACACAAAATGCATTTTGAAATAGCATTTTGCTATTTCGAAATAGCGTGTCCACACTGAGTGGACTCTGAATCGCATTTAAGGCTGGCCAGAACCAGTTCAGCAGGGCACCAGGTCAGGACTTACTGTGTGGGGCTGCTGCCTGAGGCTATCTGAGGTCTGTGCTTAAAGGGACCTTCTCCGGACAGCCAGTTCTCAGGTTTCTCTGCTTGCTTGTCTACCTCAATGAGGGACAGCAAAGCATTTTGTCTCTGAGTGCTCTGGTTGCCCTCACTCGGGACACCACAGCACTCGGCAACATGGAGCCGGAGCTGCCCCTGGGCACTCTGGTGCTTCTCGTGGATGCGTTGCTGCGAGCCTGGCTGCACTTTCTGCAGGCTGCCATCCGGGGGGGGTCCATCGGGGGGCTGTCAGTATCCAGGAGGCCCTGCGGGAGAGCTTCCACCCCGAGGAGCACTAAGAGCCTCCCTGGTCCTTCCCACCGGGGGCTTGTGCCTCATTCCTCCCCCACGTCCTTCAACTTACCCCTCCCTAACCCCCCTTCCTGATGTCAAATAAAATACACGTATTTTCATGAACACAAACTCTCTTTATTTAACAAAACTGGGGGGGGGGAGGGAATGAAACTCTGGTGAGACTGGGGAAAGGAGGCAGGAGAGGGGAAGAGAGAGGGTGGGAGAGGGGAGGGGAAAACCTGGGAGGAGGGAGCTGGGAGGGGGAAGCAAGGAGAAGAAGGGGGAGGGGAAGCTCAGGGCTCAGGAGTGGGGGTCTCTCAGAACCAACTTGATTTTCATGCGAACCTGCTCCTGGGTTCACATGTGGCCTTTGGTGGCCAGGCTGGCAGCTATCCTGCCATAGACGGCCGCGTTCCTCCGTCTAGTGCGGAGATCATGGACATTGGGGGCATCCCCCCCCAAACCTGAATAAAGTCCATGATCTCCACCCTGGACCAGGAAGGCGCCTGTCTTGTATGGGCCCTGGCAGGCTCCTGGGAGCTGGCAGACTGCTCCTGGGGAGTGGTGGAGGGCTGGCTGCCAGTGGCTTGCTGGCTCATGTTTTGGGGCCACTGGGTCAGGGTCAGTGACTGCTGGCTCTGGGCTGGCAGGCTTGGAGCTGGCACAGGCACTGTGACCAGAGTCTACCCCTTTAAGGGCTCCGGGGATGGAGGGAGGGAAAGGAGTGTTCTTGGTTGAGGCTGGAGTGGCCGCCAGGGCACCCTGGGAAGGCTGGAGGCCCCCTATTTCAAAATAAGTATCTACACAGCACTTATTTCGAAATAGCTATTTCGAATTTGGCATTATTCCTCATGGAATGAGGTTTACCAAGTTCAAAATAAGCACTCCGCTATTTCGAATTTATTTCGAAATAGCAGTTTGGCTGTGTAGACTCTAGGAAAGTTGTTTCGAAATAAGGGCTGTTATTTCGAAATAACTTCGCTGTGTAGACATACCCTGAGTAATAGCCATGGAACTCACTTGAATATGAGTAATTTTGAGTAATTTTTGAATGAGTTATTTTGTCCTGCACTCAGCATAGGAAAATATGGTTGTCCTATTTAAAAAGCAATTGCGAGCTGACAATTGCATAAGAACTTGAGAGGAAAGTGTCGTTAATAAGTATCTCAGTAGGGAGACCTGGGCTAAATCGCCTCTTTGATGTACTACTGAGTAGGTACCTTCAAGTCCCACTTCCTCCCTCGTGTTCAAATCAGTCAATACCTATTCCACATGGGCTTTTGGTTTAAAATAGAATTTCTCCCCCGCCACTCCATTCTGTCACACTGATGCGGTGTGAGGGAAGGAATCTGTCTAAAACTGCAGCAGGAGAAGCAGCCAATTCTTGCTAAAGTTTAAGCTTTCAAGAGAGAAAATAACTTCCTGTGGCTTTTGTGACTGCGAATGCATTCTGTTAGGTGACATCTCGTATTGTGTGAGTGAGTGGTAGCAACATGTAACTGCATTTCACAGGACCAAGTAAAGACGATACCACGAAACTACATAGGAATTGTCTCTTCCCTGCAGCTCCTTTGGCACGGGCTGAACCTCTCTGGGTACGGCTACCCCTTCTGCACTCAGAGTGCCAGAGTGGGGATCAGCCCTGACAAAACCTTTGATCACTGCTGACCTGGGTTGAATATAAGCCTCCCATAGAGGGGATAGAATCCAGGATCTTTAACAGCTACCATAAGAGGGTCTCACCTGTGAATTTCCTCCCACTACTTGGAACCAGCTGTCTGAGGTAATTAAATCATTTCACATGATGCTAAGGTAGCGTTTTCCCAAGGGCAGCCAAATGAGCAGAAATGGGGGGATTCCGGGAATGAGTTCCAAAGAGCAGCCCAGCATCTAGCGGTGGGACTCCCTGTCGAGTGTTTGGAGCTTTAGCCTTATGCCGTGCTAGTAGAATGTAGCCTTTGTCAGATCCCGACGGCCACATAAGCACGAAATGCCCTAAGGCATGACCCTGGCACCTTCTGCTACTTGCCCGGGTCAGATCATGGGTGGGAAATGAACCGCCCAGGCAGAAACGTGCTTCTTTCTTGCTGGAGCAGTGAACGGGATCTCCTGTTTCCTAGACGGTCATGTGCGTCACCATAGGTGTGGTACCCTTCTCGGAGGAGTTTCCCTGTCTGCACCAAACAAATG
Organism: Pelochelys cantorii; assembly: GCA_032595735.1. Lineage (NCBI taxonomy): Eukaryota > Metazoa > Chordata > Testudines > Trionychidae > Pelochelys > Pelochelys cantorii. The sequence goes on along the minus strand of CM064329.1, from coordinate 127,553,082 downwards.
CCAAACCAGAGGATTTCTCCCTGTGGATCTGGTGCTGTCAGGGCCTAGGAGCCCAAGAGCCACAGCTCAGCTGAAAGTACCAGTGTGATCATGTAGTGGTCAGTACGTTGCGTAGTGGTTACCGCAACCTTGGCTCGGGCCAGAGTCAGGGCAGCCTTTTCCTCAGCTCCAGATTCAGCACTTGCCACCAACAGGGCTGTGCCGTTAGCCATCACTGGGGCAGTTCTCTGGCTTGTGTTACACAAGGGGTCAAACGAGATGATCACGTCTGACTCTAAAGGGCTGGCCCTGCAACAAGGGGGCAGCCGCGAACACCCATAAATGTCTTTCCATGACCCAGACACTAGAGGGGCACAGACACACCTGGCCAGTGTGTCCCGACCACACTGCTGTTGTTGGGTTTCTCTAGTAATATATTTACACGGGGCTGCCATGTAAACTGGGTCTTTGAGCCCCCGCCTCCCTCTCACAGCCACGAGGGCTGGCCGGCTGCGGCACACTGAGTTCTTTCCTTTTTCTTCTCTCTGTTTAATGCCACCTGTTGGAGAAGGGCCTTTGACAAGATGTTCTGTCAGGTTTGACCGTTGCGCCAACTGACGTCCTCACGGCGGCCAAGCCCGGGAACGACTCCTCCCCTGACAGGAGCGCTCAGGTGAATTTGGGCCTCCGTGCCAAAGAGGGAGGCCGGGAGCATGTGGCCACGCCAGAGCTGTTGGCTCCTCACGCGTGGCAGCGTTCTGAGCTGGTTGCTCATGGGGAAAGTTGGTTCTCAGACTCCTCAGCTGCCTGCCTGTCCCCTCTGTGGCCCCAAGCCTTCCCCTTCTGGAGCGCTGCGCACGTCCTCGTGCGTGAACGGGCCCGCGCCGAGCTTTACCGTGGTGCCCGTCTCACCCATGGCGCCTTTTGAATGTTCAGAGTGAATCATTAGCTGCCATTGGGCAGCAGCAGCTTCAAAGTGAGGCGATTTGGGGATAACAGGGAGTGAGCGGGGAAGAAGGGAGGGACATTTTTTTTTCTGAATTTCTGAGCATGCCTGAAAACCCCTTTTGATGGCAGGGGCAGGGGGAGGGGGTGCTGTACTGGGGTCATTTCTCCTGCCCTTTGGCTCTCGGAGGTTGATAGGTCATGCCCTTTTCCCCTATATGTGCGTGGTGGGAAAAGTTGGAGGGAAGGGAAGTTGTGGGGATCGTCTCCCTCTTAGCCATCTCCTGGCTGCCCTTCCCAGACTTCTGTGTTCATCTCCCTTTGGACAAAACAAGGATCTTCTGGTTGTGTTGGGTTATGAACCATGATACGGGAGAGGGGGAGATGGTAAGCTGTTTACTGCATATATCACTAGCCAGGGGAGACAACCACAGACGGGCACAACGCTGCGTCCTGAAGCAGGGGTGGGAAACTTTTTTTAGTCAAGGGCCACGGACACACAGAAAAATCAGTGTGGGGCCACACAAGTGAGAACCAAAAAGAAAAGAAAAAAAAAGACCTCGTTGCCCGAACCCCCAAGTGTGACTCTCAAAAAACACCTCGCTGACCAGGCTCCTAATTGAGAACCAAGAAAAATATCCCATAATCCCTCACGCACCTCAGGGTGCCGCTCACACTCCAGCTCTGGGTGCGAGGCGGCGAGGCTCAGGGTTTTCCCCAGCAGAGGGGCGAACCTGCACTCACGCGCCAGCCCCGCAGGGTGGGCCCAGGCACCGAGACTTGCTGCGAGGCTGGAGTGCAAGCGCCAGCTCCCCCCACTGAGGGAGGAAGCCCTGAGCCTCCCCTCAGGCTGGAAGTCAGAAGCTGGATTCTCCCCATGGGCCATAGATTCCCCACCCAGCCCTGAAGAATGCAAACCACAAAAGGCCCAAGCGTTTGTGCCACACCTCAGACCTTCCTAGTGTGTCATTCAGTTATCCTCTTCACTAATTATTCTTGATGAATCAGTCTCACAGTTCTACCATCCTGCCTGTAACAGCCTCCTGCCGCAGCCACTGGCAGTGCAAACCTCAACCGGCCGGAGTAAGCGGAGTAAATCCGCAAGCAGGTCGCAGCGGGAGAGTGGGCCGGCCACGAGAGGGCGACATGGCGCACGCTTTGCCAATGAGTTGCCTCTTTATTTACAGTGCTTAGGAGTGACTAGCGGATCAGAAAGAGGCTCCTCCCAGCATAAAAGTCGAGTTTCTCTCGGTTTGATAGCAGAAGCGGTGCTTGTCCGTACGTCTCCCTTCATCCCTCAGATAAAAAATTCACCATCCCAAGATCTGTCGTGGACTCTCTGCTCTCTGGTGCCGCCCCTCAGCCCTGGTATTCTCCAGTCGGTCACGTCCCCTCATTGCCACCGTTGATCCTTTCTGTGAGTTGTCCTAAGCATTGTCTTTCCCTGCACATCAGGGACAGCGCGGCGTCACACCCCCTGCTGCCATTTGCGTTATTATTGGAACCGTGGGTGCGTGTTAGCCAAATGGTAGGAAGCAACCCCGTGTGAACAATATTCCTTAGCATCTGATTTGTTTACGGGCCAGTGCTAACCTAATCCATCTAAAGCAAAAGCAACCACCCTCCTTTTCTAAATCAGCCTGATATTTGGATCTAGCACCTTGACCTTTCCCCAGTAAGACTTCAGACTGATCTGTGATCCTAGGCTGGCTCCAAGACCCAAGCTATAATGTGACCTTTTTCTCCACCACCTATAAACCTGTCCTAAAAACCTATGCCTTGACAGTAGCTGCTGCCATGCTGAGGACACTGCAAGAAATTTAGGGGGCTCGGTCCTATGGAGAAAATGGTTTAATGTTGTCCCTGTTGCCCTAGTATCTGAGCACCTCCCGGGCTCAAATGAGATTGGAAAGTGTTGCCATTCCCATTTCTCAGATAGAAATGTCATGACTTATCCACCCTGGCATAGGGAGTCCAGAGTAGATGGAGGAACTGAATGCTTTTCTCCTGAGTCCACATCCAGTACCTAGAACATTAGAATCATAGTCTCCTAGAACAGGAAGGAACCTCGAGAGGTCATCAAGTCCAGTCCCCTGCCCTCACGGCAGGACCAAACACAGTCTAGGTCGGTGTTTCTCAACCAGTGGTACGAGTATCCTTAGAGGTACTCAAGAGAAGTCTGGGGCGCACGTCAACAAAACTGAAATTTGGAAAAAACTGAATTTTCCTTCTAAGTTTCACAGCATTTTGTTATGTTTGTACTTTTTACACCCAAAAATGTCATCACCCGCCCGGCTACGATTAAGTTGTTTAAACAAATGTGTTGCAACGGTAGAAAAAAAAAATTGTGTCTGAAAACTATAGATACTGGGCATATTTATAATTTTTTTTAAAAAGGGGCACTTTACAAAAAAAGTTGAGAAACACTCATCTAGATATCCCTGATAGAGATTAGACCCATCTAACATCAGAAGGATGTTAGACCCATCCTTCCTCCATAGTGACCAACCAAATAGGACTTGGGAAAACAAACCTGCCCTTTCAGTTACCTGGGCACAAAACACATGGGCTACGTCTAGACTGGCATGATTTTCCGGAAATGCTTTTAACAGAAAAGTTTTCCGTTAAAAGTATTTGTGCAAAAGAGCGTCTAGATTGGCACGGACGCTTTTCCGCAAAAGCACTTTTTGCGGAAAAGCATCCCTGGCCAATCTAGATGCGCTTTTGCGCAAGAAAGCCCTGATCACCATTTTAGCCATCGGGGCTTTTTTGCGCAAAACAATTCTGGGTTGTCTACACTGGCCCTCTTGCGCAAAAGCATTTGCGCAAGAGGGCTTTTGCCCGAACGGGAGCAGCATAGTATTTGCGCAAGAACACTGACGATCATACATAAGATCGTCAGTGTTCTTGCGGAAATTCAAGCGGCCAGTGTAGACAGCTGGCAAGTTTTTCCGGAAAAGCGGCTGATTTTCCAGAAAAACTGGCCAGTCTAGACACAGCCATGGACTGTAGATCTGGCAGACCAAATTGAACTGTTTTTTAATGTGGCAAAATATTGATGTCTGGGGTGAAATCATCCCTCCATCCATCAGCTACAGAGGATCAGATTCTACAACCCTTACTCACACTGAAGAACAACTTCCTCCAGAAGTAGCCCCATTCATTTCAGCTTGGCTTCATTTGTGGAGTAAGGTTAATTGTCAAGAGGAGTGCATGCAAATGGCAGATTTCTACCCTAAGTGATCATTATGGCCAATGAGCCAACACTTCTATATCCATAGGCATGACAGTACAGGAACTTACACCAAGAGATGAACAAACTCCAACATTGACAACTCCCCAGTTTTATGCTCTTCTGTTGCTTTCTAAGCTTGGCCTAATTTGCAGAAACATATTGTTCTTCTTGAACATTGAGTGGCTAATGGCCTCAGGGAGTTTAAAATAAAAGGACGTTTTTCTTCACACAACACGCAGCCACCTGTGGAACTCCTTGCCAGAGGATGTTGTGAAGGCCAAGACAATAAGAGGGTTAAAAAATGAGATCAAGAAAAGTTCATGAAGGATAGGTCCATCAATGGCTATTAGCCAGGATGGGTAGGAATGGTGTCCCCAGCTTCTCATTGTCAGAAGATGGGAATGGGTGACAGGATGGATCACATGATTACCTGTTATGTTCCCTCCCTCTGGGGCACCTGGCATTGGCCACTGTTGGCAGACAGGACACTGGGCTAGATGGACCTTTGGTCTCACCCAGTATGGCCATGATTATGTTTACGTTGGGTCACAATGTGTGAAGCACTGTGCAAACCTCTAATAAATGACTATAGCTGCTGTGTGTCGGTTCCCCAGCAGCCCTCCAGAGGCTGATTCTTTGTGCGTCTACTTTTAGGACAAGTTCAGCCCATCCAGAAGAAATTAGGGGTTTTTTTTCACAGCAGTGGGCGAGATTGAGAACAGTAACTAGGGCTTTCCCCTTTCCTCCCAGAGCTCAGATTTTACCCCTGGGCCCCAGTGCTGCCTGGGATAACCACACGCAGGATGAACATCTCCTGGGAATTGGGATTAGAACCCGTGGGGCAGAAAGCAACTCTCTCCAGGCACAGACATGAACCAATCTAGGCCCCTCCCCTTTGACCTCAGAGATGAAAAATGCTCCAGATTTTGCCCCTCCCCTTTGACCCTAGAAATCAAAGATGCTCCAATGGGCCAGGTACTAGCCGAAGATTGGGGGTAAGTTTACACTGTAAAACATTCCCCCCCAGCAGTTCATCTCAGTGCCTGGGTCAACATGCCCGTTGGCCAAAAGAGATGGGTCTCAGAGCCCGTTGTCAGTCCTGGTCTTCACAACATCCATCTGGCAAGGAGTTCCACAGGTTGACTGTGCACTGAGTGAAGAAAAAGTTCCTTTTGTGTGTTTTAAACCTGCTGCCTATTCATTTCATTTGGTGACCCCTAGTTCTCATGTTATGGGAACAAGTAAATAACTTTTCCTTATTCACTTTTTCCACACCAGTTGTGATTTTACAGACCTTTATCATATCTTCCCCCCCTCCCTTTAGTCTCCTCTTTTCTTAGATGAAAAGTCAAGTCTTTTTAATCCCTCTTCATAGGGGACCCGTTCCAAACCCTTTATCATTTTTATTGCCCTTTTCTGAACCTTTTTTCTGTGCTTCAGTTTCCCATCTGAAAATAGTGATAATGCCAGCTGAGGGGTTGTGAGGGCAGATCCATTAAAGATTGTGAGGTGCTGAGATATTATGGTGATGGGAGCCACCTCAGAACCTCCCATAAATAGAAATCAGTGGAGAGACCTGTATGAAACTGAATAGCACGGCAGTGGAGAACTGTTTGTAAGCTTCAAAACATCCATTTGATTTACAAATCGCAGCTGATGCTTCTTTTAGGGCCATTTCATGCCTCTCAGCTCTGCCTGCAGATGGCTTAGACAGAGAGGCTGATGTGCAAAAGGGTTCTTTCTTGTGTGTCTCGTTAGGGATTTATTAGTATTTGGGGGATTTAAAATAGTAGATGAAAAATATTATTTTCTTTCTGCAGCCTCTGACTGTGCTGTGCCATGGTGGCCGTGCTGTTCAGATTATTTTATTTCAAAGATAATGAACTGTAGGTAGCCTGTGGAATGGAGAAATAGCTGATCTTCATAGTCAATTCCTCTGGAGTCCAGTCCCTGCATGACCCAGGACAAATATGTCCTCTGCCGTTGAATAAATTACGGGGAAACCTCTCCTGTTTCAAGACTGGGCAAAGGTGAAATCAGAAACAAAACTGTTTGATTTGAAGGACCAGACTTTTTCCAGCTCTTAAACCGGCATGAAAACAAAACCGCCGACTCCTCACCTCAAGAAGTGGGCTTCTCTGAATTGCAGTTTCTATGTGTTTTTATAACTAGGGTCATGCTTGAAAACAGACTTCCCTTTTGTGTAGAACACCACCGACCTACCTGGTTAACAGGGAAATCTCCCAGAGAAAGAGAGACAGGTTCATTATTGAGGTTTTAACTGGCTTTTCAAGGTCATTTAGTCTTGTTAGTTAATTAGGCAGCTGATGACAATAGAGAGCCCTATAGCAGCCTTGGTGCTTGGGAATACCTCTAGGCTGGAATTCAGTTTCTGCAGAAGCCCAGCCGAATGCTTAGACACCCCTCAAAATATGTCTTAAATAGTGCTCATGGCTGAGAGTAGCCCCTCCACTCTGGAGCGAATTTCATCTTCAGCACTGGATCCTTAGCTGGCAGAAACAGCTTGCGCGGTCAACTTGTGGAACTTCTTGCCAAAGGATGCTGTGAAAGCCAGGACTTTAACAGGGTTCAAAAAACATCTAGATAGATTCATGGAGGTTAGGTCTATCAATGGCTATTAGGGAATGGTGTCCCTAGCCTCTGTTTGTCTGGAGGTGGGTGACAGGAGAGGGATCGTGTGATGATTCCCTGTTGTGATCCCTCCCTCTGGGGCATCTGTATTGGCCACTGTCGGCAGACAGGGCACTGGGCTGGATGGACCGTTGGTCTGACCCAGTCTGGCCGTTCTTATGTTCTTATGTTTAGAAATGAACATAAGAACGGCCAGACAGGGTCAGACCAAGGGTCTATCTAGCCCAGTGTCCTGTCTGCCAGCAGTGGCCACTGCCAGATGCCCAGAGGGAGGGAGCACATCCATTTCCAGACAGAGGCTAGGGACACCATTCCTACCCATCCTGGCTAATAGCCATTGATGGACCTAACCTCCATGAATTTATCTAGCTCTTTTTTGAACCCTGTTAAAGTCCTGGTCTTCACCAGATCCTCTGGCAGTGGCCAATGCCAGGTGCTTCAGACGGAATGAACAGAACAGGGAATCATGGAGTGATCCCTCCGTCCATCCATCCACGCATTCATGGTCCAGTACTTGAACCATAAGATGGTCCCTCCTCTGGACATCTGCCCTCGACATTCCACAGCAGTGATGGTGTCTCGGCATGTGTCTGCACTGACTGGCCAACTCGGGTCTGTGGGATCTAAGCTTGTGGAGTTGGTACTTCCAAGCCCGCGTGGTAAAGCTGGGCTTGCGCTTGTGGGACCCAGATTTACAGCCATGCTGATGTGTCCCTAACCCTCTATTGGGCCATTCTCACCTAGGTCTGCAACCCTACATCCACTTGGCAAAATGCACCGAGGAACTCAGACACCGAGTTGCTTCCCCCAGCCGTGTCTAAGCCCGGCTCCTGAGTGCTTGCTGGCCAGAGGCAGACTGATTTGTGTGTGAACAGAAAGGAGACTTGGGAATGAAACCTGAGACAGAGTCTGAGCTCGGTGTAAACACACCTCCTGAGGGCTCCCATGTCCATGGTACACACCCCTCCTTTGTATTTAGCACCGTCAGCGGCAGAGAAGCAATGCACAGACACATGGCACTGGGGTGAGCAATAAAGGAGAGAGAGTTTTGCCCTTCTAAACATATTTTTGCACAAGGGTCAGTTCCTTAATTTGTAGCCTATTGTCTGCACCGATCAATTCATTAAAACTCATCTAATGTTCAACCTCTGACTAATACGGGGGAAAATAAAGCATGCTTTGAAATAGCTGTTAAAAAAAATCGGAGTTCCCATATGTCCCTTAGCTTTGTACCATTGTTTAACAAGCCCATCTATTTAATCAAGGGATTCATCCACTTGTAATTAACTACTCGGAAACATCATCCTTGTCAGCTGACCTTTCTGTTTGATGGGACAAATATAATTACATCGTCACTTCAGTTTGGTTTAGCAAACAACCAGAAAATGTTCTTTAATAAACGGCTACATTGAGATGGCCGTTGATGCAGTTTAAAAGAATGTTTAATCTTAGTTAATTAATACTGTCTAATCTACCAGAACTAATGAACTTTCCACCGCAATAGTGGGTCATGGACATTGTCTTCAATGATATGCAAACAGTACACGTTCCAAACCCATCAGGAACAGAAATGACAATGGATAGAATTCAATGTTGACCTTTACTAAGTATATTTTTTTAATGTTTATTTCCATATAATTACATAGCAGGTATAAGAAACTTGCTGACCTAGCTGCAATTCTGTAGCTCTGCAGGGAACTTCAATGTTGAACCCTTTCCCAGTGTGCTGGAATGATGCGATCAGTCTGTAACATAGTGAAATTATCAATCATGAGTCTTTACTATTTGTGTTACACAAATGCCCTGGCTGAAAGCAGGGTGCCAACAGTGCTAGGCACTGTACAAATACATCCTAACACCATTTTCACTCCCAGAGAGCTGCCGTCTAAACAGAGCAAACAGATGGGAAGGGAAACTGAGACATGGAATGATGATGAGGCTTGCCAAAGGTCACCCAGCAGGTCAGTGATAGATCTGGGTATAGACCAATAAACAGTCCACTAGGCCACATTGCCTATCTCGCTAGCTGTCAAATCTATAATGCAATCTATGTATTTCCTCACCTTTACTACCAGGGGCTAAAACTCTAATCCTGCAGTTAGATCCATGGGGAACAAAACTCCAGCTGCACAGATCCAGTTGCTGGACTGGCTCCTGATTAAATAAACCCACTATCTCCTGCCAAAATTAGGAGAAAGAGAGAAGAAGGATGATATCCTTGTATCATATGAGGAAGAGGAAGGACTTCTTGTCCATTAAGGACCAAGGAGGATGTTAAACAGCTAGTAGACACAAACATCTATAAACCAGCAGGCCTTCCTAACTTATACCCAAGAGTCCTAAAAGAGCTGGCTGAGGAGATCCAGCATGCTGGTGGTGGTGGTGTTGTTGTTGTTGTTTTAATAAATCATGGAATATCAGGGAGATTTCAGAAGACTCTGTGGGTATGTCTACACTACATGGCTCCATCGATGAAAATGAAGCAGCGATTTAAATAGTCTCCGCTTCATTTAAAATAAAATGGCTGCTGCGCTGTGCAGATCAGCTGTTTGTCAGCACAGCGCTGTAGTCTGGACGCTCCCCAGTTGACATCAAAGGCATTTGTCGACCTCCCCGGTATGCCTTGTGGGATGAGGTTTACCAGGGAGGTCAACAAATGCCTTTGATGTCAACCGGGGAGCATCCAGACTACAGCGCTGTGCCGACAAACAGCTGATTGGCACAGCGTGGCAGCCATTTTAATTTAAATGAAGTGGTGATTATTTAAATCGCCGCTTCATTTTCCTATGTCTACAAAGGTAATCTACATGGCTCTGTCAACGGAGCCATGTAGTGTAGACATACCCTATGTGGGCTAATATTGTGCTGATCCTCAGAAAAGGCAAGTGGGTTCACCGAAGTAACCGCATGGTGCTTCACCTAACATCAGTCCGAGGCCTAGTAATGAAAGTTGATATGGGACACAATTAACAAAGAATAAGGAATATAATGGCTGTCAGCGAGGTTTTGCAGAAAATAGTCTTGTTACACAAACCTGATTACATTCTTTGAGGATGTTACTGTTTTGTACATTTGGAAGTTACTGTTACTATCTTTGGTAAAGATAACTATGTAGGTGTAATAGACTTTTGTACGTATTTGATTAGGCACCTCATGATAGTGCAGTTAAAAAAGTAACAGTATATACTACCAGTAAAGCATGTGTTAAATGGAATAAGCTCTAGACAACTGACAAATCTCAACATCTAATTGTCAATGGGAATTGCTAGTAAACGTGAATGTTTCTAGTGGGGTTCTGCAGGGGTTGCTACTGTACCCAAGCCTACTCAACATTTTCATTAATGCTCTAGACACATAAAAAAACCCACAGCTGGTAAAACGTGTGGCTGTGTACCGGGTTGTAGAAACCCCACCCTGGCAGTGAAGGGGTTAAAGAGCAATGATGGGGCCGCCCAGCTCCGCCTGCAGAGCATGCACCGCCTGGGGGTGGAACTTAAAAGGGAGCCAGCCAGCTCAGAAGGGGGCAGATAAGGCAAGGAAGAGACTGACCCTCCTCCCCCACCATGCAGAAGGCCAGCCAGGGGAAGAGGGCAAACTCACCTGCCCAACACACTGGGCCAGTATCACATCTCAGTTCAGGGACATTATCCATGTGTATTGCAGCAGCACTTAGAGGACCCATTCAAGGACAAGACCCCTCTAGGCCTGGCTCTGTACATGTCCATAATAATAAAAGAGCCCCCCTACCCAAACACTTTACAAAGAACAGATTGTTATCCCCATTTTACAGAGACTCAGAGAGACAGATTCACCTGTCTGAGGTCACGTAGGACATCTAAGAACATAAGGATATAGAACATAAGAACGGCCATACTCAGTCAGGCCAAAGGTCTATCTAGCCCAGTGTCCTGTCTGCCATCAATGGCCAATATCAGATGCCCCAGAGAGAGTGAACAGAACAGGGAATCATCACATGATCCCTCTCCTGTCATCCACTTCCAGCCTCTGACAACAGAGGCTAAGGACACCATTCCTACCTAATAGCCATTGATGGGCCTAACCTCCATGAATTTTTCTAGTTCTTTTTTGAACCCTCTGAAAGTCCTGGTCTTCACCACATCCTCTGGCAAGGAGTTCCACAGGTTGATTGTGCGCTGAGTGAAGAAAAACCTCTTTATATTTGTTTTAAACCTCCTGCCTATTAATTTCATTTGGTGACCCCTAGTTCTTATATTATGGGAACAGCTGACGAAGTGGGTCTTTGCCCACCAAAGCTTATGCTCCAATAAATCTGTTAGGGTATGTCTACACTAGCTCGTTAGTTCAAGCTAGGTAGGCAAATGAGGGCAACCGGAGTTGCAAATGAAGCCCGGGATATAAATATCCCGGGCTTCATTTGCATGTTCCGGGGCGCCGCCATTTTTAAATCCCCCTTAGTCCGAACTAACTAGGAGTAACAGTTAATTCGAACTAAGGAGTTAGTTCGAATTAACATTTAACTGCCGCGTCTTGCCGCGGGCAGTTAGTTCGGACTAAGGGGGATTTAAAAATGGTGGCGCCCGGGAACATGCAAATGAAGCCCGGGGTATTTAAATCCCGGGCTTCATTTGCAACTCCGGTTGCCCCCATTTGCCTACCTAGCTCGAACTAACGAGCTAGTGTAGACATACCCTCAGTCTCTAAGGTGCCACAGGACTTCTCGTTGTTCTTGCAGATTCAGACTAACATGGCTACCCCTCTGATACTAACTTTTCCTTATTCACTTTTTCCACACCAGTCATGATTTTATAGACCTCTATCCTATCCCCCCTTAATCTCTTCTTTTCTAAGCTGAAAAGTCCAAGCCCTTTTAATCTCTCTTCATATGGGACCTGTTCCAAACCGTTAATCATTTTTGTTGCCCTTTTTTAAAACATTTCCAATGCCAAGATATCAGTTTTGAGATAAGATGACCACATCTGTACCCAGTATTCAAGATGTGGCCATACCATGGTTTTACATAGGCTGTGTCTAGACTATACCTCTCTGTTGACAGAGAGATGTAGATTAGGCACGTCAAAATTGCTAATGAAGCAGGGATTTAAATATCCCGTGCTTCATTAGCATAAACATGGCCGTCGCTTTTTTTCGAAATGGAGCTTTTTAAAAAAACCAGCAGTCTAGCCTCGGATCTGTCGAAAATAAACCCTTTTTTGACAGATCCTATAAACCTCATTTTTTGAGGAATACAGGATCTGTTAAAAAACGGTTTATTGTTGACAGATCCATGTCTAGACTGCTGGGTTTTTTTTGAAAAAGCTCCGTTTCAAAAAAAAGTGACGGCCATATTTATGCTAATGAAGCATGGGATATTTAAATCCCTGTTTCATTAGCAATTTCAACGTGCTTGATTTGCAACCCTCTGTCGACAGAGGGATGCAGTCTAGACGTAGCTGTACAGGCAATAAGATATTCTTTGTCTTATTCTCTATCCCTTTTTTAATGATTTCCAGCATTCTGTTTGCTTTTTTCACTGCTGCTGCACACTGAGTGGATATTTTCAGAGAACTATCCACAACGACTCCAAGATCTTTCTCTTGAGTAGTTGTAGCTACATTAGTCACCATGATATTGTAAGTATAGTTGGGATAATTTTTTCCAATGTGCATTACTGTGCATTTATCCACATTAAATTTCATTTGCTATTTTGTTGCCCAATCACTTAGTTTGGTGAGATCTTTGTGAAGCTCTTCACAGTCTGCTTTGGTCTTAACTATCTTGAGCAGTTTGGGATCATCTGCAAATTTTGCCACCTCACTGTTTACCCATTTCTCCAGATCATTTATAAATAGGTTGAATAGGATGGGTCCCAGGATAGACCCGTGGGGGATACCACTAGTTACCCCTCTCCATTCTGAAAACTGACCATTTATTCCTACCCTTTGTTTCCTGTCTTTTAACCAGTTATCAGCCCATGAAAGGACCTTCCCTCGTTATCCCATGAGAACTTACTTTACTTAAGAGCTTTTGGTGAGGGACCTTGTCAAAGGCTTTCTGGAAATCTAAGTACACTATAAACACTGAATCCTTCTTGTCCACATGTGTGTTGACCCCTTCAAAGAACTCTCATAGATTAGTAAGGCAGGATTTTCCTTTACAGAAACCATGTTGACTTTCCCCCAACAAACTATGTTCATCTACGTGTCTGACAATTTTCTTCTTTACTATAGTGTCAAATGATGGAACTATACTGTGGAAGTGTTGGGAATTAGATGTCCCACACAAGACAATTGCCCTGAAATTATTGGTACAATCTCTAGCAATTCTGTCTTCCACTTCCTCCACAGCCCAGATGGCTTTCGACCAGAGAACTAGGAAAACAAAGGACTTGTGCTTTAGGCTCTCTTGATCTCTCTCTTTTTTGGCTGATTTTCTTCCCCTTTTATTTTGTTTCATTTTTACACTCTTAAAGTTCAGTCTTATATAAAGTTTGAAAGCGAACGGGTAGGCTCAGCTCTGGTTATTTTCATTTGATTTCTTTCACCGCATCTTTTCCTCTCCATTTCCCTTGTTCATTGTGTTCATTACGTCCTCAAGAGGTATTTTAAATTAATTTACAGCGCTGGCGCAGGCTAGTAAAAATATTAGCTTTCAAAGAGTTATGTCAATGAGCGACGCCTGCTCGTTCTTCCCTGAAGAAAGTATATTATCAAAATTGTAACCCATAAAACACAAGCTAACTTGCATTTTTCGGCTCTTTAAATCCATTCCTGAGCTAATGCAATGGCTTTCTGCACTTAATTTATAATAAATATGCATGCAAAAGCCAGCACACCTAAGTAAACAGGCTTATTTACAGTGTTACCCAGGAGGAAATTATTAGTATATTAAAGGAAATTGTCACACTCGGTCGCAAGTACAAAAGGGGCTCATACAAATTCCTGTCCAAATGATTTTTTCTGCTTTTGAGTTACAAGGGGAAACGGGGCCACTGCAGTGATTATTCGGATGCAACAAGAGTTGATTGCTAATGGCGTTTTGGTTTCTAGGTTGTAAACATCTTTCTGCAGCACAGCAGAAGACCTCTGAGGTCCGGCTGCCACCTCTGTGCAGGTGGCCGAATGACTTATGAGGTGGGAGCTGAGGCCACGTTACAGGGAGCCTGCTACACCCGCAGAAGAAATGTCCAAATGCTGAGATGGATTCCCCTCCCTCCCCCAATGTTCTGTGGCCTGAACTGTGTCTTCAGAACTACCCTTAGGTCCTACACGGGGACAGCTTGGCACATAACACCAGTAAATCTGGGCAGTGAGTGGCCAGTTACAGCAACTCTGTAAAGAAGTTGGGATTGGTCCTGCCTAGGGCAGGGGGCTGGACTTGATGACCTTCTGAGGTCTCTTCCAGCTCTATGGTTCTATGATTCTATGATAAGCAAAGAATCTTCTCTATGAAACACCTAAGCAGAGGACAAAGCGGTAGAGCCCCCATATGAGGAAGACGGTCTCCAGGGGTATGTCTACAAAACAGCCATTTTTCTGACAACTCAAGGAACGTCCGCACTGCCATTGCGTTCTTCCACAAGAAAATTGAAAGAACAGAGGGGTTTTTCCGGCATTGGTAATCCTCATTCTACAAGGAAGAAGCCTTTTTGCAAAAGAGCTCTTTCGTGTGTGTGGACGGGTAAGAGGGAGTTCTTTCGGAAGAAGAGGAAAAAGGAAAAAGCACAGGTGCCCTGGTGGCCACTCCATCCATAACAATCACAGCTGACATGCGAGAGAGTGTCCATTCAGTGTGGACGCTCTCTTTCGAAAAAACAGATCGCTTTTTCGATGCGCTTTGGCAGTGTGGCCACTCTCAAAAGAAGTTCTTTCAGAAGATCTCTTCCAAAAAAAGCTTCTTCCAAAAGAAGCCTGTAAACTAGTCGTAGCCCAGGAGACCTTCTAGGGAAGTTGTGGAGGAGGATAATTAAGATCCCCTGGTTTTAAAGAGCAGCACAATGAAAAGAAGCCAGCGGGCGAGAACATCTGGTGGGAACGATCTTTGACGGGTAGCTTAAGTTGTTGGTTTTGAATTTGTGTGTGGAGGGGTTTTGGTTTTTGGATTTTGTCGCAAAGCACCACACGGCAAAAGATGAGCCATGTGGGAGATAGCCTTCTTTGGCAAACGGTAGGGACTACAGAAGTTTTCCAGTGAGCCTAACGGTTTCCAAGAGCCACCACCATTTTCTTTGCCCTCACTCTCCAAATTGCTGTAAGACTCGCTCTTCATCCTCCCCACCTTGAAGAGTCACCTAGATCCACAAAGGAGCCCCGGTATTGTGAGGCTGCAGGTTGCAGCCCCTAACTTTTAGGCATTTACAAAACCACAGAAACAACGCTGCAACTCACGAGGCCCAAGTTAGGCAGCTAGGCTGTCTGTCCCGTGGATGGGGAGAGAGAGATGCAATGGAAAAAGCCACCATGCTAAGTGGGAAACTGCCCACCCTAGGCAATGGGAGATGCTGGTCCAAGGCATGCGGCATGCGCCTGCCCCATCCCAGAGATAAGGACAATGTCTGGTTGCCAGGTGACGCCTCTCTGTGCTTGCCACCCGCAAAACATAGGCCTTTGCCCACCTGTGTTGTGTGTGGGGCGGGCCCGAAACAAAATGACCAGGAGGAATAAGTCCCTCCCTCAGAACTTTTAGCCCATTGGTCAGCGCATTGTGAGCAAGACACGAGAAGTCATTCTTCCACTCTACTCTGCGCTGATTAGGCCTCAACGGGAGTACTGTGTCCAGTTCTGGGCACCACATTTCAAGAAAAAGTTGGGAAAATTGGAGAAGGCCCAGAGAAGAGCAACAAGAATGATGAAAGGTCTAGAAAACATGAGCTAGGAGGGAAGACTGAAAGAACTGGGTTTGTGTAGTATGGAAAAGAGAAAACTGAGAGGGGACATGATAGTGGTTTTCAAGTACCTAAAAGGAGGAAGGAAAAAATTGTTCTTCTTGGCCTCTGACAATAGGACAAGAAGCAATGGGCTTAAACTGCAGCAAGGGAGGTGTAGGTCGGTCATTAAGAAAAACTTCCTAACTGTCAGGGAGGTCAAACACTGGAATAAATTGCCAAGGGAGGTTATAGAATCTCCATAATTGGAAATATTTAAGAGCAGGTTAGACATCTATCGGAGATTATCTAAATGGCACTCGGTCCTGCTGTGAGGGCAGGGGACTGGACCCTTGTAGTTCTATGATTCTGTGGGGTAAACCCCCAGAATCTCAGAGACCCCTGGTTCAAATCCCCGTTCACTCTGTGGGGAAGGGATTTGAAGCAGGGATCTGCCACCTCTCCAGTGAGTACCCTACTCTCTGGGCTATTATGTTTTCCCAACTCTTTTTCTGGCCCAATTAATATCTCACTTGTCAACAACTAAATTGCTCTGATCTCCTTGCAAACAGTAACAAGACTGGAGAAGCCCTGGAACCTCTAAAATGTGGGGAACGAAACCAGCAGAACTTGCTCACCGGCAGCTCTGAGGTTGGTTATCAGTCCGTGGGTGGGTGAAGACAGGGAACATTTCATATCCCATGGCATGCTCTCACTTAACTCTGGCAGACAAGCAGAAAAAATGAAGGCTTTTCCTTGGAATCAGTAGGAATACAGCTTCTGGAATCAGAGTAATGCATTGGTAAATCAGGCGTCCAATGTGTATCATGCACTATGTTAATTGCTAAGTAATTTATAATGATCTTCATAGTTTAAATACATAAGAAGGGGCAGAGTTAAGGTTACACTTGAGCTTTCGACATCAGCCCAATATTCCCTGTAAGCTGAGTGCTTGGCTGGCCACCCTGGAGAGATTCAAATGCTGCCCAGTTGATTAGAAGAGTGTCCACAGCACCCACAGCCAATTGCATGTGTTTCCACTGGTGGTGCACATCCACACATGCTTTGGTGGATAACAAAATTTATACCACCTGTGGAAGACAGAAATAGAGGGAACATTGCTTCAGTCCCACATTTCCTGGCTTTTAAGGCTTTCTTCAACTTGACTTTGCAATGACATCAGCTTTTTGCAGGGAGCAGTATTTTATGCAGGTAGCAAACAGCGGAGCTAGAGTGGAGTGAAAGCTAAAGTTACCTTCAGCATATCTGTAAACTAATGGATATTGTGACTGACTCTGGGAATTGCTTTCAGCAGGTTCCACTCATAAAATATCTGAAAACCTATCAATAGCATAAATCTAGCCAGAAGTTCCTACTCACAGCCCTAATAAAGCTGTCAGACTAAAAGGTTTGCAGAAGAACATCCCATCGAAAGGTGTCTTCTGCCAGACGTTAAAAAGTACAATTGTTTTATCTGAGTCTGTGGGAGCCTATGAAGTGAATCCAAAAGGGCTCGGGGAGAAAATCTGCCAAGATTGTTCGTCCCCCTTTGCAAGCAGACAGACTTCCTGTGAAGAGGAGAACGGTTTTATTGTTATTAATTAACATAAGAACATAAGAATGGCTGTACTGGGTCAGACCAAAGGTCCATCTAGCCCAGTAGCCTGTCTGCCGACAGTGGCCAACACCAGGTGCCCCAGAGGGGGTGGACCGAAGACAATGATCAAGCGATTTGTCTCCTGCCATCCTTCTCCAGCCTCTGACAAACAGAGGCCGGGGACATCATTTCTATCCCCTGGCTAATAGCCTTTTATGGACCTAACCTCCATGAAATTATCTAGCTTCTCTTTAAACTCAGTTATAGTCCTGGCCTTCACAGCCTCCTCTGGCAAGGAGTTCCACAGGTTGACTATTTGCTGTGTGAAGAAGAACGTTCGCTTATTAGTTTTAAACCTGCTACCCATTAATTTCATTTCGTGTCCTCTAGTTCTTCTATAATGGGAACTAATAAATAACTTTTCTTTATTCACCCTCTCCACACCACTCATGATTTTATAGACCTCTATCATGAGTATATAAATTATATAAATTAAAATTTGCAGTCAAGAAAGGAGTTGACTCTGATCTCTGGATCAGCTGCCATGCCCTGGACGGGGCAGACACTGGCTGGCAGCTTCCCCGAGTCGCTCTGCAACAGCTCATTGTGATTTGCTTTGCTAAGGCAATCGGTGCTAGCCACGCTGGAACGAGAAACCTTTACTGATCGGTGGTGCCTCTCTCCGGCCTCCTGTTAAACACTGCTCTTGTCCTATGCACAAAGGAAAACACAAGTGGTAACATGCAGAAGTGAAAAGGAGGCTTCGCTTTGTGGAGCTTACAAAGACCGTTCTTTGCGGTACCTGTGCTTGCAAGAACTCAACTGGGTCACAGGATGGAAAACAGTGCGCCTGCCCAGCCAGTAGTAGTTAGAGACACAGGTCGGCAGTGCTTTCCCCTTACTGAGCAACCTGAGCAGAAGAGCATGGCCTGAGATATTTTAATGCAGTGAATTAATGAGGCTGACTGAGAAATAGTCCCCAAGTCGGATACAATGAGAGAATGAGGAAAATGAACATTGTCTCAGATGAAGCTAAAACTACTTCCACTGTGAGCTTTCTGAGCTAGGAACTCTCTTTTTTATTCTCTGTTGGTGCAGCACCTAGAACAACGGGGACTTGTCCAGGAATGTGGCTTCTAGGTTTCTAGGCCTAATAGGCAGCGGATTTAAAACAAACAAAAGGTAGTATTTCTTCATATAACGCACAGCCAACTTGTGGAACTCCTTGCCAGAGGATGTGGTGAAGGCCAGGTCTTTAATATGGTTGAAAAAAGAGCTAGATACATTCATGGAGGATAGATCCCTCAATGGCTTTTAGCCAGGATGGGCAGGGATTGTGTCCTTAGCTTCTGTTTGTGAGAGGCTGGAAATGGGCGAGAGGGGAGGGATCACCGGATGATTCCCTGTTCTGCTCATTCCCTCTGGGGCACCTGGCATTGGCCGCTGGTGGCAGACAAAGCACTGGGCTGGATGGACCTTTGGTCCGAGCCTGCATGGCCGTGCTGATGTTAGGCGCTGCAATAATACAAATAATTGGTACAGGTTGGACCTCCCTGGTCTGGCACCCTCGGGATCTGACCAGTCTGGAACAAGGGAGTTTGATGGACCCAAGAAGGTTGGGGCTTTCCCTCCCCTCCTTGCCATCAGCTCTGCTCCTGGCCCCAGCCAGCAGGCCAGGCTCTGCTACCAGCCCCAGCAGCTTCTGGCTGGGCTGCACTCTTAGCCCCTGAAGCTGGCAGGGCTGGTTTCCGGAGCTGCGTAGGCTGTGTTCCCGGCCTCTGGGGCTCCTGGACTGGCCAGACTCCACTCCCAGCCCCAGCCTGCTGGCTGGTCTCCACTGCTGGTCCCGGTCCACTGGCCAAGCTGTGCTCAGCCTGTCAGCTGTGCCCCTGGCCGCTGGACTGTGCTTCCCTCCCCCTGCCACTTTGGCTGGGCTCCCTAACCTCTGCACCCGGGGCTGCCACCTGAGTTCTGTTCCCTGCCTCCAGGGCTGCCAAACACCAGCCCTCTGCCTCCAGACTCCCAGCCAATAGCTTCTGGAGCTCTCTGGCACATGGGCTCTCTGGTCTAGCAACTTTCATGCTGGACCATGGAAGTTCCTGGGCCAGAGAGTCCTGGAGCAGAGACAATTGTAGTAACAATTGAACAATTCTTCCACTCTATTCTCTGCTGATTAGTCCTCAGCTGGAGTATTGGGTCCAGTTCTGAGCCACCGTTCAGGAAAGATGTGGAGAAATTGGAGAAGGCCCAGAGAAAAGCAACAGAAAGAGCTGGAAAACAGGACCCAAGAGAGAAGACTGAAAAAAACTGGGTTTGTTTAGTTTGGAAAAGAGAAGACTGAGGGTATGTCCAGACTACATCCTTCTTTCCAAAGAGGGATGTAAATTAGGCAGATGGAAAGTGCAAATGAAGCAGGGATTTGAATTTCCCGCACTTCATTTGCATAATCGCATCACAGCGATCTTTCGAAAAAGGGTATTTCAAAAGTGAAACCGCAGTCTAGACATGGTTCTTTCTGGAAAAAAAAAAACCTTTTTTGAAAGATCCTGTACTCCTCAAAAAATGCAATGTGCACCACAATTAGACACCCGTGCCAGCTGACTTGGCTCGACTTAAGGGGCTGTTCAGTTTCAGCATAGACATTTGGGCCCAATGTAGGAGGGTCCCAGAATCCGACTCCGGACTGATCCTGAACATCTACACTGCAAGTGAACAGCCCATAGCCCCAGGCAAAGTCCCCTGGCATGGGCCAGTCGTGGGCGTCTCAGTGTAGACAGACCCTAGCCAACCAGAGCAGATGGCTGGACTCTCATCTAAACTCCAGAGAAGTCATCGTCAAGTTTCCCATTGATTTCACTGGGCCCTGTACAAAGCAGATAAGAGGGAGAGTTCACATTTTGCTCTCTTTCCCCCTTGTCTCTCTGAAAAACCCATCATGTCTTTCTTGAGCCCAAGAGACATTCTGCTTCAAGTTACAATTATTTTTGTTTATACGTTCAAGTATTTTCCAGGTTTCTGGCCAGTTGAGCAAAAAGATTAGATTTAATTGGCCCGGTCATGCATGAAATTATTTCTTTTCAGGCAAGTAATGTTACCAATTGACATCAAGTGCAGAAATGATTAGCTTAATGCTGGTGAAAGGGACGAAGTTAAAATCTTTGGACGCAGTGGAGCTACGGATGTTCCTTGGCTTTCATTTTCTGCATGTGGGGGGCAAGGGCAGCCTGCCTTCCCCAAGAAAGCAAGGGCAGTGATGGGGAAACCCGCTGCTCAAAGACTTATTTTCCTGAAGGAGTATTTGGTCGTATGTATGCAGCTTACACTCTCTGCCAGCTACAAATCTTGGTCAAAAATTGGGAGGGTAGGGGGTGGAGGCATTTTCCCAATTTTTTTCTCATCCAGATGTTTTCTTCATTTTGGAGAAATGTTCACCATGTCCCTTAACTAGGTAGGCCCCGATCCCGAAAAGACTTAAGCGCGTGGTTAACCTTAAACTGGATTCACCCTACGCCTGTGAGCAAGTTTGCAGACTCTGCAGGAGAAACGGGCCTCTATTGAGACAACGAGGGAATCAGTGATTCCGTAAAAAAGATTGCTCTTTAACCCCCACGTGGTGTAGGTGCGGGAGGTAAGCGTGAAGGGAAGGCTGCACCAGAACGGCAGAAAGGGAATTGATAGGAGCCATTGGGCTGAGCTGATACTAGCTGCTGGGCTGCCTGCACGCCTAGCTACCGGAGGGAACTGCAGTACAACCACAGCTGAGGGGAGGTAGGGACCAGCTTCCCCTCTCCCCTGGCTCCATCACCCTCCAGGGTCCTGCCTCCTGCCGGCCTCGCAGGCTCTGCCTGCCCTCAGGGTCCTGCCACCAGCCTGCAGCTCGGCCCCTGGCCTTGATGTCCGGCTCAGCAGCTGTGGCTCCAGTCTGGGGCCATGAGGGACTAGGTTTGCCAGCTCTCCCAGACCTGAGGGACTGGACGCCATTGCCGAGAATAGCGTCCGGTTGGTCCAGTCTGAGGGAGTTGTCCACCCTTGTGGAGGCACAAACAGGTGTAAAGAGGGAGTGTTACCCAGCCCCCCCCCAAAAAAAAATTGTTCCAGCACCACTAGGACATAGCTAGAGGGACGAAAATATTAACGGTCGCTATTGTGACCTGCAGCCCCTCCCCCAAGTTAGCAGGGCGTGAATGGGATACGCTTGCAGAGCTCCATGGCCCACGAGGCTCTTGTGATGACCGAATCCAAGAACCACAGGCCTGCCCCGCCTGCAGTAGCTGGGTGCAGGTGGGGGAGGGTTGGGGCCCACTGTCCTTTCCGCGGCCGAGCAAAGCGGCCCTTCTCGAGGGCTGGTGAGAAGAGGCGTGCCGGAAGAGGCAGCAGCTGCTGTGTGAGGACTGTGGTTGCCTGCAGGTCTGAATTTTTGAAATACTCTTCTCCCCACACCTTTCATGGGACGAGGCTGCTGTGAGGGTCTGGACAAAGCCCAAAAGGCCTGTGACGGGGCGGAGGGGGCACTCACCTCACGCAAGCGCCCCCGTCTGGCCCAGGGCGGGCTCCTGCACACTGTCAAAAAAGCCTTGTGCCCACTCAGCGCCCCGGCCCAGTCGCACTTATTTTCAGGAAAAATGGCTCTGCGCAAGAGGGGTGTTTTTTGCGCAAGAAGCAGCAGTGTAGACAGCTCCTTCTTGCGCAAAAGCCCATGCCTCAAAAATGGTGGCTCATTAGGGATGCAATATTCATCCCCATGCCTCATTTGCATATCTTATTGCACAGCAATGAGCAGCGTAGACGTAGCCCTAGAGCAGGCCTGCACAACATACGGCCCGCAGGGGTTCACTGTGCGGCCCGTAACGACTACGGGCGGTGCAGCCCCACCCGATCTGCCGGCCAGGCGGAGAAGCGGAGCGCCGCCGGGGAGGGGGAAAGGGTGGCGATTCTCGCCGCCGGGCTGCTTGCGTGCAGCTCCAGCGCGAGGAGGTGGGGCGCGAGCCAGAGGGCGGGACGCCGGCAGCGTGACATCACGGCTGGCGACTGCTGGATTCAAAAAGGCTCCGGCAGCCCCACAAACTGGAAGGCAGAAGCCGGGGAGGGGAAGGGGCTCGTGCTGAGGGGAGAGTGGCAGGTCAGGAGAAAGGGGAAGGCACCAAGGGGCAGGGTGTAGGAGACACAAATACCAGGGGGCCAAGTGGAGACAATGAGGAAAAGGGCAGGAGGGGAGGTGTCAGTGGGAGGGCGGACAGGGTGATGCTAGGAGAGGAGAGGGTAAGGGCATTGGGAGCCGTATGCTGTGCAGGCCTGATTTAATTGAAAAATTCTTAATAAAGTATCACCCCTGCCCCCCAAACCTACCCTTGCGGCCCACAGCTGTGTTTTTTTGGAGTAATATGGCTCTTGCCGAGTTGTGCAGGCCTGCCCTCGAAACAATGTTCTAACAGCTCCCACTCAGTTCTGTCCTTGACTCTACCACCCACCCCTGACCTCTCCCTTCCAAGTCTAGGCTGCAGCTGAGATGCTGCTAGTCCTGTAGCTTCTTATATAGTCCCTCCTGACCGCTGATTGGCTGGTTTCCTCCTAGCCACTCTAGCCACCTGGAGGACCTCTCTATGGGTTTACCCCTATTACAGGCCACCTGCTGGAGACCTCAAGGCTCTGCCACACCCATCCCAGGAAGGGAGCAGTGCAGATGTCCTCCAAGCAGGCTAGAATGGCTGCATGAGAGGCAACCCATCAGGGCCCAGGAGGACCATATAAAAAGGAGTGGCAGAACAGAGAGAATTGATAGGGGGCATTGGGTGGAGCTGATACTAGGTGCTGGGCTGTCTGAGGGAACTGCAGCACAACCACAGCTGAGGAGAGGTAGGGACCAGAGGAGTGAGACACATCTGGCTGGCTTCTCAGACTGACATAAGGGTGTTTGCAAGCAGGGACTGGAGGAGCAGCGAGGGAGCTCCTGGCTGGCTGCAGGGACTGGGTGAGGACTGAGCTTGTGGAAGTCCCCAGGAGATTAATGTCTCCAAGGCGAAGCCTGGGGCTACAGCCCCACACCAGAGCTGGGACTTCCTAAAGACAGAGCCCCAGGCAGGGCTAATGGGAAACCATCTGCGAGCCACTTAAAAAGGGGTCACCAGAGGGCAAAAATGCAACCAGAGGGGGTGCTTGTGAGAGGTGGCTGTTGACCCTGTCACGGCTGCTAAACTGAACTTGCAACAAATGTTCACAGCAGGAGACTCTAAAGGGAGTGAGCCTCTGCCACTTTGCCCCTAAAGAAGGGGCAGCAGATCTACCCACCGTCCCTACCCCTGCAGGCCCCCTGGTATCTGAAAGAAGCCACACAGACACCCTTAGGCCTTCCATCACCTCCCCAGGTGCCTGGCAGGGTGTCCCCCATGCTGCTGAGGCTGTTCCCACCGTCCTTCCCTCCCTGCAAATGGGATTCCCCCATGGGCAGGGAGCTGGGTGCGACATCCTCACAGCTATGGGCTGGGTTAACTTCCCACCCACTTTTCCCATGGGTCACTGGTAAGGCTGAAATAGAATTCTTCAGGTACGAAAGACCCCTGCTCTCTGCTGGTTCCGGGGTGGAGTGGTCCTGTGGAGGAAGCCAAGTCGAGCAGGGATGATGAAGATCCATATGAATGGTCTCTTCCACATTGCCTCGGAGATGGGGCCTCGGCGTTCTAACTTCACCACACAGCCCTGTAAGAATGAGTGTGCTGAATGTTTTTTTGGGGGGGGAGAACTATTCCCTCTCTTACCTGCCGCATAGGGAATGAAGTCCAGAGGTGGATGCTTGGACCTGTGGAGAGCTGCCCAAGTGCTAAGAAACTCCCCAGGCACAATTCTGCAAATATAGGCAGGGAGGGATAGCTCAGTGGTTTGAGCATTGGCCTGCTAAACCCAGCATTGTGAGCTCAATCCTTGAGGAGACCATTTAGGGATCTGGGGCAAAATCTTGTAGGGATGGTGCTTGGTTCTGCTGTGAGGTCAGGGGACTGGACTCAATGCCTTTTCAAGGTCCCTTCCAGTTCTAGGAGATAAGCATCTCTAGCCATTTGATTTGGGTCTCTTGAGTAACCTCCCTTCACCAGAGAGCCTCTGGTGACCTGAGGGATCTTTTCATAGAACACTCGAACTGGAAGGGACCTTGAGAGGTCATTGAGTCAAGTCCAGTCCCCTGCCCGCACGGCAGGACCAAGCACCAACTAGACCATCCCTGGCAGGTGTCTGTCTAACCTGCTCTTAAATATCTCAAGAGACCCTAAGCAATTTATTCCAGCATTTAACCACCCTGACGGGCAGGAAGTTTTTCCTAATGTCCAACCTAAACCTCCCTTGCTGCAGTTTAAGCCCATTGCTTCTTGTCCTATCTTCGGAGGCCAAGGAGAACAAATTTTCTCCCTCCTCCTTGTAACACCCTTTTAGGTACTTTCTTGGTTCTCTACATCCAATCGCTTCTCTGTAGGATCCAGAGGGCTCCACATAACCATTCGATCCAGGTGTCTCCCCCACCCCCCGCTGGCAGAGGCATCTTGCATCAAATCAACCGCAGCTCCAGGACTTGCTCTCAGGAATGTTTGCCTCCTGGCTCCACAGACACAGCTGGCGGTTCCCAGCAAAGATCCTTGGGGTTCTGGCTTTGGCTTCCTCAAGGCAACAGTCCCGCTAATGAAAGCGGCAGGTCTCAAAAGTAATGGGGAAATTGATTTGTAAATTACACTAACTGCATGTATACTAAGAGCTGATTCAAAGCATTGAAGTTAATACAGTCTGGCTAGGCATGCATCACAGAAACCTGCATTGCCAGGGGTGATCCATGAGGTGGAGAAGAGACTGCATTCAGAAGGGTCACTGTGTCCTGATGGCAGTGGGGGAATAGAATAGAAATCTCCCAACACATTCTGGAGGGATCTATAGCATGGCTCAACCATTATTTTTTCTTTGTCAGAGAGATTATGAAATACAGTCCTCCCAACGCTTCCGGTTAAACCCCTGTGGTAATAAGAGGGGCTGACAATGGAGGCCTGGTGTGAGGCCTGAGCAATAGTCAATGCTTTGCTACCATACAGGCAGGTGAGCAAAAGGCAGGTCCTGATCACAGAAATCTGGCAAGGACGGGGCTGTTGATATTACAGACACACACATACCTAGGGGGTACTAGGCACAGGCCATGCACATAAACATTCCAGGAGGAGGGTCACAGAACATCTTGCTGCAGAAACATCTTGGTACCAGTACTCTCCCCATAGATAACAGGGACATATCAACCCAGGTTCAGCACAGGGTCGGGATGACAGCATGATGGGCAGGGATGTTTTGATTGAACCACCATAAACAAGGCAATGGGAGGTATCTAGGTAGTCAGGGAGTGTCAACCTAAAATGTTTAAGGGTGGCACCTTGATACGTAAGAAGTGATGTGTTAATGTGTTTGTGTCTGTGTATAAAAGTGTATCTCAGAGGGGTTGTCTTGGTCCAGCCAAGGAGATAGCAGAAACTCTTGGCCGCTAACTGAGCTGAGTCCATTGCCAGGGCTTGTGTATGTACTAGTGTACACTGTTGACATCTGGCCTAGATGCCCAGGGTGCTAGAGCCCGTAAGTCATTTGACAATAAACTCGGTTCCAGTGCCTTCACACCTTATCTGATTTGTGGTCACTGGGGGTTCTTAGAAGTCTGCGGTGTTGGCTACCTGCCCAGAGCCTGCAAAGCATTCGGAAAGAGCACAAGTTTCAGAGAGAGCACACACACCGCACACAGCTGAACGGTTATCAACACTGAAGGGAGCAGAACAGATACCACTGGTGGCGGCGTCTGACTACTACCCCTATGCCCAAAGAAATGACAAATTTAGGGTAACCAGACACCCCAGGATTCCCACAGTGTGGGGGTACATGAAAACATAAGAATGGCCTTACTGGGTCAGACCAAAGGTCCATCTAGCCCAGTGTCCTGTCTGCCGACAGTGGCCAATGCCAGATACCCCAGAGGGAGTGAACAGAACAGGTAATCCTCACGTGATCCCTCTCCTGTCATCTATTTCCAGACAAACAGAGGCTAGGGACACCATTCCTACCCATCCTAGCTAATAACCATTGATGGACCTGCCCTCCATGAATCTATCTAGCTCTTTTTTGAACCCTGTTAAAGTCACAACATCCTCTCGCAAGGAGTTCCACAGGTTGACTATGTTGCTGACCTTTGTATCCCCACCTGCCCTGAATTGAGTGGTGTTAAAAAAAACTCTTTTGAACCCTGTCTTTTTTAACCCTGGGTACTTCCAGGTGGCACACAGCTGGGGTAGGCAGTGTGAACTCTCCATCCCACCATGACTGGGATGATTTCTTTGGCATTGGTCCTGCTTTGAGCAGGATGTGGGACTAGATGACCTCCTTTGATCTTTTCCATCACTAATATTCTATAAAGTAGAAGATCAAACACATCTTCTAGACTTTAGCAAAGCATTTGATACAGTCTCGCATGGTGTTCTTCTTAGTAAACTAGCAAAATACAACCTAGTTGGGGCTACTATAAGGCAAATGTCTATCTGGTTGGATAGTCATTCTCAGAGAGTAGTTACCAATGGTTCACAGTCCTACAGGAAGGCCATAACCAGTGGGGTTCTGCAGGGATCAGTTTTTGGACCGATTCTGTTCAATATTTTCATCAACATTGTAGATAATGGCATAGACAGGACGCTTATTAAGTTTGCAGATGATACCAAGCTGGGAGGGGTTGCAAGTGCTTTGGAGGATAGGGTCATAATTCAAAATGATCTGGACAAACTAGAGAAATGGTCTGAGGTATATAGGATGAAGTTTAATAAGGACACATGTAAAGTATCCCACTTTGGGAGGAACAATCCGTTTCACACATGCAGAATGGGAAGCAACTGTCTAGGAAGGAGTCCTGCAGAAACAGATCTAGGGGGCAGAGACCGTCACCAGATGAAACAATGCTTTTCTGGAGCAGCCTTACCAGTTTGCATATGATGCCTTACATGACCTTTCTTTGTAGATACAGAATTACGGACATGCCTCCTTTTTGTGAGTGCCACTGAAAATCAATTGCAGGCAGGAATCTCCACACTCACCCTACTGACTCTCTGCTGCACTCACATCGTATGTGGGTGTAAAGAGTGAGTTACCAAAAGGCTGGGGAAACACACACATTTAGGCACAATTCCCTACACAGGGAAAGCAGTGTGAAGGGCCAGTTCAGATTTAAAGCTACCATCCATGCTGCAGGTTTAAATCAAAATGATTGGAAATATCTTAATCAATTGTTCGTACTGATCTGTTTGGAAAACGCCAGCCAGGTTTTGGAACATAACACTGCCGAGAGAAAGCATCAGTGAGGCCCTCAGATGATGTACTCCTGGCCAGAGAGAGAAGATTTTGGTCACTGGTAGAGGCACATGTCCTCTCAGAAGCATTTGATGTAGTAGGTCATGGTTAATCCTGGTGATTGATTAGAATAAATTATATACTATGTTTTTGGAGGGGGGAAGAAGACAGAAGTCACAAAAATAGAGGAAAAATAATGTTCAAAGTCAGAGATTGCATTATTCTATTCAAAACACCCTTCGTTTTGCAGCTAAATATGGACTGAGACATTCCTATACTTAAAAAAGAGAATGACAGGCTGAGGTTAACATAATAAACAACCTGAATAAGCTAGTGTTAATATTCAGCTGAAATAGAGACATTCTAGGGATACAAAAATATACGATCAGAACAGAGCTGAAATGTTTATTTGTTGCGGGAAAAAACAAATAGAAAAGGGGGTTACGTACAAAGTTGCTTAGCACAGCAATGCCTCAGTCATCCTGTATAATCAACCTTTTCTGACGATCAACACAAAGAAAACCTCAAGAAAATGGAAACTTTTTTGCAAGCCTTGTAGGAAAAAAGATTAAACATGCTGCAAATCAACTGCTCCCTTATTGATCTGCATGTCTTGAAGAACTTGCAGTAATTGAAAAAGTAAAAGTTAGAGTGGAGGTGCATGTCCTTTGTGTTTGTCATGGAAGTCAGACCTATATTTAGATATATTCTGATTAAATGCATAGCTTCAAATTTAGCATTTTCCAGGAAATCTGTACTGCTTAGCCAGTTGGAAGACCTTAGCAAAGGCCAACGGCTCTGTAGGGTACCTCTACACAGCAACATTAGCGTTACTTTGAAATAATTTAGTCTGCGTCTACGCAGCAGGCAGTTATTTTGAAGTAATGTCGAAATACTGTCAAGCTGGAGGACTTCTTACTCCAACTCCTGTCACCCTCATTGTACAAGGAGTAAGGGAAGTTGGAGGAAGAGGGCTCTATTTCGAAAGAAGTGCTGTGTACATGCTCCCAGTTTCGAAATAGGTTATTTTGAGATAATCTACGCAATTGACGTAGCTCGATTTGTGTAGCTTATTTCGAGTTAAGCCCTGCCATTTAGATGCACTCTAGGGCTACGTCTAGACTACAAGCCTCTTTCGAAAGAGAGCGTCTAGACTACAAGCAGATTTTTCGAAAAAGCGAGCCGCTTTTTCGCAAGAGCGTCTAGATGCTCTCTTTCGAAAAAGCACAGTTTGCATCCAATAGTGCCTTTTTTCGAAACAGTACTTTCGAAAAAAGGCGTTTATTCCTCGTAAAATGAGGTTTACCGCGATCGAAAAAACTGCCACGTTCTTTCAATTTACTTTCGAAAGAATGCGGCTGCAGTCTAGACGCAAGTGAAGTTTTTTTGGAAAAAAGGCTACTTTTTTCGAAAAAAAACATGTCGTCTAGGCACACTGTATGAGATGGTAGAAGGCTTGAATAGAATTCTGCCAAACTAATTAACTGCCTTCTTTGGTTCTGTTAAGTCACTTCCTTTCCCAAACTCACTCTTGATTATGATTGGCACCACCCAACTTCCATGTATTGATGCCGTGTTTTCCTTCAACGTATGTTGGGAGACATGAAAGTGACTTTCTGTACAATGATATAATTCCTTGAAGTTCTGAGAGCTCGATGCAACAACAACTCGGTAGAGCAGTTAGATATCAATGCCAGTTTCACGGGTTAACTCGAGGTAGGAAGGTCGGGGAATTACAGGGGTGATAATCATGGATAATGCAGCAGACGCCAACTACTGCAGACACCCTCAGCCTTTATGAGGGAAATGTGTATATTATTTGGACTTTTTGTGCAGCACCAAAAGCAAATTCAACCAAATCCGTGGGGGAATCCCCTTGGCGAAAATTAATGCAACCAAGGTACCTGCAATGCAGTTGCTAACTATGATTATTTGCATTACAGTAGCAACTACAGGCAGACCCCAGACGGAATAAGAGACCTCAGATACTAGAGGCAACTCATAATAACGGTCCCTGCCCTGAAATGCTTGCTATCTGCATAGAGATTTTATATGTAAGAAACTCAGGTGCAGAGAAATTGACATGCCTGAGGCGACAGCGGGCTGGGAATTGAATCCTGGTTCTTGATTCCAGCTTAGTGTCTTAAGTGAAAATCTATCCCGTCCTCTCTAATGCTGCTTCCTTTAGAAACTCTGCTTTACTTTTCACTGGTTTGCAGCTCAGACAAAGCTGGTACCCACACTCGAGGTCTCAGCTAGGGACATATGGGGAAAATCTAAAACACGAGATAAAAATAATATTGCAGATTTTCACATGCATGTGTATATTTCAGTGTTTTTTCCCTACTACCGGTTGGGCCTCTATGGTCCAACACCCTCAGGACCTGACCAATCCCGAATGAGGGAATTTGCTAGACCAGGGAAGGCTCCCTGCTACTGGCCCACTGCCCCACCCTGCTGCCAGCCCCAGATGCCATGTCCCGGCCCTGCTAATGGGGCTGCCGCATCCCTGCTACGGTCCCAGTCCCATCCCCATCGGGCTCCAACCAGTCAACCCTCTTGCCACTGGGGCTCCCACCGGGACTCCCTGGGAGAGGAACATCCATGCTCCTGCCAGACGACAGGTGTTGCCAGACCAGAGTCCCCGTTTGGGGAGGTCCAACCTGTAATTAAGGGTGCATCTACACTGCACCTGAAACTCGAAATAGGTACACAATTTGTGCTACGTATCTTATTTCAATTTTATTTCAAGACAGGCTATTTCAAAATTTGGCACGTCTACACGGTGCCAAATTTCGAAATAGCGCGCTATTTTGAGCCCTCTCTTAACTCTCCTGCAATGAGGTTTACAGGGATGGCGAAATAGCGCGTTCATTATTTTGAAAAATATTTCGAAATAACAAGCGTGATCCTTGGATGCAGGGAAGCTATTTCGGGATACCTCCTTGCAGTGTAGACGTACCCTACGTTGTTACTTTATGCATTTGGTCACATCTCAGTAACAGCTAGTGTTCCATGCAGGATTTCCAGAGGAGGTCACACCATTTATTTAAATAAAGGCATTAAAATATCCTATATTTTCTTCTTCTTTGTGTTACCTGCCCATCTAACTACTTCATTGCTCACCCTCCTTTCTGGATCACTTAGACACGTATTTAAAAACCCTGCTGCTAACCGTTTGCCATGGTGGATCCTGTATTGCTACTCATTTTGCTCCCTGGCTAGTGGCACAGGGTAAAAAGGGGCTGGATCTACCTCCCCCCCCATTCTGTTTCTAGTCTGCTCCAAATCCCCGTTCCTGGCTGAGGAAGGGCTCCTTGCAGAGCTATGCAGCAGGGGTCCCATGCACAGGCTTATGTCTTGGCCACCTCTTTTACTGCTCGGCTTCTTTTGCCTTTCCTGTGCTGGAGAAGATGATGGGTTTTGTCCCACACGCTAATGGTACGGTGTTGCTCAAGGCCCTGGTTAAAGAACGATGTACAGCACAACTGCCTCTGGGAGGAATGATTACTTCTCCCTCTTTGTTCCTGAGTGGGGGATGTAATTTGCTACAGTCCTTTCCTGAACATAAGAACGACTGTACTGGGTCAAACCAAAGGTCCAACTAGCCCAGTGTCCTGTTTTCTGGCAGTGGCCAATGCCAGATGCCCCAGAGGGAGTGAACAGAACAGGGACTCATCAAGTGATCCCTTCCCGCTGTCACTCATTTCCAGCTTCTGACAAACAGAGGCTAGGGACACCATTCCTACCCATCCTGACTAACGGCCATTAATAGCCCTAACATATTTATCTAGGTTTTTTTTTAAACCCTGTTAAAATCCTGGTCTTCACAAACATCCTCTGGCATGGAGTTCCACAGATTGACTGTGCCCTGCATGAAGAAAAACTTCCTTTTGTTTGTTTTAAACCTGCTGCCTATTCATTTCATTTGGTGACCCCTCGTTCTTGTAATATGGGAGCAAATAAATAATTTTTCCTCATTCACTTTCTCCACACTGGTCATGATTTTATAGACCTCTATCATATCCCCCCCTTAGTCTCCTCTTTTCTAAGCCAAAAAGTCCCAGTCTTTTTATTCTCTCCTCGTAGGGCAGCCGTTCCAAATAATTTTTGTTGCCCGTTTCTGAACTTTTTCCAGTGCCAAGATACCTTTTTGAGAGGAGGCGACCACATTTGCAGTCAGTATTCAAGATGTGGGCGTTCCATGGATTTATATAGAGGCAATAAGATATTATCTGTCTTACTCTCTATCTCTTTTTAAAATGATTCCTAACATTCTGTTTGCTTTTTCTCACTGCCGCTGCACACAGAGTGGATGTTTTCAGAGAACCAACCACAATGATTCCAAGATTCTCTCTTGAGCGGCAATAACTAAATTAGTCCCCATCATTTTATACCTATAGTTGGGATTGTGTGTTCTAATATGCGTTACTTTGCATTTGTCAACATTAAAATTCATTTGTCATTTGGTTGCCCAGTCGCCTAGTTTGGAGAGATCCGTTTGAAGCTCTCCACAGTCTGCTTTGGTCTTCACTGTCTCAAGCAGTTTAGTACCATCTGCACATTCGGCCACCTCGCTGCTTACCCCTTTCTGCAGATCATTGATGAATATGCTGACTAGGATTGGTCCGAGGACAGACCCCGGTGGGACACCACTAGTTACCTCTCTCCATTCGGAAAACTGACTGTGCGCGCTGAAGAGCAGAGAGCTGCCCTGGCCCAGCTGGCTGTAAAGGCCCCACCCCCCAGCCCTGCTGGGCATGCTCCAAGTGGAGGCAGGGTATAAAAGCTCAGGGAGCCACTCAGTTGGCGCTGACCGCCGGAGGGGAAGGAGTTTGAGCCAGTGTCCCCGAGTTATCCCCCCAGCAGCCGCAGCCCCAACGACAGCCCTGACTAAGGGGGCCGCCAACAGGAGTCCCACGGACTGAACAACCCCCAGAGAGAGGTGGGAAGCAGCCCAGGGTGGAGGATTAGCCTGCGGGGAGCGCGGTGCGTATCGGCAGGAATCCGCACGGAGCAGGCAGCAGCACTTGCCTCTGCCTACAGGGCCCTGGGCTGGGACCTGATGGAGTGGGAGGGGCCCGGGTCCCCCTCCCTCCCCGATACACACCCCAACCAGGCAGCTTCCTAGCCTTTGGAGGGCTTACCTGGTGACTAGACCTCAAAGCCGTAAATACCCTGATAGAGGGATCTGTACTTTTGGGCTGGGCCATAAAGGCCGTAAGTACTCTGATAGAGGGACACATACTCTCGACTAGGTCTTAGAGACATATATACCCTGTGAGAGGGGCACTAGTTAAAACTGAATCGTGTTGGCCCTAGGGAAAGGGGGCCTACGACAGACATTGGGGACTTTCCGTACCATCGAGGGGGCGTACCCCTCGACACTGACCATTTATCCTGGTTGACTAAGTCCCTCACCTTGTGCTGGCTCAGCTCTGTGGAAGATTTCAGCCTATGCCATCTCCTTCCAGCCCACCTGCTCTACGGGGAAGATCGAGTGTAAAGCTGCTGACCTCTCATCCCACGTGCCTGGACCAAGGTCTACACAGCTTTAGCCAAGTGGCAGAAGGAGCCATGGGCAGGATCTGCCTTTCCCCTTGCTGGTACAGCCTGATTTGGTGCATGGTCTCTCAGCATCGCTCACTGAAGCCCTGCTCTTTGAAACTGGGAATCTGATGGGAGGCACCAAAGCTGACTTCTGCAGGGTGGGTGCCCTGAAACAAATCCTCTTCTCCTATTGATCTGGAAACACTCAATTATTTTTTTCCGTCCGCAGCCCATCTCAAGCCAGGTCAATCGATACTTCTGAACAATAAATAAAAAAGCCCAAACCTGGCACTGGACGCAATTAAAACTGTCCCTTTCTGGTGCAGACTGTAAAATATTGGTTTCTTAATCACAACTTCAGCCCCTTCAAAGCCAACGAAGGATGAAAGCACTTTTTTTTCTGGAGACCTCGTGGAAGGAGGTAAAAGAGAAAGTGATGTTATGTGGTAAAAACATCAGAATGTTTGAAATATGAGAATATTATAATTGTAGTTTAATATGCTAATGGGAACGAGGGAGAATTAAAGTAATTTGCCCATATATTACTAAATCCTCAGTGACAGGTAATATGAGAGCCTGGACATAATTATAAATTGAAAACATCGCCTAGAATTTATTGGCCATGATTATTGAGTGGAAACATTGCTTGGAATCCAGGGCAATAAACTCCCCCAACTAAAGTTTATTTTTTCCAGTTGTTTCTTCCAGCCATTTCAAGCACATAAAATGTGTTGTTTCTGCAAACAGAGTTAATTGAAACCAATAGTTTTTCACTTTATGTCTTGAATCCTTTGAGGTGCAGGAGTTGGAAAGTAGAGTGAAAGAGTAATTGCTGACTCCTATGATTCAGTATGTGCTTGGGCATGCACATTGAGATGTGCAGCTATACTGCAGGGAGATCACGCCATGGCAAGGACATGTCTATATTTGCCTGCAGATCTGCACTGCAGTAATCGATGCTGCCTGGATCGATTTAGCAGGCCTGGTGAAGGCATGCTAAGTCAATGGTAGAGCACTCTCCCATTGATTTGGCTACTGCAATTCCCAGAAAAGTGTCAAGGAAGTTGGCGGCACAGCGTCTCCTGTTGACGCAAGCACAGTACAGATGGTGCAGTAAGTCATTCTAAGCGACATCAACTTCAGATATGTCATTCACGTGACTGAAGTAGTGTATCTTACACTGGATGAAGACCAGCTCTTTGTTTCTCCACTGGGGTCTGTTTCTCATCCGGTGTGACTGTGCTATTGAGGTTCTTGTTGCAAGATGATCATCACCATGATATCTGGACCCAAATCCTCAAAGGGATTTAGGTATCTCATTCCCGTGAATTTTAATAGCAGGTAAGTGCTTAAACGTGTAAGGGCAAATATGTAATCCCGCTAGCTCAGCAGATCTCAGACTGTGGGTTGGGACCCCAAAGTGGGTCGCTGGCCCATTCCTATGGGGTTGCCATGGCTGGTAAGAGACTTGCTGAAGCCACAGCTTCATCCCCATCGTCCGGGGACAAAGCCCTTGGGTTTCAGATTCAGCCCCCATATCCGGAATCGGCTCAGGCGTTAGACCCTCCTCTTGAAGTGGGGCAGTCATTCTGGTTGTCACAAGGGGGTCGTGGTGCACTGAAGTCTGAGCACCCTGGCTCCGACTAACAAAGCCTGGGGTTTCCCTACGTCCAGAAATCTACCGGCTATAATTTAGGGAATGATCTTTAAACTGATTCAGCTAAACCAGCACAAAAGGCTAAGGGAATCCTCTGATTTCAGTGTAAGCCAGGTTTAGTTTAAGCTGATTAGGAGGTGGTTGAGGAGACATGAACTACCAGGAGCCACTTGTAAATCCAAACGAGCAGTCACATTAATTCAACCAGTGCACATTCGTGTGTTCATGACACCGTCACCCCAGAAAGCTTTCCTCTGAATCCTATAGCGACTGGCATTGATTGGTTTTCAGAGTATGGACTCTTGCCTAGAATATGCCATTCTTATGTTTCTTATAAGAACATAAGAACGGTCACACTGGGTCAGACCAAAGGTCCATCAAGCCCAGTGTCCTGTCTGCCGACAGTGGCCACTGCCAGGTGTCCCAGAAGGAGTGAACCAAACAGGTAATGATCAAGCGATCTCTCTCCTGCCGTCCATCTCCACCCTCTGACAAACAGAGGCTAGGGACACCATTCCTTACCCATCCTGGCTAATAGCTATTAGTGGACTTAACCTCCATGAATTTATCTAGTTCTCTTTTAAGCCCTGTTATAGTCCTAGCCTTCACAGCCTCCTTAGGCAAGGAGTTCCACAGATTGACTGTGCGCTGTGTGAAAAAGAACTTCCTTTTATTTGATTTAAACCTGCTGCCCATTTGTTTCATGTGGTGGCCCCTAGTTCTTATATTATGGGAACAAGTAAATAACTTTTCCTTATTCACTTTCTCCACACCACCTCTATCATATCCCCCCTTAGCCTCCTCTTTTCCAAGCTGAAAAGTCCCAGTCTCTTTAATCTCTCCTCATTGGGGACCCATTCTAAACCCTCATCATTTTAGTTGCCCTTCTCTGAACCTTTTCTAATGGCAGTAGATCTTTTCTGAGATGAAGGCCAGGCCACCTTCCTATAAGAACTCAATACAAGTCTCTCGGACGTCCATCCAGGGTGGCTTCTAGGCGTCCTTCCAAACATTCCTTGGTTTCCGTGGACTTTTCTTTCTGTTTCCTTCATGTGAAACAAACCACCCCCTGTGGACAGGCCACCCTCAACTCCGATCTCTGGAGAAGGATCCTCAGGCAGAGAAAATAAAAAAGTTCCTCTCTGGTTCCTTGCTCATTCGTAGAATGATTTGGCACACGTTCCCTCCTGGGGAGCATGAGCTGGCTCTTTCTTTTCATTAACTGTCTTCTCTACAAAGATTTTCGGTGCTAATCCGCAGAGTTATGTGCCCAAATGTGAGCTTACCAGACTCCTCTGAAAGGATTGGTTGTGCCCTGAGACGGGCTCTGGGGATTTCTGGCTTAGTGAGGACAGAGCATGTCTAGGAAGCAAATATTAATAGCGGTGGTGGGAAGCAAATCTGGATGCCTGCAGTTCACTTCTGGGCTATTGTTGTCTTGTGTTAATTGGTTGTGTTATCGAAGACTGATGCACATGACCTGCGTCGTATCAAACAAGCCACCGTTAATGTGACAGAAATGGTAAGAGGTGCTCCATAATGTATCGGTGTGAGCTCTGTCCGAGAAGGTAGGTCAGCACATAGAAGGGGCAAACAGCCATTGCAAACACACCTACCATGGGGGTGGGGAGAGGCTCTTTGTTAGCCTACAGTGGGGAGGGGCTGTAACATTGTCTGCAAAGATGGCACAGCTGCCATGCTGCCTTTGTGTGGTGGCATTATGTCAGGATGGAACTGTCCAATGGAAATCATTTCCCCTCCCCCAATTCCCCAACCTTTCAGAAAGGAGTCTATTTTGACTAATCTGTGGATTAAAAGAAAAAATGCATAGACTCACAGAACACTAGAGCTGGAAGGGACTCGAGAGATTAAGTCCAGTCCCCTGCCCTCACGGCAGGACCAAGCCCCATCTAGACCATCCCTGACAGGTGTCTGTCCAACCTGTTCTTAAATATCTCAAGAGATGGAGATTCCACAACCTCCCTGGGCAATTTATTCCAGTGTTTAACCACCCTGACAGGTAGGAAGTTTTTCCTAATGTCCAACCTAAACCTCCCTTGCTGCAGTTTAAGCCCATTGCTTCTTGTCCTATCCTCAGAAGCCAAGGAGAACAATTTTTCTCCCTGCTCCTTGTTAAACTGAAAACTGCTCTCATGTCCCCTTTCAGTCTTCTCTTTCCCAAAACTAAACAAGCCCAATTCTTTCAGTCTTCCTTCATAGCTCATGTTCGTTATACCTTAATCATTCTTGTTGCTCTTCTCTGGACCTTCTCCAATGTCTCCACATCTTTCTTGACATGTGGTGCCCAGAACTGGACACAATACTCCAACTGAGGCTTCATCAGTGCAGAGTAGAGCGGAAGAATGACTTCTCGTGTATTGCTCACAACACTCCTGTTAATGCCTCCCGGAATCATGTTTGCTTTTTTTGCAACAGTGTCAAACTGGCTCATATTCTGCTTGTGGTCCACTATGACCCTTAGATCCCTTTCTGCAGGACTCCTTCCTAGACAGTCGCTTCCCATTCTGTATGTGTGACACCGATTGTTCCTTCCTAAGTGGAGCACTTTGCATTTGTCCTTATTAAACTTCATCTTGTTTACCATTTCTCCAGTTTGTCCAGATCAGTTTGAATGTTGACTCTATCCTCTAAAGCAGTTGCAACCCCTTCCAGCTTAGTATCATCTGCAAACTTAATAAGTGTACTCTCTATGTCAAGGTTTCTTAAACTTTTTAAGACTGAGGAACACCAAACAATAATTTTTTTAAGGAGGAACACCAAGGACTTTTTGCTGAGCAAAAAAAAAAACAAGGTCAGGGGGGAAAAAGGGTCAAGGAAAAGTTATTGAGAAAAAAATCACCTGCCCCTTTAAGAGCGGCCATTTTTTAATTCTGTTGTTCTCCGTGGTACACCTCCAACTGCCTTGCAGCACACCTGTGTGCCATGGAACGCAGTTTAAGAAACACTGATATATGCCAATATCTAAATCATTGATGAAGATATTGAACAGAACCGGTCCCAAAACAGACCTCTGTGGAACCCCATTTGTTATGCCCTTCCAGCAGGATTGTGAACCATTAATAACTGCTCTCTGAGAAGTTACCCAGCCAGTTACACACCCACCCTATGGTAGCCCCAACTAAGTTGTATTTGTCTAGTTTATTGATAAGAATATCATGCGAGACAATATCAAATGCCTTACTAAAGTCTAGGTATACCATGGCCACCACTTCTCCCTTATCCACAGACTCGTTATCCTATTAAAGAAAGCTATCAGATTGGTTTGACATGTGTTGTTCTTTACAAATCCATGCTGACTGTTACCTGTCACATTATTATCTTCCAGGTGTTTCCAGAAGATTTCCTTAATTATTTGCTCCATTATCTTCCCTGGCACAGAATTTAAACTGACTGGGCTGTAGTTTCCTGGGTTGTTCTTATTTTCCTTTTTATAGATGGTCACTACATTTGCCCTTTTGCAGTCTTCTGGAATCTCTCCCGTCTTCCATGAATATGTAGTGTCATGAGCTGTCGTGGGCACAACTCCTTTCATCTAAAGAAATGGGTTTTGCCCATGACACTACATATATTTGTTAGTCTCTAAGGTGTGACACGATTCCTTGATGTTTTCTTAGGGGTGATAAATGTTTTGCAAAAGGAGGAGGCATTTCCCATCACAGTCTCCTGACTACAGTCTCATAGAGGGAAGAAAAGGCCGTTTCATTAACAGCTGCTTCTCAGGAAAGTGAGTAAAAGCATCAAAGAACCACACAGGTGTTTTGTAAACTTCCTTGCCCTCGAGCCACCTAATTAAAATGTTCTGTGTATAAAACTGTCGGAAAATGCAGCCCACTGAATCTCAGTTTGCAGCCCGGCATGCTGCCCAGCACACAGCAGGGCCAAAGGAAATCCACCTTTCCCTCGTGAGGAGAATCTGACCCAATCCGCCTGCCTGGAGGGGGCTTAGGAAAGAGGAGCAGGACAAGGCACTGCTCGCAAGGTGCCAGGGGTGGCTCTGTGTGTGCGTGGAGGTTGTTTTCTCCTGTGTCCCTCCTCAGACGTGCGCACAGCTGTCGGAGCGGGGTGCTGCCAGGGGCTCGCAGCATGAAGTCAGGTATGTGGTGTGCATGAGCACAAGGAGAAAATGGAGGCGGCACCTGGTCCCAAGAAATGCTGGGCCCAAAGCTCACAGGCCAGAGCGCAGGACCTACGAGGAGAGGCTGAGGGATTTGGGCTTGTTTAGTCTGCAGAAGAGAAGAGTGAGGGGGGATTTGGTAGCAGCCTTCAACCTCCTGAAGGGAGGTTTCAAAGAGGATGGAGAGAGGCTGTTCTCAGTGGTGGCAGATGGCAGAACAAGGAGCAATGGTCGCAAGTTGCTGTGGGGGAGGTCTAGCTAGCTCAGTGGTTTGCGCATTGGCCTGCTAAACCCAGGATTGTGAGCTCAGCCCTTGAGGGGGGCTATTTAGGGATCTGAAGCAAATCTGTCAGGGATGGTGCTTGGTCCTGCTGTGAGGGCAGGGGACTGGACTTAATGACCTCTCAAGGGCCCTTCCAGTTCTATGAGATGGCATAGCTCCATATATATTATAGGTTGGAAATTAGGACAAACTATTTCCCTAGGAGGGTGGTGAAGCACTGGGATGGGCTCCCTAGGGAGGGGGTGGAGACTCCACCCCTAGGTTTTTTAAGTCCTGTCTTGACCAAGCCCTGGCTGGGATGATTGAGTCGGGGCTGGTCCTGCTTTGGGCAGGGGCTGGACTCAGTGACTCCTGAGGTCTCTTCCCGCCCTGGGATTCTACAATTCTAGGCGATATTGCAATGGGGTGGGGGAGGAGTCCCAGGTGCGTTGAATGGGCTTGCAATGGCAAGGTTATTACCACCCTGCCCTTCCCCTATTGCCAAATGGGACCTGGTGCATCCTGGTTAGAGGGACAGAGCATCCTGGGTGGTGGGGGGAACTGTCACAGAATGGGAAAGGCTGGGACCTGCTGGTTTGTGTGTGATCACCAGTGCATAGACAAGGTGGAGATTTCAAGTGTGTGCACGTGCATGAGTATTGGATGTAGACTTTCTCCTTCCCCTTCTCTCCATTTGTTTTAAAGCCTCCATACATCTGCTGGGTACCCTGATACAACTGGCAGGAATGCGAGTCTGTAGATGCCAATGGTGCTGTCACATCACGGAGACAGTAACCCAAGTGTAAGATAAGTGCAACAGGGTGTCTTGCCTCTTACGGGCTGGAGGCCTGGGGCCAGCCGGGGTTGCCCAGAGTGGCCACTTGTTCACAGGAAGTCACTCCAAGGAAAGTCACTCATTCTTGGTCACTTTGCCACCAGATCTAAGCAGCAACGTAGCTCAGCCTGGGGCTGGTTGGTATAAAACATAGTCATTTCCAAGCAGGCCCAATGATAGGGGGCATCAAAGGGGGCAACTTCCCTAGGGACCAGCAATTCAAAAGGGCCCCGGGTCAGGGCATCGCCGCCACTAGAGCTTTGGACAGTACGATCCAGGTGGCACTAAGGGCAGACTGCCTTAGCTCTACCTCTTCTGCCCAAGGCCCCGCCCCTTCTGAGAGCATGGAGTTGCCTCCCTTTGCCCAGGGGCCTGGCAATTCTGTCCCCCACCACCAAGAACAAAAATGCTGCTCCCGTGTCCATTGGCCCAACAGCCGTGTTCTCATTCCAGCTCTTTCCTGTGCGCTCAAAGGTCAAGACCATGGGCACCATTTTGAGCAGTGAGACCATGAGCTTCACGGGCGCCATTTTGAGCAGCAGGAGCCAGCCCTCAGCTCTGCTCTCTCTTTAATAGCAGCTTCCATCCAACCAGCCACTTGTAGTACAGTGGCACATTCCCCACGTGTGGCACAGCCGTGAGATGTGACCCTTTTGTGACAAAAAAAGTCCCCTAGCTTCAGTTCCTAGGAGCCTCCACCCCAATTCCAATCTTACCAGGGGCTCCCTCCACACCAGCCTGTGTGGGACCCTGCAGTAGTGAAGGTGACTTTTCCCTTTCTTGGTGCTACAAAGGTTATTCCTCCGACCACGGGTCTGACTTGCTAAATATATTTCACTCCAGGTAATGACCTTTCAGAGCAAATCAAGCAAGCGAGGGTTCCACTGTCAGTCACGTCAGCTGTTAGAAAAGCTGTCAATACAGGGAACAAGCCAACAGGTCAGACTCATAACACTGTGCTCAGAACAGAAAACGCCAGGGGATTGGAGAGGCGTATAGGAATCGGCCGGCGACCATAACGTTCTGCTTGAGCAAAGACAGTGAGTTATTCTCAAGTCAACTTTCTCAACTGCAAAGCGATGATACTGGGCCAGACCCTCACCTGGAGCAGCAGTCCCTTTCACTTAAGCTGAGCGATGGCAATGGCTTAACCTCTGCCCCAT
This sequence comes from Pelochelys cantorii, assembly GCA_032595735.1. Taxonomy (NCBI): domain Eukaryota; kingdom Metazoa; phylum Chordata; order Testudines; family Trionychidae; genus Pelochelys; species Pelochelys cantorii. The sequence goes on along the minus strand of CM064329.1, from coordinate 127,511,892 downwards.
TGTGTACCTCAGAGAAACCAGGGACGTGGGGATCCAGAACGAGGACATTGTTAGGGCTAATCTCAACTGGTGTGGCTTGGCACTTGCAGCTCATGCAGTGATCAGTTCCAGATGGAGGTTAGCTGAGAAGGGTAGGTATAGACTAAGAGCGATAGGATAGAGGTCTGTAGAATCATGACTGGTGTGGAGAAAATGAATAAGGAAAAGTTATTTACTTGTTCCCATAACACAAGAACGAGGGTCACCGAATGAAATGAATAGTTGACAGGTTTAAAACAAACAAAAGGAAGTATTCCTTCACTCAGCACACAGTCAACCTGTGGAACTCCTTGCCAAAGGAGATTGTGAAGGCCAGGACTTTAACAGGGTTCAGAAAAGAAGTAGATAAATTCATGAAGGTTAGGTCCATCAATGGCTATTAGCCAGGATAGGCAGGGAGAGTGTCCCCAGCCTCTGTTTGTGAGAGGCTGTAAATGGGCAACAGGGGAGGGATCATGTGATGATTCCCTGTTCTGTTCATTCTCACTGGGGCACCGGGCAGTGGCCACTGTTGGCAGACAGGACACTGGGCTGGATGGATGGACCTTTGGTCTGACTCAGTATGGCTGTTCTTATGTTCTTCCTGAATGCAAAGGTACCATGGCCTGGGAAGAATGGGCTACATGGTTAAGGCGTGTTTCACTTCTCCACCCTCCATGGCAGGTCATACACCTCACAGGTAACAGACACACAGCTGCAGTGTTATCAAACCCACAGCACCAAATCTCCGAGTCCCTTGAGTTGAGCTTGCAGGGCGTGAGCCGTGGGGCTAAGCATTGCAGTGTAGACGCATGAGCTTGGCCTGGAGCCTGGTATGTGAGGCCTTCCCCCCCCATCTGGGGTTTGGGAGCCCAGTTCCAGCCCCAGCCGGAATGTCTACACTGCACGTTTTAGCCCTGAAGTCCTGGCCTGTGAGCCCAAGTCAGCTGACCTGGGCCAGCCATGGTCATGTCATGGGTCTTCTGCTGCACTGCAGACATCTCCTAGGAGACCCACAGCAACACAGATGGCTCACTAAGATACTTTTAAAAGTCACCATCCCCGATAGTAAGAACACACATGGAGCTTCTCCCGCTGCTGCAAGAGACATGTCCTGTATCCATCGCCAGAGTGACACGCCCTCCCTGCTATGGTTTCAGCCTGTACAGTGTCGTATCTCACCACAATGCTGCACTGCAGCAAGGAGTTAACACAGCCTGCAGTCCCAGGAGGGAAACTGGGGGAGGAGAACAGAAGCCTTCGGCGTCCATGCAAACATGGCTCAAAGCTCCAGGCAGGGAATTCCTTGGGACAACTGTTAAGTAGTTGAAGCAGCTGCCATTAGGTGCCTTTGTGTTATATTTAGAAGTGCATTTGTGTGTGTGTGTGTGTGTGTGTGTGAGAGAGAGAGAGAGAGAGAGAGAGAGACCAACCGACCAACCATTGTTTCAGTAGAAGCTGAGAAACAGCATGTAAGAACAGAAGAACATTGTCTACTTCACTTGTTCACATTACAAGGAGTTCCTTGTGCTGGTGGGAGTAGTGTGTCACCCTACAGAAATGTAATCATTTCGCAAAGATCTCAGGGCTTGTGATGGGGTAGACCAGGCCCTGAGGCCCCTGCTGGAAGTCTTCTGGTCCTGCCACTCCCTGCCCCAGAAAGGTTATAGAGAAGACCTCCAAGCAGGTTAGAGGGGCCACAAGGGATGTAGCCATTCAGAGACCAGAAAGGCCCTATAAAAGAAGCTGGGGATCAGGGCAGAAGTCAGTTCCTCTGGAGACCTCAAGGTGTGTAGACCGGGAAACAGGCTGCCTGAGAGAGTGGCTGCACTGCGGACACCTCACTGTGGTGAGCTTAGTGAAGACTGGACTAAGCTGAGACTCTGAGATAGTCCTGAGATAAGGGTGAGGACACTGTTTGCAGAAGGGGAAGCCCAGGGAGCACCTCTCTCTGACAGTGTGAGGAACAGACTGGGAGGGACACCACAGATGGCACGGAGATGGGCCCCTGTTAGATGTGCACCCTGTTATTACCAATGGCCCCGAGATTTCCTCAGCGAATCTCTTCAGAATCCTCAGATGAACAGCATCCAGCCCCGCTGATTTGAAGCCATTCAGATTAGTCAGAAGCTCTCTGATGGTTTCTTTAGTTACCCCCCAATTTGCAACCTTTCCCCTTTGTTGTCCCTAGTCGACAGGCTGCGTGGGATTTTTTGTGTGTGTGTGTGTGTGAAGACCAAAGCAAAGTAGCCATTGAGCAACTCTGCCTTACTGGCTATGTCTTTACTGCGAATTCTTCCGGCAGGAAATATGCAAATGAAGGACTCATTTGCATGAGTCACGATCTCATTTGCATATTTTCTGCTGCTCTATTTTTGCGCTGGGGTTTTTGCTCCAAAACAAGCAGTATGGATGTTTTCTTTTTGTGCAAAACCCCCTTTTTCTGCAAGATCCTTATGCCCCCCAAAAGGAGGTATACCGATCTTGCAGAAAAAGGGGCTTTTGCACAAAAAGAAAACGTCCACACTGCTTGTTTTTGCACAAAAACCCCTAGTGCAAAAACGGATAGGCAGAAAATATGCAAATGAAATTGAGACTCATGCAAATGAGTCCCTCGTTTGCATATTTTTTGCCGAGAAAACTCGTAGTGTAGACATAGCCCCTGTGATTGGCCATTTCCAGGTCACTTTCTCCACTGAGCTGCAGGCCCAATTAATATTTGATCTTTCTTCATTGTCTGAACTATTTGAAGAACCCCTTCTTTTTCTCAATCACATTCTTTGCCAGCTGGAGCTCGTTTTTGCCTCGGCTTGCCTGGTTTTGTCCTAATGCTCGCACTATCTCTATGTTCTCTTCCTTGGTGGCACACCCCTCCTTCCATTTCTTGTATGTATCCCTCTGGGGGTTAGACAGTAGAAAAGCTCCTGAGGCAGCCACATTGGCCTCCTGTGGTGGTTCTTCTCTTTCCTTTGCATCACACTAGCTTGAGGGTGAGCTTCTAGTATTACAGCTTTTAAGAACTTCCAGCCCCCTCCGACTCCTTTTCTTCCAAATTGGTCTTTCCATGAGAACTTGCCTATGTCACTGAGTCAACTGAAATACGCCTTTCGGAAGTCCAGTGTCCTCCTCCAGTGTTCTCATGTCCTCTTTTATGTAGGATATTGAATTCTCTCAGATCACGATCACTTCCTCCCACCTTCCCGACCACTTCTGCGTGTGCAACACCAGACCCAAAATGGCTGACCCCCCCCCCCAGTGGTTTCCTCAGTGTTCTGAATCAGACATTTGTATCCGGCACCTGCCAGGACTCCAGGCTTCAGCCTCACCTGAGGCATGCTGGGACTAGGTGCCTGAGCCCCTTTGGAAATTGGGGCCACAGCCCCACCTGGAATACTGGAGATTTGGGGGCCCCTCCCTGGTGTGTTGGCATTTGGGCCTTCATTTTTGTATTTCAGCTGAACCTTGATACCATTGATGGAACTGAAGCCTTGAGCCCCAGGGCATTCCGGCACACCTGGCAGGGCTCCATTTAGGGAGGAGAGGGAGATGCCTGCCCTGAGTTACCTGTCAGCCAGGGTACCAGTTCCCCCAACCCCACCAGCATGTGGCCAGTCACTCCTCTACCTACACTAGCTCCATTTGCATTGACTGCTCATGGCCCTTCAGAGATTCGTGGTGTGGTCAGAAATCTCTGGAAAGTCTGTATTTGGCCTGTGGCCAATCTACTGCCTGCCCTTGCACTAGGCCATGGGTATATTACATAACACTGCCTGTGTTCATTGAACAGGGGCATTTGTGGTGTGAAAAACATGAGCTGGTCTCCGACAAAAAATAATCAATGATCCTGGAGGAGAGAGTCTAAC